>OX411307.1:93375128-94627949 GCA_948150685.1 Rhaphigaster nebulosa | reverse complement strand
TTACACAAATATTCCTTTAGGTCAGGAAAAACGACGCATTTGTAGAATTTTTATTTTTTAATTCCGATCCAAGATGGTAGTCGTTTTATTAGCTTCCTAATATCTAAAATGTGTTAGTTTCGCAGTGACGATCAAAGGTCACTCGGTCCGGGTAAGGCTGGTAAAATTGATAACTAATTATACATATAAATATGTCAATACCGAATACTACCATCTATTCTATGAAGTTTACTATCTTTAATAATAATTCTGCTTAATCACATCTAAACCAAATCAATTCATTCGGTTTTTGGCAGACGCCAATGCTGGAAAAAACAGCTTTTGAAGTTTTTGCTGAGTTGAATGAAAACAAATGTTTTAGACAATGAATTAACTACTAATACAGGTGCACGGGCACCTACTAATGTCCCAGAACTATTATTTATTTTTATATAAATCAGTAGATAGAAGCAATGTTTAAAGATGCTAACTTTTAAAAGAAATACATTACATAGAACTTAAGTTCCAAAACTTCTACTAAAACTTTTTTGTTGCCCAAAAGTGTTAAATTTTTAGTTTAATTTTAATATAAAAATTGTTTAAAATACGTTTTAAACAGCATATTCTTTAAACAAATTTTCAGAGCAGTAAGGAATATCCCCAGATCCTTCGCCCGACTGGAAAGTATGGAAGGACCCCCCCCCCCCCGGTACTATGGTTCTAGCACCCCATAATAAAGGATGCTGCGCTACTTAATACACATATTAAATGACCTATACCTAATTCAAACTAAGACAATGTTAATAAATTAACATTCAATGTATACTTCACTAATTGTACTAAAGCTTTGTATAAAAAACATTTACACTAATCACCTAGAAACGCACTAGAAAATTATTACGATTCGGCTGCTTCTCGAGCATGCCAATTCCCAAGCAGGACATTTATATCTCCGTTACGCAAAAATTTATTAGGCAGTTGTGAATAAGGAACCATGTCTTAGCACGATTAATCACTAACAGAATTATTAAGAAGCGCAGATATGGCCAAGTTGTTACCCACACATAAGGAGTTAGAACTAAAAGAATTAGTAGCGCTCTGGCTGTCGATGAAGAAGGACCTACGTCTGGCCGCTCCGTGGGATTATCCCCACCCATTGTAGTCTTCTTCAGAACTCAGTCTGCTCCCAGACACCGGTGAGGTAAGGCGTTTTTTTTAACTTGTCTGTGGTTATCGGTGTGCTGACGCGAGTGAGCTCGTGTGGATGATTCCCGAGGGACACTAAGTGGCGAATCGGGACGCGCGGATTACAGGAGGGTAAAAAAAAATATAAGTTTTTTCACCCGTTATAGGGTGTATTTTGTGTTTTTATTTGACGTTTGGTGAGCGCTGGACAGGAGATCATTTGGCCGAAAATAGTTATAAGTTAAGAGCGGAAAAGTGAGAACTGCGGAAAGCGCACAGCTAAAAACTTTTTTGGGAACCCCAATTTTACGTAATTTATTACGTAAATGGGGGATTCGGAAACTCCGGTCGAGGGACCGAAAAATACTGAGTTTTTGTTGATGGATCAGGAAGAAGAGCCACTAAAACCATAAAGGGTCGTCAAAATGGCCGCTAACATGGAGCTCGAAAACAAAATGTCCCGGGGTTCACTGCGCACAGACGCCAGAGGAAGAGCCGTAGAAGAGAGCCTGGCAAGGTCTCAGCTCGTGATCATCAACGAGCCTTCTGGCCCCACCAGGGGCCAGAGGTGGATCGACGTGACACTCGCCACGGCTACCATGGCGCGGCGCATTGTGGACTGGACCCTACGGTCTAACACGAGCTCCGACCACCGGGTCATCGCCTTCAGTGTGGTGCAGGAGGAAGGCGGGAACGGGCTTCGGCAAGTGGAAAAGGGCTTCGTCACCCCGAGCGGCAGACTGGAGGGCCTTCTCCAGGGAAGTAGAGTGTGTACTCGCGGATAGAGAGTGGGAGGAGAGTGTGCCAACAGAGGAGGAGTCAGAGATTGACCACAGGGAGGCAATGCTAACGGCCGCCATCACAGAAGCAGTGAGTATATCCCTCCGACGCCGAAGAGCGAGAGTACATCCCATGGTGGACGCCGGCCCTAACCCAACTGAAGAGGGAGTATTATAGGGCCAGGCTTAGGTACCAGGAGTGCAGAGAGGACGAGAGGAGACCTTCACTCCGCGAAGAAACCAAGCGTAGGTATAGGGTGTACCGAAACGGTGTGCATCACCAGAAGAAGAGGTCCTGGGAGGAATTCATTGTCGAAGAGACGGAGAAGAACCCCTGGGGAATGCCGTATAGGGTGGCGCTGGGCAAGGTGAAGCCCCTCACGATGGTGGCTTCCCTTAGAGTAGGAGGAGGCCAGGCAACCACCCTGGAGGATGCGGCTATGATGTACATAGATTTTACGTATCCCAGGGACAGTGTCCCAGGACAGCGAAGCAGACGCCATAGTGAGACGCACCACGGAATACCCGCCTGGTACCGACCTATGCCCACCATGAGATATATGGGACATTCGTCTGGCCGTGGAAAAGCAGAGGATCGGGAGAGCTCCAGGACTGGACGGAATAAACGCTGCGGTCCTCAGGAATAGTACCCCATGCTTAGAGGAGGAGCTCCTCCGGATTTTCAATGACTGTTTGAAGAGGGGGCACTTTCCAAGCAAGTGGAGGATCGCAGACTTGAAACTGCTTCACAAGGGAGGAGAGAAGGACAAAGAATCGCCTAAGGCGTACAAGCCGATGTGCCTCCTCCCTGTCGTCAGCAAAGTCCTGGAGCATCTGATCGCCACGCGACTTCGCCCGATCCTCAGTGCAGCTAGTCATCCAATTCAGCTCGACCCGTGGCAAGGGAACCACAGATGCGCTGCTGAGAGTGCTTAGGGACGTGGAGGAGAGGGCGGAGAAATATGTCATGTTGGTGCTCTTCGACTTATCCTCCGCCTTCGACAGTGTGTGATGGCCCTACGTACTCCAACGTCTGTAGGAGTTTGACATCCCCAGCAATTTGTACTCCCTCGTTAGTAGTTACCTCAGTAACAGGAGCGTGAAGATCAGAGGTAGCTACTATGAGGTGGAGCGACCTGTAGAAAGAGGTTGTCCGCAGAGCTCTGTCCTGGGCCCGGTCCTGTGCAAGCTTCGACCAGCTGCTGGGGAAATTAGATGAGAGAGGGTTCCTTGCCACTGCCTACTTCGACGATCTGGCGGTCATAGTCCGACAGCAGAGCCAGATTGAGGACACAGGCAGAGAGGTTCGCCAGTCTCGTGTCGGAATAGTGCGTGAGGAGGAAGACCCAGACCATGCTCGTAAGAGGCTCCACAGACAGGGCTCACCCTATCATACTGGACATAGATGGCCAGAGAGTGAGGATGGGTGAGGAGGTGACATACTTACGAGTGAAGATGAGGAGATAGTTCGACGTCACGCCTCACCTAGACTACCTGAAGGATAGAGTGACCCGGTCTATAAATGGCTTATACAGGATTGGGGGTGCGTTCTGGGGCATCAGGTATCATTACTGACGACCATTAACCACTACTATGACCATTTATAAAGGCTTGGTCATGGGTATCCTGAGGTACTCATCCCCAGCGTAGACCCAAAACCTCACCCAGCTGCAGAGGAGGAGACTGGCCACAATTCAGAGACTGGGTCTGCTTATGATCACTAAGGCCTATAGAACGGTGTCGCATGAGACGGTTCAGGTGCCAGCTGGAGCGATGCTTCTGGGCCTCGTCCTCAAGGAGGACAGGATAAAATACAATGTGAAGAGGCAGGGGCTCGAGGCGCTACCGGAGGGACTCCGGACAAGAGTTAGCGAGACCCCCAACCAATGGAATAGGAAATTGAGGGAGGATAACATCGAGGAGTGGAACGGACGGTGGGTAGGGAGTCAGAAAGGGGCTACCCTGTTCTTCCCCACCGTCCAAGAAAGACTGTGGGCTAGATGGGTCCTTCCTGATTACTGGGTCTCGCAGATGCTGACAGGGCATGGAGGTTTCCGGGGGAAACTACAGGAACACGGAAAGGACATAGACCCTCAGTGCCTCACCTGTGGAGTCCCTGAGACGGCAGAGCACGTCATCGTATTCTGCACCGCAGTAGAAGGACACCGAGACAGGTTGTCGAGAAAAACAGGGATCTTCGCCCTCGCCGAGTCGGACTAACCCCATCTGATGGAGGAGGAGGCGTATCCTTCTTCAAGGATTTCGTGTACGGGTGGAAGGAGGTGGTTGGCCCGGAACACTTCACCCTGGGAAGGGCCAGATCACCCGACGGCGGCGAGCCACCACCAGCTGACTGAATCCAGGATGGCAGAAGCATGGAAAACGGACGGGTGGAGTGGACCAGGAGGGCTGGACCAGTACCCGGACGGATGCAGTTGGATGGGATCCGGAAGGGTGCGGCGGACCAGGTTGACTGGACGGCACAGGACGGATGCTGACTGGGACCGGACGGATGCAGCGAGCCAGGAGGGCTGGCATGCCGTCCGGCAGTAGATAAGGTGCAGCCCCGTCTGTAAGGTGCGCAACCGCGCACCGGGCTGCACCACAGTAGCATGAAAATATTGTTCCCCAAAATATACAGTCCTTAGAGTGATTATTGTATAATAAGAAAATAATACAAATAAAGTGTTGTTTATGGGAGCAGTGGCATGCGTTATCCCAGCGCACTACCCCACTGCTCCCGAACCTAGTATGCCACAAAAGGCTAGGAAGGGGAGAAGAAAAAAAATGGAAAAAAAAAAGTACTAAAAGAATTAATTCCAATATTTTATCCTTTCTATAAGCGAGATCATGGTCTATGAGAATAACTTGATTCGTGGTTTGAGGTGAATCATCGAAGAATATTAATACGAAATCAATTTTTTTGGTTTGGTTTCAAAGTTGATGGAAACAAGTTTCTTATTTTATACTCATTTTCCTTATTTATCTATTTAATATTTTTTACTCTATTACGTTTTCATTTTATTTATACTTCCTTCATCAATCTACTTTTAAAATAGTAGTTATTTAATTAATTATTAATATTACCTCAATATTGTCTGCATAAATGTATATATTGTATTTATAGATTTTTATTTATTGAGTGAAATTATTTATGTATTTATCTTTAATTTTACATTACCCTTATTTCGGCCGTTTTCACTATTTCGAAATTTATATGTGCTCGATATTTTACATTTATTGCACTTATTTAATATATTATCAATTCTATTTTCACAGGGATCTGTGATTATTTTTTAATTGTCTATGATATCTTTAGCTTGAATCTTGTTGAATCCTGGCGATTTTTCGACATTGAGAATTTCAATTGTATTACTGATATCAATATTACAAGAGAACAATGTGAACTGAGGCGAAAGAGGCTTAACCGTAGTATTTAGAACCTTCGTAAAATGTGCATTCGTATTTAGCAGATGTACGTTGTGAATAAAATAGAAATGCCTAAATTGGTTCGTGTGTTCGTAGAACTACTAGTTATTTATTACATAAATGTTTAGTTTTTTAAATTATAACTAAACAACTTTCTGCATCGAACTATTGTTCTTGCCATTACCCTCTCCAAAAGTTACCTATTACTTTTTTTTTCTTTTTTTTTTTTGACCGCCACTTACGATGATTAGTGAAATCAGTGGTGAGGGAAAGGAAGAGGTTGAATATTTTTTTTGGAAAAGAGGTAGATCATAGCAGTGAGTGATTGGTCCATATCGGATATCTGAAGATGACAGTTTTACCCCTACAAAGTTCAGACGTTATTTATAATGTAAAAACGTTTATTTGAATTAAATTACCCTTATTTTGGCCGTTTTCGCTATTTCGAAATTCATATGTGCTCGATATTTTACAATTATTGCACTTATTTTTGTAACAGAATATTTGTTTATTTTTTTAATTATAGCAAATCTTATTTAAATCCGATTAGAAACTTGATTAATTAAAGAAACAAAAAATTTATAATTAAAGATAAATACATAAATAATTTCACTCAATAAATAAAAATCGATAAATACAATATATGCATTTATGCAGACAATATTGAGGTAATACTAATAATTAATTAAATAACTACTATTTTTAAAAGTAGATTGATGAAGGAAGTATAAATAAAATGAAAATGTAATAGAGTAAAAAATATTAAATCGATAAATAAGGAAAATGAGTATAAAATAAGAAACTTGTTTCCACCAACTTTGAAACCAAACCAAAACAATTGATTTCGTATTAATATTCTTCGATGATTCGCCTCAAGTTATTCTCAAAGATCATGATCTGATCTCGCTTATATAAATGATAAAATATTGGTATTAATTCTTTTAGTGCTAACTCCTTATGTGTGGGTAACAACTTGGCCATATCTGCGCTTCTTAATAATTCTGTTAGTGATTAATCGTGCTAAGACATGGTTCCTTATTCACAACTGCCTAATAAATTTTTGCGTAACCGAGATATAAATGTCCTGCTTGGGAATTGGCATGCTCGAGAAGCAGCCTAATCGTAACAATATCCTAGTGCGTTTCTAGGTGATTAGTGTAAATTTTTGTTATACAAAGCTTTAGTACAATTAGTGAAGTATACATTGAATGTTAATTTATGTTAACATTATCTTAGTTTGAATTAGGTACAGGTCAATTAAGTAGCGCAGCATCCTTTATTATGGGGTGCTGGAACCATAGTACCGGGAGGTCCTTCCATACTCCTCGGTCGGGCGAAGGGTCTGGGGATATTTCTTACTGCTCTGAAAATTTGTTTAAAGAATATGCTGTTTAAAACGTATTTTGAACAATTTTTGTAGAATAGAATAGAATAAAATTTTATTTGTCTTTGGGGAGTTTCCCATACAAATAGAGCCTGGCTTGGCTAAAAAATACAATAAACATTATTAGTGTTAATAACCTATATACAGGTATTAAATACAATTTTAGAAGTGTTACAAGAAACAAGAGAAATTACAATTAAAATAATTTTTTTGTACTTATATTTTGATTATAACTAAAATTAAACTGTTTGAAAATACAACTTTTAAAATTAAATAAACATTTCTCGTATTTATGAGATTTTTGAGTGAATAGACAATATTGCTTAAGATGGACTAGCATTTACATGTTATTGTTTGTCTACAGTTTTTTTTTTTAAATCAACCCATGATGTATATGAATAGTTTTAAGTGCGTATTTAGTTAACACTTAATTATTTGCTACTATAAAAAATAACATAATAAAAAGAAAAAGAAACGAGAATAAAAATAACAAAAAGATAAAAAAATGTAAAGATAAAATCTCATTAATTGATAATAAAAGATCTTAATTTTAAACAGCCTACTATGTAGTAATACATTAGTTTAGCTTTTGCTGGGTCTTCAATAGTTAATATTGTAGGAAATTGACTTTCAATGATGTTGTTGACGTGAGGCTTTCTAAGTGAGGAATAAATAGGGCATACTGCAATTAAATGATACAGAGTTTCATATGTATTCATGTTACAAATCGTACATATTTCGGTCGGATTGATCTTATAGTTATGGTTTGTGTGAGCAAATTTAATATTATATTTTCCAGATAGGAGGCTTGAGTTATTATTTTTGTCATGTTAAACGGAATATTTTCAATAGTCTGGCAAAGTGGAGTTTGTTGGTAAATACTATCGTAGAAAGGGCTATATTGACTTACTCTTAAGGATTCCAGATGATTATTAAACAGTAATTTCTTATACGATTCTAGGATTTTAGTAATATTGCTTTGGAAAATAAACGGATTATTTTCAAATAGTGTTTGTGAGCTATTGACTTTATCTAAAATATTATATATTTGGGTGAACCAGTTATATTTTGCCGATGGTCGAATTTGGTGTTTATCTTTGAGAATCTCATAGCAAATTTTGGTAATTCTATTGTCTGGCATTTTAAGTATTTTTTGTATGTAATTTAGGACACGCTTTAATACTTTGATTGTGGAAAGTTCCAGGCCCAATTCCAATCTTATGAGCCAGAATGGAATATTTTTATTTAAGTTGAATAGCCTTTTTAAGTAATTTAATTGTGATTTTTCGATGGCGTCTAAATATCTAAGGCCCCAGATTTCTATACCGTGCTGATGGTAATGGCTTCATTTAAAAGTAACCTACTTTCCCAAGATTGTAGTTTTGATTTTCTACAGATATCTAATACTGAGCCTATAGCACAAGCTGTTTTCGATTGTGCGTGTTTACATGCAAAAAACTTCTGTGAAAACACCAGAAGAGGATAGAGCCACACCTATGTAGTTATAATACCTAACTGTTTCTATAAGTTCTCCTTGATAATAAAACTTTTTTAATTTTTTTTTTGTTTGCCTTTGTGAAAGTAAATGATTTTTGTTTTAGTAAGATTTACATCTAAATGAATTTCTTTGGCGTATGAGGAGAGAATTTTTACTTTTTTATTGGTATCGATGATAGCCATATCGTCTCCATAATAGGAATCAAGTACATCAAATTTCGAATTAATTGAATACCGGTAGCGCCCTTTTTTAAAAATTAATTATCCATATCAGAAATATAGAGGCAGAAAAGGTATGCAGAAAAATCATCGCCCTCTAATACTCCTTTGGTCACTCCTACCTCATCAGATAGCGTTCCTTCTGTTTTTATTCTTATTGTGGCCCGATCATAGAGATTTTTTATAAGTCTGATAATTTTCCCACTTAGTCCCAGTGATTGTAATTTGTGCCATAGAATATTATGATTTACGCTATCAAAAGCGCGTCTAAAGTCAACCAAAATAACAAAGAAGTCACTATCAGAATATTCTAATTTCAATTCTGTTAGGCAGTTCATTAGAAAAAGGTTATCCAAACACGACATTCCGTTCCGAAATCCATTTTGTGTTTCCGGTAGAATATCTTTTTCATTTTCCCATACTGTTAGTCAATCTAACAAAATGTGGGTAAAAATCTTAAGAACACTGTTCATTAAGGAAATTAATTAGGTATAGGTCATTTAATATGTGTATTACGTAGCGCAGCATCTTTTATTATGGGGTGCTGGAACCATAGTACCGGGGGGTCCTTCTATACTCCCCAGTCGGGCGAAGGATCTGGGGATATTCCTTACTGCTCTGAAAATTTGTTTAAAGAATATACTGTTTAAAACGTATTTTAAACAATTTTTGTATTAAAATTAAACTAAAAATTTAACACTCTTGGGCAATACATTTTTAAAAATTTAATATTTTTAAACATTGCTTCTGTCTACTGATTTATATGAAAATAAATAATAATTTTAGGACATTAGAAGGTGCCTGTGCACGTGTATTAGTAGTTAATTCATTGTCTAGAACGTTTTTTTCTTTCATTCAACTCAAAAAAAACTTCAAAAGCTGTTTTTTCCACCATTGTCGTCTGCCAAAAACCGAATTAATTGATTTGGTTTAGATGTGAATAAGCAGAATTATTATTAAAGATAGTAAACTTCATAGAATAGATGGTAGTATTCTGTATTGGTATATTTATGTGTATAATTAGTTATCAATAAATAATTCTACTAAATTGTCTTAGGTCATGAACAATGTTTCCGTTGAATCAAAGGTACAATCGCGAAATCAAACTACATAGTTTTCCTATTCCCCTTATATGTTTATATAATTTAAATTATAATTGATTAATCTTGATAAAGTTAGAGTTTAAAACTATGTATGTAGAGCAAAAAAAAAACTCTTCATCAAAAACGGGCTAGGGCTCGGAGGTAGGGGAGCAGCCAGACCATTTTCAAGACACTCAGTGTCCTATCCAGTTATAAAATCGATGGTCTTTGCCTGCAGTGGTGCGGTGCATGGCTATTTTTTATCGGCACAGGAGTAGGTCACAGAATGGCCAGTACGAATTCCTAATTAGGTGTCTGAAAAGAAAATGGTCCTAGGATTGTTATTGAAGACTACATTTTGATGTCTTCTTTACAAGTTACTTATAGGGTGTACAAACTTGCAATATTTAAATGTTACTTGTTGCAAATCGCAGAATATGCATTTGAAATTGCTTTTATTTATTCTTACTTTTCATGTCCTAATAGCCAGGTAAGATAGGTTTTCAGGTAACATCTAAATGGTTATGCATACAGGTACATGACAACTGGCAAGCATATGGGCAAAGTTATAATCGACATGAGAGGCGAGAGCAAAGGTTCGATACCAGACAATGTACCCATGATGATCGAGGCCCTTCCACGTTTCTACTGCAAAAAAAATAAGACATACATAATCATCGGTAATTTCAAAAGAACAGTTTATAATGATGTTAAATATTTTGTTGAAATCTTGTAATTTCGCTGGAATTTCAGGCGGCCTCGGCGGGTTCGGACTGGAGTTGGCTGATTGGTTGGTTCTCAGAAACGGAACCAAAGTTGTATTGACCTCCAGGAGGGGAATAACGAATGGTTATCAGTCCTACAGGATCAATATATGGAAGTCCTATGGTGTAGATGTAGAGGTGTTTACCGATGACATTACAAGCGAAAAAGGAGTCAAAGCACTACTCGAAAAAGCCTCTCGAATGGGCCCTATTGGTGGAATCTTCAATTTAGCTGTCGTAAGTTGTATTATATTCTTGTATTATGCAGCTTTAATGTATTTCGGTAAATTAAAACGGGGTATTTCTACCAGGTTCTAAAAGACTTTGCTTTTGAAAACCAAACTGAGGAATACTTCAAATGCTCTCTAAGTCCGAAGGCTGAGGCTACAAAATACTTGGATAAGATATCTAGGCAACTCTGTCCGGAGTTGGAAAAATTCGTCGTTTTTTCAAGTGTAAGTTGTGGAAGAGGTAATGGAGGCCAAACAAATTACGGAATGGCTAACTCAATAATGGAGAGGATATGCGAGAAGAGGGTGTCCCAAGGGTTGCCTGGCCTCGCTATACAGTGGGGTGCGGTAGGAGATGTTGGTCTTGTTGCCGAAATGATGGATGACCATAACGTTGAAGTAGTTATAGGTAATATTTTTTTTGTATACACTGTCAGGAATTTATATAGCAGTAATTCCTAATATTTTAATTGAATATTAATTAATAATCTTTTCGATTCATGGCTAAATGACCTGTTTGAAAGCAAAGATCTATCGTCCTTATATTTTTTCTATTAAAATATAGAGAAAAATACTGGAGAAACTATCGAAGGAGAGCTCTTGTGCACTATCGGGCCAGAAGCAACCTGCCTTTTTATAAGTGGAGAGGAAATGTTAGTCAACCCTAGTCTCCACCTCAATGACCTAAATCCATATAAATACAAAGTTGTAAACGATTTTTATCGGGAGGCGTTTTTCCTTTAGACAATTGTTTGTTTTCATTGAAAAATTAAAATCACACTTACCCTATGGCCATCGACGACTTTAAATTGTTCATATCTAAAAAACCATAAAGATATTGAATAAATATTGACAAATGAGGATGACAATTGTTAATAAATCAGAAAAATAATTTAGTAATTTATTTACAAAAAAATCGTCAGAGCGGCTTTTTTGGGCATGATGACTCGCCATAGGACAAAACTTCTCTCTTGAAAACTCCTCGTGAATTTTTAAACAACTTATGAATAGTTCTGTACTGCCAAAAAAATAGATAAATTAACTTCATAACCGTCACACTTCATATTTAAAACTGAAGCAAAGTTGTAAACCGCGAAAAGAAAAAGGCAGATTGTCACGGGATTTTGGGGAGATGCGGGTTTCCAATCATTAGGAATAAACATAGGCGTGCGCAGCATCCGTTGTTAAGGGTGCACTAACCATAGAATCAGGGGGTCGGTCCTTCAGTCATGTGGGGAGTACGGGGATATTCTTTACTCCCCTGGATATTTCTTTAAAGAATATGCAGTTTAAAACGTATTTTAAATAGTTTTCGTTTCAGAAATAAACCAAAAATTCAACACTCTTTTGCCACCAAAAAGTTTAAGTTGAAATTTTTGAATATTAGTTCTTAGCAGCATGGTTTTTTAAAAGTTTGATCTTTTACCTTTGCTTCTATCTACTGTTTCATTAAAGAAAAACTATATATTTCTGAGATATTAGCTGATTCATCTAACCCTGTGGCACCCACCGTGCGCTGACCTAAACAGTTGCGGATCCAGTATTTGATTTTGGTGGGCTAACACGGGGGTCAGTGGATAGAGAGACCTCATGGCAACAGGAGGATCCTCCTTCCTGAATTTTTTAAGGGCCATTGATCAAAACTGTGTTTTTTACGTCGTTTGAAGCAGTGAACTGTTTTGATTTTTTTTTCAATAACAGTAATTATAAGAGTTTTTAAGGAGAAAATTTTAATACATATTTTTTAAACATGCTTACATTTAGTAGCGCATGAACTAATTTTTAACGCATCATTCAGATAGAAGCCACTCTCTCTCAATTGTATTTCTTTATACTTTGTACTATTAAAAATTAATATAATTTTAAGCAAGTCACAGCCAAGAAAAATATGAACAATGTAGCAGTTACAGAAAGCAGTTTAATTGCAGTAATGTTTTTACCTTTACCGTAGCGGCGTCGACGTGTGAGAAAAGTGAATACGAACATTTGATGCAAAAGTTAACTTAAATGTTACAACATGAGAAATAAAATTTAATTGTAATGCTTCATTAATAAAGCTATTTTTGTCATGCGGTATGATGTAAAAAGAGAACGTATTTTAATTGTTTAATTATTTGGCTCAGGTCATTCATAGAAATAAAAATGGACCAATGTAAAAAAACAAAATAATTTTTGGCTAATTAATAAATTATTATAGTCCAAAAGCCACCCTCTTAAATCCACTAGTGTGCCTATGGAAATAAACGGAGTAGAATGGGCCATGTTAGCAGCACATCGAAAAATCTCGAACAGCAACCCGGAACCCAACTCCAAAGTTGTTTAATGTGTTGTGGGTCATCTCTGGTCATCATTGTTTTGCCAAAACACTAAATTAAGATTCCTTACTCTAAACTAAAAAATGAAGTTTATGAATAAGTATTGAAAAATGGATCTGTTTAGGAGGTACTCTGCAACAAAGGATAACGTCTTGCTTAGAAGTCATGGATGAATTTTTAATGAATCAAACAGGAATCGTTGCTAGTATGGTAGTTGCTGAAAAGAAATCGAGAGGCTCTTCTTCAGGCAACATTGCTGACACAGTTGTGAATATTTTAGGTAAGCTTAGTTCCAACATTAACCCTGCTGCATAGTTTTTCTTTGTATGATATTGTAGCCGATCAACAGATCATTAAAAACAAAAGTGAATTAAGATTGATATTATAACCCAGCTTAAAAATTATACTGCACAGCATTTTCTACTTCATAATAAAGTTTAAATGACTATAGTTATATGGATTATACTGAGAATATAGGTACCTACTCATACTTTTTTCATCAATATTGTAGCTAAAACGTAAGCAATATTTGTTTTTTATTTGGATACAAAAATAAAACGTGCCTAAGGAAATCACTAAGAAAAATGACTTAATAATATTTGCCTTTTTTAGGAGCCATAATCATTTTTTTTTTTTTTCATATTTCAAATTACAAATCACAGATTATTGATGTTGTAATCATTGATTTCGTTTAGGAATAAGAGATTTGAAGACAGTAAGTCTCCATTCAAACTTGGCAGAACTTGGTATGGATTCAATGATGGCAGTGGAAATAAAACAAACTCTTGAAAGAGAATTTGAAGTGTTTTTAACGCCCCAAGATATTAGAGGCCTAACCATAGCTAAGCTTCAGGAAATCGCTGCAGCCAAAGCGAGTGAAGATGGGAACGCAAGTAAGTAGAATCATGTTAGAAACTAGGCCAATGACAATTAATCAACTTCAGGACAAATATAGATTTATATTTATTATAAGTAGATATTTTAACGCCTAATATTGAATTTTCAGTACTTTACATCTGAGGGATGAATAAGAGAATAATAAGTGTTTCTTTAGAAATATAGACCCTACACTTAATTTTTTTAAGTATATATATATATATATATATATATATATATATATATATATATATATATATATATATATATGTATGTGTGTGTGTGGGAAACTGTTATACCTTGATCATAGTGTACCTCGGATCACCCTTCGGTTTTTTGACATGCGTTGCTATCAACGATACAAAACTGTGGAAAGACAAATTTTAACCAGTAGAGTGCAAGCACGCGGGAGAGTGGGTCGTCCATGTGCTATTTTTTTCGAGTAAAATAGAAATTATTTTTTTTAGCTCAGAAAATAAGAACTTTTGGTTTTGCTGTTTATTTTTTAAAAGCTTGCCATTGTATTTTGTGTATTAAATCATGTTCTATCTGACTCACTGCTTAGTGATCAGTAATTTTTTATGCCATATTCCAATTTTAAAAATTACCTAGGATGTTGAGGAGGTTTGATTTGAAAAACGCACCGTCGTGTACCTAGCAAAACAACCTTCTGCATCACTGATCAATGATCATAGGTACATGATGTTACCAAACTTTCATTATTTGTAAAACGTCAGTATACAGAAAAACTTGGAAACAAAGAGGTCCTATTGATGCTGAAAAGCAGTTGAAGCTGTTACTGGACCACCGAGAAGAGGATATATATAAGAGAAGGTTTTAGGGTTTTCAATGTTGAATTTGTCACACAGTTTTTGTATTTTGGCAGTGACTCCGAAAATGAAGACATGGATTTGATTTCAGAAGATGAAGCCAATTCCTGAAAGAATCAAACGAAATATCTGATGTAGCGAAAGATATTGTGGTATATATGTACATGGTAAACAACTGGCAATCACGAATAAAAGTTCATTATGTAACTTCTTGTATCCATGTATACAAATAAAAATTTGTTTACGAATTTCTGTATATATTGTTTTTAATGCATATTAAAACAGTCTTGTACCTTTGATCACATATCAATATAATATATATATATATATATATATATATATATATATATATATATTATATATTTTTTCTCTAACTGTTTAATATTTAAATTCACAAAAAAAGTCATGGAGTGTAGGAATAATAGTGCTATCAGGAAAGACTCTTCTCGTTGTTATATTTTTAAAAATAGCTTTTAAAAAATATAAAAGTATATATATATATATATATATATATATATATATATATATATATATATATATATCATATAACAAATTTAATTTTTTTAATATATTTAAAAAAATTAAATTTGTTATATGATTAATATGGCAAGATCGTGGCTTGTGATGAAACTATCCATTAGCAGTACTCCAATGACAGTTATTTTTAAGAAGGACACAAGGTGATTTTATTTTTAAACACCAAGAAGGGTTATCAGGAATCGATTGGGCAGGAATGTCAGAAACTAGAGGGTTTGAATGGGAGTAGTATTGATAATTGATAATTTCGGGCTTAATCAGCAACATACGCAACATTAAGGCCATCGTGGTTATTGGAAGATTAGAAACATTTCGTAGACAAACGCTCTAAACTTATAACTTATAACAAAAATCTCTTCCACGTGGCCATAATAAGGCCTGTTGGGACTTGCGGAGTTAATACATATCCAAATAGACCTAAACAATAAACCTTGAAGAATCTTGTCAAAACTGCAGTATCAAAAACAAATTTCATTAACCACGTTTACGTTACGTTGTAAACCGACGACATCCAGCCTTGTTATCCCTTTTATATTATACCACTTATCCCAGTTGAACAGATCTCCTACCTAGAACTTCATTTTGACCAGAGACTTGGAACCCTCACACAAGAGTGAAACGAAAAAAACTGCTTGGCGTTTTTGACTTCTTAAACATTTAATTGACGAACGCTATAAACCTACAATATACAGTGGAACTTGTTTAATTCGAAATTGAAGGGACCATTGAAAATTTTTTAATTAAACAAGTTTTTTGTTTCGTTTTTTACTCCCACCTTAGAGAAATTTTATTTATTTCTATAAAAGATTCATAGTGATCATTGAGTCCTCTACGTCACTGATACAGGCCATAGGCCGCCTACAGAAATGTCGGGCCCCACGGCAGGTTTTATCTCGGGATTACAAGTGTCTGTACTTCACCGAGTAACACCGAGTCTTGACTTTGGTGATTTCAAAAGTTGTAGCTATCGATATAATCAACAAATAATTAATTAAAATAATCAATTAAACAAAGACATACTTAAATAATTGAGATTAGCTCTCCCAGGCTACCATGTCCCACTAAGGGTCGGGCTCCCGAAAATCCGACATTCGGGCCTTATGGGTGGTCGTGCGCCTATATTGATTATGGGGGAGAAAAAGGTATTGAGGTAAAGGTGTACAAGTAAAGTTAAATAAATACGTGATAAATAATTAAATCGTGCATTAAAAAAATTCAAAGAATTTGAAAAGAATATTTTTGTTTGTTTTATAGACTTGATTATTTCATTCAATCAATGTTCATCATGCATTATCTAAGGCTATTTTGATTTTGAAGACCCACGTGTTCTACGAATTTGTTATTACAATTTTTTTTACGAATTCTCATTGTTGGATCAAAAACTAATCTCAAATGTTAAAATTACCAAAAATATTACACAAAATACAAATCTTATGTTGGTTGGTATGAAAATTAAATTTTCATTTTTTCAAAAGAAAATAAGTGTGTTAACCTTCAATAGTTTTTATACCAGAGGAAAACTCAAAGTTTATTTACATGGTCCAGTGGTTAAGTCCCTGGACTCGTAAAAATGGAATCCTAACCAAGGACAAAATAGTTTTAAATTGGCTAAAATTGTATCAATTGTCTTTGGGTTATTAATCACTGAGATATTCTATCAATCCCTCATACCACAGGTCATGGGCGTACGAAGGGAGGGGGACAGAGGGGGGCCGGCACAGAGGTACCCCCCCCCCGTAATAGTGATTGAAACAAATAAAAATAATTAAAATACAAGAGTCAAAAATAAACTTAAGTTAAGAAGTAAGGCGTGGTTTTAGACTTTTTTTTACTTCCACGTACTATTTATTTTAGAAATTAATTAATCTATGTACTTTATATTAATTTTTAGTTGTTTTACATTAATCCGTCGCAGTAACTTCTCTCAATGCCATTGGCAATCATGTGACTATTTTGTCGATGATGTGTTGTATACAAGACGAGATCACGACGATGAAAAACATCATACTACTTTGTTAACAGGTAGCTGTCGCACATTCTGGATCCTTCTGGGTGTTTGGATACGTCTAAGAATACGTACATAAAGAGAGTAGAAACGACAAGCCATAGAAGACAGGCGGGATCAGCTATCCCCACTTCTGTAGGCTACAGGCTGTAACCCATATCCAAGTGTTATAACAATAAATAAATAAGTGATATATAATAAATTACAGTCAATGATGTTACACTATCATCAGCTATCAAAACCCACTTTGGTAAGATCTTCCCTGGTTTTTCGATGGATGTCCAGAGGATGCGGTTAATAAGATCATCAAAAGTGCTCAACGACTCTGACTGTTTCACTTCTGCTATGATATAATTTTCGAGTAATCCATCATTACCGAACTACCTCAGGAAAAAGTATTGGCTAGTGAGAACAAGAGGGCACCTCATCAAACTTGAAGTGAAAGTTGCCGAAAAGATGCTGATCGGAACATCATGGAATATTAGACCGTGTGATTGTAGTAGGAAAAGATGTTGATCTCATCGTTCTTCTCAATGGTTTAGGTTCTTGTGCTACTAGCATCTATTTCCAGAAGAGTAGCAGAGGTGAAACTGGCAATTACACAAATTCCTCTTTCAGCCATCTACCCGCTCAATACTTACCAGTGATAATGCTTTTTATCATGCGTTCATCGGGTGTGACACTGCTTCGTTTTCTTCTGGACATGTTAAAACCAATTTGACTAACATAAAAAGAAAATCCCAAAGTTGAAACAACTTAGAATTAGTTGAACTTTTCCTGCAATCAGATTCAAGTAAGGAGGACATAGCAAATGCTGGGGAGAAGTATAATAATATTGCTTTGTATGAGGATGATTTCGTAACAGCCACCTTGAACAGTCGCTACCAGATGCTCGTTAAATCTGCAGCTAACTCCGAAATTAATCTTGCTTGGTTACTCCCAACAGATGCTGCAGCACAGCACCATGCTTACAGAACTTAACAGCGAGTTCAAAAGTTGTTGGGAGTTGAATAAAATCCTACATATTGTTGGTGGAAGCTCGATGATCTTGGGCTTACCCTTATCTCGGCATTTGCAGTTGCCGGAAAGCTGGACTAAAATGCTCAGTCTTCCGTCGATACCGCGCGGGAAAATCATGTCGGAACGTCTAATCTCTTCAACTAGATAGTATAGGAGGCGAGGCCAAAAAACGTGACTGATTTCAAGAAAATTTTTGTTTATCTAGGCCGAAGGTACTCTCATAATAGTCCGGAAATATGAACGTATGCCACCCTAGATCGCTTACAATCAAATTTCATGAGTCAAAGAATTCGTCATTTTCGTCACTTCTTTCAGATTTTTCTCAGTAATTTGCTACCAGTGCATTTTAAGTAAAGCTTTGACATAGCAAATCTTATAGAAGGATAAATTCCTTGTATGTTTTACATTTAGTATTTTATTATAGTAAATTCAATTCTCTACAAAATTGGTTAACATGCAATTTTGCACTAAATTGCACACAAAACAGTTATTAAGGCGAAACCTCGGAATATCCATCTTGCGTTTTCTTGACATTTTGCAGATGTCCGGCCTCCGGACAAAGAGGATTCTGATGATGAGAGACATCTCCACCACAACATTGAACGAACGGCAAAACTAGCTTGCACATACTGTTCGATTTTAGAATTCCTCCAATGAACATATTCCTTCTACATACCGTAGAAAAAAAAAACATAATGCTTTATTTCTGGCGCATACTTAGGGAGATATTGAGCAGAAACTGAAAATTGTGTTATAATGTCGGTTTCTTTGGCTTCTACGCCGCTAGTGCGGGTCCTTTGAAGTAGAAAATTTGGAAACGGACAGCATTACTGCTAAATATTCAGTTCTAGAAATCTGCAGTACTGTTATATAAAGAAAATAATTTTCTTGGAAAGATCGAAATTATAACCAGCCGAAATCATACTCAAATTTACGTCCGATATTCAAAAATTATCTTGAATAAAGGCGAAATTACGTAAATTACCTATATTTCAGATATATCAGCTGTATTTTTTTAGGACGGCCCCTCTAAAGAAATTCCTGCGTACGCCCTTGGCACACGATAATACATCACAATTATTCTACATATCATCCTTCCCATTTTGCCTTATAAATGTGCTTTGTGAGTTAAAAATGGTTAGTGCCTTGTATTCAAATATAAAAAGCTTCGCATAATTCCGGCCTGCTCTAAGAGTATCCTTAATTCTGTGGTCACCCTGATAAAGGGCCGAAACAAGGGCGGAGGGTAAAAGTGGAACTTTTTGCGCATTATCCCATTATTATTTCCCAAAATTTAGAGGGCGGAAAATTTCGAGCGATATTTTATTTTTAGGTAAAATAAAAAATATTTGTTTCTGCTTTTTGATTATATGACTTTAATTCAGCCAATGTTAATGTTGGGAGATGATGTTATTTCAAAATATACCACCTATAATACTGTTATAAAACTGACTTTTATTGGAGGAGAGAGGAGAGGGAGAAGTTCCTGCCCTGCCCTGATAGGCTCCCCTAAACACTACCAGGACTGCCCTAACCACTGGGCTAAATTGGCTGTATTTCCGGGGTGTAAGTTTTTTGGGGGGGGCAATTTTTATTGTTGTTGTATTTTTTTTTTTTATTATTATTTAGTTATTCAATAATTTTTATTCAAAATCTTTTCATGATAAAATTACCAAATAACCTATTCTAAATGTTCTAAATGAAATATAAAATATTATATTTATACCACAGTCTTTATTATCACGCTACCTTTTCAAATTATTTCATTCATTATAATTTAAATTTGACTACTGTATGTTGTAAAAAATGTTGCATAAACAATATTTTTTAAATTTTAGTTTAGCCGAGTAAAGTACATGAAATTGACAACTCGTGTCATTACCACGCCCGAATTATTAGCGCGGTAATGACATAAACTGTGACCTAATGAAGCATTTTTGAATCCCTAATACCTAAAATTCGTTGATTACTCTCCTTAACTTAATGTATTGTCAATTTTCCATACTTATCAAAAGTGTGTCTATAAACTTCTTTGAATGAGCTAAATATGAAAGTGTGTTATATATATTGACTTGTTGGTCAAATTATCCCTAAGATATCTATGCATATCTTAGCAAGAAGGACGCATTATTTTTAGTAGCCCACGGGCACCGAATATCTTAGGACGGCGCTGAACACTATCTCTGGATCTGCCTCTGCTATTTGGACATACGAAGTTAAGGCTAAACCTCACCGTTTTAGTTCATTTTATGGCCACAACCTCGCGCTTCAAAATTAGAAAAAATTACAAGTAAATTTTCTTTGAAACGGAATATCCGATTTTCGTTCTGTAAATTGTAACTTATTCCTTATTAACATAGAATTACTAATAATCCTTGGTAAAAAAAAAATAAAGAAAAAAACATTGTTAATGTCATCTAATTAGTAAAATAAAATTTTCTCGCCCAAGGTTAGGAGGGTAGGGAGCGCTTAGCTGAAAGGGAAGGAGCAGGTACTAGTCCGGAGAAACATCATCGGCATCAGGAGGGACGTTGCCTCATAGATTTATAGGAAGGGGCAAAATATAAAATTTCTCAACATTTTTTTTTTCACCGGATTTTCCAACTATATTAAATATTTTAATTTCCCCAGCTATATTTTGAAATATCATAATTTTCCCCAATTTTTTTGAATTTGAACTTGAAAATATTGACACTTCACAAAAAAAAAAAAAATGTCTATTTAAACATAATACTATATCGATAAAATTGCAATCTTACACAGAAGGTATGAATAAATCCATACAATAGAGCACTCTCAGTTCCAGCATATAATGTGCCAGAGGATGGCATGTACTGCCAAAAATAATTAAACAAGTTAAATAAATTAAAAGTTGGTGGAGTAAAATACAGCCCATTGTTCTTAATCGAATTAAACATTGCTTCACCTAAATAAAAAAAATATATATTTATGTTGGTTTTAATTTTTAGTATCTCTTTGATGAAAATGTTTTTACTATTTTCGCAGTTTGAAGTAGGTTCTCAATTCTCAAATTTCTCAACTTTTTGGAATTTCCAAATGGAAGGGGTAGCACCCCATTTATCCCTTCCTGGTCGCCACATATACTAAATTCTTCTATTAGTATTTTTGCAATCAAACAGACCGTATCTCGTGTTGTGTTTTTATTTTGTTAGAAAAATTAGTAAAAATTATAGATTTTCAACAAAATCTTCATTCAGATTACGTCTTTCAGCAGAGGTGCCCACCCTTCCCCTAAATCAACAACGCATCCTCCCCCTCCCCTTAGTCGATGACGCATTCCCTCTCCCTCCAAACTTATCCCTACTGCTCTTTAACGTGTATCCCTTATTATTATATTTATTTACATATTACATTATTTTCATTTTTATTTTATAATACAATGTGTGGTGAAATAGAGAAAAGTTTTGTTGTAGTCGTAAATTTTGGTTTACTCGAGTTTTTTGAGTCGCTGAGCACGTATCTGAGCTTTTCTGACAAATTCTTTTGGATGATTTTTGGAAAACACTCAAAATTGCAGCAAGATCGAGGTTTTTGGAAAGTGTTTTCACAAACATCCATTTATATTGATCGAAAAGGACGAAATTACCTCACAGCCACTTATAGCATTTAAGAACATGATATACCTTTAAAAGTTTGGCTGCTAACAGCGTGCAATGGAGAATATGATAAACTCTGTCGCTTCCTGGTCTACATTTCTTTTTCGAACAGCAAAAATGTAAAGAAGATAAATTTATTGGGCCTCTGCTTGTTCAGATATACTCCAAATATTAATGTACATTTTATTATTTGCATTATATATTTTTGTGAATATTCCATGAAGTTTAATATCATGTATGGTCATGAGTAGCGTAACAATGAATAATTTTTATAGAAATCGGACGTGAAGAACCTTAAATTAGTTTTTAGTTGGAAATTTGCCCTCATTTTCAGCGGGCGATAGCGGCTTAAGGTTGATAGCAGAGAAATACATTAGGGACATAAAGTGTAAAACATTTTGTCTAATTTAATTTGACAGAGAATGGTCTTGTTTGCATAAAACAAGTATCTAAGATAGATGGAAAACCAAGGTTTCGGGCAAAATATCTGTCAGAAAACCTCAGATTCAAGTTCAGAGACCCAAAAAATAGGATGTACCAAAATTTTCATCTACAACTAGCATGTCCCCTTTTCTGTCCTAGTTTGCCTTGGCCACTACTTATATAATTTTAGTTTTAATGTAATTTTCTCTATTTCTTCTTCAAACAACCGCCCCCCCCCCTCCCCTCTGGGAAATCCAAAAAGGCCACTTTTCGGTCCCATCCTCCAGGAATTTTTACGACGTAGTTTGCGTCGTAACCTCTCCCCCGTTGGCACCCTTGTCTCACTCAAAAGAAGAAAACCGGGTTTATCAAATAAAACAAAACAGTAAATATATATTTATTGCTTTTGATTATAGTGCTGAATTGCAAATCATTTTGGGTATTCTGACTAAGATTTCCGATGATATGATTGAATTAGATTAGATTACATTTTGAAATAATTTGGGAGATAAAACAATGAAATCGATAAAATGAGTTTTGGCCATGTTTCTTCAAAAACAAACCACTGTCTCACCGCTGCCTCAACCGTGCATCCCCTCCACTCGGTATTCCAGGAAGACAGACAAGCTCCCCTACTGATTTTGCAGTAAATCACATGTTCTCGAATCAACATTATTTTACTTTTTAGGATATGTTAACGATCAAAAATTGAAACTTTTTTGTTGTATCTTTAATAAATAGATGATTTACCATGGCTGTATAAGACGCTTTTGTTACAAAAAAGTTATAGTTTGTGAAATAAAAATTAAAAGTCCAATTAATCAATTACATTTTGTCATAAAAAATAGCTATTCCCCATTCTAATATAGTGAAATTATTGAAACAGCCAAAAAAATTTAGTTTCATTCAGCCATTTTCAATTAAACAAGCTAATAAATTTCGCATGAATTTTGTCGCCATCTCTTAAAAAAAAATCTTACTAAAAGTCCGTGAGGATTAGCCTTAATGCATGTCCAAATACATCGAACCAATAAACCACGATTTCCTCTCGTATACAATCCTAATGATCTACAATCCTCAGTAAAATCCTCAATCCCCCTTATTACGTCACAAATCAAAATATCCACGATGACCTTAAGATGGCCTTCGGCCCCCCCTCTCCCGATAAAAATAACCTTTCAACTTACTGGCTATAAAGTTAATATTTTCTTTGTAGATTTGCTCGGTTATTGTATGGTGGATTTTTTTAATCCTTTCGGTGACTTCAAAAATCTTTAAATTTTGGAGCCTTTGCTTTCCGAGATCCTACGGGCCGCTAAATCAGCCCCTCATCAGCACTACTTCCATTCAAACCTTGCTGTAATTCTCCTATATGTTTAAAAACAAATCCATCTCACAAATTGGAGTGCCCTAATGATTATTTTCATCACAAGTCACGGTCATGTGACAGTATTCAGATAGCACACATACTAATTGTATTTGTTATGGTATGCAAATAACCATTGATAACCGTTGAAAATCTCAATATATAATTTTTTTCAGAAGTGATTAACGTACATTGTTAATTATAAATTAGGATGGTACAATAATTATAAAATATGTATTTTAATAATAAAGCTTAAATAGTATAACTCATGCAACAAATATTTTAGGTGAAGACAAGAAAGCAAACGTTCCTGTTGAAGAGCTTGAAACATATCTCAAGCAAATGGTAACAGAACCCGAGTACTACGAACCCATTATAAAATTCAATTCATTACCTAATGGCGATAATAAAATTAGGAAGAAATTATTTATGATTCCTGGCATTGAAGGTAATCAGAATAGTTAGAAATCAGATGATAATGAAACCACTATAAATATGATTCAATTGAACTTTATACTCTCTAAATTGAATTACTAGTCATTATAGAAAACATTACAAAAACCTTTAAGCAATGCATATTAAATTTTAGGTTTCCCCATTGTATTCGAAACTATAGCAAGTCAAATGGATTTTGAGGTTTTTGGCATTCAGCTAGACTACACAACATATCATGAAAGAGTAGAAGACATGGCTGCTGCGTTATTGTCGGTAGGCAACAAGACAAATTATTTAATTCAAAACCATCAATATTTTATTAATAATGTTACTTTGGATTTCGATGCAGTAAGTTATTTATACCTAGAAAGTAACACTCTTTTAAAGCATCCCAAATGTAGGTACATCTTAGTGGACGATCGAGAATTATTCCTGGCGTAGTGTTGACAGGTTATTAAAAAAATAGGAAACCATAAGAAGTTCTGGAATTTGTTTTGACGAATTCAGTATCGACAACTATTTTATTGTCGTTCCAATATTTATTAAACATACTATGTGAGTAACTTGTAAAGATGGAATCCTAGAAAATGGATCAATTATAACATTAAGGTATTGTACAAAGATTAATGACTGGATTTGATTTTAATTCTCTAATTTTAAAAACAATATTCGAGATTTATGATAAAAGCCTGGAAGATTTTGAATGTGAAATTCACAAACAACAAACATATAGTGCAACTAATTAAAAAAAAAATGACATTGCGCTGTATCATTACCGTCAATTTCCTTTGTAGGCTATTTGTGAAGTTGGACAATATTCCTTTCGGTTCATCTCCCACTCATTCTTTGACTGACTATTGATCCTCCTCCCTTGATTACTACCGCATTCAAATAACTCGAACATGATTGAAAAGCTGGAAAGAATCGAGGGCAAGCAGAATTTCATATATGCTTTAGAAGTCATTAAAACATACATCTTCAACAAAGTCTCCAAGAATCCAAGCCGCGGAACAAGTTCAAAATGGTCTGAAGTAGCGGCGGGGTTTAAAAAGTTATAAGCTTGTTGTAATCAGTCATAGAGATGTAAAACTACTTTTAATCGAAGCCTAATTAAATTATCTACAAACTTTATTTAAACCATTTTTAGGCTCAAAAGGTAAAAAAGTTCAAAATTACCGGCGAGAAAAATTCATCATGATCATTAAATCGGGATTTTGAGTGAGAAGAAATAAATTTAATGCAAAATACTCCCAAATAAATATGATATCAATTTCCATGAAGTTACTATTCCACAGTATGTTTTTAACAAAACACCTAAATTCGCCCTATCCCATGTACTTGCAACCTCTTTGGACAATTCTTATTTTATTCTTACTATTGCTGATATCGCTGATTTTAATATTGGAACAATTAACGGGGAAAACTTTTATATTCTTATAAAACTTTTCATATCTTAGGACGAATTATGTTAGTCACTTAAAAATTCAGAGTGCACATAAAATATGACAAACTTCGAATTCCTACTTCTGAGTTACCAGGTAAGGATCATTTGGGACTCAGATCTCTAAAGTATTTTAAGCGAAAGAAGTATGGATTAAATTCGAATGAAAATATTTTTTGCTCTGGACATTGCCAAAGCGGAATCCATACATAAAATTAAATACTTGAGCGATCTTTTTTCATGTGCACGGTCACAGATTTGGTCTAACAAAATACCATCTTGACAAGGTCAATGGAAAAAATATCAACAAAAAAAGCGAAATTTCATATTCAATCTCTGAAATTATTGGACTGCCTTCCTAAACGTAGTCGATAAAGATATTAAAGTCATCTATAATTGTATTAGTGGTTGAATTGGCAAAAAAATATAATCAAGAAAGAAATATTAGTGGAACTATAATAAATTCAATGAAATATGTTTTTATTATTACCTTATTGTTTTCTTTTGCCAAAAATTAATATATGAAAAAAATTCTTTCTTTTTTTTTTCATCTTTATTTCTTTATTCACACCTGTACAAAATGTCTTATCAAAGTAGAAATAAATTAGGGAAATATATAATAGAATAACTAATACAATTTTAACGGAAATGATAGGAGTGCAAGGAGGGCCGGGACCAAACGGGATTGGTTGTCTGCTCTTTGAATCCTGATTTTTAGACCAAATTTAGGATAACAAAGGATATTTTGTTAAAAATATAAAGTGAAATAGCAACTTCATGGACAGTGCTATAATATTTATTTCAGTGTATTTTGTATTAAATTCATTTCTTCCCACTAAAAATCTCGATTTAAAAATCATGAAGAATTTTCGCGCTGGTTATTTTCATTTTTCACCTAAATGAGCTTTTGAACGTGAAAATAGTTAAATAAAGTTTGTAGATAATTTAATTATGCTTCGATTAAATGTAATTTAACGTCTCTATGACTGATAACAACAAAGTTATAGCGGTTTGAAAAATAATTTCCCACCGCTACTTCAGGCGCCATTTTGAACATGTTCCGAGGCTCGGACTCTTTCGGAGTTTGTAGGAGATGTATGCTTAAATGACTTCTAAAACATGTGAAATTCTGCTTGCCCTTGATTCTATCTGCCCTAAAGTGAAATTTGACTGTGATGTATCCAAAAACCGGATTGTAGTTTTTGCGATTGTTAAATTTTTCAATGGCAACATTTGAAATTTACATATGCTCATTGTCATAGGTACGTTAGAAACAAATTGACGTCAACAGAAAGCGTTAATGGCATATTATAATGTTACTGTCAATCCATACTGTTTGGATCCATACAGCCAGGGCTACTAGTTATTAATGGATTTAGGGATAAGAAGAACCTCAAAATAGTAATAACGGTTTATGGTCTCAGCAACTACTTTTGCATTCAATTATATAATTATTTAAGCTTACGAAGCTGAAAGAACTTTAGAAGTAAAGGGGAAATGTATCTACATTGATCGTAGTCACACACATTAAATCACAGAGACATTCAGAAAAATATCGCACAGAGAAATGCTTTAGTTTTCAGCTCTGAATGAAAATAATTTTTTTTCTGGGACAAAGGCCCCTGAAAATAATTTCAATGTACAGAATTCATGTTCATTTTTCTGGCTTAATGCTATGCTGCCCAAATGCATTAGGTCGCTACATACACAGCATACTTAATCATACCTATTAGGCATATGACTATTAACATTATTTCTCCTTTTATCATGGTGGGGCAAGGCTAAGGTGTTGAATTAACTCTGAAGTTGAACACCATTCCATTCAGGGGCTGATCAAGAAAAGAAGGGATCCGGATACCGCTTAATCCGGCCCTACTAAATGGTAACAAATTTGTGCCCTCTCGACAAAAAAATTTAACTTAGACGCCATAAATTTAATTTTAATTTTTTTTTTGTTAGAACTATTCGATTATTATATAGTTTTTTTAAAAAAACATTTTCGCTCATTTCCTAAATATTTAAATTAAAATATATTATATATTACGACCTGGTGTCCTTTGCTATTCTGGGCTCTACGCGACCGCTTAGTGCGCCCCTGATTCCATTCATACGATTCAGAACTGTTCTTTGCACTTGCTCAAAAATTACGTTTGACAGTCCAGAGCCCCGTTCAGAGGCAGGAAGTGTGGTGGAAAACATCGACAGGTTGATATTACACATGGTAACACCTATCTTTCTTGTGATCAATGCAAGTGTGTAGCTTCTTTAAAAGTCTCTGATATTTTCTAGTATCCGATATGTCCTAAGCCTAAGGAACCTATCCTTTACTATCTGAAATAATGGCCTCAACTTTTCTACCTCCTTACCACTTCATGAGCTACTAGTCTTTCACATTTTACTGTTTTTGACTTCTTCCACGCTCCAAACTTCTTATTCTTTAATTCACTCCTAGAAATAATCTTAGACCTTATCTGGTTTCATAAACCTTTCAATTATTCATTTCTGTTTTATTACTATTACACATAATAATTATCAATGTCATAGTTCCATTAAATATTTTTTATTTATTTTCGCAGCCCATATTAACACATCTGAGTGATAAAACCTTTAACATTGTTGGATACTCATACGGTGGATTGATAAGTATGGAGTTAGTTCGGCATCTAGAAAGTCTTGGGTACAAAGGAAGCCTGATTCTGATCGACACCTCGCCGAAAATGATGAAAGTAATGACACATACGGACTATTCAGATGATTTAAATAACATTGCACAAGTTTCTTTCATTTTGAAGCTGCTCGACTATATAGGTGCTAGTAAAATTAAAGCGCAGGTAATCTACTATTATTTTTTATATAAATGTTAATAATGTTGTACCTGTTTATTAATAAAAACACTAGATCCCCTTGTATTTTAAACATTTTATTAACGTACTATTATTTTTACAATTTTCTACAATTAAATATATAATATTAATATAGTAATCTCCACTAATGGACCGTATCTTAGTACGTCAACGACTCAGCCTTCAAATCATACACGGCTCAATTCTGAGATATTATATGAGTGAGAAGAACAGTTCTCAGACTCGTTAAGGTTTAGGTAAGACAGCATAATGGTGCAGATGCTGATGATAAAGAACAACACCATGCAGTTCCACACTTTCGCACCACGAGGAACAAAAAAATCTAAGAAGTGGGTCTTAAACGGATTCGAACTGGATCAGAAGGTAGATATAGCAGAGGAGTTCAAACAAAACCTCCCGGGCTTCAGGATGGCGAGGAGACTGACGAAGGTCATTAGCGGCCGGCGGCAACCTATAGAGCTGATCCAGCTCATTACTGATCACAATGTCCGGCAAGAATACATTGCAAAGCTCCGTGCGATCGACTACATCCAGTTTACCGTCAGCCCATTTAGAGAAAACGGTGGACCGATGCAGTACCGCAACTGCTTGAAGTACGGCCACACAATGAAGTATTGTGGCCGAAAAGTTCAGTGCACCTGGTGTGGACAAGACCACGAAACAGAGTGTTGCCCCAAGACCTCCCGGTGAAATGCGCCTATTGTACGGTTGACCATCCGGCGCCATCTAAGGACTGCTCCAGACGGCAAGAATTCATGAAGATCAGAAGGGAGAAGACAGAAGCCGTATCTATTGCTGCTGGTCCTTCAATAAAACCGAGTAGGCTTCTCCAGAGGGGCATATCGTACTCTTCACTCATTAAGGGATCTCCAGCAGCCGGCAGCCAATCACAACAGGGCCCTTATCCCCACCACTCGGCTCATCCCCACCACTCGGCTCACCCCCACCACTCGGCACAACCCCAGGAGCCAGCTGTACCACCGCAGCACCGTCATTCTGCAGCCAGACCTCTAGAGGAGAAGAAAGACGACCTAACCAGCCAGTCGCCGAATGTGGCATTCGCTCTTAGCCTGGCTGCCGTGCTGTGAACATCTCATCACCTTGTTATTGTGACGAAAGTTTGTGATGTAGTCAGTGTTCTAACGGTTCTGTAACGGCTTTTTCTAGCCGTTAGTTTTCCTTTGTTCTACTTTAAGTGTGCTCTAGGAGGAGGATGTGAGGTACACGTAAGTACATTATTTATTAATAAGTGATTATTAGTGCTATATTTATTTATATATTCATTTAGTGTATTATTTTATTTTTACAAATATTACACCACCCACTCATACCCCAATGAACACATATGAAGTTGCTTCATTTTCATCAAACCCAGCCCCTCAAATTAAACTGAAACTAAACGGAAATATATCCCGTTCACGGATAATGATGGCTTCACCACACTAAAGAAAAAATTAACATTTGTTCCCCAACCCACTAATAACCCTATAGCTAATACACAAACTTCAAACAGCTTTGCCGCACTTAGCGGCCCATCTAACACACCTACACCAAAAAACATTCCCACCCCAGCTACCCTATCTACCACCCAAAAGGCATACAAACCGGCCCCCATAGTAATTAAACCACCAATGTCATCGGTGGAACTTAGGAAAAACCTCTTAGAGGCAAATATAACCATATTTATTATTCGTTCTATTAAAAACGAAAATAAAATTTTCACTTCAACCAGAGCTGACTACAACACCACCATACACATCCTCAATTAGTCGAATGAAATCGACTACCATACCTACACTCTAAGAGGTACCAAACCCCTAACAAAATATATTTTAAAAGGGTTCTACAGTAACCACTCTGTCAGCTCTGTAAAAAATACCCGCCTACCCGGGTTCAAAAGCATTTGGAGGATGCAGAAAACAGACGAGAGTGGAAATATGAGGAATCTTCCACTCCTCATTGTTACCACTGACGAAACCGTCACCCTCCAAAATACGGAAAAAATTGGCCCAATCGACCATATGGGTTACTCAGTTGAAAAACTGAGAATTATCAGCTGCCCCAGGCAGTGTCACAATTACCATTGTGAATTTGGCCATACCAACAATTTTTGTGGACGCAAAATAAAATGCGTTCGATGTGGTGATAACCACGAAACTAAAGAATGCCCCCAAAACACCCCTCTGAAATGCGCAAACTGCGGTGGCCCTCATATGGCCTCTTACCGTGATTGCCCAAAAAGGCAAATTCTTTTTAAAAAGAAGGAAACAAAGGACACAATAAGACCAAGCAACAACACCAAGGAGACCTCATCTCCTGCTCCTACCACCACCTCTGCCCCAAATCCCTACGCAGGTGTCTTATTCAACGGACAAATGCAAATGAACTTTCGCGGTGACCACTCTTACAGACTCGACTCACAAACCCCTGCATGCGGTGGCGTTGCACTTCTGGTGCGTTATGACGTCCCCACTAAACTGATAAATAATAATACCCTTAATGACGAATAACACACAGCCATCATTATACAAGTCAAACTCCAACACACATACAAAATCACATGTATAGACAGAAGACCAGGAGCTCAACTCGACAGCTTCAAAACACTCTTACGGGAAACCGAAACAGACAGACAACACATCGTAGGGGACCTAAACGCTAAACACCACACATGGGACTGCACCAAACCAAGTGCATTAGGTACCCACCTCGCTAAAACAAAATATACAGTTATACACCCTAACGCCTACACATTCAGACATCACTCAAACCCAGTATACTCATCTACACTTGATCTTCTTCTCACACAACAATCACACCGATTCTCAAATTTCATTACAATAGAATTCAGCCATATATCACCACGGCTGTGACACAACAAGAATCCCACCAACCGAATACAAATACAACTTCAAACGGGCAGATTGGAAACAATACAAGAACACAGTCTACATTAACACACCCACACATCATACCACTCACAAACACCCAAGACATAAACAATGCCATAAACACACTACAAACGTCATACACGAAGCCGCCTCCATCTCAATACCCACATTCACTCCCATACACCTACGCCAGCCACCAAAACACATACCTACTCACACTAATCAAACTTCATAAAAAACTGATGGTATAGGACTAAAGACCCAACGTACAGACCTATCATAAACAGTCTCAATTGTAAATAGTTAGCAGACCTTCCAGTACCAACAGATAGAAAAAGGTAAAGTACATCAAGTTTTATAATTTTTATAATTATGTGTTTTATTAATGTTCTATTATGTTTAAAGGAATCAGAAAAAAAGACCTAACTAGCCGGATGATGGACACGATGGCCCAGCTCATGCAACTAGTGATGAGGCTGCTGCAGAAGCAGAATCATGACTGAGCACCTGGTGATCAACATGAATATCAGAGGCCTCTCATCGAAGCTGGCCGAAGTCGAGATCCTCATGCAGCAGCACAGACCATCAGTAGTGGCGTTGACTGACACCTTGCTACCCGCCTCGGCACGCCTTTCCTTTCAGGGGTATACTGTATACCGAGAGGTGTGCTCATCTGGGAGCTCCGAAGGCGTCGCCATCAGCTCAGACGAGATGTCCCCTCCAGACTCATCCCGAACCCAGTAGAAACTACCCCTGGTACTTATCTAGTCGCAGTTGACGTGCGACTGAAGCATCGGTTCACATTCGGCTGTGCCTATAAGAGACCGAGGGCTGTATCACATCTGTGAAGCCACTGCTGCAACAAGCCCAGGCGAGGAGTCGGTATGTCGTCCTTGGGGACTTCAATGCTCGCCACTCCGCCTAGCAGTGTAGTAGTAATAATCCGCTGGGTACTTACATCACTAAGACCAGGATGGCCGTCTTCCACTCGGGGAGGCATACCTTCAGGTATGCAGCTCGACCTCTGTGTACTTCGACCCTAGACCTGCTCTTGACCAGAGATCTGCACACCATCTAGCGCTCCCGTACGGACCGTCAGATCACCGGCCTGTGCTCTACACCTTTGAGGGCACGCCTGCCACACCACCAGCGAGCAAATACCTCTTTCACAAGGCCGATTGGAAGAGCTACAGGTCTTGTGTTGAAGAAACACTACTCATAATTCAGTCTCTTCGGACTGAAGCCGAGGTGAATACAGCGGTGGAAGTGATCATCACTACCATCCAGGACTCAGCCTATAGGAACATCCCCAAGTTCAGCCCACAGCACAACGCGGTCAGGAAACCTCCACAGCACATCCTTGCTCTGATTGGCCTGAGGAACATATTTCAGCGCACGCGCGACTACAGCTTGAAACCGGTCATCAATGCGATGACCCGGCAGATAGCCAGCATCATGCGTGACTGGAAGAACTCACTCTGGCATGATCAGTTGCGGCGGACTCATGACGACAATCACCAGTTCTGGAGACTCGTCAGAACCCACGTAACTAAGAGGAGGACTGTGCACCTGACATTAGGGAAGAACCTACTGACACATGGGGAACAGGATGAACTGGCGGAGAGCTATGAGAAGATTGAAGAAGTTCGGCTGGCAGATGCTCCTGGACACTACCAATGAGAAGCCCATCTTCTCCACTTTTGGTCGACTTGAGTCGGCACTACGCCGCTCTAAGGGAAACAAGGCATCGCGTAATGATGATATCCCGTATGTGCTACTGAAGATGCTCCCTAGGAGGGGTAAAGACTTCCTATTGAACATCTTAAACTCATGCCTGGAAACCATGTGTGTGAGGAGGCTGGATCAGCCTCCTCTCACACATGAGCAAGATCTTCGAGAGATTGGTCCATCACCATCTTATGAAGCACTGCAGGGAGAAGTCCGTCATACCCGTGGAGCAGACTGGATTTCAGAGAGGTGTCGCCTGCGATCATCATCTGTTGAAGCTGCAGGCTCACACCATAGGGCAGATGAAGAAGAATGAAGCTACGGCGTTCATCTCCCTGGATTTTACCCAGGCCTTTGACTGTGTGTCTCACGCACTCCTACTCCGCCGTATGGAGGAGTTCAGGTTTCCCGCTACCATATGTCATCTGATCCGAAGCTATCTTAGCGGAAGATCGTTCGTCGTATGCGTCGGAGGGAGCCTCTCGACTTCATACAGCACCACCTGCAGAGTACCTCAAGGGTCTGTACTGGGGCTAATACTGTTCGTTGTTTTTACGGCGCTAGTGGTAGCAGTACAGCAACCAGAGGCAGTGGTAGCAACCTACGCTGACGACATAACCATCTACGCCTCCAGCGGGAGACCTAGACATTCTCTCACCCTGGCTCAGAAAGCCTCAGCCACTATCGTCGAGGAGCTCCAAGAGATTGGGATCAGGGTGAAACCGAAGAAGACTGATGTCATTCCAACAAGCCAATAGCGGTCTGCCCACGCATTTCGAAGTGGACGGAGAACAGCAGCGAGTCTCCAACTCCATCCTATATCTGGGCGTAACTCTGGATAGGCATCTCACCTTCTCTGGTCACATCCAGGAGAGACTCAAGCTAGCTCGGCTCAAGGGCTACAGGCTCTACCACCTGCTGATGTCGGTGCAGCTGTCTCTGAGGCTGAAACTGCAAATATATAAGGCCATCATTCGGCCGACAATGCACTATGATGCACCACTCCTGCGGCAACTCTATAAAACCACAGTAAAAAATCTGCAGGGCTACAAGAACTCTGTCCTTCGGCGGATCGTCCGAGGTACCACGCTTCAGAGGGCCAAAGGCAGTGTCATCCACGAAGAGTTCCAGCTCCCAATGGTGCCAGAGTACATCGGCCGGAGGCACATCAAATGGACTGAAGGCCTGTGTAAACCCTCATCGCCCCACCACCCAGGCCTGGGAGTTGGCAAGGCACTAAATTCCGCTTGGCCGCTGAGAGAAGGGGTCTGGGCTATGCAATCTAAACCAAAACTATAAATTAAATGCTAGCAGAATGGTCCCTCCCCATTCAGTCAAATAAATGAAGGCAATAATGACACATAAATATAACCGCATACAACGGAATAGAAATTATTACCTTAAAACACCAATAGGTAACTTAAGGACTTAGAATTAAGTATATACATGTTTTGTTTAATGTTATATGGCTTTTAAAAAAAAACCTGTGATTAGACCGAACTCCCCACAGAGAGAATGAGAGAGGGAGAGGGGAGAGGTAGAAGGTAGGATGTGAGACGATGTTGATACCGAGCTCCACAGGGAAAAGGTCTTCGGGGAAGGAAGCCGGTGATTAGAACACCCTCAGTCCAAAAACCGCATTTTTGGCCATTGGTCTGATTATCTCATAAAAGGGAGGACCGATTTTGTTGATTATTTTGTTTTTGCATGGCTTTACCCTCCGATGCATCTGTATCAAATTGGTCAATCTGTGCGCAATTGCAGCTGCATAATAGCCGGAAAACTTGTTTTTCTATAGACTGTATCGTCAAATCCGCTCCAACGATTTTGATGAAACTTTCCTAAAGTATTTGTAAAATCACTTCAATGTCATTAGAAAGGTAATTGAATTTTCTACAAAACGAAAAAAGAAAACACCAAATTTGGTCCAGTATTAGCATTGATATAGCGTTTTGAACTTTTTATACTTCTTATAAATTAGTTCGCACATGTTCCTATGCACAACAGTTCACCTTAGTTTAGTTTTTGGATAACTCGAAAATTATACATTTCCTGGAATATTCCAGATGTTTATTTGAAAGATAATTTGATTGTTTACGAAAATAAGCATAAAAGAACAAATAATAATTGAACTTATATTAGATACAGCAAACATTTTTTGTATCTGACTTTAACCCAAAGCGGTAAGGAAAGTCGTGTGAGTAGACACACCAAATATTTAATTTCAATATGGTGTATGGTGAAATTAATTTAAAAGCAAAATCTATCTAGTTATAAGAATTATTGAAACAAAAAATGGTATGGGGAATTTTTAAATTACGGAAACTTTTTTTTTTAAGGGTATGAAAATCTGCGCCTTAAGTGGATCTGTCTTAGGTCTGAAAAGTGGATTTTACATTTAATGTTATAGGAAATATTTAAGATAGTTTAGTGTCTGAGGATGGGGAGAATATCTCCGAAACGTCACTGATGTTCAATAATTTGATTTATTGAATAAAGTTGTTTGGATTGGAAGTAAGTAATGTTCAACAATGATTCTATGATTTTTTTTTATTTTTATAGTCACTATATACAGAAGTCGTGTATATACAGCAATTTAATAATTGAGTTATCTCTTATTTAATTCCTACTTTTAATCAAAATAGAAATATTCCCTTTTCCATACCAGTATCTACAATCCATAGCACAAAATTAATATATCCTTAGGTTTTAATTATAAAGAACTTTAAGTTCCCATTTAAAGCAATAAAACTAATTTAAAAAGGAAAATAAAACATTCAGATCCACTATCAAGACAAAAACGAGTGTTCAACTTTAAGATCACAAAAGGGTCCACATTAGACGTAAAACATTTTCTTGTAACCTCATTTTTCATTTCTCAAATCATTAGCAACGGGTGACTACTTACTAATTCTCTAAGACTACTTCTTATCCATAGAGTCATTACAAAATAAAGACACTTGCCGTCATTCAGGAATGATGGTCTTACATAAACAACTCACCGCAAATAATTTTCATGACTCCACTTATAGGTTTTAGGCTACATATACAAACTTCTCATCCTTTATCATAACCTGACGTTAGTCCTCCCTTTATAATGGTGGGGTGTTTAGTAGCAATCTGTTTATTTGAAATATTTTATTAAACAGATACAGTTAACTATTTCGATCAAGATTAAACAAATACAGTAACCGGTAAGCAGGTGAAGAGGACGCTACCATCAGTAAAAGAGAGAAACACTGAACAAACCTGTCCAAACAAACAGAAACAGATCCCTGCAACAGATATGCTACGTCAAACCTAGAGGTGGGATATGAAACAGAAGCAATCTGTTTATTTGAAACAATTTATCTGAGCGTACCTGTTTAGTTAAACAGAAACAGCTTCACTGAAACTAGCCTATAAACAGTAAGTTGACATTTTGAATGTCTCCTTCTCCTATCACAAGTACTAATTTTTCTTCTTTTTTTTCCTATTTGTTATCAATAACTATACTTAATGGCCTTCATTATATGTTATGATTTGCAATAAAAACTGAAATGTTAGTTTGACATTTTTTATCACCAGCAATTATAAACAAACTAATTTTATTTGATTTTATCTGACACACAATTGATATAACAATAAAAACGACACAACGGAAAACAGCAAATACAACATGTTTCACGATTTTTTCTAATATACTCAATAAATTAATTTAACAAGCGTTTATTTCATAGACGTTTAAATAATTTATAAAATAATCATTTCTAATTAAATCATGCAGAACAAAGAAAGTAAATGCAAATAAGAGAGGGGAAAAGAAAGTTCCTTACACTAAATAATTTTAACAAATGTCTCAAAGTTTACTTAAGGGCTTTTCTCTATTATTAAAATTTAAACAATTACGATAATTAATGAAAAAAACCAACATAAATTTCTTTTTCTTTTTTTTTGCTCGCCATAGATTGAACAGTTGTGTCTGTTATTTTTAAACTGTTTTTTGGAAGTAGCAGATACCGTTGCCACTGCTACTCCAAATAAACAGTTTTGCCCATCACAATCCCTTTCTCACTCTCCTTGCTAGCACTACACATTTCAAGCTCCTACCTCTTGGTTTTATTCAAAAAGGACCACTTTTGTCGCACTTCTCTCACTCTCACTCTCTCTCTCTCTCTCTATATATATATATATATATATATATATATATAAGTTATGATAGTAGATAGGACAATATCACAGATAATCCTATGTCAGCTATGTAAACAAACCCTAATACTATATATAGAGGATTTAAGAGAGAATAAAGTTAGTCTTGTTCTAGCATTTGAGTGTGTCATTTCGCCTCCCGATTTCCATTTTTTTTATCTGTTTTTGTCCGCGAGAACATAAGTGGTGCCGAAACCCGGGATCAAGGTCAGTGAGAAGATTAACAATTTTTTTTTCTTTTCTCTCTTTCTTTTTAGTTCTTATCGAGGTAATTAAACCAAGACGACTACGAAATGACGGATGGAATAGTAAGAGCGCCAGTTCTGACATTACCAGCAGAAATTCCGCCGCTGCCGACGGAAACTTTGGCATCGGCGCATGCAAACGCTCTGGAATGGCTGAAGGTGAGGACGGCGACATCCCAGGACCTAAGGAAGGCAGTATCGGATCTGGAAAGGTTCGACGGTGGCGTCGGCGAATTGAATCATTTCCTTAAGGGAGGCGACCGCGTGATGGCGCGGATAGAGGCGAAGGCGGCCGAGAATTTAATTGACCCGATGGACGCGAGCGCTTTGAAAGCCGCTCTGGTATGTCGGGTCAAGAGGAATATTCTCAATCTGATACAAGCGGACGAGGATACGCCCTGGATCGTTGTTAAGGATAGACTAAAAAAGGCATTCGGAGGAGGCCGGTGGGCCCCAGAAGAGGATATACTCCAAATGTTCCGGGAGACGAGACAACCCCACCAGACAAATGGACAATACGCGGGGTCGCTGTTGGCGCGGTTCAACCGAATAACAGAAAAGATGAGGGAGACGGTGAATGCGGCCGAGGTGGAGGGCAGAATGGGGTTCCTGGCAACAATATTAAAAGTGCAGCTAGCACGGGACACAGGAAAGAAGGATGGTCTACCCCGAGAGAAGAATTTCGTAGAGTGTGCCCAGGACATGATGGACGCGAGCGCCCGCGACGAGGAGGCCCGATACGGAGAGAATGTCGAAGCTGGATGGAATAGGGTAACGTACAGAAGAATTCGAACCAGACCGGAGGCATGGAAGAGAAGAGATAGCGAATTTGTTGGGAGAGAGAAGATAGCGGGGAGGGAGAAAAGACCCGGGAAGGAGAGGAAGAATTGGCCAAGAGAGGAGAGAAAATGCCATGGGTGCGGGAAAATAGGACATTTAGTAGCACAATGTCCTCGCACGAAATGCTTCGAATGCGGGAATGAAGGGCACATCGCGAGACAATGCCCCTACATGAGTAGACGAGGAGAAATGTTCCGCGGGGAACCCATGGAAGTAAACGCCCAAAGAGTATGGAAGAAGAGAGAAACAACTTCAGAGACGTCGCAAGATTCAGAAACATCTGGAACGGAGGAAGAAGGAAGTGAAGCCGGAGGACGAGCTCGAGGAGGGAGGAGCAGTATGAGGATTGCAGGGAGGAGAACACTGGCAGAGAGAAGCAGACGAGATGAGGAATGAGGAGAGGGGAAGGAGAGCGGCAACCACGCTATCATAAATAATGTGGAGAGTGGGTGCGTGGAATTGCCGATTGTGAGTGTCGCGGGTGGAGTGAGGTGCCTGGTAGATACAGGAAGCTCGAATACCATTATGTGTCGCGGAGCGTTAGAAGCAATTTGTGAAGGAGAAAGAATACCACCATTACAGGTATGTAAATGTAAATTGATCACTTTGGGTGGGCCCTGTAGAGTAGAAGGAGAAGTAGATTTAGAACTGAATCGGTGGGTAGTCGGGGAAGGGAGCCTGCGGATACACATAGTGGAAAGCATGCCGAGGGAATACGGGGGGATAATAGGGTGCGATTTATTGGGCAAATTAGAGACGAGGATTAGAAATAAGGGGCAGCGATGGGACATCCGAATAGGAGGGAAAAAGTATAAGGGGAGGAAGTTTCGGTCAGGGGGAAAGATTAGAGTAGGAGTTATTAAACAGGCAGAGCATTGGAGACAAACGTTAAAGAAGGAATATGCGGACATTTTTTTTAAGGACGGGGGGGGTACTGGGAGCTACGGGCAGAACAGTTCATGAAATTCCCTTAACACAGGAGCGGGTGACATACGTCAAGGAAAGGCGGTACCCACAGGCGATGCGCCAGCATATACGGGAGGAGCTCGAGAATCTCAAAGCCCAAGGCATTATAATCGATAGCACATCGCCGTATAACAGCCCCCTATGGGCAGTAAAGAAGAAATCCTCGGATGGGAACGAGAAGTACAGAGTGGTCGTCGACTTGAGAAAATTAAACGAAAACACCTTAGACGAAAAGTACCCGATTCCCCGATTTGAAGATATCCTGGACAGATTGAGTGGGGCCACAGTCTTCAGTACCCTGGATTTGAAGGCAGGCTATCACCAGATAAGGATGCACCCCAACGACCGCCACAAAACAGCATTTTCCTTTGAGCGGGGTCATTACGAATTCACACGGATGCCGTTTGGTCTCAAAAACGCACCCATTACCTTCCAGCGATTTATGGACGAATTCCTACGGGGGCTCGAAGAAGAGTTCTGCCAAATATACATGGACGATCTGCTGGTCTTCAGTAAAGACGAAGGGCAACACGTCGAGCATTTGAGGAAAGTATTCGACAGATTACGCGAATTTGGACTGAAACTGTCAGAGGAAAAGTCGACCTTAGGCCAGGACACGATCAATTTCTTATTATTTGTATTATATTATAATGTATTTTGTTGTGTTTTTTTTTTAATGCTTTGTCTGTTCTATTGTATAAGTTTATGAGGAATGTTCATAAACTGGTAGGGGGGAGTTATGATAGTAGATAGGACAATATCACAGATAATCCTATGTCAGCTATGTAAACAAACCCTAATACTATATATAGAGGATTTAAGAGAGAATAAAGTTAGTCTTGTTCTAGCATTTGAGTGTGTCATTTCGCCTCCCGATTTCCATTTTTTTTATCTGTTTTTGTCCGCGAGAACATAAGTTATATATATATATATATATATATATATATATATATATATATATATATATATATATATATATATATATATATATATATGTATAAAGATTTTTTTTCTTTATACTTTATTTAGGTTATTAATACTTTATTAACACATTCTTCTATATTCCTTATTTTTCACATTAATATTAACATATTATGATCAGCATACTGTTCTTTATATAATACTTTATATTTCTTCATATTACTGTTTGTTAGCTTTCTTATTATTACTGGTACAGCCATTGTTGTTATTTCTATCTTGTCATTTTCTTAGCCCTGATGATGGCTTTAAACTTAGGCCGAAACGTCGGTACACATTATAATAAGTTTTTCTTATTGTGTGATCATTTATTGACCGCATCCCCAACCAAGATTCTCCTTTATACTTTTCCACGGTCAACCATACTCTCACCAATATATATATATAGATAGATAGATAGATAGATAGATAATTAGTTTACAGCAGGTACTGCAATGAATTTATGGTCAGATTTTAATCCACAAATTCGCGTAACAATTTATTATTGTTGCGAAATGATTCGGTAAATGGGTCGTTATTTGATTATTGAAACTATATTGGAATTTAAGACATGATTAATTAAATACTTAGCGTTAGATTTTTGTTAGCTATTCAACTTAACGAAATATTACTGCTGACGTTTATAAGATCATTGCTAATTATTATTAAAAATTTATGAATGGGCATTCAAAATTTAGTAAACGAAAATCTTTTAGATTAATATTTATCTATTAAACGACTCTCTTTGGGTGGGCCCTGTAGAGTAGAAGGAGAAGTAGATTTAGAACTGAATCGGTGGGTAGTCGGGGAAGGGAGCCTGCGGATACACATAGTGGAAAGCATGCCGAGGGAATACGGGGGGATAATAGGGTGCGATTTATTGGGCAAATTAGAGACGAGGATTAGAAATAAGGGGCAGCGATGGGACATCCGAATAGGAGGGAAAAAGTATAAGGGGAGGAAGTTTCGGTCAGGGGGAAAGATTAGAGTAGGAGTTATTAAACAGGCGGAGCATTGGAGACAAACGTTAAAGAAGGAATATGCGGACATTTTTTTTAAGGACGGGGGGGGTACTGGGAGCTACGGGCAGAACAGTTCATGAAATTCCCTTAACACAGGAGCGGGTGACATACGTCAAGGAAAGGCGGTACCCACAGGCGATGCGCCAGCATATACGGGAGGAGCTCGAGAATCTCAAAGCCCAAGGCATTATAATCGATAGCACATCGCCGTATAACAGCCCCCTATGGGCAGTAAAGAAGAAATCCTCGGATGGGAACGAGAAGTACAGAGTGGTCGTCGACTTGAGAAAATTAAACGAAAACACCTTAGACGAAAAGTACCCGATTCCCCGATTTGAAGATATCCTGGACAGATTGAGTGGGGCCACGGTCTTCAGTACCCTGGATTTGAAGGCAGGCTATCACCAGATAAGGATGCACCCCAACGACCGCCACAAAACAGCATTTTCCTTTGAGCGGGGTCATTACGAATTCACACGGATGCCGTTTGGTCTCAAAAACGCACCCATTACCTTCCAGCGATTTATGGACGAATTCCTACGGGGGCTCGAAGAAGAGTTCTGCCAAATATACATGGACGATCTGCTGGTCTTCAGTAAAGACGAAGGGCAACACGTCGAGCATTTGAGGAAAGTATTCGACAGATTACGCGAATTTGGACTGAAACTGTCAGAGGAAAAGTCGACCTTAGGCCAGGACACGATCAATTTCTTAGGGCATTCCATATCGAAGGAGGGAATTAGACCTGACGAAACGAAAGTGGAAGCAATCAAAAACATGGCGATACCGAGAGACGTAAAGGGAATTCGGAGGCTGTTAGGTACACTCAATTATTATCGGCGATTCGTCCCGGAGATGGCAGAGTATCTTGCACCCCTCAATAACCTGCTGCGAAAAGGTAAACAAATCATAATAACCCCCGGAATCGAGGACAATATTAGGAGGTGCATGCGACGGTTACAGGAGAGACCGGTACTGGCGTTCCCAGACTTCACCAAAATTTTCACCATCACCACGGATGCGAGTGACTACGCTTTGGGAGCAGTCTTATCACAAGAAGGAACGGCGGGGGAACAACCAGTGGCTTACGCGAGCAGGCGCCTTACGGACACTGAAGCAAGATATAGTACCTTAGAACGGGAACTTCTCGGGATAGTGTGGGCGGTGGAACACTTTAGGCCGTACGTTTTTGGTCGGAAATTTAAGGTTAACACGGATCACCGACCATTGCGTTGGGTAGGGAAGCTAAAGGAGTCATCGGCTAGGGTCACACGTTGGAAAGAGCTCCTTAGCCAATATAATATGGACGTAACGTATAAGCCTGGGAGAGAAAACGTCGTGGCCGATTGGTTGTCAAGGGCAATTCAAATCAACGCGATAGACGAGGATAGAGGGGACATTCGACAATTCGTGAGCGAATGGACGCCGGAGAGGGAAGGAGACCGGGGGTCACAAGATTCCGTAGCCGAACGGGAGTCGACAGGAGGGGAAAGTTCAGGGGGCGGAAGGCCGACGGATATGGAGGAAAGGGAGGAAATTGTCAACCCGAAGAGGCGTCAAATAATATGGAAGACAAGGACCACAGGCCTGACTAAGATCGACTATGCTCAGGACAACAGATGTAAAATCAGAACCATCTGGTCACAACCCGGCATCACAGAAGAGCAAATCTCCAGGGTATTGAAGGACGCCTCTCAACCGGGGAAAACGTACTATCTCTACGTAGGAAACGATTCGCTATGGCAGAAAATACAACGGCTGTGGAGGACAGAGAAAATAGGTATCGACCGAACGTTTGTCCGTTGCAAACTGATGGTCGAAACAATCCGGGAACCGGAACAGCAACAGGAGATCACACGGGCATACCACCAGGGCAAAACGAATCATCGCGGGGTGAACGAGAAGCTACAGGCACTAAAACGGAGATATTTTTGGTGGGGGATGAAGAAGACGATCGAGGACATAGTCGGAACATGCGACGTCTGTCAGACCACGAAGTACGATCGTCACCCACCAAAAGGGATACAGGAGGAAACGCCTACACCAAACGTACCGCTCACCGACCTGCAAGTAGATACGTTCACATGGAAAGGTTTTAAGTGGGTAACTGTCGTCGACGTTTTTAGTAAGGTAGCTATGGCTCACCCAGTACGAGAGAGGTCCGCTGACGCAGTGATCGAAGCCCTGAGAACGTGGTTTCAATTTTACGGAGTCCCGGACAGGATATCGTCAGACGGAGGAAGAGAATTTAACAACGCAGAAATAAAAAAGCAGATGACGAACTTAGCCATCACCTGGCATATCAATACCCCGGGACACCCTAAGAGCAGAGGGGGAATAGAGCGACTACACAGCACATTAGGAGACCACCTCCGGGTGTACCACGTGGACAAGGGTTTGGACCCAGATGAGGCCATGCCACGGGCCGTGGCAGCCTATAACCACTCCATACACTCGGTGACGGGATTTTCCCCTTTCGAGGCTCTTTTTGGGCTGCGCGACAGAAGGAGGAATAGTGGGGATACCGCAATAGATGACGAATTTTCGGAGAGACTGGTAAACAATAGGGCGGAAATCGTGAAGGTATGGGAGAAAACGCGACAGCGGATCGAATCCGAAAAAAATAGGAGGGTAGCACGCGAGAATGTGGGTGTAAGCGACGTTACGGAGAAGATTAAAATAGGGACAATCGTTTACCGTAAATTTACTTCAAATCGCGGGAAGGAATTGATCAGATATGAGGGTCCATTCAAAGTGATCGTAATTCGTGAACACAACATTGTAACAATTCAGAGCATTAGGGACCCTAGGAAAAGGAGAAACGTTCACGTAGAGCAATTGAAGTTCCCCGTAAGGGGACCTAGCCAAGCAGAGTAATATGGAAGTATCCTTTCTCCTAGAAGTATAAGAGTTGTAAATAGAGATGTTCTGTACATAGTTTATAAATTCAAAGGTTATATTTTATTTTAGTGATAGTACAAATCATGATGAGAAAGTTTTTTTTATTATTTGTATTATATTATAATGTATTTTGTTGTGTTTTTTTTTTAATGCTTTGTCTGTTCTATTGTATAAGTTTATGAGGAATGTTCATAAACTGGTAGGGGGGAGTTATGATAGTAGATAGGACAATATCACAGATAATCCTATGTCAGCTATGTAAACAAACCCTAATACTATATATAGAGGATTTAAGAGAGAATAAAGTTAGTCTTGTTCTAGCATTTGAGTGTGTCATTTCGCCTCCCGATTTCCATTTTTTTTATCTGTTTTTGTCCGCGAGAACATAAGTTATATATATATATATATATATATATATATATATATATATATATATATATATATATATATATATATATATATATATATGTATAAAGATTTTTTTTCTTTATACTTTATTTAGGTTATTAATACTTTATTAACACATTCTTCTATATTCCTTATTTTTCACATTAATATTAACATATTATGATCAGCATACTGTTCTTTATATAATACTTTATATTTCTTCATATTACTGTTTGTTAGCTTTCTTATTATTACTGGTACAGCCATTGTTGTTATTTCTATCTTGTCATTTTCTTAGCCCTGATGATGGCTTTAAACTTAGGCCGAAACGTCGGTACACATTATAATAAGTTTTTCTTATTGTGTGATCATTTATTGACCGCATCCCCAACCAAGATTCTCCTTTATACTTTTCCACGGTCAACCATACTCTCACCAATATATATATATAGATAGATAGATAGATAGATAGATAATTAGTTTACAGCAGGTACTGCAATGAATTTATGGTCAGATTTTAATCCACAAATTCGCGTAACAATTTATTATTGTTGCGAAATGATTCGGTAAATGGGTCGTTATTTGATTATTGAAACTATATTGGAATTTAAGACATGATTAATTAAATACTTAGCGTTAGATTTTTGTTAGCTATTCAACTTAACGAAATATTACTGCTGACGTTTATAAGATCATTGCTAATTATTATTAAAAATTTATGAATGGGCATTCAAAATTTAGTAAACGAAAATCTTTTAGATTAATATTTATCTATTAAACGACTCTCTTTTTTAAATGTAAAACGAAACAGAAACATTTAAATATAATTTTTAAAAAATCAGCGATTACCTAATAAACCATAAAATAACGAAAATAAATCTGTTATAACAATAATGATTCGTGATACAAATCAGAAAAGAAAATTTGACAATGGTTTCATAGTCATCATCCAATATAGCCTAATAAACGACCACGTATTCCGAAAAATTCTGCAGCCGCAATAATAAATGACAACGCGAATTACTAAAGATAATCCCCAGTGGCGTATCGAAGGGTGACTGCTTCCCTATGCAAGCATTGGATTTCCTGTGCACCCAATAATCCAATAGTAGGATATTGTTAGTAACCTGCGACCTAGTTTATGAATACTTATCACCGATTATCCCTTATAAAAAAGGAAAAAACAACATTAGCATCATTACTAAAATACTAATGCAAATTAAACTAAAATTTTCTGAATTAAAATATAATGGGTTACAATTGAGAAGGGAAAGGTTACATATGACTTGTAAAGAACTACATTCCAGGTTGCCACCTATTCTGTATTTCTTTTTGAACCGTTGTCCCGCCGACCCTCATCGTCATAGGACGCGATTTGTCCCGTATTTCGGTGATTATTTTAGATTTAGGCTGAAAGATTTTTTCATGATACTGAATACATTACTGGGTGATTTAGAGAGATTTTTTGATTGGCAGGGAAAATGGCCTAACACCGGTTTAAGACAAGGTTGCGTTCCATACCGCCACCATTTTAATAAGAAGGTTATCTATGTTGGTAAGATATGAGAACTAGGGGTGGAGGGGGCACTTGCCACAGGCGGCAAGTGCCGAACAAATTTTTATTTTTAGATTAAGTAAAAAATCTTTGTTTCTTCTTTTTGATTGTTTGGAGCTTAATTCAGTCAATAAAATGAGTAAATGCTATGAGAAGATGATATTATTTCGAAATATATTACCTAAAATACTGTATTTGATCTAAAAACTGTTGAATTTTATAAGAGAGAGGAGTGAAAGAAAGGATGGCAAAATTAAACTTGCCCCCATGGAAAAATCCTAGTTCCGGCCCCGTGTGTATGTATATATATATATATATATATATATATATATATATATATATATATATATATATATATATATATATATATATAAATCGGTTTTGTTATAGTTATATATACCTGTTATTAACTAGTTCAACGACAGTTAATTTGAAATATCTTATTATAATGTGCGTTATAGTTATATAGATTTAAATAATGTAAGGCAAAAATAAAAACTAATTTTCAAGACACAACATATAACATGTATATTCAATGTTATAGGTAAAGGATACATTAAGAAATTTGCCTGACTGGAGTTCGAAACTTGATTATATGCTGCAAACCTATAAAGCAGAACTTCCTCTAAGCAAGACATTCACGAAACAAATATTTCAAGCTGGTTTTTGTAGGTTATTATCAGTATATGAACTTAATGACTTTCCAGAAAAGTTCATGTCATCAAAAGTTTCACTAATTAGACCTACAGTAATATTAACTAATCTTACAAATGATGATTATGAACTGTCAAAGGTAATTTGAATTTCTTAACCAGATGCATTTATTAAATCTTAATTTGTCTTACCTGATTCATTACTATAAATTACCACTAGAAATCAATATTCTAATACAAGTCACCAGATTTCAGATTATATCGATTCCGAATAAGTTATTTGCATAATATTGAAATGACTTTTATATTCCATGGTATTTTACTTCATAGAGGAAAAAAATAAGAGATTGTGAGTGTTTAATTGCTGAGATAATGCTAGAATTCTGGTCAGAAAAAAATGATAATACTACTCAATGCCATTGGACAGTACTAGTAAAAGGCCCCATGAATATAGATTGACTTAGTACTTTCGTATTGTGAATCATTGCTGTTGAATGGAAAGAAAGAAATTTTGACAATATTGATGAAGGTAATGCCATATTGTGGGCACAGGATTTTATATAGATGATTTCCAAATATCCTCTCTACATGGTATTGAACAAGAAAACATGGATCTGATTCTCAGGATCAGAACTGAAGATTCTCCCTGCATTGTCTCCAGTCCTGGAACGGGGTCTAATCAGTCTTGAGGGTATAACTAAATAACTAATCAAATAAAAAATACATGGAACCTGTCTAAAAAGCTGAAATTAAGGTTGCGAGAAATAATGCATGATTTACCACCAAGCACCAACCATGAACATTTTTGTGATCATATTGGTTTGTACTGCATCATTTGCAAGATATGGGGTCATTTTTTTTCCAATATAATATTTGGCCAGAAATTCATTATTGTTCAAGATTCACATTTTATAAGAGAGGTATACTGAATGTTAAAGAATGGATCACCAAAACTTATTTTCGGTGTTTCAGAACAATGTTTCTTGGGTCTCAGACCACCTCATTTTATCAAATGTTATCAGGTTTTATTTACATTCAATATATCACAAAACTTATTAGTAATTGTAGGATAAGAAAAAAATGCAGAGCAGATGTCTCTTAATGGACCTAGATATCATCAAGAAAGACAAAATTAAATAGAGATCTGGTTTGTCCTCTTCAAAGAGCAGAAAAAGGCATAAGAACAGAAAAAAAATTATAATACCATCCTAGGTGATAAATTTCTCAGAGCCTTTGTATTGTGTGACTGGAACAAATGTAGCTAGTATATAAGGAAATAAAGGTTGGTAGGAAAGAAAAGCTGATTAAAAAGAAAAAGACAAGCATGGTTTAATCTATTCAGCAAGTTACACGAGCTATTACCAAACCTTGGATTTATCAGCAGTGTAGAAAATTATATCAGAGCTGAAGAGCATTCCCCCAATCAAATAAACAAACTATACCATTTCGACTTAAATTCAGAAAGATACTGGATAAAATGCTATAAGTAAGGGTAATAGTGCCCTCCTCAAAAAGTGCTTGTCATCACCTGCGATAATGGTGATGAAGAAGGATAGGATATATCTTTTTTTTTTGGTTGATTAATGGGTAGTCAATGATGTCACCAGCTTTCCTTTCTTACAGTTATTCTTTATCACTTAAAAGCTTACAAGCGACTTAGGTTAATCAACATTGAAAGTGCTTATTGGAAAGATCCTTGCCAATCCCTGACAAGTGCTTATTTGAACAGGAGCAGACTGCATTTACCATGTCTAATAGAGAACTATTCCAGTCTTGTCTCTATGGTAACAGTTAGTAGGCAACATCTTATAACTAAATTTTGAGCCATATATTTTAGTTATTTCGAACATATAGTTGTTTTTATTACTATTATTGTTAAAAATATGGAAGTTCTCCATGAGATACTTATGCGGCTCAAGGGAACAAGTGATGTTGTCTTGGAGCAACTGTCAATTCCCTAGGTAAGAACTCACCTACTTGAGTAATTTTGATATTTCTATTACTGCTGGTTTTCCTCTACCTATTTCTCTGCTCTTATCTGTTGTTGTTAAGAACCAATAGCGAGGTATTATTAAAACACAAGGTTATTAATGCAAACAGGTTTTTGAAGGAAAAAAAATTATGAATTCAATGTATTAACTGACGTTCATTTAGATTGTTTCTTTCCCTCCAAATTTTTTAATAATACTTAAAATCGATTTGAAGAAATCAGTTCTTCCTCTTTACTTCTCTAGACAAACTCGGCAATAATAGACAAAAATAAATTAATTAAAAAAATTAGAAAATGACCAAAAATAGGGATCAGACAACAGCTATTTAGTCTGTTACTAAAGCAATTAAGGAATATCAACACAATCTGTAGGTAAAATAAATTAATAAACCTCACCTCAGCCATGGTATCTAAAATAGAATTGTCCTTTAATTTTATATAGGGGCACACTGGTATGGGTGGAAGATAAAAATTATGCTATTTTGGCTTATATTTATATTAGTGGAGTTAAGGTTATGTCAAACAATGTATGTTGTAAATGACTTTTAAGAAATTTAAAAAAATTTTGCATTCAGGATATATGAGTTTAATTATAGAATGTAAAGAAAAAAATTAATATAATGGATTTATTTTCAGTATTGCCAAAGTCCAGTTTCTGAGTATTATGTGGAAGGAAATCATACCACAATGTTACAAAATGTAAAGACAGCTACAATAATCACTGAAATTATTAACCATGAAGAACCTTCCCCAGAAAAGATGTCACTTCTTCATCCACCAGTAGATATTAATGTAGTGAGAGAAAACATTAAACAAATTTAATGTAACTGAATAATTTATTCGAACATGTAATACAAATTGTATGTGCATATCACTAATGGTCATGAAATAGAATAAAAAGTATTTATCTCATTAATTTTTCCTGTTAATCTATTAACTTTTCCAACATAGATAATAAACTCTAGGCTAACAAGATGTAAAATTATATGATGAACCTATAAGTGGATTTCTGTCCAATGGTGATCTTCTATTAATTAGATAAATATACTAAATAAAAAGAACAAACAAGTAAAAATACCTAAAACATATTTCATATGAAGTATTCATGGGACAAATAATCAGGATTTGGTCAACATGTTTTTTTTTTTTTTAATTGTAAAAGCTGACGTTTCCGCCTAAACATGTGAGCCATCATAAGGGCTGAAATGATGATTGTTCACTTGTTTGGGCCAAAACATCGGCTTTTACAATAAAAAAACCATGTTGACTGAATTCTGATCATTGATAAATAATAAACTGTAATAAATGTAAACTGCGAGTTACATCATGGGATACCATCTATAATCGAAAAAGTATTCAATATCAGTGTATATAAGTATATGAGCTGCTATCAATTACAAATCAAATGAAATACTTTTATAGAAAAAAAATATATTATGATAAACCTTTTCCTTTATATTATATTTTTCGTTAATATTTACTATCTATCTCACTAGAAACCAGTCATTTAATCATTCAGGAAGAATAAAGTCCCTTTCTAGAGATATGTTCTTTTCCAGATTTATATGTGTATGTGTATTCATACTGTGACTCAAAAAATGGATCAAGTTATATTTTGCTTACTGCCAAAAAAAAATATATTTATAAAAATTATATGTTAAAAGAAGGTTAATCGTAAGCTTTTATATTATAAACATTTTTTTTTTTTCAAAAATGATGTATTCGTTAAGTACAAATTTAAATTATTAAATACTCTCCTTATAATATAAATGATATTGTACATATTTTGAATACCATCATAAATTAATAAATATTCCTAACAGCAATTACATATAATACATACAATTATTAAATGGTAAGGAATGATTATAATGTGCATTGATTACATATTGAAGAAAATAGCTAGTACTGTAGTTTCAGTAACTAAAATAATTATAGAGGGGAATGGAAAAAATAGAATGGCCATATTTTTCAGTTTTTATAAATAATTATAATATCACTGCAATAATAATTATAATATTTTATAAATAATTAATCACATCGATTATTACAGTATAATGTTACTATGCATTTATATTACGTTACTATGATAATTACATACACGGTACATATACATGTGCATACAATACATTCAAATACTTTTTCCAGCAAACAAAATTTTAATCATTTATAATTAATAAAATATGAATGATATTACTGTGAAAACATAAAGTAGAATAGAGAATGTAAATGAATATATATTTTTACAAACTATTTATACATAAAGTTTGATTACTTACATAGATCACAGAAAAATAAATTAATTAATATTCTTAAAAGCATTCAAATATATCATAGCAATTATATGAATATATTATATATATATATATATATATATATATATATATATATATATATATATATAAAATATTATGTAATATTTGAAGCAAATTTAAACCATTCTTTTTCATAATTTATTAAAATTAATTATCCTCAAAAAATCTGATAAATCATTAAAAATCTCAGTTGCATGTAAAAATAAATTAGTCACTACTTAAAAATCATCAAATCAATACTAAAATAGAGATTATATTTGCTCATGTGTCTGCTTGATATAATTATTAATCTAAAACACATACTTTTATACATTAAATTTATTCAGCTTCTAAAGATAAAAACTTCTATTTCTTGCATAATAACTTCTTCATTCGTGTAGCAGCATAACTGAAAAATATAAGAATCTTCTAACATTTAAAAATATATCTATCATCAATCAAACACCATATGTAAAACAAATATGAATAACATAAATTTTTACTCTTTGAACATGGTAAATGTAAAACATTTGTGGATTATAGTAAGACAGTCTAATATATATTGAATAATTTCATGTAATATGACAAATTGAGTGAACAAATAATTGGTTCTCCATTTGCAATGATAAAATTAGTACAAACTAATCAAAACATTTAATCACCAATACTCCTTTAGGGAGGTTCATTGGGGGAGAGATGCATAATACATGGTCACAAATGGTCACCCAGCCTCTCCTTCCCAACTCCACTCTCACCTTCAGGTGGCGGACCCCATTAAACCTAGCATCACAGTCCAAGGTGGGAGTGTCCAATCTTTGGAGAGGGCTAGGTAGGTGAATGGACCAAAGACGGGAATCTTGACAGAGCTGCCTGGGGGTAACCTGGGGCCAGGCCTGTCAGGATAGTGAATACTGGCAGCAGGATATGCATATTTGGGATAGTGACGAATAAAACTAGTCCACTGGGTCACAACCTAGTCCTAGGGGAGCACTCCATAGCTGAATCGAAGGCAACTCCCTATGGGTTGAGGACCCTGAATTCAAGCCTCCAGGTTGAGAGTTGAATGGAGGTGTAACGAGCCACTACTTGCTGAAATAAATTCGTGGAGATGTCTAGCAACACCTGTCAGCAATATGAAAGGTAGAGACCAAATATCAATTAAGCTCATAGGGCCCCATTCCCATTTGGGGGACCTCAGTCCATACCTACTCATATTCGTTATAAAATCCCAGAAGGAGAAGAATCAGTAGTGCCACATCAATTTTAAAATTGGGCAGTTGGAATGCTTTAAGCTTGTACCGTCCCGGGGCACTCAAACTGCTCCTAGACCAATTAAACACATATTTAATAGACCTGGTCAGGATCCAGGAGATCCGATGGATAGAGAGAGGCATAATTGAAAAGAATAGGCACACAATCTATTATAGCTGCCAGAGAAAATATTACCAAAATGGAAATGGATTTATATTAGGGAGTAGGTTCAGGCAGATGGTTATTGATTTAAAAGCGATCAGTCCAAGATTATGCTTTATATGCCTTAGAGGAAAGTTTAGGAACTATTCCATTTTCAATGTTCATGCTCCAACACTTCCGGGAGCTCCTATTAAGGAATAGTATTGGTATATTGGTATTAACCAATGCTCCCAATGATCACTCAGCTGAGATTTTGGAAAGAGGAACGGTCGAAAACATGGTACCAACAGATGAGGACGAAGTGCAGCCATCAAGAAATTGAGGACAAATAGGGTTCCAAGCTATCTTATAAGCTATGATGATCTTAATCCAGAATTGTTTAAACACAGGGGGTCTGAACTAACTAAAGCCCTGCAGGAGATCCTAATCTGTGTTTAAGAGGAAGAAAAAATATTTGAAGCATGGCACCAATCAGTGATCTGCCCGATACATACCTCCTTGATTGCACCAACTACTGGGGTATTTCGTTGCTGCCTGTACCTTATAAAATTATGTCCAACATTCTCTTCAAGAGATTACTTCCATTAGTAGAGTCAGTGCTAGCTTTGTACCGATGTGGATTCCGGAAAGGGAAGTCAACAATTAACCAAATTTTCACATTTTGGCAAATACTTGAAAAAGAAATAGAATATAAACTGCAGATCTATCACCAGTTTATTGATTTTAAAAATCCATATGACATAGTCAATAGGGAGTAACTATACAAAGCGATGGAGGAATACAACATGCCCAATAAACTTATAAGAGTGTGTCGGGCTATGATGGATGGAGGTAGAAGTAAAGTGGGGATTCAGGCTGAGAACTCAGAGGAATTTATGGTCACAGTCAGTGTTATACAGGAATATGCATTGGCCTGCCTTCTATTCAATCTTGCCCTATAGAAGGCCGTCAGAAACTCTAACATCCAGACCACCTCCACAACCATGAACCAAATAATCCTAGGGTTCGCTGATGATCTGGACATAGTTGACAGGTCTAAAGGAGCTGTAGAAGAAGCATTCCTTGACCTTGAATCCCATATGAGAAGCTTAAGATTAATTATAAACGAGACCGAGACCAAGTATATGGTCATGGGCCAGCGAGCGAAGCCAGGCCAGAAAGTGAGCTTCGGTAGATTCTCATTTGAAAAAGTGAATGAGTTTACATACCTTGGAACTCAGGTACACTCTGACAATGAGCCAGATCACTGTCGTAGACAGGGTTTTTTTGCCTAAGACCTCAGCTGAGAAGCAACCTCATCACAAGAGCCACCAAGTTGCTCCTCTACAAAGTATTGATAGGCCCTGTCCTTACATATGGGTCCAACAATGACCAAGGCCGATATGCATTCTAAGCAAATATCTGAAAGGCGCATACTTCATTAGGGGATCCAATTAGGGCATCTATTAGGGGATCCAAGTTGAGAATTGTTGCCAATCAGGAATTGTACCACCTGACGAATGAGCCAGATGAGAGTCATTAGCATTGTGACACCTGGCATAGGCTGATCCAGGAAGCCCTGACTCACTAGCGGGTTGTAGAGCCAAAGAAATAAGTATACTCTTGTAGGTGAGGCAGTATCACTATGCTTTTATAGTATCTTTACTAAAGATCTAACTAATCTGACCACGCTGTTAGTAGTATTTATTTATATAACAGTGTTTTTAGAGAAATCCTAAAACAGGTATCAAACCACCATTAACCACATTATCATATGATTTAGGCTTTTTATCAAGTGGTATAAAAATGTTGAAGTGTTAGTGAGTGGTGGGTGAGGTAGTCTGTGTCTAGTTCAGCTCTTCATCATTCACAAAACAGGTTATTACATAGAGTGGACCCTCGTTAAACCATGGCTTTCAAAAAAACCGAGGTTTACATATGATCCTTATCTCCATTCAATACAATTTGTGTTGGTGTTAAAATATTGCATCGATTAAGAAAAAGATTATATTATATAATCAACCACTTATATCTTCTTCAAAAGTATTCTCAAAGGAGAACTAACAAAACCAAATGATTAATAAGAAGATCTTCAAATTTAAGTTGATAATAGAAAGTAAGTGTATTTTGCAAGGATGCTGCCTTGGTTAATCTGAATTAAAGGTAAACTGTTAAACTTCAATTCAATTGAAAATGATCAACTCCAAACAAATGCCTAATCATGTTTTTACTGATTAAGGATATTTCAAACATTAAGACATCTCAAAGACTTTGATAAATGTATATTATATTTTATATAGTAGTTGTTGAAGTCACCACAAAAATGACTGGATCTCTTGAATGAGACTCCAATGAAATATAAAGTAGCTCAGATATAAACATTTATTTGGAAAACTTAACTACTGATATTATATAATAAAAACAAAGCATTCCTATGCATGCGGTGTCTTTGCCAGTACAAAAGACAAGTATTACCTGTCATAGATCCATTTGCAGACATTAAGACCTGATTTGTAATATTTTTAGACCTTTAGAGGGGAGCATGTTCAACATTACAACCAAACTTTGAAGTAGTGGTATCTGTTTTTAATTTTATCCCTTGGCCCTAAATGAAATTTGAAAAATCTTCAAAGTTTGTATTTCAGAAGACCCAAATTCAGCTTCAAAACGCTCACGCGTCGATGAATCTGGAAGGGTCCTTAAGATTCATATTTCGAAAAGCCATCGCACCCTCTACTACGACCTCTGCTAAATGTCCCAATGAAAGATAGTCAAATTTTGAAATAGGTTTACAAATAAAAATGTCAATCAGATTATCAGTGGCATGAATAGGTTTATTGTCGCATTTTTGTACCAGAGTAATTCAGGTTTGTTGATAACCATCAGAAGTTGTCGATACAGATTGTAGCGCTCAACCCTTTAAAGCAGACTTAAGGTAATTAAATTTTTGTATTTTATACAAATTTACATTATTATGAATTAAGGATATAAATATATCTTTGAATGATTCCCAGTCAGAAATTTGCTCATTGAATGTGGGAAAATCGATAATCAGTAACTTAACACCCAACTCAAACCCCAGTTAATCCCTCAATTCATCCACAGATTGGCTGGTGGGAGCTATTTCTCATTCAATCCCATAAAACAAGGCTTCATAATAAATATTACTAGTTTCAGATCATATAGAATCAAATCGTTATAGATTCATCTCCAAAAATTCTCGCTAAAGATTTTGCTTTTCTAAGATACCTCTAAAATTTATCATATAAATTATTTAAGCGAGATAAATGAGCATTATCAGTTTTCATCTGCATGATGGTATAGAAGGATAAATCTAATTAGGGATTGATAAATTATTTGCCCCTTCTATGATTTTGTTTTTATTGAAAACTAGTTTCAAATGTTATACATTCATCTTCAGTTCTAAAAACACACAAAAATTCAAAAATAAGCAATTCAAAATACAGTTTGGTATTTTTATACATATTAAATTAAAAGTAATATAAATTATAGTAATATTATAAAACATTTATGAATTCTGAATTTAATTAAGATAAGAAATCAAATACATGCTGTTACTCACCAAGGTTTAAGTAGATTATATCAAACAGAAAAGGTTGCATTGGTTTGTTCTAGCACTGAACTAGTTATGGAAGAAAGGTGGGGTGTTTATAGGCAAACGGTGTAGGGGTTGGGGTTTTTTCAGTAATTCCGGTGAGTAATTGTTTTTTCTGTTATGTATGGAAATAAATTTAAGTGTCTACTATTGGAGATATTTATTTGGTCATTTAAGCAAAAATCTGGTTTGGATTTGAAGGATTTTATTATTTCAAGTGGTTCATATATATTTAATTTGGGACTGTTTTCAACGTGATGCATTAATTTAACTCCTGAGTCTTTGATGAATTTATGTGGTTTTTTTCATTAAAATGAATTGCAAAGTTGGAATTCTCTGTCTTATTATTATATGCATGTATATGTTCCTTTAATCTCTGATTTAGTGATCTCCCAGTTTTTACCGTGTATTTGGCTGCTGAATCATTACAATTTAGTTTGCATACTCCGCTTTTTTGGAAAGTATCTATTTTGTCTTTAGGAGAAGGGAAATAAGAGGATAGGGTTTTTTCTATTTTAAATGCAGGGTTTAATCCTAGTTTTTTCAATTCATTTCCGACTTTGGTGGATATAGGGCCATAAAATGGGATCAAGACATAATGTTTCAGGATGGACCTGTCTTCGAGGGTTGTTGAATAGATATCATTAATTGTCTTTTGTTGTAGTTGTTTTTTTAAAATGTGATTGATAGTGGTTTTAACGTATCCGTTATTGTTTGCTAATAGCACATAAACTCACAGCCTTTAATAGCATAATTTAACTTCTTTTGAATGTACCATTAAATGAAAAGAATTATAATAAAGAAATTGATTTAATATATTCCATAGCAAAAAATAAAGGCGAAAATTTGCTTAAATGACCAAATAAAAATCTCCAATATTAGAATCTTAAATTTATTTCCATCCATAACAGAAAAAACAATTACTCACCGAAATTACTGGAAAAACCCCAACCCCTACACCGTTTGCCTATAAACACCCCACCTTTCTTCCAAAATTAGTTCAGTGCTAGAACAAACCAATGCAACCTTTTCTGTTTGATATAATCTACTTAAACCTTGGTGAGTAACAACATATATTTGATTTCTTATCTTAATTAAATTCAGAATTCATAAATGTTTTATAATATTACTATAATTTATATTAAATTTAATTTAATATGTATAAAAATACCAAACTGTATTTTGAATTGCTTATTTTAGATTTTTTGTGTGCTTTTAGAACTGAAAATGAATGTATAACATTCGAAACTGGTTTTCAATAAAAACAAAATTATAGAAGGGGCAAATAGTTTATCAATCCCTAATTTAATGAGCAGTAAAAAACAATTTTTTAAGACTTTCTGAACAAGTAATACCAATATCTCATGTCTTTATAATATCTTGAACAAAATATTCTAATTCATCATCAAGCTCCACAAAATGAATTTTATTCTTATCAATTTTAGGCCCCCAATACTTACCTTTGATACAAGCTATAATAATAAGTAATGACAATAAAAAGATTCCAAGTTTCCAAACAAAGGCTTAAATCCGGCCTAGACCGTACCAAATTATGTTAAAGTCACCACAAAAATGGCTAGGTCTTTTGAATGAGGCTCCAAAGAAAAATAAAGTACCTCAGATATAAACATTTGTAAAACTATATTGATATACATATAGCATTTCCATGCCAATTGTAACCTTTTCCAAATCAATTGTCACCTTTTCCATTTCAATTGTTACTTTTTCCATTTCAAATGTAACCTATTCCATTTCAATAGTAACGCTTTCCAAATCAATTGTCACCTTTTGCAATGCAATTGTAACCTTTTCCAATTCAATTACCATATTTTCCATTTCATTTGTATCCCAATCGGATATGAATTAATTCAATATTATTTATTTTATTTTTGAAAAAAAATTTAATAAATTAATTAAAATAATGACTTTTAAAATAATTTCGGCATATTCTTCCGACATTTTTTTGGTTTATTAGATAATTTATATTAAGTGCTAATTTCAAGTAGTTTAAATTTTTGAAATAAAGTGTAGTTTATTTATTTTTAAATATTTATTATTTTTTACTTATTTAGTGGGGGGAGGGTGGATTTCATCAATTTGGCGATCGTTCATTAGGTTTTCGAAATTGTTAATGTCAAATTTACTACCGAAATTTTGTTCGGCCACGAGTATTTCTACTTAATTACTCCATCAATAATCATTAGCGTGAAATAAAAGGACTTGATGCGACTTAAAACAGTTATGTTACCAAAGCATTAACTTGAATTAGCATTAGACATTTCTCCACAAAATTTATTTCATAGAATTTCAAATTTAATGGAACAGCATTATTTTAATTTTGTAAAAACTAATTTGGTTATGAAAAGTTAAATATATGTAATTTCTCAGTGATGAAAGACTTTACATGAAAGCAAATAAAAAACTGGCCTTTAAGCATGGTTAAGAAATTTTCAGGAAGGAAGGAAATTCAAAAGAATATTAACATAATGGTATCTAATATACTACTTATATTAGATAAAACATTAAATTTACCTAATAAAGCCAAAATCTATACATGAAAGTTCAGCCTGAACTAAAGCCCAACTTACCCACATCAAATGAGCAATAAGAGTAAATCTGCTGACCTGTATATATAATTCTTTATTTCCTCGTCTGTAACTTTGGTAGTCCAATTTCCATTGGAATTAACCTTCAGAAGATAAATTTTAAGCCAAGCATGTTGAAACTCAGATAGAGGATAATTTGAATTATCCTATATATAATAATCATAATATATATATATATATATATATATATATATATATATATATATATATATATATATATATATATATATATATATATAGAGAGAGAGAGAGAGAGAGAGAGAGAGATTTTTTTACATCTTTTCCTTACATGGTAACCCCACATAAGGACCGTTTATTATTTTATACATGCTCCATGCCTTAGAGGCATACTACGTGATTGGTACGATTTATCAAATTTACATATTCAGTGGTTTAATACAATTCCAGTGTTCAATTGAAATAAAAACAAAACTAAATCAAACAAACAAAAATAAAAATAAATAAAAATGAAGTATAGCCAACAAGAAATCACCTATGCTGCCCATCTTTGGTCAGTGAGTCAAAGTCTATATTTTTAATAAATTTAAGCAAGTCTGTCTTGAATTTAGAAAGCAAATTTTGTTCTAATTTGCCATTGTCCATTTCTGAGAATTATACTTTTAATCAAATGAAAACGTTGTTTGTCAAATAATTTACAATCATAAAGTATATGTCTAAAATTTTGGATTTATCCGTCTTCTTCGCATAAGTCTGTTTGTATAATGTTGAACCGTTTGAGATATTGTTTTGTGTTTCCATGTTCTGTCAGTAGTTGCGTTAGTTTGTAATCATTACTGTGTATAGTTCTGTAATTTTGTGATGTAATATGGGGTATAAATCTATGTAAGCTAGGTGATTTGGTTGAGTTCACGCATATTTGATCCCATCTTTTAACCAAATCAAATTGTAGATCCCTCTTTATGTATGAAAGCGGTACTTGATGGTATGAGGGCAATAAATCACTTTTTGCCGCTTCTTTAGCGAGGTAATCGGCCCGTTCATTATCCTCAACCCCTGAATGTGCCTTTACCCATTTAAGAGTCACTGATTTCCCTATGTTTTGAAGCTCTATTAAATTTTGTCTAATTTGGTCAGTCAAATGGTCATGAATGTCGGAATTATTTACAGAGTCCAGTAAGATTTTGTTGTCTGTATGTATAGTGATGTGTGTGTTCGTTAGTAGCGGGTCGTTACTGATGTATTCAGTCACTTTTAGCACAGCAAATTTTTCTGCCTGGTTATTCGAGCAATAGGATTCCAATTTGTATTTTTGTTCCACATTGCTTCCATCTGGTGCTTGGAATAACCATGCACATCCAGTATTCTCGCTGTCCTTACTACCGTCTGTGTAAACATCAGTGTTTTCGGTGACCTAAGTAGCACATTGTGATCTAGTCCATAAATTTGCTGCTGGGTGTAGCCAAAACATGCAGTCAGTGATTCGGTCCATTTTGTCTAGTGTCATGTCTTTATAACCTGTCTTTCCTTTCCTAATGTTAAATAAGGTCGTACGTTCGTCAATTTTTAGTTGGATTGGCAAAAGTCCTGTCAATAGAACTGCGGCCTCATATGATAGGGTACGAAATCCCTTACATATTTTAATTGAAATTAACCTTTGAAGCCTCTGCAACTTCAACAAATTTTTCTTACGTTGTACAGCCGGATGCCAAACATGTACAGCGTAGAGCATCTTAGGAAGTACAGCGCCTTCATAAATTACTTTCAATACTTCCGATCTGAGGCCCCATGTTGTTCTAGCAGCTATTGACAGTCCATTTATAATTCGTAATGTGTCGTTATAAAGATTGTCCAAATGTCTGTTCCAATTTAATTTTCTGTCAAAGAGTAGACCTAAATATTGTAATGTGTCACATTGAGTTAGTCTTACTGAATGAGTCGTATATCTAGTTCCGGTACTCTATGTTGTTTGGTAAAAATTATGTATTTAGTCTTCTCCGAATTAAATTTAAGTTTGTTGCGTCGAGTCCAATGTCTAAGCCTTGATAGTGTCAGGTTTGCTATTGTCTGTAAATCGCCAAAATCTCGTCGTTTTATAAGTAATAACAAATCATCAGCGTATGCTAATAATGTAGTATTTTTCTGTAAGTCCGTCTCGAAAACTGTATTTATTAAAATGTTCCATAAGGGTGATAATGCTGACCCTTGAGGAGTTCCCAAAGTCAGTTTCTAATCAGTATAATAAAAATTTGTCTGAATGGCAAGTTTTCTATCAGTAAAATAATTTTGAATGATTTGGTATAAGTTTTTAGGACAGTTATAGTTTTTTAGATTAGTCAAGATCGCAGGCCACCTGGCGTTGTCAAAAGCACCAGCAATATCCAATGATACAACTAATAAGTTATTGTTCTGCCGGAGTGCGCTAGTGATATGATCGGTCAGTTCACTGAGAGCGTCGTCAGTTCCTGATTGGGGTCTGAATCCGTACTGGTGTCGGTCAAGTATATTATTAGTATTAAGATGATGCATTAACCTGTTTTTTAGTATTTTTTCAAAAATCCTGCTCATTACAGAGAGCATACTCAAAGGTCTAAGTGAATATGAATTAGACTTAGGAATCAAAGTTAATTTACCCACTTTCCAGCTATTTGGAAATTCTTTTCTCACAAATAAGATTTTATACAGTCCAGATAACAATTTTGGAAAAGTGTCAGCCATTTCTTTAATCATACGGGAGTCTACTTTGTCTATTCCAGGAGCTTTTTTGTCATTTAATTTATTAATGATTTGCAATACTTCATAATCTCGAATGTCTACGTCATCGACAGTAACAGGTAGGGTAAGTACGTCTTCTCTCATTCGTCTATGTTCGTCACTGTCAGTGTTTAAATTATCTTCTTTAATTATCGTACTTAAGATATGAGACAATGTTTCTTTGGTGTCAGCTGTAAATCCTACTTCAGTTCGAACAGTCGTCAGTAAGCTACGTGATTTTAATTTATTGGTGGCAAACTTATAAGGCCACTGCCACGCGTTAGATGAATTAGCATATTCCTTCCAGGACTTTAATTTAGATTGTTTAAGTAAAAGTTGATATTCCTGTTTACTTTTTAAATAGTCCATTTTTCTAGATTCTCGTAGTTCAATGTCTATTTTTGTCCGTTGGTAAGTTCTTATAAGGTGGTTTGTCTGTTTGCGTAAGTCAGTTAGTTCAGGATTCCACCAAGGAACTGATCTGTGTTCCTTTCGATTTTTGAAGTTACCTGATCTTTTAAATGTAATATTACAAGATTTTGTAATCGATTTTGTTATCTTGCTAACTATACTATCAGTGGAGGTATGAGGAAACTCATGAAGAATCAGGTCTTCTATCTCAGTATCCGTCAGTTCCATGTTGCTATTAAGACGTTGAGGTAAAAATTTTTTAACCAATTGATGTCGTAAGTTAGTCAAAAATTTAGCCCAGTCACCATTTTCGGTCAAATATAAGAAGCCTTTAATTTTTTCTGCTATCCTGTCATTTCCTTGTAACTGCAACTGGTATGTTAACATGTTATGGTCCAAAAAATTGGTTTCTCTTGAAATTGTCCAATTTCTTACAAGGTTATGTCGAGTCACTATTGTATTTACTAAAGTCAGATCAATATTACTACTGCCTCGCGCACCTTGGAAAGTCATTAGTTCTGAGTTTGTGTTTAATAGAAATAAATCATTCTCAACAATAAAAGATTCCAGCAGTTTACCCCGATCATTAGTTTGTTTGTCGAACCAATATTTAGATCTCGCATTAGAATCCAAGCCGATAATGATATTAAAACTATTGAAATCCTTTAAATTTTTTTCTATCTTTTGTAAGTCTAAAATTATATTCCGGGTGATATCTAAATAAGCACTAATTACAATACATTTTAATTTGCTATATGATAGTTCCACGCATACATAATCGGAGTCAGAATGTTGCAATATCATACAGGCATCAATATTTTTATTGGTTACTATGACACCAGCTCTGGGATTTTTATCTACTGTTTGAAAAACCTTTGATTGTTGATAACCTACAATTTTATTTAACCTTGTGTAAGGCTCTTGAAGTAATAAAATGTCTATACCTTTTATGTTTATGTATTGTTGTAGCATGTCTGTTGTGTATTTGGAATGATGTGTATTGAGTTGTAAGATGTTTAATTGTCTATACGCCATGAATAAATAAATCGAGTTGTGTATAGTATATGTTGATAGCTGAAATACGGTCGTTGGTACTTACTGTAGAGGAATGCTGTAGTCAGTGTTAGATGCCAATTTCTGTATTTCTGTCAAGAACGATGGGCAGTTTCGGTCAAATACAGAGTGGTTTATTGGACGCTGCTTATGGCTTTTCTTGAACTTGTTGAAGTTTTCGCAGGTGATGCATCTAACTTCTTCAGAAGTACAATCACTCGCCGAATGTTCCCCTCCACATCTTGAGCATGCTACTTTTCCTCTGCAATCCTTACTGCTGTGATGGAACTTTAAGCACTTGGCGCATCTTCTTATTCGAAAATAATCTTGAATCGCAACCTTTTGATGGCCCAAGCTAATCCTATTGTACAATAGTAATTCCCGTGTTGCTGCATCTACTTCTAACACTGCGTGTCGGGTGTTGTTTCTTCGTGTAGTTAGTATAACTACAGGTCTTATTTTATCTTGTTGCAGTGGAATATCATCATTTTGAGCAACGATGTAATCAGTAATATTTTCCAAGGTTATGTCCTCCTCAATATTTTTAACAATAACACGAGGAGTCCTTTTTGTTAATTTATGATATGATATTTTGTCAGAATTTTTTATGTTTTCTTCAATTTTGTTTAGGTCTTTTTCTCGGTCAAGCTGAACTATTAATGCACCATTTTTAGTCTCAATAATCCTCTGGAAAGGAATATGTAATTCTTTAGGATTCACTAAAGCTTTAAACTCTGTACTAATTTCTCTTCGGTTGTAATTCCTGTTTAGGCTTGATAATTGCTTTAAAAACAGGCTTATTTTGAACTTTCAACACTGCCTTCTTTGTTACAGTGGAATATGTAATGTTATTGTACAAAGTTAGGTTATCATTTTTAACTAGCTCTCCACTCTCTAAATTAACAGACCGATTACAAATATTACTTACGTAATTCTCCAACAGTTCTATAGATTTACCGACTTTCGGTCGCAGATCTTTTCTTAAGAGACTGTAATCCAAAACATCCTTCAATGTGTTGATAGCAAAATTTAAATCGAGTACTTCGCCGGCCATCTTGGTGGATATATATATATATATATATATATATATATATATATATATATATATATATATATATATATATATATATATATCATATATATATTAATATTATCATATAATAATAATAATCTACAGAAGAGACACCTAAAAAAAAATTTTTATGATACAATTCTTTATTTCCTCGGCTGTAACTTTGGTAGTCCAATTTCCATTGGAATTAACCTTCAGAAGATAAATTAAATTTTAAGCCAAGCATGTTGAAACTCAGATAGAGGATATTTTGAATTATCCTATATATAATAATCATAATATATATATATATATATATATATATATATATATATATATATATATATATATATATATATATATTAATATTATCATATAATAATAATAATCTACAGAAGAGACACCTAAAAAAAAAATTTTATGATCATTAGTAACCAAATCATCTCATATTTTTAAAGCAGAGTTTTAAAGGAGTTATAGGTCTAAAGATTTTTGGCGTATAAATCAACATTTTTGTTTAATGCATAGATTTATTTTTTAAAGAACAGTCAGCTGATAATAATACTAAGGTAAATTAAAATGGTTACATATGAATAAATAAAAACGACAAACTAATTTTATCAAATGTGACTGATTTATTCAGCACAAATCTCAATATTAAAACAAATCATTTAATAAATGCCTCAGGAAATATGTCAACCTAGTATTCTTACAATGGATGTTATTAATTCTTATAATGGAAAATTATTTTTATTTTCACTATTTATACAAATACCTAATTTTAAATTATAACCCTGTCCTAAAACCTATCTACTGTCTTGGGTTCAGTGTTATGAAAGTACTGTTATTTGACCTATATCTATGACATACAAGGAGGAGATGTGGCCAATCTATCGACTTTATAGAGGTTGGAGAGTCAAATGACCCCCCAGAATCAATCCACAGCTGATAGAACAGGAAAAATAATATATATTACAGCTAGAATTTTTAATTAAGTCTAAGAGTTGGGGGTCCGAAGCATTACCCACTGAGGCATACCACTCAACTTTAGTTTTATTCCACAGTTAACATTTATATCATATTTAAAATTAGCGTTTTTATTCTTACAACTTACATACAGACCATATTCATGCAATTTTATGCTCAGTATACTGTATACATCTATAAGTATATGTCATGTTTTGTTTGTCTTATGTATTCCTTCAATTTTTTGTACTCATTGCTTCATGTTTACATTTTCTATATAATACAAAATATATATATATATATATATATATATATATATATATATATATATATATATATATATATCGGGCACAGGAGTGATTACATTAAGGGAATGGTTATGGAGCTATAGATAGTCTGCCATTGCACCATGGAAATCATGGTTCACAGCGACATGAGGTTGGGTGATCCCCTCCAGGCTGTATGTGCTCCCGCAAGCAATAAATGTCTGTAAGAATACCACATCGCGCGGCCAAAGATCTCCATGGTCTATAGTGCTAACAGAAAAAAAAAATATATATATATATATATATATATATAAACACATTGCATTTTTGCTTTCCTAACCTTCATATCAAGTTTTTTTAAAAATAAAATACAATTTTGGTCATGTCTTGTATTCAAAAACTATTTAGGCTCAATATTTAATTCAATTTAACACAAGCCCTTACCTCAAACTTATCACTAAATTTTCATTATTTATAAACTAAATACTATTACATTTTTAATAATCTACTTAATATTATGTAAAGAAATAATATGGCTGACAGATCATTTAATCAACAGATGATAATTTTATTTTTATTTTCACATTCTTCTTAAACATTCTCTGTAGGTATTTCATTCACTTTATCAGTTTAGTTAATGTACTCATAGATCCTTATAAATGTTTTAAAGGGTTTTACTGATATACTAAATTATTGATAAGTCCTTTTTTTGCTTGAAAAATCCTACGTTGTTGAAAAAACTATATGAATCTTGCAATCAGTAAAACCGAATTTACACTGAAATGTTCATATAAACATATAATGATCAATAGAGATAAAAACAAGTAACCTTCTTTAAAATAAAAGTATATAGAAAACTCTTTAAAAAATCATTTTATTATAAACAACATTTCCCGACTAAAATACAAACATCCAGTAAATATCTGCTACATTTTTAAGTTAAACTCAGATTCCTGAGTCTGCAATTAACAAAGGAACAGAAAAAAAAATAAAAAAAATTAACTGCTTGGTAAACCAACTGAAACCACCTTGGAATATTTATTTTACAAACATTAATGAATTCAGAGAAGTTGTCACAATTAACTTATAGGTATCCCACGAGTTACTCTTTTAAAACAACATTGGAATATTTTTTTGGTATGAATTTATAGTTCCAAGTTGCTGGCTTCTTGTTACATGTAAGGTATATAATGTTTTCGACTTAACCTGGGAAATTAACCATGAAACTCAAAGGATATCTGTACAGGTTTTGATGGAGAGAACAAGTATGTTAAGTGGGTCTGTTAGTCTTTTTTTGCTAACTCCAGACTACGATATAGAGATAGCCATTTTTTTTAAAGTCAATTGAAAATGGTAAGTTTGATATTGTAGGACTAACATCAAATAAAATTAGCTGATCTGGGTGGGAATTGAACCCACACTACTCTGGATGGGCACTATTAAACCTTTCCCCAGCATTCTTGGCTATATTAGCCTCGATAATAAGGTGTAAACCACGGTGTATAATCAAAAAAATTATTCAAAAGTAATAACATTTTAAATAAAAATTTTTTATGTTAAGCATGTATTCTTAAACAGATCACAATATGCTACAAAGAACCATTGCACTTAGTAATAATATCTGAACCGACAAGAGATTGCCTAGCATTGCTGTTCTGAACCGAAGGTACGACTCCATAGCACATTAACTACCTGTACATCCAATGTGCCAAATGTACCCACCCAGTCCTCTAAAGATGCAACTATCACAGTAACCTCCACACTTTTAAAACCCCATAATGAAATATTAATTACCCCATAATAACTGTAAATAAAATATCAGTATTATATATAAACCACAAATGTGGTTGTAAAAACAGCATTTCCACGTCAATTGTCACCTTTTCCAATTCAATTGTAACCTTTTCCGTTTCAATTGCAACTTTTTCCGTTTCGATTGTAACCCAACCGGACATGAATTAAATCAATATTATTCATTATATTATTGAAAAATAATTATTTTAATTACATTAGTGACTTTAAAAATAATTTCGGCATATTCTTTCGAATTTTTTTTCGTTTATTAGATAATTGATATAAAGTGCTAATTTCAAGTAGTTCAAATTTCTTAAACAAAATTGTTGTTTGTTTATTTTTAAATATTTACTATTTTTTATTTATTTAATGGAGGGAAGGGTGGATTTCAACGATTTGATGATCGTTCTTTAGGTTTTCGAAGCTGTTAATGTAAAATTTACTTCCGAAATTTTGTTCGGCCATGAGTATTTCTACTTAATTATTAGTTTTCAAAATTCTTCGGTACTGGTATCGTTTACTAGGTTTTCAAGAGCGCTATTACCGAATTCACTATCGGATTTCCAATCGCGCATGGGCATTTCGCTTTTCTGTTGCTATAAAAGATTTCAATGATAAAGGGATCGTTTATTAGGTTTTCGAAAGGTCTGATTCCATATCTTGAATTAGATTTAGGATCGCGCATGCGCGTTTTGAATTTCCGTTACTGATGGAGTTTTTTTATGATAAAGGTATCGTTTATTAGGTTTTCGATGGTTCTGATTTCATTTTTTTAGTCGGATTTTTGATTGCGCATACACGTTTTGCATTTCCGTTACTGCTGGAGTTTTTTTATTGTAAAGGGATTGTTTATTAGATTTTCGTGGGTTCTGATTCCTTTTTTTCAAATTATATTTTTTATCGAGCATGTGCATTTCAAATTACTATTATATTTGATTTTTAGTATTGAGTATATCGTCCAACAAAACCTAATAAACAATAACTTTACCGCATAAAAGGTCAATGGTAACGATTATCCGAAATGAGCATGTTCGATCAAATATTCCATTCCAAAAACTAGATCAGAACGTTTGAAAATCTTATAATAGGCCCTTATAAACGAAGAAAAGTTCAAGAACAAAAGTAAAACAAAATGCGCAGGCTAGATCGAAATCCGATTGTAAATTTGAAAAAATGATGATTGAAAATTTCATAAACGATACCTGTACCAAAGAAATATCGACTGTAATAGTAATTTGAAATGCGCATGCTCGATAAGAACCTTTGAAAATGATCGAAAAATATCATAAAAAAATTTAGTAGTAACGGAAATGCGAAATAAATAACCAATTAGTAGAAATATGGAATCAGAATCCTTGAAAAACTTATAAGCGAACCCTATATGCTTGAAAACTGTAACTGTAACAGAAATGCAAAACGCGCATGCGCGATCCTAGATCCAATTAAAACTATGGAATCAGAACCATTGAAAACCGTATAAACGATAACTTTATCGTAAAAAACTCCAACAGTAACGGAAATGAAAACGCGTATGCGCAATTAAAAATCCAATTGACAATATGGAATAAGAACCCACGAAAACCTAATTAACAATCCCTATATCATAGAAAACTATAACAGTAACGGAAATGCGTAATGCGCAAGCGGGATCCTAAATCCAATTTAAGAAATGGAATCAGATCCTCCGAAAACCTAATAAACAATACCTATATCATAGAAATATTCAACATCAACGGAAATGAAAAATGCACATGCCTAATTAAAAATCCAATTAACAATATGGAATCAGAACCCACGAAAACCTAATTAACAATCCCTATATTATAGAAAACTATAACAGTAACGGAAATGCGTAATGCGCAAGCGGGATTCTAAATCCAATTTAAGAAATGGAATCCGATCCTCCGAAAACCTAATAAACAATACCTATATCATAGAAATATTCAACATCAACCGAAATGAAAAATGCACATGCCTAATTAAAAATAAAATTAAAAATATGGAATCAAAACTCTCAAAAACCTTATAAACGATACCTTTATCATAAAAAACTACAACAGTAACAGAAATGCGTAATGCGCAGGCGGGATCCTAAATCCAATTTAAGAAATGGAATCAGATCCTCCGAAAACCTAATAAACAATACCTATATCATAAAAATATTCAACATCAACCGAAATGAAAAATGCACATGCCTAATTAAAAATCCAATTAACAATATGGAATCAGAACCCACGAAAACCTAATTAACAATCCCTATATCATAGAAAACTATAACAGTAACGGAAATGCGTAATGCGCAAACGGGATCCTAAATCCAATTTAAGAAATGGAATCAGATCCTCCGAAAACCTAATAAACAATACCTATATCATAGAAATATTCAACATCAACCGAAATGAAAAATGCACATGCCTAATTAAAAATAAAATTAAAAATATGGAATCAAAACTCTCAAAAACCTTATAAACGATACCTTTATCATAAAAAACTACAACAGTAACGGAAATGCGTAATGCGCAGGCGGGATCCTAAATCCAATTTAAGAAATGGAATCAGATCCTCCGAAAACCTAATAAACAATACCTATATCATAGAAATATTCAACATCAACCGAAATGAAAAATGCACATGCCTAATTAAAAATAAAATTAAAAATATGGAATCAAAACTCTCGAAAACCTTATAAACGATACCTTTATCATAAAAAACTACAACAGTAACGGAAATGCAAAACGCGTATTCATGATCCAAAATCTGACTAAAACAATGAAATCAGAACCTTCGATAGCCTAATAAACGATCCCTTTATCATAGAAATCTTCAATAGCAACGGAAATGAAAAACGCGCATGCGCGATCCAAAACCCAACTGAAAAAAGAGAATCAGAACCCTCGAACACCTAATAAACGATCCGTTTATCATAGAAATCTTCAATAGCAACGGAAAAACGAAATACGCATGCGCGATCGGAAATCCGGTAGTGAATTCGGTAATAACGCACTTGAAAACCTAGTAAACGATACCTATACCGAAGAATTTTGAAAACTAATAATTAAGTATAAATACTCGTGGCCGAACAAAATGTCGGTAGTAAATTTGACATTAACAATTTCGAAAACCTAATGAACGATCGCCAAATCGATGAAATCCACCCTCCCCCCACTAAATAAATAAAAAATAATAAATATTTAAAAATAAATAAACTACAATTTTATTTCAAAAATTTAAACAACTTGAAATTAGCACTTAATATCAATTATCTAGTAAACGAAAAAAATGTCGAAAGAATGAGCCGTAATTACTTCAAAAGTCATTAATGTAATTAAAATAATTATTTTTCAATAATAAAATAAATAGTATTGAATTAATTCATGTCCAGTTGGATTACAATTGGAATGGAAAAAGTTACATTTGAAATGGAAAAGGTGACAATTGATTTGGAAAAGGTTACAATTGATTTGGAAAAAGTTACAATTGACTTGGAAATGCTATATCTAATTAACGAAAAAAATGTCGAAAGAATATGGCGAAATTATTTCAAAAGTCATTAATGTAATTAAAATAATTGCTTTTCAATAATAAAATGATAATATTGAATTAATTCATGTCAGGTTGGGTTACAATTGAAATGGAAAAAGATACATTTGAAATGGAAAAAATTGCAATTGAATTGGAAAAGGTGACAATTGATTTGGAAAGGGTTACAATTGAAATGGAAAAGGTTACATTGGAAATGGAAAAAGTTACCATTGAAATGGAAAAGGTTACATTTGAAATGGAAAAAGTTACTATTGAAATGGAAAAGGTGACAATTGATTTGGAAAAGGTTACAATTGACTTGGAAATGCTATATGCATCTGAAGAAATTTGAACAATTCAGCTACTTTTCGGACATGGCCAGTTCCACAGGCAAGTTTATAATAGAACATATAAAACAATAGATAAATAAGGCAGTTTTGAACATGCATCTTATCGCGCTGCACTTTACAGTCCCACACCATTTACATCTTCAATTAGATACAAACTAAGGAACAGAACAACATACCAGAGTATTTCAAATATCTCCTATATCACAAAACTCATTGAGAGAATCAATATAAAAAAACAAGAAAGATTCTTTAACATATGAATATTATCTGATTCAACAAATAAATACTGAAGCATACCTACATAGGTCTAAACTGGATATAGAAAAGTATACTTGATATTTCAATTAAAAATAAATACTTTTCAAACGTATTTCAAATATTTAGAAATCAATAGATTTTATTTGTAATTGTTATCAATCAACTGTCATAGGAACTTACAAAGTCCATTTTCAACCGACTGAGAGAAACTAACAAAAAAAATTATATAAGACTTGCATAACACTTATTTCTATTGGGAACATATTTATTTATTGTTATATTAACTTTATTAATTCAAAAGTACATTTACTTAGATCACTCTATCCAACATACTAAAGTATTTATAAAATCATTAATGAAAGCTTGAAAATATTTTAAAGTTCTTTACTGTATACATGCATATTATGATAGTATGAGAGTTGTCATAGGAATAGTATAGTATTCAATTTCATAGGGAAGGAACACCCCATTGTCCATTCTTAGGACTGCAGCAGTCAGACAGCTACTAGACCTCCAGGTTGCAGAAAGAATTCACACTGAGGTCCACACATTACAATAATAATCAATAAATACATCATACCATAAAGGTCACCAACAGTACACAATCTAGGGTCAGTGGCGGCGCTAGACATTGCGTGGTCCTGTGTGGTATACAATTTGCGGGCCCTTACTTTCGAGGATCAGGGGGTATAGAATAACTCCTTCAGTATAGAGCATTCCAAAAGCTTGAAGAGCCAGATTTGTTGTAAATTTTTCTTGATTTATTTAGCATAATTTAAAATTTATACTGGTGTTTATTTTATATTAAAAAATAATAAGAACAGAGCCAGAATGGTGTTTTGGCACATGTTATGTCAGTGATCATAAACTTGTATTTACAATATAACAGACCCAATGGAAATATCTTATTGTAAAGTAAATTAGAAATAGAAATAACTTTAATAAATCAAGTAAATTGTAATTTTAAAATACAGTGCAGAATTACAGTTTTAAAATCTTAAGGTAATAAAGAATTGTTTACCGGGATAAACCTTCTATTTAATATAAGTTAATTTTAATAACAATGATGTCTAAAAATTAACTCTTCTGCTTTTTTTCTGGCTGAATTCTTCTATTATGTTTTTAAAGTTCAAAACGGATGGTAATTCATTTTAAATTAAAAGGATTGCAAGTGCCGAAAGTCTTTCCTGGGCCATAGTACTCCTCAGATAAGTTTTGATTAATTTCAGTTTGGTGAAACTTCTCTCAGCACTCGCAACTGTGACGGGGATGGTCGCGACGATTCTAAGTGCAATACTTAAGTTGGGGTAAATGTCACTGAGATCGTTATCAAATATGTACTTTAAAGCAGTTATAACTCCACTTTTTTCAGTCCTTTTCTTTTGGGGTTCTTCGGCTTTGACCATTACTTGTGAGAATAGTTTTAATTCTTCAAACAGATCCATTCCTTCTACGTCATGTCGGTCTCCTACGGAAAGAGAAACTTGGAGATCTTTGCAACTATTCATTAGCTCTTCTTCAGGTATTGTTGCGAGAGACCTTATCATGTACAAAATTCCAAATGCACTTTCATGCTGCTTTAAAGTTGAAAATCTGGGTTTACAACTAGTTTGGATTGAGTCTATGACTACATTGAAAAAGATTATCTTAAATCTGTCTTGAGGTGAAAGATCAGAAGTCTCGTCTTTTGATTCATAGCCAAAAAGTTTTTTCTTCCTTCTCGATCTGGTGGATTTAAAAGACATTTCGTCCAGCCGAATCAAAGCCGAATCAAACCTAGCTATTAATTTAACAAGATCTAAAAAGTTACCGCTACTCCTGTCCGAAGTTATCATTTCTGTGTGACCTCTGAATGCCAAATAATGTGAAGCCCAAAACTGTACAATTGCTAAAAGCCTTTCCAAAATATCCTTCCAGGGTTTGGCTTCAGATCTAATTTGAGCTTCAGTTTCACGGTCAATGGTTTTTCTTGTCTTTAAAAGTTTTTGTAAATCAAACCAATGTAGCATGCATTCTCTGTGGGATTTGCTGTTTTCAGGATTTTTCAAAATCAAACTGTTGTTATTTTAGTTGTTTGAGAGGTCCTTGGTAGTTAAATAATAAAGTCCAGAAGTGGTATTGATTGGCTTTATTGACTTACAATCAAAAGGTACCGACAATAATACGGTATAATTAATATCAAATTCATAACAATTTTTCAGTGAAACAATATCAACAACTTTATATAATAATATTTTCAAATGTTTGTTTACAAAATTGTGTGAATCTTATAAAAGAAAAAAAGGAAATAAATAGTGAACAAAGTTTGGCGTGTAGCGACAAGTTTGTGATATAAAATACAGCTTAAGTTTAGTAAAAATGACATACCTTTTGAATCACTTGAAAAACACTTGCTTTGATGCACTAAACAGTTGCAAAACAAACGACGGACTGCTGCACAAAACCTTCTCAAAGTGTCGATACAAATCGATGCACATTCGATACATTAACCTGTAGATGATCACTTGTCGCTTGCCAACTCAGCAATACAAAATTTCAGTAGGTGCCAACGTTGACTCTATATAAAACAAAATAGAACGTGAAGTTAGGATCAAAGTTGGGGTAGGTTAGGTTGGGTTGCTGTCAATTGATCAATTTCAACACAAACACAGATGCTGCCAATCGTTAGTCCCCCTAGTCGAACTTAAACCATTCAGAGATGTATTTGAAAATAAACGGCTTGCAAAACAGTGCACAGAATCATTTGATTCTGAGTAAATTAGCCATCTTCGTCTTTATTGTTCACCATTTGATAAATATCGAGCATAGTGAACGATACTAAAATGTCGCCCACCATCATTTTTTGGAAAATTATCATTTACAACATAACCAGGACCTTTCTCAACAATTCTAAGTCGCTCTGAGTGACTCAAATGGTCTGGCCATAAATAGAGATCACTTAGGACATTGATGTTTTTACTTACATCATCGTCTTCTGTTTCGTCTTCGGGTAGATAAAATTTCTCTTCTTCCGGAAGTGATGATGATGGTGGTAATGAGGTCGAAGACGAATCTAGCGGCGGATGTGTTGGTGGAGTCAGGGGTGATGCTGACCCTGTAGATGAACACTACTCTTGAGTTTTGGAGGAAGACGATGACTGGTCTGCAGACGATCCACCAACTGAATGCTCTACTGCCTTATCACTTTCTGTACTGGCTTTCAAAAACTTCGTTAACGAATTACGAAGCTGCCCTTCGATTTCTTTCCTTTTAGCACTTTTTTTTCTCTTGACACTTCCCGACTCGTATATCATTCCTACGTCTCGATCACGAGAAGCCATCCTTTTGCCTATTTACAACCTAAACGCAAAAGACTGAGCTAAACCAAAAGATAAGCGGCAAAACCATAACACAAGGTATTGAAATTATAGAATATGGTAGGGATGAGGGAGAGGTGGCGGGAAAGCGCTTACCCAGGCTCCCGAATGACTTCGCTAATGCTGCAGCTCTCATCCTTAGCCGCTAGCAATGTTGCCAGATTAGGTTTTTTTCCCCTAGATTTAGGTGTTTTTTTCACCCTCTGGGGTAAAAAAAAATATGTAAAAACGTGGGATAATAAAGAAATTAAAGAAAGGAAAAAAAAGTCTTAGGGGGCGCCCTTAAGGCGCGGGGCCCTGTGCGGTCGCACACTATCTAGGGTCACACCACAGCATCCTAGGATGGGTAGTAGGTCAGGGGACTTGAAGGAGGCAATTCTTCAACCTGACTCAGTGTAGACCAATAATCAATAAAGCCTATTACATCTTGAAGCATTACTGTGAACTTAAGAATGAATCCTCAGATGAACTATAACGAATATAATCATAAAAAATATAAGACTGGATTTGTTAAGAAAAGTCCAAACATTGAAGACAGCAGAAAAAAATGGGTGGAAAGAACTTAATCAATTCACAACAGAAATATAATACATAATATAATATTCACAATGATAAAATTTTTCATCAGAAACTTATTTTTACTACTATGTGAGAAAAATTAGCCAAAATAAACCTAATAAATCAATTTCATAAGTTAAAATTATAGATTTTCAGGTTTAGAGTAAAGAAGGGAAAACCATTGCTATATATCTTCATTAATTTCTAAGAAAATAAGTTTTTCTTCAATAAAAATATGTTTATACAGTTAACAAAAATAATAGACACAAGGATTATCCTAAAATCTGTCAGCAACAAAAAAATAAATTAAAGCAAAATGAAATCCCATTCCAATTGGTGTACTAGATATGATATGCTTTTTGCAGTATTGTTAAAATTTTAACATTTAAGCCAAACATTTACTGCACTAATAATAATATGTAAATTTAATAAGAAAAATCAAAGTTAATATTTGATCAGCTTTATGTGCCAATGATGTGAAAAGCAAGTTTATAATAAAGCTAAAACTTAAACTCAATACCTAGCAACCAATTGTATTACAAAATAAAAAAACAAAACAGTGACTACAAACATGAAACTTTATCATTAAAAAAAATGTCAAGTATGATGTTTTAAGTATAAATGCAAAGGTTAACCTTTAATTCTGAGCTTAAAAGTATCTGAATGTATTTTTAATTCATAGTGATTTAAGAAAGAATTTAAATATTGCTTAAAAAAAGTTAATAGATGCTAGGATTATCCTCATATCTGTGAAAGAAAATATATGGAATTAAAACAAAATAAAATCCGAATCCAATTGGAATACTAGATCTGATAGTTTTGATTTTAGCAGCAGTATTTCTTAATGTCAAGATTTAAGTTAACATGGGTGTGTGTTTATTTTAAATACATAGGAGAGAACTGATTACTGAGATAACAGATAACAGCTATTATTCTCCTATGATCCTCATAAAAATGAATCTTCCTCTTGTAAATATACACATGTAGATGCAATTTGAGATTGATAAACAAATAAATATTTTAAGCCCAACTAAATTATGTTCTGCAAAGCCAGAAGGGTATTAATCATTAGTATTTCAAAACTTTGAAATAAATTGCCATACTACATTTCACAAAATAGAAAATTAGAAAGTGAATATGATCATGTTTAGGATGCATGCATGTTACAAAATGCTGAAATAAGTTCTGGGAAATTTAAAACTCACTGACTGGTTCTCCATTCCCCTTCAATGTATGTTTAAAAATCCAAGCAGCATGGTGTTCATAAGCAGCTTCATCTTACTAAAAGTCCACAAAGGGCTTTACCGTACTTGGGAAGCATAAAAATATCCAGCATTCATTGGACTTTCAGGAAAGATTAATCAACCCTTCCAATTTTTTGCTCTCTTGACTTAGCACCTATTGATCTTGACAAAATAAAATCTTGCGTCAGGCAGCAAGTAACTCATGATAGTTGTCTCTGTTCTGCAATTCATAGCTAATTTAAACCTGCTGTGGGATAAATTGTATCTATTTTACATGTGTGAAGTCTAATTAAAAAAACAATATTAAATTATGCATATTAGGATATATTAATTGAAAATAGCTAATTCAGATAGTATAGTGTTTCACTGTAAATGGTCTTAAAGCAATCTACTTTCATAGTAAAAGTAACAAGTCACGTTAAATTTATATCCAAAATACAAGTTTTATTGTTTTGTTTCTTTTGTTGCTTTTTTAACAATTTCAGATATATGAAATTACTGCCATGATATATCTAACCTATTTTTCAAGCAAGTAAGTTAAATTTAAAAGAAAATAAAGATAATTATTTTAAGAAGATATAAGTATGATTCTTAAATTAAATTTTAGAATAAGTTTCAATTTTATTTAATTGAATTTCATCCTGTTTTTAATAAATAGTTCATGTATTTTAGCTTTGAAAAATAAAATATTAACACACTTCCAAGTGTTGTGTAGTAGGTAATTGTTGATAATTTTGGTGGTAACAAAACTACATGTTTCAAATTGGCCAAAATAAAGAGGGCCAAAACGTTGCATTACTTTGTTTTGTGATTCAATAAAATTCATTATTCTATTTTTCTAATAAAATTGCTAGGATTCCAGTGGTCCTTTTTATTGATACATAATAATTGTTATTAAAAGTTTAATTAATACAATAAACAAAACAAAAAAAAACATCCAAAGTATCCAAAATAGTTTGCAGGAATAGTAGTTATAATCAAAATGTGTTTTTCATAGTTATTAGGAAACAAAATTAATTATTATGTTTGAATATGTCTATTTTTCAGAATGAAAATTACAAGCATTGAGGGTCTAAAAATTATTTGGAGAAGATTTAATACTATCCATGTTCTAAAACTTTAATGAAACTTTTAAATTATTTTTATTTGAATATTATAATTGTTTCAGTTCATTCTTTATCCATTAACAAGGATTATATGACTTGAATCTTCAAAAACCGCATTTTAGTCAATATCAACAAGTTTTTGACCCTTAATCAGTTTTTCAAGCCAATTATGAATTGCACCTGTTACCTTGGAGTCTAAAGTTTACCAATCAATAAAAGTGTGGGCCCTCGACGATCCAGACATGAGAAAACAATATTCTGTCAATTTGGAAGAAAACCTTAGAGTTCTGAACTTAGACGGAGACGCAGAGAAACAATGGAACGCTCTCAAAACTTCCATTTGGGAATTGCCAAGGACATCTGTGGCCTAAAAAAATACACAAAAAAAGACAAATGCAGTACATGGTGGAACGATAGTGTAAAATTGATTATAACCAAAAAGAAGCAAGCATGGAAGTCCTACCAACAGAAAAAGACACCTGATAACTTCCTGAGTACAGAAGAGCAAGAAATGAGGCCAAAGCAGCAGTTAAAGCACAAAAAAGGATATCATGGGAAGAATTTTGGAAGAGCCTAGATGAAAATCACAGGGAAAATATCAAAAAGTTTTGGCATACTGTGAAATTCTTGAAGGGCAAAAGAGCAAAGCCGGTGAGAAATATCAAAGGTAGTAATGGTGAATGTGACTGAACCATGTAAAATATTAGATAGAAGGCGTAGACACTACCTAGATCTCTTCGCTAATGAAGAAACAGCTAGAGAACGAAGGGAATAGACGCTCTAAGAATTCAGTGAAGAAGCTAATTATGAAGAGAAAGTAGAACTGGCTCTTGAACAGATGACGACAGGCAAGGCAGCAGATAGAGACAACATTGCCCCTGAGTTGTCTGGGCCTGAAATTTGGTGGACTTGAGCTCATTAAAGCGTTCCCGAAAGATTGAGAATACAGTGTGATTATTCCAATCCACAAAAAAAAGGCAGTCAAACAGAATGTGCTAATTACAGGGTCAGAGACAGGAAGAGCACATATTTAGCAATCCTGGATCTAAAGGCTGCCTTCGACTCGGTCAAGAAATATGGACTGCTCTTGCAACAAAAAAGTTCCAAGAGACCTCATTACTATCATAAAATCCGAGCACACGAATTCAAAAGGAGTGGTAAGGCTTAATGGAACAGAATCCGCTTCTTTTCCTATTGATAGAGGAAGGAGATAGTCTGAGTCCACTCTTATTTATAGTATTTATGGATGAAATTCATAAAATTGGAACATGAGGACGATACTGAGCCAGTCACTCCTATATGCAGATGATATCGTTCTCGTCTGTGATATGAAAGATAAACTGCCGCAAGCTTTACTGGAATGGCAGGAAGAACTTCAGCATAAAGAAATGACCATCAATGCCTATAAGAGTGAGATACCGGTCCTGTTCCGAGATGAGGAGGAGACAGTGGAGGTAAATTGTAATGGTGAGGTTCTCGAAGTGGTTGGGAACTTTCTCTGCTTGGGCACCAACATGAACAGACAGGGTGGCATAGACTGGGAAATAGCAAACAGGATAGCTAAAGCTAACTGAATCTATTATAGTATATGCAACAGCATTGTTGGCCATCGAGATGTGGGGCAGGAGATTAAGCTCCACATTTACAAATCAGTATACCTCCCAACTCTTACCTACGGGAGTGAGAGTTGGGTCATGCTTGACAAGCAGATAAGCAGAATAACAGGAGCTGAAATGTATTACTTACGTAGGGTCACTGGAAAAACGAGAAGAGACAGAGTAAGAAATAAAAGGATCAGGGTGGAACTAAAAACCACCTGTTCAATACTGGGGGACCCGTACATGCCTTATGACCGGAAAGCCCATTATTGTATATTTAAAAATAAAGAGTTATTAATACTCGTGAACGTGAGAGAAGAAGTTCGCCATCTCATGTTAATATATATTTACTGATCATTAAACTGTTATCCCTCAAGGGGCAATTAAGTTAGTGCTTGTTAGTGGCTAAATTCAATTAGTACTAATTAACTTAATTTATTGTATTTGCTAACGGAGAATTTGTGAAATTCTCCGTGAAGACGGAGGTCTCATATTATGAAATATGTCTTATCTGAATAGACGTCGCCTTGAGGTCCCGTGAATGGCTTCATGCCGCGCCATCTCCGTCAAGGGTAGTGAGGGTCGGGAGCTGATTATAGTGAAAGCTATGCTTCAGATGTAGCGAGAGCTACGGATGATCCCGGCGTGATACTGCTGTCTCCCGTGGCAGCTGTCTTGCAAGTGGGGGGTACGAAGCCCCTCGAAGAGATAAGCAGCAATGGTGAGGTGGGGCTTAATCCTTGCCTCAAGAGCGAAGGGGCGTCTGGTGCCGCGTCTTCGACGTGGTTTGGCTACCGTCGCTTTTGGAATTGATAAATATGAGACCTGTGACCCCTAAAATATGTATAAATAAAAAAAAAAGAACCAGAAAATTGAGCCAGGTAAAGGAATCGGAGGCTGCAAATCCAACATACCGCCCACCTAAATTTGGCTCAGCCAAATTTAACAGATCAAAAAAGGTGCTTAGAGAGGCGGGGATATATTCTGCTGCAAAGGATGAAAATAGCCGTAATCCGACTCCAGGACTCAGTCCATGAACATTTCAATATTTACATCAACTATTCCTATACAACCATCAATAAAAAATAAGTCCTTACTCTAACTTCACATAATTAAAACATAAGACTATTTTATAGACATATATACAATCTGATAACAATTTTAAACAAAATGATGTTAAACCTTTAAACATTCTGCCCAATTGAATTTACAAAACAACACATAGTATTGACTAAAACCCAACAATATATTTCTGTTTCAATTTAAGATTCGAAAAGACTGTCTAGTTATTGTAAAAGTGTTTTACATATATGATCTAAATAAAAAACATTGTTCAGATAAATTAATCTTAATAGAAGTCAGTTCCGAGAAAATATTTTCTTCCCATTCTACAGTGAATTCGGAAATATAATATACAATTATCTACTCAGAATGCTATAGTAAACTAACTATAGTTTAACAGCATAAATCCACAATCCAAAACCGGTTCAAAAAGGGCTTACATAATAAGCTGCCATGGTGTGGCGAATCCTACCGCCCACCCTGACAAGCCCAGGATCGTCATTATATGAGTTTAGCTCCCGGTTATTCTTGGTTACTGAATACGAGTACACAATGCGGCACCACCCTAGAGAAATGACAGCTCAAGTGGTTCGGCCATATTTGTCGAATGCGCGAGGACCGGGAACCCAGAAAGGCGATGGAACCCCGGCCCACTGGCAAGAGGCCATACGGAAGGCCTAGGATTTTATACGAAGAATATATGCAGAGGGTTGGAGGAATAACTCTCCAACAACTAAAGCAGCTCTGCAGGGACCGTGATGCCTGGCAGCATTGGATTGAGGCCCCTCCACGCTAGCAATGGCAAAAAGGAGGAAGATAAAGAAAAAGATTATTGATTCAAACTGCTTAGGCTCTATCTATTTTATTTGAACCCTTGAAAATATAATTTGGTCAATAGTAAAACCAAAGCACTGAATATATTAATTATGTAAAATATTTGCCACATTGAAACCTTTATCTTCTTTTGATGGATGAATCCCACTAAATGAAGAGGTAATAAATTCTTCAAGAAAACTAATATTTGAGGAATTAAAAATGACATGCAGATTTTTAAGGCATAAACTATAACAGCAAAATAATTTAAAAAAGTTAACAATAATAAAATTGACAAGGATAAAAATTAAAATTTCAAGGTAAATAAAGAGCCATGTAATGGTTTTTTACTAACTACAAACAAATCTTTAAATACTAAGTTTTCAAATTCGCGACCGTTATCCGTTGTTATTATTTTTGGCTTAGGGAAATATTTAAATAAGCTATGAGAGCATTCTTGGCATCTCTTTGGTTGTTGGTTTCAGATAAACATATGAATATTCTTTTTGAAAAAACGTCGAGGATGCAATGAACATATTTCCCATGAATATGTATAGTATCCATTTGTATTTCCTCAAACGGTTTAACTGGTGCTGGGGTTAATTTGAAATTAGGTTTTGGTGGGTGCCTATCATATTTGGTTTGTAGGTAAATTTCACATTTAGAAATCCAAGTCTATATGTTCCTCAACATATTGGGCAGTAGTATTGTGTTGTTAATTTTTCGTATGTTTCTTCTACTGCCCTAAGGTGAGTTTTACTGATATGATAGTCACAGATCTTGTTGACCTTTGTCAGTTATATCAATAACAAAATTAAAGTATTTTTGTAAACGATTAGTTTGGAATTTTGTACTGAATATTTCACTAATTTCAAAATACATTCTTTCTTATAATCCCGTTTCTGATCTTATAATGCTATTCGAGCAATAGATTCCATATGCTACATTAGGCTGGAATCGCCATCTAGGCAATGTGCCAATTGCAAAAAGGTATTCGTCACCCACAGAGAGTGTATGGCACATGAGCTATCATGTTTTTACAGCCAGGAATTTTCACAATTAGCCCCCCGCGTTTGTGCCAAATGTGGCGAGTCTTTTTCAAAATCATCTCATCGAAATCGACATGAGGCTACTTGTAAGGAATCCATTTTGACTCAGGAATTTTCCCGTAATATAAATTTGATATGTTCTGTTTGCGGGAAATCTTTTAACACAGAAAATGATCGATTAAAGCATGAAAATTCGAGTAAACACCTGCCACGAATTGATAAAGAATGTGAAGTAATTTGTGGAGTTTGTGGGCAGGTATTTACACGAAAAGATAACAGGTTAAAGCATGAAATCGCATGGAAAGTTGTTTTTAATCGATCCTGCAGTTATGGTCAAACAGCGTTCACGAACGTTCACAATCACTATAGACACGAAACATTTTGTAACAGTGAATCGCCATGGAAGAAAAAGAAGCAAGAACCACAACAGCATGATCTTTTAGGTCTCAAACTAGATCCAGCAGGTTTTTCAGAATACGAAACCGGTTTTCGAGGGAGGCGGAAGTCGTATTTTATTAGGTGTGATGATAACTACGATATGTCGATGTTTTTAAGTAGTATCAGAAACGAACTTTTTAAAAAAAAAATCTTAGATTGCCTCCGAGAACATAAAGCAATTAAAATAAACTTGTAGACGCATTGCGTGAATCAGTTAGGGGAAACAATAGATGCAGCGTTCAAAACGAAAAATAAAGCAATTTACAAGGAGGCTGAAATAGATAAAATTATAAATAACTGTTTTAATCTGATGGAATCCGAGTTGGGCGAATGCAAATTGAAGAAAAGCGATTGGCGGCTTTACGTGATAGAAGGATTGAGATTAAGAGTGAATCAGTATAAGCCATTGAGGGGTAGCACTTTCATAGAATTACCAATTAAAATTAATAGTAAAAAAGCGTGTATAAGCTTAAAAAATAAAGATAACTTCTGTTTTTAATATTCAATTTTAGCCAAATTCGTAATCAGTCACCCGGAACACGTTTTAAAATACGTCGGCTTGCAACATAGGTACGGCTTTTCTTGTATTAATTTCCCCACTGCCCTCAACGAGATAAAAATGTGTTTGAAGCAAAAAACGACATTTCAATAAATGTATTCGGGGTAGACGAAAATAAAGATGTCTATCCTTTGAAAGTAGTGAACAAAGAATTAAATGATCATCGTTATCTTCTGTTATTGGAAAAAGGAGGAGAACAATACCAACACTACGTTTTCATAAATGATTTCAATAGATTAGCTGGCTCCCAAATTACAAAAACGACCATCAAATAATAATTTGTAAACGCTGCTTCACACACTTTTATTCCGTCGAGAAATACTCCGAACATATTGCTCAATGTTCCGATCAAAGACCTGCAAGGATCGAGTTGCCCGGAGAAAACGTTTTTATTTCTTTCGAGCATGTTGAAAGGACTCTAAGAGTACCCTATGTTGTATACGCAGACTTCGAGTGCTATCTAGAATCCATTCAGTCCTGCCAGCCGAATCCCCTCGAGAAGTATACTTGGCTTAAAAATATTCATAAGCCTATATCATACTGTATCTATTTGAAAAAATTATGAGAGTATTAAAGACGTTCACGATTCGCTCACCTCAGAACCGATAGTGTATAGAGGTACAGACGCTGCATCACATTTTATGAAAACACCGAAGCCCCGAAAGATATAAAGAAACAGAATTATCCCCTAAAGATTGATAGCCTACGACAGGAACACATAACAGACGTGGAATATAGACAAGCTCAAAAGGTATGGGATATCTTCAAATGTGACACGCTGGGAGTTTATAATAATATATATGTTAAATCAGATGCATTGTTACTCCCTGACATATTCGAATCTTTTAGAGATATTACTATCAGATCTCATAAATTGGATCCAGCTCACTTTTTGACGGTCCCGCGATGACGTGGGATGCAATGCTAAAATTAACAAAAGTAAAATTAGAATTATTAATGATTATAATATGATATTAAAGTTTGAAAGGGGAATAAGAGGAGGGCTTTGCCAGGTCTCCCATCGATTCGCCAAAACGAATAATTCTAACGTTAAGGGATACGATCCCAATAAGCAAAGCAGTTTTATTTTTTACGAAGACTGCAATAATTTATATAGGCTGCAATGTGCAAACCACTCCCCATTGGCGAATTCGAATGGGTAGACCCATCCTACGTCATAATCGATGAATTGGGGGAAAATGATGCATTCGGTTACGTTCTAGATTTTGAATTGAGTTACCCACCCCATCTTCATGATATGCATAATGACTTACCATTCTTACCGGAGAGTACAAATTTTGTTGATAAAAAACGTTTAAAAAAATTAATAGCCCATTTTAGAGAAAAACAGAACTACATTGTCCATTACATAGCACTTAAACAAGCTTTGGACCATGGTATTATTTTAAAAAGGGAAAAGGGAGTTTTAAAATTTAGGTAGAGTTGTTGGTTAAAAGATTACATAGAGTAAAATACCGAATTGAGGAAAAATGCCTAAAACGAATTCGAGATAGATCAAATAAAATTATATATAAATGCTGTCTTCGGAAAAACAATGGAAAACATTAGAAAAAGAATAGATATAAAATTAGTTTCCTACCTCAACACTCTTCAAAAGTTAATTAATAAACCGTATTTTAAAGACAGAATGATTTATAGCGAAAATTTTGCTGCGGTGGATTTGGAAAAAACAAAACTAAGACTAGACAATTTTATAGGCCTCAGACCAAAACGGCATTATGTAGGAATAGAGGGGAGAGATCAAAAAAAGTGAAAGGAATAGATAAATATATAGTGAAAGAACATAACTTTCACTGATTTTTTAACTTGTTTGAAAGAATACAAATTATTTAGACACCAAATGACACAACGAAGATCTCGTAAACACGTCATATCCTCCGTCGAAATTAATAAGTTATCATTGTCTCCTTATGACGACAAACGCGTGATATTAGAAGATGGAGAGATGTCTCTGGCGTTCGGTCATTGTAAGTTAAAGGATTAGTTATCACCAACGTTCCTCTGGCGAGTGATTGATTTGCTCGTAAGCCGTTGAACGAATGGCGCGGCTATAAACGCTAGTAAGCGAGTGTGAATGTGAGAGGTGATAGCTAGTCTTGTAACTTATAGTTTAACGCTTCCTCCCCCCATCTTCTAATATGATTTCTTTTAAATTTTTTTAACATGATTTAATTCTAAACTGATTTTAGCTACATTTTAACTGTTTTATATTATTTTAAACAGGATTGTTTTTTTTATTATTCTAGATTGCTTTTTTAAATACATTTTATCTGTTTTAGCTTAATTATAACTTGATATTTTATCTATTTCATCCTATTAAGTTTTTTAATATCAAATACAATATTAGTTTGTGAGAGGTGTGTTGGATAATCTATTTTTATTATATCCTAATCAATTTAACTATTACTTTTTATTTAATTTTAGCGGTTTTTAGTAATTTTTATTGGTGATTTTAGCTCTTTTATTAATTTTCATAGTATTTTATTGATGTATCCATTGTTATACTATTTTATTTATTGATTTTATTGCTGATTTCATCTATATCCATCACATTAATACTTTTGATCACAGTTTTCATCAATCTTCTGTTGCTTTTTTTTTTTTTTATCATTGTTTGTATGTTTTGTTTTTTCCAACATCGAATTTATCTTATCAGTCTTTGTTTTTAGTAGTAATTTTAACAGCTTTTAGTTTTTTGTTTTCTTTTATTGATTTTAACTGTTTTTATTATTCTTAACTGTCTTTATTATTTTCAAACGTTTTTATCAGTTTTCTATGAGAATTTTTTTTAAAACATTGAATTTTAGTGGTTTATAGTAATTTTAGCAGGTTTTTATTGATTTTAGGTATTTTTATTAACTTCCAATTGTAAAAAATACAATTCGCTTGTAATACCATGGTTAACGTTTCAACCGAATCCATCATTTTCTTATAATTCATCGATAATACCTATTGAGTACGTTTTTTAATGCCTAGACTTCAGCCTTCGATTTTAGCGTACCTTTTTATTTTTAGTATCTTTTATCACCTTTTACATGTTTTAACTTGTTGTTGTTTGTTTTTTTGTTTTTTAGCCTAGTAAAACCGTTTTTGATCAATTTTATCTGGTTTTATATATTTAAAAAAATATATTTTAATTCGTGATTGATAAATTATTTTCCACTTCTATAAATTTGTTTTATTGAAAACTAGTTTCGAATGTTATACATTCATCCTCAGTTCAAGGGTTAAATGGATTATATATTTTATTTGATATTTTATTGATTTTTCATGTTTTTATCACTGATTTTATCTTTTATTTTAACGGTTTTTATTGTTTTTAGTATGTATTTATCGATTTTAAATATTTTATATTTATTTTAATGATTTTAGATAATTTTATACTTAATTTTAGCAATTTTAGCTGCTTTATTGATTTTGAACGGTTATTTTTATTAACTTTAGTTATTTTAGCATATTTTAATCTAGTTTGTCTAAGTCCCAGGGGTATATGGAATATTGAGTACATACACCCAATCCCACAGACAACTTGATCCTTGCAGAGCAATATATTTTTAAGCCACCAGGAGCCCAAATGGTCAATGAAAAACCGAATATATCATTTTCATTATTATATCATTAGTACACATTTTTGACAGTCCTAAGTCTGCGAAAAAGCGTGAAGGAATCTGTATTGCTCACGTACCTAAATGTAATACTCTTCGATTAAATTTGATGTTTTCGAGTAAAACACCTGACGAGAGTGAGTATAAAAATAGCTGTGACATTTTTTATTTTCATTCAGTCTTCATCATACGTTTGTTGAAGCAACATTCATCATTCGATATAGCGAATATAGAGGTATGCCCACATCTGGATGGTGAAGGATCCAAGCTCGGGAGCTGGTTCCCTAGTAGTATAAGATATTTGATTTGCGGACCGTCTAACAGTGGTAGGACGAACCTTATGTTGAGTCTGTTGTACAACCCAGACGAATTGAATTTCGATAATGTTTACCTGTTCAGTAAATCGCTTCATCAGTCTAAGTACAAACACTTGGCTAACGTTTAATCAAATCTCGAAGACGTCGGTTCCTACCCATTCGATAATAATTTAAACATTCCTCATCCGAACGATGCTAAGTAGAGGGAAAACAGGGAAGCTGGCGCACCGATTCCTCCATCCCCTCCACCGCTAGCCTTAAGTGTCACGTGGTCTTTACTCGACGCTACCTTAACCACCACGTGGTCTCACCTCGACCTAACCTTAACTATTAGGCCACGCCCCTTTTTAGTCACGTGGCTATTAGACACTTCTTTTATCCCTACCCCTCTCCCACCAGCCAATCATATTGCTTAACGCTGATTACCCCCACTCTAAGCCGCCATTTTGTTTACAATGACGTGGTCATCATCCACGCTTAACCACCAGGTTTATCCCCTCCACCAATTGAAGGGCCAGGTACCCCATCTTATAGAGCCTGAGTGTGCCCGGTCCCCATTTTGTTGTTCTGCCGTTTGAGAGACTTAAGGTTTTGTTGATGGTTCAGGTACCCACCATATAGAGCATGAGTGTACCCTCCTGCCATTTTGTTTTTCTTACACCGCCATTTTGTTTTTCTACCGTTTGAGAGACTTGAGGTTTTGTTGAAGGGCCAAGGTATCCACCTTATAGAGCATGAGTGTTCCCGACCTCCATTTTGTTTTTCTACCGTTTGAGAGACTTTAGGTTTTGTTGAAGGGTCAGATACCCACTTTATAGTCTGTAACCTTCCCGACGGTTATATAATATTAATGTATACGATGAAGGGTTAGGTACCCACTTTATACTCTGTAACCTTCTCAAAGGTTACAGAACCTTTACATTGTTTTTGTATTTATGCAACCTTCTCAATGTTTACATAACCTTTACAATATTTATCTTTACTTATATGTAAACAGGTTGGATCATGTATAGGCATAAATAAATAGTAGGGCCTCTTATTCCTATAACAGCTTATGGACTTTGAACCGTTAATCCTTAAAAAGTTTAACTTTTATACGTAAACAAAACAACTTTTTTAATCTTCTATGTATTTTTAATCTCTGATTGTATAATCAATGGACGTACAAATTTACAAATATATCGATAAATCGAAACGACGGTATCACGCAGGCCAAAGAGGTTGCGCCTTCTTAATTCATACTCGAGCTTTAAGTTCCTACAATTAATTTTTAATTATCACCAATAGTAGGGCTTCTTAATCTTTGAAGAGCTTATGGACTTTGAACCATTAATCCTTAAAAAGTTTAACTTTTATACGTAAACAAAACAACTTTTTTAATCTTCTATGTAGTTTTAATCTCTGATTGTATAATCAATGGACGTACAAATTTACAAATATATCGATAAATCGAAACGACGGTATCACGTAGGCCAAAGAGGTTGCACCTTTTCATAGTTTTGAAATATTTTCAAAGTACAGGAGTCGATATAATAACTGCGAACACGTCGCTGCAAAATTTAATTAATGAATATTAATTAATCATTAATTAATACTAATTCTTAATCCTTTAACAACTTTTGGACGTTGAGCTGTTAATACCAAAACATAAAGAATGATTTAGGACTTGTTACTTCTTCCGCTAAAAAGTAAAGAAATTTAGCTTTCGAAATGATGTTCTATCTCTTAATCCTTCCTTTAAAAGTTTAACTTTTATACGTAAACAAAACGTAAATCGTAAAACGTAAACAATGGACATTGAACTGTTAATCCTCTATCATTACTCATCTCGCTGAAACATAAACAATACAACTTTTTCATCTAATATGTATTTTTTATCTCTCATAGTATAAATAATTAAAACGCCGTAAAAGGATTAAATATTTAAAGTTTCTTTATCATTTACGAACAATGATATAGAGCCTTTTAATCCTTTCATAATATCTGGATAGATGACGTCATTATTATCAGCTAAAGTTTTGTACCTTTTTCAGTTCTCAATGTGTACATTTTATGCACTTTTTCCCAATTTTTACCTTTACCTTCCTATTTCTTTTTTTAAATTGCCTATATCCTTCTCAATGTTTATACATTTTCTGTCCGCTAGGGCACAGCGCCTTACTCCACTTAAGGATTTTCCTGGATAGTTTACATAATGTTCTCAATGTCTATGATTTATGAAACCTTCCCAATGTTTACCTTTACCTACCTATTTGTTTACGTTTCCTTTAACCTTCCCAATATTTAAATTTTATTTAAATATAGTCTTCTCAACTGATTTTTTGCCTTTTCTAAATTGTTTTTCCCCTTTTCTGAACTTGATTTAATTATAACTAACAACCCTGGTTCCTAATTGCACTTGTATCAGACCTTGCGATGTCATCGGCTCCTTTCGGCTTCTCTCGGATACCCTCGGAGCAGTGCGAGATAGCTCGGCCGGGTCCGATCATTGTCCTCGGTGACGCTCGGTCGCTCTCGTTTTTCCTCGGGCCCCAACTCGATCTCCCTGGTCTGCCTTACCTTGCTCCCGATTCGAGAATAACCGAACTCCTCTGGCCTCATATGATCATCCAGAATCACTTGGAAAAATCTCCTCTTCTCACCTGGACTTCTCCTACGGTTCCAATCCTTCATTTTACTCAGCACGTAGAGGTCTCTCGTCGGGGGTACCCCTTGATCAACTCCAAATATTTACATTTTTCATAATTTGAAGTCCCATAATTTTAGTGGTTTTTAGTAATTTTAGTGGTTTTTATTGATTTTAGTAATTTCTCATCAGCTTCTAAAGGCAAAATACAGTTCGGTGATAATACCATGCTTAATGTTTGACCGAATCCATCATTTTCTTTCAATTCATTGATAATATCTTTTGAGTAGGTCTTTTACTGCTTAGACTTCAACCTCTAATTTTTAACATAGCTTTATATTTTTTAGTATATTTTAACTAATTTTAGATATTAGTGTTTTGTTTTTATAATTGATTTTGCCTGTTACTTTATTGATTTCAGCAAATTTTAATGGTTCTAGAAATAAAAAAAATATTTTATTAGCAAATATAAGTATATAAAACTGTTTTGAGGATATGTATTATCTGTAGTCGATATTATTTGAGAATGTTGATGTAAAATGTGTTATTATTGGTCCCTATTTGTATGATATTATGTTGCTGTTTTTTTTTCAGTCTTAATGATGCCCGAATTGCCGAAACATTGACTGGTCAGATATTTACTGCTGTTTAAGAGACTCAAAACTTTATTCAGGATTCTTCCAGAAATATACTGCTAATTTAGAAATATTTATATTAATCCTTCTCCATACTCACTTCATAATTCAAATTATTTGATTTCTTTCATGAAATGTTAACGATTTATTAGATATTTCTATATCGTCTCCGGGTCAAAATGTCTTGTTTTGTATAGGTGACTGTCAATATTAGAATGTTTGGCATTATCGGATTATAGATAATACTAAAATTAACTCATATGAGCACAATCATGGTAGTTATAGCACAATTTTGGCAACACTTTTTCCCCAAAATACCATAAGTTCGTCTACGAGACACCTCTATCGGTACCTGTTTCCTCATCGAAGTTTGTTTATCAATTAATCAACAATCAGTTCAATCAATTTTAACGAGTCCATCTTGCTTTTGCACACTAACTTTCTGTTGGACAGAACATTTGTGGACTTCACCAGGATGAGAACCATTGCTAAGAGGTGTTTCATAGTATCCTGGATTTTAAAATGAGTAGCTGATAGAGGGAAAATGAGGTAATTAGAGCACAATGCTGATCACACTTTCTACGAAGAATAGCATCAGGTCTCGTCTACGAGACATTTTTCCCAGTTCCTTTCGTCTTGCCAAGGAGTGTTTATTGATAAATATAGCAATCATAGACCAGATTTTATTTGTTTTTATTAGATTGATATTTATTTTTTATTAAGAGGCGGAAGCTGGACGTCATTAGGACTCCAATATCTTTTGGTAATCAACTCCAATCAATCCAAATTGTGCTCTAACTACCTGATTTTCCCTCTATCAGCTACTCTATCAAACAATTTGAATTATGAATTGAGGATGGAGCTAATGCCTTCCGTTAAATTTCTGTCTTTTCGAGGAAATATTTAGCATTTTGGATTGATTGGAATTGATTACCAAAAGATATTGGAGTCCTAATGACGTCCAGCTTCCGCCTCTTAATAAAAAATAAATATCAATCTAATAAAAACAAATAAAATCTGGTCTATGATTGCTATATTTATCAATAAACACTCCTTGGCAAGACGAAAGGAACTGGGAAAAATGTCTCGTAGACGAGACCTGATGCTATTCTTCATAGACAGCGTGATCAGCATTGTGCTCTAACTACCTCATTTTTCCTCTATCAGCTACTCATTTTAAAATCCTAGGGTGCTATGAAACACCTCTTAACAATGGTTTTCATGCTGGTGAAGTCCACAAATGTTCTGTCCAACAGAAAGTTAGAGTGCAAAAGCAAGATGGACTCGTTGAAATTGATTGAACTAATTGTTGATTAATTGATAAACAAACTTCGATGAGGAAACAGGTACCGATAGAGGTGCCTCATAGACGAACTTATGGTATTTTTTGGAAAATGTGTGGTCGTAATTGTGCTATAACTACCATGATTGTGCTCATATGAGTTAATTTTAGTATTATCTATAATCCGATAATGCCAAACATTCTAATATTGACAGTCACCTACACAAAACAAGACATTTTGACCCAGAGACGATATAGAAATATCTAATAAATCGTTAACATTTCATGAAAGAAATCAAACAATTTGAATTATGAAGTGAGTATGGAGAAGGATTAGCATGAATATTTTTAAATTATCAGTATATTTCTGGAAGAATCCTGAATAAAGTTTTGAGTCTCTTAAACAGCAGTAAATATCTGGCCAGTCAATGTTTCGCCAATTCTGGCATCATTAGGACTGAAAAAAAAAACAGCAACATAATATCATACAAATAGGGACCAAATATAGCACATCTTACATCAAAATTCTCAAATAATATCGACTACAGATAATACATCTCCTCAAGACAGTTTTATATACTAATATCTGTTAATAAAATATTTTTTCTATTTCTAAAACCATTAAAATTTACTGAAATCAATAAAGTAACAAGCCAAATCAATTATAAATTCAAAATATCTGATGTGGACAACACATGACTTCCTTGCACGCCTATTAAACTATAAATCGGTGGCTCAAAAAGTGATCCTGAATTTGGTTACTAGTTTCCGAAGATTACAGTATCTCAAAAACGACACTCGGCGTAGCGACATCCATCTATTGACACACACACACAAATGTGAGGGGGGAAACCAGCATTTTACTCTCAATTTTAACACTTAAAACAAATAATAAAAATGTGGATTGGACACCAAATTGCATTTGTAACCTTTATTACCGAAACATATGATTTATGTATTTAATTTAAATATAATTTTTGATATAAGTTTATTATGACCTTCAAGTTAAATACCCTTTTCGGCTCATCAATGATAACCAAAATATAGTAAATACATTCATATCGATATAAAAGTCCTATTTACCAAATTTGAGATGTTTTACATTATATTTTAATATAATTTTTGATGAAAGTCTAATATGACCTTCAAGTAAAGTACCGCTCCCGGTTTTCCAATTTAAACCAAAATCTAGTATGTTATTTAAATATATATATATATATATATATATATATATATATATATATATATATATATATATATATGTTATAAATACTAAATTTGAGAAGTTATGCATAGTATTTTAATATAATTTTTGATGGAAATCAATTATGACCTTCAAGTAAAGTACCACTTCCGGTGATCAAGCAGTTACCAAAAAGAGAGTATCAAAACTAGATTTTACAACAACCCTAAATACAAAATTTCAACTTTCTACTTCTAACTGTTTTTGAGTTATGCGAGATACGAACGTACGTACGTACAGACGCCACGACGAAACTAGTCAAAATGGATTCAGGGATGGTCAAAATGAAAATTTCCGTTGAAATCTGAAAACCGAAAATTTTCGCGATTGCAATACTTCCTTTAATTCGTACAAGGAAGTAAAAATAATATCCAAAATTGGTTAAAAAATATAAAGCTATGTTAAAAATTAGAGGTTGAAGTCTAAGCAGTAAAAGACCTACTCAAAAGATATTATCAATGAACTGAAAGAAAATGATGGATTCGGTCAAACATTAAGCATGGTATTATCGCCGAACTGTATTTTGCCATTAGAAGTTGCTGAGAAATTACTAAAATCAATAAAAACCGCTAAAATTACTAAAAACCACTAAAATTATGGGACTTCAAATTATGAAAAATGTAAATATTTGGAGTTGATCAAGGGGTACCCAGACGAGAGACCTCTACGTGCTGAGTAAAATGAAGGGTTGGAGCCGTAGGAGAAGTCCAGGTGAGAAGAGGAGATTTTTCCAAGTGATTCTGGATGATCATATGAGGCCGGAGGAGTTCGGTTATTCTCGAATCGGGAGCAAACTAAGGCAGACCAGGGAGATCGAGGTGGGGGCCCGAGGAAAAACGAGGGCGACCGTGCGTCACCAAGGACAATGATCGGAACCGGCCGAGCTATCTCGCACTGCTCCGAGGGTATCCGATCGCAAGGTCTGAGTGCAATTAGGAACCAGGGTTGTTAATTATAATTAAATCAAGTTCAGAAAAGGGGAAAAACAATTTAGGAAAGGCAAAAAATCAGTTGAGAAGACTATATTTACATAAAATTTAAATATTGGCAAGGTTAAAGAAAACGTAAACAAATAGGTTATAGGCAATTTAAAAAAAGAAATAGGAAGGTAAAGGTAAAAATTAGGAAAAAGTGCATAAAATATAAACATTGAGAACTGAAAAAGGTACAAAACTTTAGCTAATAATAATGACGCCATCTATCCAGATATTATGAAAGGATTAAAAGGCTCTATATCATTGTTTGTAAATGATAAAGAAACTTTAAGTATTTAATATTTAATAAGCTATTCAAAGATTAAGAAGCCCTACTATTGGTGATAATTAAAAATTAGTTGTAGGAACTTAAAGTTCGAGTATGAATTAATGATTAATTAATATTCATCAATTAAAATTTACTGCGAAATGTTCGTAGTTATTAACCCTTTAACTGCGGAATACTCGTGCGGTGGGAGGATACGGTGGTGCGGGATAGTCTAGCGCCTGCAGTGCCCCGTATGCGGAATACTTTTTGCATTTAGCATTTATCATTATATATAGAATTTATCTTTATCATCGTCCTCAGAAGATAATTGCCTTGAAACCCCACTAGTTCCAGGCCTTTCTCCAACAGAGACATTTGGGATCTATCTTCATATTCCTCGTCGTAATCTAAAGAAGACTTTCACTCGCACCCGCCAAAAGCTCTAATAATTCTTCTTCAGAATAAATTTTTTTGACATCTTTACGCACTTAACTATTCACTACCAAAGCAGAAAATATACTGAAGAGAATAGGGAAAATGTCAGGTAAAGAGAAACCGTATATGGTCATAAAAAAAGGGACGGAGCAGGTACGAGGGTTGGCCGAGTAGAAGGAAGCTATAAATGACAAAAATTAATTCCCACGCCCTCTGTCGTCTTTGAAGGACATTGCTACTTCTTTAAATAGTCTACAGATGGCGATAGTCGAAGAACTAATATATAAGCTAGTAGCAGTCAGGCGCAAAACAAGTCGAACTACTATAGAAGCTCATAGCACACGGGGCACTGCAACCGCCGGACTACTATAGAAGCTCATAGCACACGGGGCACTGCAACCGCCGGACTACTATACAAGCTCATAGCAGCGAAAGGGTTAATACCGACTCGTGTATTTTGAAAATATTTCAAAGCTATGAAAAGGTATGATCTCTTTGGCCAGTGTGATACAGCCGTTTCGAATTTGTCGATATGTTTTAGGGATTAAAAGTTCGATAGGAACTTAAAGAATTAAAAGTTAATCCTCTAAGACCATATTTTATACTATCAGAGATTAAAAATACGTAGAGCGTTGAAAAGTTGTTTTGTTTATATTTAAGCGAGATAGGCAAAGATAGAGGATTAACATCTCAAAGTCCAAAAGCTGTTATAGGAATAAGAGACCCTACTATTTATTTATGTTTTAAGGATTAACAGTTCAAAATCCAAAAACTGTTATAGGATTAAGGGACTCTACTATTTATTTATACTTTAGATATAAACAGTGCGAAGTCCAGCAGTTGTTATAGGTTTAAGAAGCCCTACTATTTATTTATGTTTTAGAGATAAACAGTTCAAAGTCCATGTTTGCATTTCACCTCGGCATCATCCAAATTGTCTAGACATGATCCAACCTGTTTACATATTAGTAAAGATAAATATTGTAAAGGTTATGTAAACATTGAGAAGGTTGCATGAATACGAAAACCATGCAAAGGTTAAGTAAACTTTGGGAAGGTTGCAGAGTATAAAGTGGGTACCTAACCCTCCATCGTATAGATTAAGATTATATAACCGTCGGGAAGGTTATATACTAAAAGTGGGTATCTGACCCTTCAACAAAACCTTAAGTCTCTCAAATGGTAGAAAAAGAAAATGGCGGAGTAAGAAAAACAAAATGGAGGTCGGGCACACCCATGCTTTATAAGGTGGGTAATTCAAAGGGAGGAAGGGGTAGCCTTTGTGGGCGGAGCATAGGTCAGGATGTGCTGCGGGTCACGTGACTGGATCACATGACTAAATATGTGGGCGGAGCATGGACCGGAGGGTGCAACGAGTCAGGTGACTGGACCACGTGACTAAAACATGTGGGCGGAGCATAGACCAGGAGGCGCCGCGGCTCACGTGACTGGATCACATGGTTAAAAGGGATGGGGCATAAGAGTCACGTGACTAAAAAAAGAGCGTGGCCTAATAGTTAAGGTTAGGTCGAGGTGAGATCACGTGGTGGTTAAGGTAGGGTCGAGGCATGACCACGTGACACTTAAGGCTAGCGGCGGAGGTGATGGAGGATATGGTGTGCCAGCTCCCCTAAAATCCCTCTGTTAATGTAATTTAATTTAATGTGTATAATAATTGCTATATTTGTAATTGCTTATTTTTGAATTTTCGTGTGTTATTAGAACTGAAGATGAATGTATAACATTCGAAATTAGTTTTAAATAATAATAAAATTGTAGAAGTGGCAAATAATTTATCAATCCCTAATTAGATGGAGCCTTCTATACTATCGTGCGGATGTCAACTGATCATACTCTAGTTTTGGAATTCAGATTTGCAGGACTGATTTGATCTGAATTTACATGATATTCGTATTATCCTGCTTTAAGTTAAACATTTAACAATAAAGTGTAGCGAAAGGATTTTAAAAATATTTAATGAGATGACATAATTTGAATTTAAAACAATGGGCCATTGTGTCATGTCATCTATCTGAACAATGAAAATAGTTATAACAATGCCCGGTAAATAATAATTGAATAATAATAAATTATTCTTAAGGTTTGATATACTATATAAGCTATGCCTTTTTGATTTAGTCCTCGGTTGCCTATCTGCTGCTGCTTGTCAGGACGTATCCAGTTAGAATGGTAAGTAATCATCATAATGGCCTGTTATCAGTATAAAATAATATTTTAATATGTATCAACTAAACCATAAATATAATTTAGTCAAGTATATTGAATAAGTGACACGCAAAGACATAAGTCTGAAGGAGTTGCTGCTTTGGTGTACTCTTGTCCTGAAGATAAACTGATCAGAGATGACCAGCAGATCATCCCTAGAACCTTTATCAATCATCAATTCCATTAAATAAGTCTTGAACAATGTTAACTATAGCCAGGGATATTATGTTATAAACATTTAATGGTTAAATTAATCTAATCAATCTAAATCACTCCCTAATTAAGTAAATGTATATGTATGTATATGAGATAAGTTTTAATCAAATAAAATAGAGTTTTCTAAAGAATGTTGTTGTTCCTTATTCAAAGCCACTACTAACTCTAATAATATGATAATATCATTAGTCCTGTAAGTATGGGTATTCATATGGACTAATTAGTGAATAATGGTAAACACAAAACAGGCCCTTGGAGAAGTGTCCAATTTGGAGGACTTAAAAGGTATTTTATTTTTTATTCATATTCTTAAATAATTTTGGGATAATCATCTTCAATGATTACCCAATAGCATGCCAATGGGAGGAGGATGGGTGGGGGCGGCACACGTCTCCTTTCGGATGCGTTCGGTTAGACCGCACAAGACCATCTAGGGTCATCTAGGGGTTAGGACACCCCTTAACAAATATGCATAATAACAGAGAGCATATAATATCTAACTCAGATCACTAGAGGTAAAATCATAGCCTATTTTATGACATCTCTTGTGGGACTTTATCACCCAGTTTACTAATTAGTCATTTTAAATTAATTATTATTATCCATTAATCATTAATTATATTTTGTTTAAAACATGAGTGGCATTATTGTAATAACATTGGATGATTCTGATAGATTAGTTTATCTACTTTCCTTAATTTTTATGAATATAGTTGTATGTAGTTGATTATCATTTTTAGATGTATTTTTTATATGATCAATGCTCGCGTAACAACTTGATATTTGGTTTCTATTTTTTTCTCTTGATATCTCATTGCGGTTTAAACATCCCAGTGTTTTTTTTCGAGTTTATTACCATGAATTTCATCCTTTGAAATCCATCGTTGCCTCACGATTTGCAGCAGACTGACAGGTTTGGCAACCAAAGCATTAAAGGAAGTGGAAATAGATCCCCAAGATTTCGAAGATATAGAAGTAAAATAAATGACCAAGAGGTCCACAAATAAAATTAATTGATGAAGCAATCATGGGGGACGGATCGCAGTCAACCACATTCGAGAGGCCAGAAAGTATGCAATCCCTGATAGAGAAGATACAGTAATGTATTAAAATAAAATAAAATAAAAATGGAAGAACACATGAAAACAATTAATGGCCTTGCTATTTTTGGTTATATTTTGTATAATACTAGAGGGCACAGGTAAAAAAAATACGAAAAAAAGAAATAGCGGGGCTTCCATGGAACATCCCCAACCTTTAAATCGCCATTACAGTAACTAAAATTTTAACTACAGTAACTAATATTTTTATGTAGAAAAAAGTAAATATAAGTAGAGATCTTAGGTTTAACATCTTATTATTATTTTTCTTTATGTCTTCATTGTTTGAACTTACTTGGCATCTATATGGATAAGCCGATATACAATAAACATGTAATGATAATAATATTGAAATATATACAAAAAAGGAATATATATGAATACTAGGTTTAGTAGGAGTTATTAATTTAACCTAACTATAATATAATTCTTTTATATTTAAACATATCTTAGGCTTAGGCAGTTCAAATAATATTAACAGTATATATAGATTATTCGTATATCACAAAAACTGTATACATCAATTCTGACCAATTTTATATGGTTAAATCGTAGGCATAATAAATAACTAGCATATATTCTTGTAAATATGTAAATAACAATAGTAAGTATAGATTTAGGTTCTAGGGTAGACATGTATATAATTATACGGAGTTATTCAAGGCATGGTATTGTTAGAAAATTTTGTAAATAGAAAATGTTTGTAAACAGTAAGGTATTTAAAGAGGTAAAGAAAAAATGTCTCCCCTTGTTCTTTATAATATTTTTTTCTTTTTTTCTAGCTCCAAGAATATAATATGTATCGACTAAACCATTAATATGATTTAGTTAAGTATATTGAATAAGTAACACACAAAGACATAAGTCTGCATCCCGAAGGAAGGCGGACCCGGATAAACTACCTGGATACTAGAAAAAACAGCTGGCCCGGCCTCAATCCTTTTTCAGCCTATATATACGCCGCGCACTAAGGCTGGGGCGCCCCGTTCCGCTCCGGCAAAATGTCCGTTTCTGTATAATATAACGATACCCCGCGCACTAGGCTGCCCCAGGCGGTCCCGGACCGACCCGCCTAGGTCAGGGACGGTCCAAGGAGGGACAGAAGAAAAGGCCGGTTGGTTGATTGATTATAGCGGGAGAAGCTCTTTCATAAATATATATATATATATATATATATATATATATATATATATATATATATATATATATATATATATGTATATATAAGTTAAGCTCCCGTGACTAAAAACTGATAAAAAAAAACAAAGAAAAAAAAAGGGAGCAAGAAACAGCACTCACGAGATCTGAAATAAGACTGCTTTATTTGTCTCAGTAATCCTCTATTTATACACTCTGTGTTCTATTTACATTTAGGGATGGTATTAAGTCCTACAATGTATACCTACAGACCTTAACTTATATATATATATATATATATATATATATATATATATATATATATATATATATATATATATATATATATATAACTTAAGAGCTTCAACACGCAAAACATAAAAAAAAAGAGGAAATGGGGAGATAAAGTACTCACAGGAAGGCTGGTTAAACACTAACTTTATTCAGATTTTAATCCTCTATATATACTATTTACAATGTTTACAATGCCAGTTTAGAATTAGTGGCTATACTAATGTAAGTCCCAACTTAACTCCCCCCTGCCAGTTTACGAATATCCTCGTAAACTCAAAAACAAAACAAAAATAACCAATTATACAACAAAAATAAACTGGAAACAACATAAATAACTAAAAATTACAGCTTATTCTATATACAAAACTAACTTAATACTACACAAAGTATAAACTACGGCAATTCATCGACACTCTCTATATACAAAAACTAAAAATTCACTTTTTCCTCTAGAAAAACGTAAAATACACTTTTATTGTCTGGGTTCCCCTACTGGAACCTTAAGTTGCTCAATATGTACCGTCCTCCGTTTTCTGGGCTCCGCCAGACTCTGAATAGTGACAATATTGTGTTCCCTAATCGTAATCACCTTGAATGGACCCTCATACCTACAAACTTCCTTTGCGCGATTTGACATAATTTTTCTATAAACAATAGTGCCTATCTTAATATTGCCCATAATATCCCTTACCCCTTCGTTCCCCCGCGCTACTCTCTTCCTTTTCTCCGCGACCATTCGCCCATGCGCTTTCTCCCACATTCTGTCGAGTTCCACTCTATTCGTGGCTAGTTTTTCCGCCATGTCCTCGTCCACAGCCGTATCTCGCTCGTCCCTCCTTCGTGCGCGTAAACCAAAAAGGGCCTCGAAAGGGGAAAACCCAGTAGCCATGTGTATAGAATGGTTATACGCTGCTATGGCTCGGGGCATCGCCTCATCTGCTTCCAACCCCTTATCTGCGTGGAATACCCGGAGATGTTCCCCCAGGGTGTTATGGAGCCGTTCAATCCCCCCCCTACTTTTTGGATGTCCGGCCGTATTCCAGTGCCATGAAATTCCCAGCCTTTTCGTCTCCTGTCGTAACTGGGCGTTGTCAAATTCCTTACCGCCGTCCGAGGTGATCGTATCTGGCACTCCGTAAAACTGAAACCATGTTTGGAGGGCGCTACTAACCGCTGCCGCCGATTTCTCCTTCACCAGGTGGGCCATTGCTGTTTTGCTAAAGGTGTCCACTACTGTCACCCATTTAAATCCTCTCCACGTAAACGTGTCCACTTGAAGGTCCGTTAACGGCGCCGTAGGCGTCCTCGTCTCGGTTTGTAATCCTACGGGGGGGTGCCGGTCATATTTAGCTGTATGGCAAATGTGGCAGTTACGCATAACCTCTTCTACCGTCTTCCGCATCCCTACCCAATAATATCTTCTTTTCAATGACGCCAACGTCTCGTTGATTCCGCGGTGGTTTGTCTTCCCTTGGTGGTACGCGGTCGTCACGTCTTTTTGCTGTTCGGGATCGCGGATGGTCTCCACAATAGAGCGGCATCGGATAAAGGATCTGTCTATCCCTATTTTTTCATTCTTCCACAAGTTGCGGATCTTATCCCACACCGTTGCGTTGCCGACATATAAATAATGGGTCGCGCCTACCTTCGATGCGTCTTTCAACACTCGGCAGATTTGCTCCTCCTTGACTCCCGGTTGAGACCAAATAGTGACGATGGTATGTCTTTCGTATTTGGCAAAATCCATTTTTACAAGTCCCGTAGTCCTTGTCTTCCATATGACCTGTCGAGCCTTGTCGTTAATTATGTCGTCCAGCTCCTCCATCTCTGCTGGTCTCTCGTCCCCTGACTCGTCATCCGAGGGGTCCCCATTGCTTTGATGGTCGGTCCCGCGTTCTCCTTCCCCGTCTGGCGTCCATTCCCTCACGAACCTTTGTAAGTCTCCCGATGCTTCCCCAGCTTCTGTTTCCACCATATTTACCTGTAACGCGCGAGATAACCAGTCCGCTACAACATTATCTTTACCTGGTTTATAAGCTACTTCCAGATTGTACTGGCTTAGAATCTCCTTCCACCGTGTGACTCTAGCTGAGGTCTCCTTCAGATTGCCCACCCACAACAGAGGACGATGATCGGTATGTACTTTAAACCTTCTCCCGAATATATACGGCCGAAAGTGTTGCACTGCCCATACAATTCCAAGCAATTCTCGTTCCAGTGCGCTATACCGGGTTTCCGCATCCGTAAGCCTCCTGCTAGCAAAAGCCACAGGTCTTTCCCCCCTCTCACCCTCCTGCGATAGAACCGCCCCCAGTGCATATTCGCTGGCATCCGTGGTGATTGAAAATGGTTTGGAAAAGTCTGGGAATGCGAGGACTGGCTCCGTTTGTAACCTCAACATGCATTTTCTAATATTCGCCTCAATCTCTGGCGTAATTCTAACCGTGCGCCCCTTCCGCAACAGTTCATTCAGAGGTACCAGATTTTCAGCCATATCCGGGACAAATCGACGGTAGTAGTTTAAAGTTCCCAACAGTCTCCTGATCCCCTTCACATCGCTAGGCATTGCCATTTTTCCAATTGCCTCTACTTTCTTTCCGTCTGGTCGTACCCCTTCCGCAGAAATCACATGTCCCAGAAAATTAATCTGTTTTTGACCCAATGTCGATTTTTCCTGCGATAGTTTCAGCCCAAACTGTCGTATTCTAGTGAAGACTTGTCGCAGATCCTCTATGTGACTCGCCTCTGTCTTACTAAAAACCAGGAGGTCGTCCATGTATACCTGGCACATGTTTTCGTCCAGCCCATGCAAAAATTCGTCCATCAGTCTTTGGAACGTTATGGGTGCATTCTTTAAGCCGAACGGCATACGGGTAAATTCGTAATGCCCCCTTTCGAAAGTAAACGCTGTTTTGGCCTGGTCCCTAGGGTGCATGCGAATTTGATGGTACCCTGATTTCAGATCGAGTGTACTAAACACCGATGCTCCACCCAGTCTATCCAAGATGTCCTCCAATCTAGGAATGGGGTACTTTTCGTCGAGCGTGTTCTCATTTAATTGCCGGAAGTCAACCACTACCCTGTAACGCTCCTTTGTTTCTCCATCGACGAGTTTCTTCTTAACTGCCCATAGTGGACTATTAAAAGGCGAGGTACTATCCACGATGATCCTTTGACGTTTTAGCTCCTCGATTTCCTCGCGAATGTGTCCCCTCAATGCTTGTGGGTATCTCCGTTCCTTCACGTAGGTAACCTTATCCGACTTCAAATTAATTTCGTGTAGAGTTTCCCCCGTCGCACTCAATGGGTCTCCTTCGTGAAAAAAAATGTCGGCGAACTCCTCCCTTATACCTTGTCTCCAGTCCGCCCCTTTGTTGATTACCCCGACACACCTAACGCTCCCTTTCACGTCCTGTACCGTTTTATACTTCTTTTTCCCGATCTTAATTGCCCAACGGCCTCCTGAACTCCGGATATTCGCGCCTAGTTTGCTAAATAGATCACACCCTAAAATTCCCCCATACTCGCGCGGCATGATTTCTACAACATGCAACGTCATCACCTCTCCCTTTTTTCCCCACTTGTCTAAGGTTAGATCTATTTCTCCCTCTATCGTACAGGGCCCACTCAAAGTGACTACTTTACACTGACATGGTCTCACGTCTGGCTTAACCTTTCCTTTAAATAGCACTTCCAACTTATCGCTACTCACTAACGTACAGGAACTTCCTGTATCCACCAAACACTTCCACCCTTTACAAAACTCTATAACAGGCAACCGATCACACTTCTTTACCACACTATTTACACAAAAAAGGTTGCCCCTCCGTTCACACGCTCCTCATTCTCTCTTTACCTGCTCTATTCGCCGTCCTGCACTCCGCTGCTTGCTCCTTCCCCCAGGGGTTCCTCTGCCGCCGGGTTCGCTGCTCTCCGTCTCGGACCCTGAAGTCTCTGAAGATCTGGCCGATTCCGACGGTATTCTGCTCCTCCGCCACATTCCTTGAGCGTTGACCTCCATCGGTTCTCCTCGGTCGTGCTCCCTGCGCCGTATATATGGGCATTGTCTGGCCATATGTCCCTCGTTGTGGCATTCAAAACAACGCGTACGCGGGCACTGAGCTACCAAGTGCCCTGTCTTGCCACATTCATGGCATTTTCTTTCCTCTCTTCTGCCACTCTTCCTATCCACAAATTGCCTTCTTTCTCTTGGTCCTTTTTCTCTTCTCCCAAACTCTCCCTCTCTCCTTCTTCCTAGGTCCTGTCTTACTCTATTCTTCCCTGCCTCGTTTCTTCGGTAAGACACCCTACTCCACCCTGGTTCAAACTCCTCTCTCTCTTCCTCGTCACGTGCACTCGCGTCCACCATTTCCTGTGCACATTCTATAAACGATTTATCTCTGGGTAGACCGTCCTTCCTCCCAGTATCCCTGGCTAACTGAACCTTCAGTACCGTGGTCATAAATATCATCCACGCCTCGACTGCACTTGTGTCCATTACCTCTCGCAACTTCTCGTTTATCCTGTTTAGCTTCACGAGGAGACCTGCAGCGTACTGACCGTTTGTCTGGTTCGTTCTCTTCATGTCTCGGAACATTTGAAGCATATCTTCTTCTGGGGCCCATCGCCCCCCTCCATAGGCTTTCTTCAGTCTTTCCTTGATTACCTGCCACGCGGTATCCTCATCTGCTTGAATCAGGTTTAGAACACTCCTTCTGACCCGCCGTGCTAGGGCCACCCGTAACCTTTTGGCATCTGATTCTTCTAGGAGGTCTACTGCTACCTGGGATTGTATGCTGTTCATAATCCCGTCCCCGCCTTTGAGAAAATGATTTAACTCCCCCACATCTCCGTTAAATTTCTCTAAATCGGAAATTTCTCTTCTGATATCTTGCGCGTTTGCCTTTTTGAGCTTCATTCTTTCTAATTCGTTCGTCTCCTGTGCGATTCTATTCGCCTCCTGCGCAGCTAAGTCCGCTCGCGCCATTGTTAGAGTTGCTGATGACAATGGCGGGAATTCGGGATTCACCGATTCTGGCTGTGAAGGCTCCAGCGTTAACGTTGCTGGCCTAAGGATCTCTCTTTGCCCTTGTTCATTCATTTTTCAAAAAAAAGAAGTGAGAAAAATAGAAATAAAAATTGCTAAGTAGCAAAATCAAAATACTCTTCCGTAAGAAAAAAAGGAAAAAGAAAAAAAAATTCTCACTGCGAACTGCTAAAAAAGATCCCGGGTTTCGGCACCACTTAAGAGCTTCAACACGCAAAACATAAAAAAAAAGAGGAAATGGGGAGATAAAGTACTCACAGGAAGGCTGGTTAAACACTAACTTTATTCAGATTTTAATCCTCTATATATACTATTTACAATGTTTACAATGCCAGTTTAGAATTAGTGGCTATACTAATGTAAGTCCCAACTTAACTTATATATATATATATATATATATATATATATATATATATATAAATACATGAATAGATAAAAATCTAATGTCCCTTCAAGCTGAGGTCAGTTTGCTACCAATATCTCCTTTTCTTGCTAAATACCAACCTGCATAATTTCTTGTTGTAATTTAATTGCTTGAATTAATATTAGGTAATGTTTATATCAGTGTCAACATTTATTTTATTATTGAAAATTATTATTTTAATTATAATAATTACTTTAGAAATAATTTCGGCATATCCTTCCGGTATTTTATTCGGTTTTTAGATATATGATATTAAGTGCTAATTTCAACTAATTATAGTTTTTGAAAAAAATCCCTGATTAATAATTTTTTAATATTTATTATATTAAATTATATTTTGGAGGAGTTATGGATTTCACGATTTGGTGACCTTTTATCGTGTTTTCAAAGATGCTAAAATCGAAGTTTTGTTCGGCAGACAGCACTTCTAATAAATTATAAGTTTGGCAAATTCTTTGGTTTAGGTATCATTCATTAGGTTTTCGAGGGTTCTGATTCCATATTTTTTAATTAAGTCTTTGATCGCGCTTGCGCATTTCGATAAACTGTAACTGTTTTCTTCAGCATAAGGATCGTTCATTAGGGTTTCATGGGTTCTGATTCCTTATTTTGAATTAGTTTTTTGATCGCGCATGCACTTTTCGATTTAATCTTACTGTTAAAGTTTTCTATGATATAGGAATCGTATATTAGGTTTTTCAGGGTTCTGATTCCATTTTTTGAATCAGATTTTCGATCGCGCGTGTGCATTTCGATTTACTGTTGCTGTTGAAGTTTTCTATGACATATGGATCGTTTATTATGTTTTCGAGGGTAATTTAAACAATCAATTAATGATTAATTCGAAATGCTCGTTGCCGAACAAAATGTCGATAGTAAATTCGATATGAGCACCTTCGAAAAGCTATTGAACGGTCACCAAATCATGAAATCCATAAGCCCTCCCCCACCAATAATTCGATACTGCGAATATTATTGGAAGAAAGATTCGGAGGAGGATATTATGCTATTATTAATTATACTAATTAAACGTGATCCTAGATTCTGGGTTCATGACATCTGAAATGCGATTAATGCGGTTAATTTGCGAATCTCTTTCCTGTTTTTTTAAATGACGACGAAATTTTTTTCAAATACTTCAGGATGTCCCCACCGAAGTTCTATGAACTTTTGGGTATGCTTCCTTTAAAAAAGAAGGACACAAAATTTCGGAAATCCATTTCACCTGAAGAGCGTCTTGCATTTATACTCAACGTAGTTGAAATAGATTTCATTATATATATATATATATATATATATATATATATATATATATATATATATATATATATATATATATATATATTGACAACAGATTAAAAATGACCTCATAATTATCGCTGAGTGAAAAAATTTAAATTAAAAATAACTTTTAATTTTGTTATTTTTTCTGCTCAAAATAGAACTCAAAACGCTATAACTTAGAGCTATCAAATTGAGAGTGGTTCAAAAGTTTTTTTAAAAGGCTGTCATTTAAATACTTTTTTATTAATACAACATGCTGAAAAATGCCGGAAAATACTACTGACAAACCAAATATAAAATCATAAAGTGAACTGTTTTTCATACGAATTTAATCATTAAAAATTACTTTCTGTTGCATTTAACTAGCTCTAATTTGAGTGGTAATAGACATCTGTACGTCTAATCTTTCCCAAGATAAAGTTTTTAAAACAGTTTTTTTTTTCCAGAAAAACGATAAATCACCGTTTTGTGAATTTCTTTTGGTAAATATCTTGGAAACTGTTTTTCTTACGAAGATAATTATAGTAAACTACTTTATGGTGGATTTGATTAGCTCTCATTTGGGTGGTAATAGAGATCTGTACATCAGATAGTTTCGAAATAAAATTTTTCAAAAAACACATTGGACATTATTTTGACTGGCAAGGGGAGTGCAAGATGTGTCCGTCGTCGATCAAAATATTTTGGGTGATTCTACATTGAAAAAAATCGACCCATATCTACCGTTTTTCCAATGGATCCTAGCAGCTGAGAAAAAAAAAAAAGAAAAATGCTGAAAATGCTTTATTTTATTTTTCGTGTTTCCAGATAAATAAACCAGCAATTCAAGGCCTGCCATAAACCAACAATTCTCTCAGGCCATCGAAGAGAAGTTAGGAAGCACCGACCTATCAAATGCAGCAATTAACAAGATATGGGATTTATGTAGAGATATAATGCACAATGCTGCGAAGGAGGTTATTGGACAACAAATAATTGACAAAAACCTTGGTTTGACTTGGAATGCAAGCTACGGATGAGAAGAATGCCGCTTATCGCCTAATGATCCAAAGAAGACATACAATAGCATCTGTGGAAGAATATAGAAAGAAGAGAAGGACTGAAAAAAGGATCCATCAGAAAATAAAAAGACTCTGGGAGACGAAAGAGATGGAAGAAATTGAGCTATATAGGACCCAGAATGAAATCAAAAAGTTTTACCTCTGGGTAAACAGATCTCGCCAATCATTTAAGCCCCGATCAAATGCCTGTAAAGATATAGATGGCTCTCTGATCACCGAGAGAGAAAAAAATAGGACGATGGAGGAACCACTTTGAAGCCCTCTTGAATGGAGAATCCATAGGAGAAGGCATGCACCAAGGTATCAATATAAGTGGTGAAGAGCTGGAGCCCCCAGATGAAGAGGACGATCCTGAACGGATGCCGTTGGTCGGATGAGGAATAACAAGGCCCCAGGAGTGGATGAAATCCCGGCTGAATTTTGGAAATATGGCGGAGAAGAAACCTCTAAATTCATCCACAATCTGATTTTAGACATCTGGGTAGAGGAGTGCATTCCTGAAGAATGGTACAAAACTACTGCTTGTTCTATTCATAAGAAAGGTGATCCTCTTAACTGCGAAAACTATAGAGGAATATCCCTCCTACCGTATTCCTACAAGATATTCTCTAATATTTAATTCCACAGACTCCTTACATTTGTTGAAAGGAGAATTGGCCAATATCAAGCAGGCTTTATGAAGGGCGAAGGTACAACTGACCAGATCTTTTCAGTTAGGATGATAATGGAGAGAGCGGCTGAATACAATATCCAGACCCACTATCTCTGTGTAGATTTCCGAGCTGCCTATGACAGCGTGATCCGTGAGGAACTGTATGAGGGAATGATAGCTCTCGATATCCCTCCAAAGTTGGTCCGCCTTGTCAAGATGACAATGAAAGCTCGGTGAGAGTGTCCGGAACCACATCGGATTTTTTTCATAGCCACCAAGGACTCATGCTTGCTGTTCAATATTGTCCTGAAAGGCGCCATCAGGAAGTCGGGAATCCAGGTAGGAGGGACGATTTTCAACAATTCGGCCAAATCTTAGCCTACGCCGATGATCTGGATATTATTGGACGCAGTTTTTCCAGCATGAAGAGTGCCTTTATAAATCTTCAAAGAGCAGCTGCTAAAGCTGGATTGCAAGTGAATGAGAAAAAAACAAAGTATATGCTCTGTAATACTAACAGAGGAGAGCATAGGGGATTTCAGCTTTGATTGTGTAGAGGAATTCATATACCTTGGAACACAGCTAAACTCAACCAATGATAAGCAACTGGAAATTCAGCATCGGATTATAGCGGCCAATAGGTGAAACTATGGACTTCAGAAACATCTAAGAAGCAAGTCTCTCTCCTGGACAACGAAGATACGAATATATAAGACCCTAATCAGGCCGGTTCTCACATATTCGTCAGAGTGCTGGACGATAACGAAAGTCCTAGAATCGTTCCTATTAAGATTTGAAAGGAAGATTCTGAGAAGGATTTTGGGGCCTGTGTGTGACAACGGTATATGGAGATTGAGAAAAAACGCTGAACTTATGCATCTCTATAAAGATCAGGATATTATGCATTTTATAAAATCTGGACGTCTGAGATGGGCAGGGCATATTTCAAGAATGAGTCGTAACGAAATCCCCAAAAGACTCCTTGAGGAAAAGATCTTCGGACGCAGAAAAGTGGGTAGACCTCACCTGCGGTGGGAGGATTGTGTGGCTGCAGACGCGCGAAAAATGCTGGGGACTAGAAATTGGAGAGCAGCAGCACAAAACAGAGAAGGCTGGCGGCTCAGACTAAGGGAGGCCCTGACTCTTCACGAGTTGTAGCGCCATCGAAGAAGAAGAAGAAGATAAATATTTACTGTTTAGAGTATATTAAAGGAAAAATATAAACATTAAAAATAATTTTTTGGCAAATAAATTTAAAAAGTGTTTAAATTATTAAGTGAACTAGACTTATAGATTTTTAACATAATAAACATACCAGAACGCTCCAAAATTTAATTATTTAATTAAAAAATATTTGGTCTCTCTAATTTTTTAATGTTCTTTATGTTTTTTTATTTTTTGTCCTAAGAAAATATTCATAGCGGTGTTATAAAAGTGTAATATTCACTAATTCTTAATCACAAATAATGTTTTTATATTGTAATATGTACTTGGATAAGAACCTTTAAGGCAGTATTTATCTGTAACATGAAAACATTATTCGTGAACCAAAAATTGTAAATTTTAGAGAGATCTAATTTTTAAAACGAAATAATTGAATTTTAGAGCGATCTGAAGGATATATTGACTTATATTTAATGGTAACGGTATTCTTTACGGAGTGAAGTATATTAACAGAATTTTTTTTTATTCAAAACTGGCGTCAGATCTGGTTTTTGCACTGTGAAAAACCCTAATATTCAAATTTTCGAGCGTATCTAAAAATAAAAGTTTTTGGCCAAATCATTTTGCCAAGGGGGAAGGAATCTTTCCATTTTTTTTAAAGATTTAAATAATCCCTCATAAATCAGGAACCCTTTTACATATAAAACATGATGGATTTAGATGCTTGCAATTCGGATATTGATTTAAGTAGGTACATAAAGGGCACATATTCATTAAAAACATTTTTAAATTCCAATTTTACTTCTCTTAATTTTTGTTTTTCAACACACCGTTAAAACTTGTCACAAATAGAGCCATTATTTTCCACATTAGTATTGGACATAATTGAATTATTATGTATTATACTTATTCAATTATTGTAAACTATTTTAGTACCTATTTTTTTACTTTTAACTTCTGTAGTGTTTTAGTATAAATCTGATATATTGCACGATTGTAGACTCGGAACAACAATTAAATGCGAAGAGTATTTGATGGCAATTTTCTATGTTATGCTTAGAATTTAATGGGAAAATTTGATATCAATAAAAAATCGAGGTGATCTATTTCAACCTGATATTATTAAAATCAGTAGAATGTGCGAAAAAATATTCACATGGAAATCAAGAATTAAAAATGTCGATGTGTTTTTATTGCAATTGAGAGTGTATTTACGGAATATAAGTTTTTAGGATTCTAAAACCATTTTGTGGATAAGATGGAAAACAATTATATTCAGTAGTTCATTGAAAGCGTAAGTAAAATTTAATTTTCTATAACAATAATAATACGTAATAATACGTCAGATATTTAAACGAAAATATAAAAAAAAGAATTTGTGACACAAATCAACCAAAATCATTTATTTCAAAGGACTATAACCTATTTTGCCAATAAGCGTCATTAGTTTATTTGACTTATTACCTAAGCCTCAATGAAAAATTAATTAATGCAATAACATTAGATAATACCTAACAAATTAGCAACACTAATAATAACAATAAAACAATTACTATTAATAAGAAGAATGTCAATAAATTTGGAAACAACAGAGTAGTTATCACTTGTTGGTTTATTAATGTCAGTTATTAATGCCATTGATATAGAATATATTTTTGTTTTTAATTATATTTGGCAAAATGAAAAAAAATCTATTTTATCTGCTCGTCGAATTTGCTTTTTGATAAATCTGCACTAGCTGCATGTTTTTAGGTTATAAAATAAAGAAGTATTTAAAATAAAGAAGAATAATTAATCCTATAGTGAATGAGGGCTGGGTTTGAGCTATGAGAGTGGGGGAGAGGGGATAACATGTTATTCTGTAATATATGAACACGACAGTGACTCTCGATACTTCCGATATTCTGTGGTATCGATACGTTACGTCCGATATTTGTATCGATACTTTTATTCAATATATTGGTAGTATCAGATATGTGTATAATATAACAGTTTACAAACAATAGATATAATTAACAAAGCCCACTCCTATTAATTTAATAGAGTGAGATCGGACGTTTCGACTGTTCCGATTTTCCAATTTCTATTTCTAAAATCTTGTCATAGAAATACCTTCATATTCATATTTTAACCTTCCTACCACAGCCCTATTCATACTTAATTTTATTGTGTATCAAATGAACATTTAAAATTTATATGAATAAAATTAAATTCATAAAGAATGATTTGAAACTGATTTTAACATTATCTAATATTAATTTCAGAAATTAAACTAGAAACGATTTATTATTTACAACAAAGTGTTTCATCACGTTTTGTAAATTTTATACGTCTTTTAATTTTCCAATTCATTAATCTTTAATAATTCCATTCATAGTTTTAATAAAAATAAACTGTTCACTGAAAGATTGCATAATCTTTTACTCCCACAGTTGAACTCTATCACCAACTATTTTTAATTAAAAAATTATGTAAGTAAATATTTAGCAAGAAAAGAAATGATTGAATTATTGGTGGTTAGCAACTCATTTCAGCTGATAGGATAGTAGTTAAGTAAAATTATTTAAATATAGAATTTTTATTTATTCTTTTATGTATATGAGAGGGCCTCCCCCGTTATAATCACTCAACCGGCCTTTTCGTCTATCCCTTTTTGAATCAAATAGGCCGGTGCAGGACCAGTTAAAAAAGCGCGGTCCGGGCCGGTCCGGTCTATTGCGCGGGGTATAGTTAAGTTTACAAAGTCGATGAGTGTAAGCCTTAGAAGATACTTCATTAGACATAGAAGAACAGGTTATATGATATAAATAATGAGCTACTGAGTGACAGATTTACTCTAAAGATATTATAACTAGACTTAAAGCTAAACAATGGGAGTGTCTCACATTCTCTTATTCTATCTTACATTCTAATAGTGATTCTTGTTCTAGTCCTACATTCTAAATACTTATTCTAATACTACATTCTAGATACTGGTTCTTACATTGTGATACTGGTTGATCTGTCCCTTTCAGATAGGCTTTTATACATACAATAGGAGAAGGGATGATTAAGGAAATAGAACTTGTTTTAATGCTGATAACCAGGAAGCATAACAATAACTTCCTGGGTTATAAACTTTATTTAATAACAAATACTTCCTGGGTTATTTTTACCCAGTTACATTTGTTAACTCTTAGAATATATATAATAGAAACGCACTTTTCAAAAAGGACGGAGCGGCACGGGGCTGTCCGCATAAGTGACGAGATGATTTGCATTAGAATGTGGAACAGGCAAAAAAAACAAAAAAAAGAATAAAGAGAAAATGTCCATTTTTAAAAATCAAATATATATAGAAAACCAAAATAGAACAAGATGCATAAAATGAAAAAATCAACAAAATCTCTAGTCGGCCAAATCTCACGAAAATCGGACTAGTGGTCTCAGAAAAAAGCCGCGGACGGCAAATGGCGGACGGACTGATTTTTTTTTATTCGATATTCGGATTCTACGTATCTGGAAACGTAAAACCTCAAATTTTGAGGAGGATCAAAATTGTTTTTTTCTTGGCCGGTCAGAAAGTTTCGTTATTGTAAATAATAAACCAAAATAAGAGACTTAAATTTCCTGCTATCCTATGAGGAATCGTACCATGATTCATATGAAGGTTTTTGTTGCTCTTAAGTTGCTAAATCGGCCCTGGTCTATATGCTTTACACTCTATATAATTGCGTTGTTTTAGAATTATTTCTTCCTAATAAAATGTTAATATATACTAAAATTTGCGCAATGGAATTTTCAAAATTTTACTAATTTACACTTCTAAGTTAATTTATATTTTGAGACTTATTGGCTATAAACATAAAAATACACGGCGGCCATTTTGAAAATGGGCCATATAAAGCCTACGCATTTACACTCTTGAGAGTTTAGACTTTTCATCATCGTTTTTTTCTGACATTTTTACATAAGAACCCATTAATGAACATCATATTTTTTCGTCCAAAAGATTGTCCAATGGGGGACAATTCGGACAGTTTTCGATGTGGGACGAGGATCCAAATGTCGGGTAGTCCCATCTATGGCCTATTTTAAATTATTTTTATTTTAAGTAGATAAGTAATTTAATTTTTTTGTTTGTTCGGTGGTAAAATTATTTTCTTCTTTTAAATATTTAAGCATTATTCATTTTAATTTGTCTATGCTTCTTTTATTTTTATTTTCAGAGAATTTCATTTCATATTTAGCTTCAGAAATGTTTTGGTTAACTTACAGATATATTTTTTTTTTTTTAGTAAAGTTTTATTTTATTTCACAAAGTAGCTTTTCTTTATTTATTCTGTATTTTCTTGTTATTATATTGACTAGAAACAAAGTGAAAGTAATAAAAGCCATGGCCGGATCTGATTTAGACTGCGGATAATTTCGAACGAATTTTTAATGTTAACCAAAAATATACTAGCTTCTGCTTTTTGACCTAATTCAGTCAATAAATTCAGTTAATGTTATAATATGGTGATATTTATTTAGAAATATTGTACTTAAAATAGTAATGTAGACTTTTTTTAGCGGGGAGGGTATGAAAAAAAGGGCGGCAAAATTAAGCTTGCCCCACTGGCAAAAATCTTAGTTTCGGTCCTGATGACAGCTATTATTTATTTGAAAACTAGTAAATAATTAAGGCTCAAAAGTACTCCTGTGGTTTTAAATAATAATCTGATAAAATTAAGGTCTTTCGAGTGCACGGGATGATTGTTATCATAGTTCAGAATTAAATAGGTCCGGTGAAAATCGGCAGCTCTAGGCAATTCTACAAATTATTCTCTTTCTTCCTCAACTATTTTGTTCGTGGAATTTTTTTTATTTTTTCTATTTCTTTTCGAAATTTCTCTTTTTCTCTATTGAAGATAATACACCATACGTGGGAAACCTGTGACCTCGTTTCCACAATTGGCCTCCGAGAACTGATGCAGCCTCAGAGAGTTTTTCCTCTTATATCTCGTGAGCGGGTGGATGGATTTTCGCGGTTTGAAGAATTTTCCGCCATTAAGAGGTAGGCTAAAAGGAAAACGAAGGTAAAAATTTTCCGATTCATTCGCTTTTCCTTTCATATCTCGTAAACTGGTAAATGGGTTCAAGTGATTTTCCAACTATTTAGTGGTAGACTAAAAGGAAATCCAGTGTGAAAATTTTCCGACTTTTCATTTGCTATTCCTAGCGAAGCTTATTAAGTAGGCTGAAAGGAATACGAGTTTGAACAATTTTCTTTCAGTACTTTTTGGACCAAGAACCTTCATGTTTTGTATTAATACAGTTTTCATTATTATTATTATTATTATTTCAATTAACTTGGATTCTTGTTACAGGTGCCGAAGAAGAACGAGGATTTGACTAGAGTGATGATCGTGGCAGGGAAGAACCTGATTAAAAACTCCGATGACGATATTGTCTTATCCGGCATTGCGGGTAACTTTCTCGATGCCGACGGAATGGAAGAATTGGCTTATTCATTATACAACAAAGTCGAAAGTTATTGAAGATTTTCTACAACGAAAGTATGGTCTCCCCCTCCCCCCCAATGTTCACATAATAAATTATGGTGACTGCCTTCTATAAATTGAAAAAAAAATCTTTATTTGTTCAATGATTACAATTTACAACATTAAAACACTATTAAAAACCAATAAAAACAATAACTCGTCTAAACACGACTGATATGTTAACACGATGGGTCTGCTGTGACAAAGGGAACAGGATTGACACTTACTTCCGGTGCCCTTGCCCTTTTCCCTGAGTGCATTTAGGACAGGCATAAAGAGAAACTCCAGGGCTACCGCAACGGTAACAGAACAACTTTCTAGGAAGTGAGCACCTTGAGTATACATGAGGCCTACCACAGTTCCAGCACGCTAATTTCTGAGTCGCCTGACCCGGTTGTGCCGCCATTAATCGTTTTGGATCATTCTTCTCTTCGATAAATGCGCCGCTAATCTTGTCGGGATGTGCTTCATACCATGAGTCTGTTAACGCATTATGCTCAGATTTAATTTGATCAGATTGGGAATCACAAGCTGTAGCTGCAGAGTCAGCCACGGTAGGACGGGCGCTACACTAAAGGTACTTGAAGATATTTTGTCCTTTCCATAATTTGGTTTACTCTCGCGTTGAGGTGAGTTTAAGGAATGAAGTTTTCCTTTGGCCCATGACTTATCCGAACCGACTTCCTCGGCCATCATTTCAAGAACTCTGGTTCGTTCCGTAACAAAATCAATCAAATCGCGATAGGTGGGGATATCCGCTCTTCAAATGCTCTTCTCGTTCCGGGATCTAAATTAGTGAGGGCTGAATGAAGTTTTATGAAGTCGCCCATATCTTCGATACCTAATGCCGATAATGCGCAAATATAATTCTCATGCACAGATAACAATCTCTGAAGATTTAAAGCTGATAAATTAGCTAAGGGAGAAAAGTCTGTTACCCTCTTGATATAAAATCTGGCGAGTCGCCTTTTATTTTGGTACCGAGATACCAAAGCGTCGTAAGCCAGGAGATAATTCGCTTCTTCTAAGGCGAATCCGGAAATAAGGGATAGAGCTTCCTCGCGTAAGCTACTTCGTAAATAATGAAATTTTCTTATGGTAGGTAGTGACGGTTCCCTATGAACCATGGAGTCAAAAAGGCAATTGGATCCACCCCATTCCTCTAATTTCCCGGAGAATACAGGTAACTCTATTTTCGGGAACTCCGGAGGAATTAAATGACTAGTGGTGGGTGCAATTACCGGTTTTTCCTCCTTAATAATAATAATAATAATAAACTATTTATTTATTCTGGGATAAGTCCCTTTAGAATAACAATTACAGTCAATGATAGGTGGACTTCAGAGCCTTAGAGTAGATGATATAGCGTTAACAGATAATTAAAAAAGAAAAAAAAGAAAAGTCAATAAATAAATACAAATGAAAATTATAGCAAGTCATAATGCAATAACTTCTAGCATATGAAATAGATATTAATAGTCTAATTGATTACGCCGTAAAACAAATACCACACGAAATTCGTATGTTAATAAGATGTGACAAAATTATAAATGAAGGAACATATTTACAAATGTTGATTGGAATAAGAGAAAAACTATTTACAATGTTTTTTTTGGGACTGGATGGAAAATAAGTGATTGAATAAACGGGATTTGAAGGTGATAAGAGTATTGGAGCGGCGAATGGAAGGAGGAATGGAATTCCATAAGGATGAGGATCGGACAAGAAAAGATCTGTCGAAAGCTGCGGATCGGTGGGCTGCTGTATATAAATCTGAAGGCCGAGAACGGGTATGACGAGAATGAACAGAGGATTTTAATTGAAAATTGTGCCATTTTACTTGTCCTGTTATCAGTGTAGAGGGAGAGGATTTAGGAACAGGATTTGAATGCATAAGAAAAATAACTATGATCTGATGAAAGATCAACTGAGAATTTGATTGTAAATTGAAAGGGGGGTAACTGAGAAGTCTGTCCAAAAAAGTAAAAATAAGTCTATTCAACACCAACGTAAAGTCAGTTCTACTCCTTGGATGTGAAATATGGAAAGTGACCGAAACCGTTACCCGACCCCTTCAGACCTTCATTAGCCGCTGCTTGCGAAGAACCTTGGGATCTGATGGCCAGAGAGGATCTCGAACGAGGAGCTGTGGAGTACGACAGAGCAGCTTCCTATACACCTCGAAAAAATAAATGGAGGTGGATAGGATACACATTAAGGGTGACGCAGATCGGTACAAGAGGACCAGGGGTGGACCGGGAAGACTTGGCAAGAGGCGAAAATGATTGCAGCAAAAAGAAAGGAATGGCTCATGTAGATGCCCAATGTTCCTCTAGGAGTTAATAGAAATAATAATAATAATATCTGGGAAGTAATGAATATATCAGGACGTTTTTTAAGGAATGTAGGCCAATAAGTAAGGTTCATGGGTGACAGGATGGAATAACTATTGGAGGTTGTGGCATGTGAAAGAATCCTGCCTCGAGTATTGGACGTTCGACGTCCCCATCGCTGTTCTTTGGTGTTGTAATCGATCCCAGCAATAAACCACGGAAAAATGGATCGGTATAAGGAATCAAGATGATTATAGGAAACGGAATTACCAGGAGGGCAATTATACAGTTGAGAATGTTATGTTAAACGGGCGAGAGGATAGGACTATAGAGATTGATTGAAAGTTATCGTTGGAGCGGAAGGGTCAGGGAGTAAAGTAAAGGTTTATGAATATTGATACAAGAGATTACGTAGAATGTTTTGTCTACGTGATTTGATCTGCATGTAATGTGATCACGTATGAAAAAGAAGGATTGTGTAGTGAAATGGGATTCAGTCGCTATGAAATGCCTATGTCTATGAAATTTTCGGGGAGATATATGTCAAGTTTGTCACGATGATTTTGTATGCCATTTACATTCCACAAAAGGACAGCTAGGTGGGGTCTCTTTGCTTATCCTGGGATACTGAGCGGGATTTCTGCATGGACACTGGTGAGTGTGAGGAGAGGTTTGATTGTATCTTGAAGATCTCGAAGTAAGGTTTTTTTGTTTTGTTTTTTATATGGTGGTGGTCGAGATTGTTAAGGCGTCACCTTAGCCTCGAGGTTGCTAAGGTGAGGTCCTAAGAAACTGCTGCGGTGTCGGTTCGATTCCGGCCTGTGCGAGTTGAAATTTATTTCGAGGCGGGCCCACGGAATGAGTCTTGACCTTCCCAATCTAGTTAATAGGCTAGTAACCTGTAGGAATAACTCCTCCTGTTTGCCTTAATAGGAACAGGAAAAAACGTTTAATACCAATTTAAAAAAAAATAGAAAGGATTGGTGTGGATATATCGAGTGGATTTAGGATAGGATAGGAGTAGAAGGCAATGTTCTGGGATAGAGGAATTTGCAAAGTTATTATCAACAACGATCTTAACAGTTAAACGAATTTGTGAAAATGAAATCAAATGTTATTAATAGAGATGCTATAAGCAAACGTTATTGACATTAGTTAGAATAGATCTTTGAAAAATGCTAACGACTCGTGTTACTAGTAAGGTTATGGCTGGTTGAAATCCACTTTTACAGTAATAAACTATTCTGAGAAATATCCCAATAGTAAGGACCAATTTTTTTAAGGATTATAATTTTTAAAAATAGTATGTCTAATTGATGGCATAATGTGTTTTCTTTTGTAAATCGATTAGAGATAATTATACAATCATAAAAGTGGTCCTTCGAACGGAAATGAGTGCGACAAGTCAAATTCGTGAAATTGAGTTCTATAATATCATTAGTTCATTATAATATTTGGTTTTCACAAGGAAAATTAGTGCTGTTTTAAAGTAAACCATTTGTCCAACGAATATGGCGGAGACTGATGTCTGAGGCTCTAACGATGGCTTCATAGTCCATTACTGTAAATTACTGGGATATACTGCCCTGCTTAGTAAGAACGCAGTATCTTACAAAAAGCCATTTTTATATCACTGCAATCAGAAAAACTTCTTTTTTATTTTAAACTGCTAAAAATACAGTAAATTTAATAATTTTCTTAATGTTAAAGTCTTCATATGCAGTATATTTAGTACTAATAAATGGTTGTTTATTAGAAAGGCAGTAAATAGACCTTTTTCGGTTAGTAAGATTGACTTTATATAAGGTAAATCTGGGATAGTTGGACCAAGTTTTTTTAAATTAATTTTTTCCAAAACTTTGCAATGTCTAGGATTTGGTTATTATTTTTATAATATGTATACGTTACCTTGAACAATTATATGCAAATTTTCAGTTGTTACACTAATCACACTTGAAGTTATGATTTTTTTATTTTTTTAACTCGGTGGTCCATCTATCCTGTGGGTACTATGGACCACCTACTAGGAATTGATGGACCTCTGGTATATGTTACTAAATCAGGGTGTAACACAAGAAATACAGGTTATCAAAGGTATAAACATTGTTTATTTTCAAGTATTATGTTTTTTTTTGTTTTTTTATTTTGTGGCATAGGATTCCTCCATACAGCCAGGAATGAGAAGTCAATTCGAGAAAAGAATACAAATTCTAGTCAGTTTCGATACGAGACCTCACCGACTAATCGATAATTCAATCTAAATTATTCCGTAATATAAATTTATTTTATTTTTATTAACAAATTAAATGAATTTTTTAATGGATTTAAATTTTTTTTACAATATTATTAATTTTATCATAATTATTTAATGCCAGTATTTGGTTATAGGTAATATTGTTATCACCTAAGGATTGAAACAAAGTTTTTCTATGAAACCTGTATGCCTCACACTCCATTACGATATGCTGAAGAGTTTCCCGCTTGTTACAATGTTCGCAATGCGCCGTATTGGAGACTCCTATTCGGTGCAAATAACTGTTATATAATGCGTGATTTGACCTAAGTCTGCAGAATGTTTTGACTTCATCCCTATTGAAGTTTGTTGTTGAGAACCATGGTTTATGGAAAATGCAGGTGAATAATTTTTTATATTTTTGTCCTGTTAAAGATTGCTGATATTGTTCTTGCCAAGAATTTCTAGCATCTTCCTTGATTACGCAATAAAGATCGGTATAAGGGTCCGATACATTAACTGGGGCTCCTGTGGAAGTAGACTGTTTAGCCAAATCGTCAACTAATTCATTTTCCGTTATTCCTATATGGGCTTTGATCTATAAGAAAACAATCTGTTTATTATTTACTATTGATGCAAAATGTAATTTTATTATATCTAATAATATATTATTGTTGTTTATATTTTTAAGAGTATCAATGGCTTGTAGAGAGCTCAGATTGTCGGTTAATATTAAGAATTTGTTATTATTTGATTGTTGTATGTATTTAAGGGCTTCTAATATAGCATATAATTCTGTTGAGTATGATGAATATTCTGATGGTAATTTAAATAGAGCAGTGTGATTATATTCTGAAATATATATTGCACTGCATGAGAGGTTGTTTATTTTAGACCCATCAGTATAAATATGAATGTGTTGTGGATAATTATCAGTCAGGACGGCTTTAAATTCCTTATGGATTGAGATGTTAGGTTAAGTATTAAGTTATAAACTGCTTAAAAAATGGTAAGTATAGAGTTATAAACTATTAGAAAAAGGAATTCTAATTAATTTTCCCATGGCTCAGAACGTTTAATCATTCTGCAGTCATCTTCTTTCGAGAATCTCGCTTCCCACAGTAATCGCATTTATTTTAGAATTTTATGCAGCCTTCATGTGTCCAGCTGGAGCATGACATACACTTAATCCAATCTTCATCTGTTTCATTTTACTGTAGTTCTTTTCACACCATACACAATAATCTTCATCCCAGTAATTTTCATTATCGTTGCAAATTATATTAATATCAATATCATCAGATTCTGAGGATGATGTAAGTTTTTTTCTTCTTTTGCATTCTCTTCCTTTTATTAATCGTTGTTTGCTTTTTATTTTCATTTTCTCCTTTTAACTTCTTTTTTTCCCTCTCCTTTTTCTTTTTCTCTTTGCCTTTCTTTTTTTCCTCCCTGTCTTTCTTATTTTCTTCTCTTTCTTTCTTTTATTCTTCTTTTAATTTAATCTTTAATTCTTTGTATATTTTATTTTTTATTTTTAAGGGCAATCATGTTTTCCGGAAGCTTAAAACTGTTGATATAGTTTGAGACTTTCTTTTCTGAGTCTGAACGTTATTGACACAAGGCACTGGATGCATTTTGTCCAATAACTTCGAGGGGGTTACATTTTCAGATATATCCTCGTATTGTTCAGAGGATCCAGGCAAAGGAACATCTCCATAGCTTCTTGAAGTACCAGAATTACTATCGTTTCATGAACTACTAGGACCAGCAACAGAGACATCATTTCTTGAACTATTAGGACTAGCAACAATGATATCATTTCTTGAACTATTAGGACCAGCAACAGAGACATCATTTCTTGAACTATTAGGACCAGCAACAGAGACATCATTTCTTGAACTATTAGGACCAGCAACAGAGACATAATTTCTTGAACTATTAGGACCAGCAACAGAGACATCATTTCTTGAACTATTAGGACTAGCAACAGAGACATCATTTCTTGAACTATTAGGACTAGCAACAGAGACATCATTTCTTGAACTATTAGGACCAGCAACAGAGACATAATTTCTTGAACTATTAGGACCAGCAACAGAGACATCATTTCTTGAACTATTAGGACTAGCAACAATGATATCATTTCTTGAACTATTAGGACCAGCAACAGAGACATCATTTCTTGAACTATTAGGACCAGCAACAGAGACATCATTTCTTGAACTATTAGGACTAGCAACAATGATATCATTTCTTGAACTATTAGGACCAGCAACAGAGACATAATTTCTTGAACTATTAGGACCAGCAACAGAGACATCATTTCTTGAACTATTAGGACTAGCAACAATGATATCATTTCTTGAACTATTAGGACCAGCAACAGAGACATCATTTCTTGAACTATTAGGACCAGCAACAGAGACATCATTTCTTGAACTATTAGGACTAGCAACAGAGACATCATTTCTTGAACTATTAGGACCAGCAACAGAGACATCATTTCTTGAACTATTAGGACTAGCAACAGAGACATCATTTCTTGAACTATTAGGACCAGCAACAGAGACATCATTTCTTGAACTATTAGGACTAGCAACAATGATATCATTTCTTGAACTATTAGGACTAGCAACAGAGACATCATTTCTTGAACTATTAGGACCAGCAACAGAGACATCATTTCTTGAACTATTAGGACTAGCAACAGAGACATCATTTCTTGAACTATTAGGACCAGCAACAGAGACATCATTTCTTGAACTATTAGGACTAGCAACAGAGACATCATTTCTTGAACTATTAGGACCAGCAACAGAGACATCATTTCTTGAACTATTAGGACTAGCAACAATGATATCATTTCTTGAACTATTAGGACCAGCAACAGAGACATAATTTCTTGAACTATTAGGACCAGCAACAGAGACATCATTTCTTGAACTATTAGGACTAGCAACAATGATATCATTTCTTGAACTATTAGGACCAGCAACAGAGACATCATTTCTTGAACTATTAGGACCAGCAACAGAGACATCATTTCTTGAACTATTAGGACTAGCAACAGAGACATCATTTCTTGAACTATTAGGACCAGCAACAGAGACATCATTTCTTGAACTATTAGGACTAGCAACAGAGACATCATTTCTTGAACTATTAGGACCAGCAACAGAGACATCATTTCTTGAACTATTAGGACTAGCAACAATGATATCATTTCTTGAACTATTAGGACTAGCAACAGAGACATCATTTCTTGAACTATTAGGACCAGCAACAGAGACATCATTTCTTGAACTATTAGGACTAGCAACAGAGACATCATTTCTTGAACTATTAGGACCAGCAACAGAGACATCATTTCTTGAACTATTAGGACTAGCAACAGAGACATCATTTCTTGAACTATTAGGACCAGCACCAGAGACATCATTTCTTGAACTATTAGGACTAGCAACAGAGACATCATTTCTTGAACTATTAGGACCAGCAACAGAGACATCATTTCTTGAACTATTAGGACTAGCAACAATGATATCATTTCTTGAACTATTAGGACTAGCAACAGAGACATCATTTCTTGAACTATTAGGACCAGCAACAGAGACATCATTTCTTGAACTATTAGGACTAGCAACAGAGACATCATTTCTTGAACTATTAGGACCAGCAACAGAGACATCATTTCTTGAACTATTAGGACTAGCAACAGAGACATCATTTCTTGAACTATTAGGACCAGCAACAGAGACATCATTTCTTGAACTATTAGGACTAGCAACAGAGACATCATTTCTTGAACTATTAGGACTAGCAACAGAGACATCATTTCTTGAACTATTAGGACCAGCAACAGAGACATCATTTCTTGAACTATTAGGACTAGCAACAATGATATCATTTCTTGAACTATTAGGACCAGCAACAGAGACATAATTTCTTGAACTATTAGGACCAGCAACAGAGACATCATTTCTTGAACTATTAGGACTAGCAACAATGATATCATTTCTTGAACTATTAGGACCAGCAACAGAGACATCATTTCTTGAACTATTAGGACCAGCAACAGAGACATCATTTCTTGAACTATTAGGACTAGCAACAGAGACATCATTTCTTGAACTATTAGGACCAGCAACAGAGACATAATTTCTTGAACTATTAGGACCAGCAACAGAGACATCATTTCTTGAACTATTAGGACTAGCAACAATGATATCATTTCTTGAACTATTAGGACCAGCAACAGAGACATCATTTCTTGAACTATTAGGACCAGCAACAGAGACATCATTTCTTGAACTATTAGGACCAGCAACAGAGACATAATTTCTTGAACTATTAGGACCAGCAACAGAGACATCATTTCTTGAACTATTAGGACCAGCAACAGAGACATCATTTCTTGAAATATTAGGACCAGCAACAGAGACATCATTTCTTGAACTATTAGGACCAGCAACAGAGACATCATTTCTTGAACTATTAGGACCAGCAACAGAGACATCATTTCTTGAACTATTAGGACCAGCAACAGCGACACCAGTCATCTCATTTTGGGAAAGGAGAGATGTGTCTAGAGGCCTGGAATCTGTGGATTCTGACAGAAAAGCATAGTCTGGTATCGTATTGGGTTTAAAAGGAATGGATCCCACTGGTTCAAAAACCACTAATTCCATTATCTACTTTTGCTAACTTCCCCCAAGCTAAGCGAAGAAACGTACCAAACTGCAGCCAGGTAATCTTCCTCGATGGATTATCAACTAGGGATCATGTAACTGGAGTAAGCATAATAGTTCATTTTTAAAGACTTAAAGAAAGTATGATATAATGGCTAAAGCCAATTGCTCAATCCAATGGCTGGTAGGGGGAGAAATGCTCATCAAAATTATTTCATATTTTCTGCGAGCTCCAGCATTTCAACGCATCTAGTATGCGATGTGTGTCCATATAGAAGGAGGAGTACCTTTTCTGTTGTTTTTTTTTTGGGGTAAAATGGATTTTCATCCTATCAAAAAATAAATCAGTATTTACTTAGACTTTAGAGACATTTTTATTTCAGCACCAGCGAATCGTCATAAAACTTCTGATTTAGATTCTTTCCTTTTATTTTGCAAAAAAGTGGCAAGAATGTAATCTCTCCATTTACTGGATAGAGGTTATGGCCAATACTGAGATAGTGTCAATCTTTTCTCCCGAAGTAACAGAAGTCACATTCATAAAACCTTTTAAGGCAACTACTTTTCCAGGTGTGTTGTTCAGCTGTAAAACTGTTACATCCATGCTGACAATTTTTTCCAGGTTTATCTATGAGACCATTTTCTTCCAAAACATTCTTTAAGAGGTCAAAGTGCTCTTTGATACCTATTTTATTCAGGCCCTTCACTCTTGCAATAGATATCCCTTCAGATGGAAAGTTCAGGATTGAATACAAGGAAATAAGAAAGCCATTCGTAGCCTGTTTGTTTGGTTTCATAATTAAAATTATGTTTTAATTGCAGACTTTCCGCTAAATAATAAGCTATGGAACTTACTGAATCTCTAATTAGGGATTGATAAACTATTTGCCACTTCAATATATTTGTTTTATTGAAAACTAGTTTCGAATGTTATACATTCATCCTCAGTTCTAAAAACACACAAAACATTCAAAATATAGTTTGATATTATTATACATATTAAATTAGATTAATATAAATCAGTATTATAAAACATTTATGAATTATGAATTTAATTAGGACAAGAAATCAAATACATGTTGGTACTCACCAAGGTTTAAATGGATTATATCAAACAGAGAAGTTTGTACTGGTTTCTTCTCACATTGTACTAACAATGAACGATAGATAGGTAGCATGTTTACAGGTAAACGGTTTAAGGGTCAGAGTTTTTCCAGTAATGCCGGTGAGTAATTGTTTTTTCTGTTATAGATGGGAATAAATTTAAGATTGGACTATTGGAGATATTTATTTGGTCATTTAAGCATGCAAGGCCCATGCAAGACGACAATGGGTGAGACTATAAATCAATCATTGGTACTCATTTACGGACAGTATAAAATTATAACTTTATAACTCCATTCTAAATTAACTTTTATCCTCCACCCACTTGAATTTGACTCTCTCGATAAACAAATTCGAACCTGGGGCCAAATCCTCATGTTGAAAAAACATGAAACTCTAGCAAAGACACTTACAAAATTATGGTTATACTATGTCAATTTAAATATCCGTTCTTCTGGTTCGTCAAACAATTCCCAAAGTCAAAACCAATTTTCCCCAACGTGTTCTCAATCTCTCTAGCACCACCTTATCGGAAACTGAAAACAACCTTTATAATAAAGGCCTCCATAAATTCACCTGTAAACTCAAAAATGTTTGAAAATCTTCATATCGCAACCGGTCTAGTAAAATATGATAACGACTCTATTTCCAAATCCGTATGCGCCAATGTACTAAAAACCGAATTAGAAAAAATCAATAGGTCCAATAAAAATATATCTGCAGAACATAAAACAGCACGAGTATTGCGAAAAAAAGTACGCAAAAATAATCTCGTAATCATAAAAGCAAATAAAGGAAATGCGACAGTAATTCTAGAAAGAGATAACTATAGAAAGAAAGTTTATGATTTCATAAACAAAAACGGTTTTCCTAATAATAAAAATTCCGTGAATAAATTTGCCACCGAAGTCCGCGAATTAATAAAAAACAGCATATTGATACCGGATAATAAAAAATACACTATCATTGAGATGAATCCGCTACCTCCCCGACTATATGGCCTACCAAAAATACACATACCGGAAATCCCCATAAGACAAGTCGTTACTTACATCAATATCCCGATCTATAAACTTGCCCATTACTTAAACAATTTATTCAAAATCAGAATCTCATTTTCCCCAAAACACATGGTAAAAAACTCTATAGCGTTAGTCAACAAAATTAAGACCATAGTAATTCCGGATAACGCGAAATTAATATCATTCGACGTCACAAATCTTTTCACAAATATATCACCACTAGAAACAATAGACATTTTATAACAGTTAATCTTCCGATAGAATCTAGCACCGCTAGAAAAACTAGATCTTTTCAATTTGATGTCTATTTGTATAAAACATAATTATTTTAAATTAGATGGAAAATTCTTCAAACAGGAAGAAGGCTTACCGATGGGCTCCCCTCATTCACCCCTTCTGGCAGATTTATTTATGGACAAATTAGAACAAAAAATTCTTGACCCAAACAATTCTCAACTAGCCCAAAATATCATATACTGGTATCGGTATGTAGATGACATTATATGCCTATGGCCTGGCATGACAAGACAAATAAATAAATTTTTAAAGGAAATAAACGAAATTCCTCCCTCGATTAAATTCACATTAGAACTGGAAAAAAACAAAACCATAAACTTTTTAGATTTAGAAATCTCAGTAAAAACAAACATCATGAATTTGGAATTTACCGGAAACGGTATTGAAAAGAAACGGTACCGGAAAGAAATTGAAATAATATATTCCATAGCAAAAAATAACGGGTACAACAAAACCACTATCAATCATATTTTAAAAAACAAATACAAAAAAAGACAATTAACGATATCTATTCAACAACCCCCGAAGATAGGACCATCCCGAAACACTATGTTTTGATTCCATATTACGGCCCTATTTCCACCAAAGTCGGAAATAAATTGAAAAAACTAGGATTAAACCCTGCATTTAAAATAGAGAAAACCCTATCCTCATATTTCTCTTCTCCTAAAGACAAAATAGACCCTTTCCAAAAAAGCGGAGTTACAAACTAAATTGTAATGATTGTGCAGCCAATACATGGGAAAAACTGGAAGATCGCTAAATCAGAGATTAAAGGAACATATACATGCATATAATAATAGGACAGATAATTCCAACTTTGCAATTCATTTAAATGAAAAAAATCATAAATTCATCAAAAACTCAGGAGTTAAATTAATACATCACGTAAACAGCCTCAAATTAAATATATATGAAGCACTTGAAATAATAAAATCCTTCAAATCTAATCCAGATGTTTGCTTAAATGACTAAATAAATATCTCCAATAGTCCAATCTTAAATTTATTCCCATCTATAACAGAAAAAACAATTACTCACCGGCATTACTGGAAAAACCCTGACCCTTAAACCCTAACCTATAAACATGCTACCTACCTTTCGTTCATTGTTAGTTCAATACGAGAAGAAACCAGTACAAACTTTTCTGTTTTATATAATCCATTAAAACCTTGGTGAGTACCAGCATGTATTTGATTTCTTGTCTTAATTAAATTCATAATTCATAAATGTTTTATAATACTGATTTATATTAATCTAATTTAATATTTATAATAATACCAAACTATATTTTGAATTGGTTATTTTTGAATTTTTTGTGTGTTTTTAGAACTGAGGATGAATGTATAACATTTTCAATAAAACAAATTTATAGAAGTGGCAAATAATTTATCAATCCCTAATTAGATTGATCCTTCTATACCATCATGCGGATGTAAACTGATACTGAATCTCTACTTGGAGTAACCCCCTTGATTGTAACTTTTCAATATGTTCAACGAGTTTTTTTTCGTTTTCAATTCCTAGCAATGATCTTTCCCGATGGAACCTTTATTAAAACTGTGACTTAAGGCTCCTTTTTAAAGTGGTTTTCGGTATGCCAAACGCTTTTGCTGCAGCATTAACTCCCATTTCCTTATTCTTGACAACTTTTACTGCATTTTTCAAACCATTTTCCTCTCCCAGACGTGCCTTTTCTTTTATAAAAAGTAGGCATTTTTCTGCAACAGAATAAAATCCCAACTGATCAGGATACGCCTTTATACTTAAAATATTTTTTTTACAAGTATTATTTCATTTATATAGAAAGTAATGCCCTAATAGGAGAAATCGTCCGACTATCCCAGGTTTTTTTAGGTGGGCCAACTACCACAAATCTCACTGGGCCATCTATCCCAACTGTCGGAGATAGATGGACCACCTCACCGTTCAAACAAACAACGCTTCCGGCACGTCATTTTAGGTCAAGATTGTACCCAAGTATACTCTTAAGTTATAGCATTGATTTTACGTCGAAATCATCTAAACTAACTTAACCACATAACAAATAAATCTGTTATAAAATATTTTTAACTCACCAAAAGAAATAAACGAAGTTTTGTTCTAAAATACACATGAAACTCACGAGAAAAACTAAGCATGGGTCCGTCTACTCAAGAAGAACTACCCCAGACACCGATTGCAGCGCTGATGCTACAGACCAGTCAAATATTCGACTAGTTCGTCTAAATAGGTGGTCCATCTATCCCGAACTTACCCTAGATATTCTATATAGATAGACTCTACTTGGAGTCTATATAGATATTCTATATTGATAGACTCTATAGATAGTCTCTCTCTAGCTCGATTATTTTTGCAAAATTTGGAATACACATTAACCAAAAGATAAATTGGATACATAATGTAATAAAATGTGGTTAATAAAATATTGAATTGTCAGTTTCAAAATGGGATCGTGCCAGAAATTTCAATTCCCCTCCCAAAAAATAAATAAATTCGAGTATAATTCGAATAGAGCCATCATTTCGAAAGAACACCATATCTGTTACTTAAACTTCCAAATTTATTGATCAAAAGTTACCGTCGATTACTTATCATTATCGGAGGGTTGATATAATTATCATGCATCGGAAAATACATCATTAGGAAAATTTTATGGATTTAAAAATTTCTCTAAAATGTATAATTTTTTTTGTTTGTTAAAAATATTCATTGTTTTCTTACGTGTTTCAGACCATATGGAAGTTCCAAAAAGGGCTGGAAAGCTGAAGGAAGTGAACAAATTCGACACTGGAGCTTTCGGCGTACATTACAATCAAGCAGAAGTTATGGATCCCATGGTCAGGATCTTATTGGAAAAGAGCTACGAAGCTATCATAGATTCAGGTAAATAAAATTGTATCATAAAATTTCAGAATTCTCACTAATACTCGATGATTTTTTTCTATTCCAATTTTAATGTTAGCATAAATTTTAAAGGTTCAGTTTTAATGATAGTTCGATTACGGCAATATTTGATTGTAATTCTAACATTAAAAATATGTAACTTAGCTGCAGAAGGCAAGGCAATGCATGGAAGGACTAATTAAAGCTATAATATATTTAAAGACACTTTAAACTAAACCGTTTAATTGTTTTTCAAATAGATTTGTGTTTTCTCTTACTAATGAGTAACCTGAATAATAATATGAGAAGAACAGTTCAGCACATCAAATGAATTATTTTTTAACCTAATTAATAGTGCTTTTCGTTTTGTTTTTTTAGTTTCAATTAATACTGTTCAACTTCAAAATAGTAAAAAAAAATATTTATTGAATGCCAACGTTTCGGCCTACTATGCGAAGGCCTTCTTCTGGGATACAAAGAACACGATGAAAACTGCTTTGCCGTGGCTCTGTGGGGTGAAAGGGACGGAACAAAAAAGAAACATTTTTATATTGTAAAGCTAGTACATTTTAGATGTGATTTTATTACTTATACAACCATATGTTATTAGAAAAAAAAAGTGTTTCTTTTAACTATGTCATATTTTTTAATATATTTCAAGTTAAAATTTGAATTCTAAAAACATTTTTTAAAGGCACTTTTTTATGTCATTTCTATGCTTCAATTTTTATAACTCTATGGAAGGTGGGTGGGGGGGGGGCACCAGAACGTTTAACGAAACAGTCGGTTACCAACAAAAATTTTGACTGTAAATATTAGAAGGCAAAAGGGGTGAACATTTTTCTCGGTAATCGACTGCATTGTTTAGAATTCATCTCATTTCATTTAGGTGTTTATCAGAAAGAGGATCAAAATGATAATAAATTTGTCAGAACAGCAATAAAGCTTCACGTTTTTACACTTTTACCAATTTTATTAACAGATGACCCTTTAACACAATAATTTCACAATGTTTTCATGGTGAACTTGCAACATAATACACACTAAAGGTTGCCATGTCAATGATTACAAAAATACCTATATTTGTAATACTTTTCCTCATTTCTCCTCTGAATGTGAGCATTTCGAAAAATTTAATGCATATAAACCTTCTCGAAGAAAATCTCTAAATCAGTTTTTCTCAACCTTTTAGTAATCAATTAGCGACCTAATTTTCAATCACAAATTTCATCGCGCCTCCCCACTCCCCTGTACAACAATTTTCACTGAAATCGTGCTGTAATCGTAATATTAGTTTCTATTTAATTTAGTTTACATAATCACATAATGCATATATCAATTCTAATTTTCAAATATATCATTTATCAATTCAATATTTAAAATATGCATAGATAGATTTGTCTCGAACATTCTATAACGTCTGCTTGGCGAGTATAAATGTTGCATCTCGTTCCCGCCAGTCGAGTCGATCCTTCTACCTCTACCATGAATATGTATATTGTAATTTGCGTGTTATCTGCAATCAACGATATTATACAGTATTATAGCAGTAGAATTATACATTGTATATATACAAAATAATGGATAATTTTTTTAGTGGACCTAAGCGAGCATTAAACTATAGTGAAGCATCAAAAAGTGCACAGACGACAGTTCCGAAGATAAAATCAAGAAAATATTTTAAAGAATATTTAAATATTGGGTTTACCAGAACTCAAGTAAATGGAGAAGAAAGGCCTTTGTGAGGCATTTGCTCAACAATTTTGGCAGCAGACAGCATGAAACCTAATAAGTTAAACGATATTCTAAGAAACGCTTCATAGTGAGTGCGTTAGCGAACCACGAGAATTCTTCAAATTAAAATTAAAATCATATGAAAAGCAAAAATCACATTTCAAAAAAACTTTATCTATGAATGAAAAAGCTACACTTGCCTTTTACAAAGTTTTATATCAAATAGCCAGATGTAAAAAGCCTCACAACATCGGTAAAGAGCTAATTCTATCAGCTGCAATTGAGATTGTAGAAACTATGTTTGGAGATAATTTTGCAAAATAATTGCAGTCAATACCTCTATCAAATAATACTGTTACCCGGCGAAATGGTGGTATAGCTGGTACAGCATCAGCTTTTCGGAAAGATGCGTGACAATTTATTTTCTATTCAGCTTGATGAGGCAACAGATAGCAATCAGTCTGGCACTAGCCTTCAATCAGTTAACATCGTTCTTATACAGCTCCTGCTCCGTTATTTATAATTCTTTCTTATTTTCTATTCACCAAATTATGAGTAAAAAATTGTTTACTTATACCAACAAACAAATTATTTGTTAGAGCGTTACTACAATTTGAATTAGATGACGCCTTTGTTTGTGAGGGAAACAATTGATAGAGAATTAAAGCACGATCTGTAGCGATACCGCAGAGATTAGGTGGTTATCAGTCCCCACTCTACCCACCACTGTTATCCCCTCTACCTCATATTAGCCAGAGCTCCATTATGGCACAGTGTCCAGTCTGTAAGTACGGGGTTGCCAGAGAAGATAAATTAGCGCTCGCGTGCTACGTATGTAAAGCAATCTTCCATGAAAAATGCTGCAACATGTAAGAGATAGAAATCTCTCAAATGAGAAATAAAAAACAATGGAGTTGCGGCAGTTGCGATAGCTCGGGCAAGCCTGGTAACAGACAGTATAGTTCTGTAACAAGCAAAAATATGGAACAGAACGTCATGGCTACACTCGCCGAAATCGATAAGATTAGAGATGATATCAAGGACATTAAATGCTCCATGAATAAGCAGTCTGATGTCATTTTTGAAAACTGAAATCGATAGAGGAACGAGCCAAAAGACAAGATGACCTCATTGAAAAATTACAAATGGAAAATAATAATTTGAAAAGTAAAATTAAAACGCTGGAGATAAAATTGAATTACGTTAAACAAGCCCAGCTCTCGCATTCCTTAGAAATTAGAGGAATCCCTGCAAAAAATGGTGAAACTTCCGAGGGTATTGTCTTCTCAGTTGGAGCTGAAAGATCTCATTTAGAATATCTTTTCTTGGAAATTTCCTTTAATTCATCCTCCCTCCTCTATTCGACAGTATACCGCCCTCCTCATGTCCGATTTGATCCTACATTCGAATCCTTCCTCTTCACCTATGTGCCTTTATACAACAAAGTGATTATAACCGGCGACTTCAACACTAATCTGTGCTTCGACTCTCATGACAAAACATATCTTATAGACCTCATCCACTCCTTACACCACTTCATAGTACCCTTTCAACCCACCCACCACACTCAGTTTACTAGTACATGGCTGGACATTTTTATAATAGATTCCTCACAAAACTTATTATCTTCCTCACAGAATCCCAGTACCCTTCTTTTCATGTTATGATCTTATCAAGATCTCCTATAATATTCCAACTCCTAATCTCATTCCCAAACAAATTTCCTGGCGGGACCTCGACCCATTAACCTCTGAAAAACTAAAACCTTTCCTCGATTCACTTTCCCAATCCCTAGAACCTATCTATTCCTCTTCCTCCATTGATGAAATGGTGGAATGCCTTTCCTAGAATCTCTCTATTTTCCTAAACAACCACGCACCCCTAAAGACCTCCACCTTCAGACGTCCTGCGGCTCCTTGGATTAATACAGAAATTAAAGAGTTGATGAAGAGAAAAGATGCTGCCAGGAGACGCTTTTGACGAACATTTCCTACCGATGACTACTCTTCTTTTAAGTCCCTACGAAACCTCACCCAATCTTCCTTACGCCGTGCCAAGGCACAATATTTCCACATCGCCTTATCCCAAGCCAACGACTCCAGGTCCAGATGGAAAATCCTTAAAAACCTATCCGTAGTAAACTCCAAATCCTGCACTTATTACCCGGTTGCTCCTGACGAACTTAATTCCTATTTTGCTGATCCTCTTCCTATATCGCACTTTCCTCCATGCTGAACTCCACAAGCATCCTTTGATCCTGAAAATTTCTACTTTACAAATATTTCACCCGAAGAGTTACTATCCTCAGTTCTCAAGTCTAGAACGAATGACTTTGGTCCTGATGACATTCCTGTGAAAATCACCAAATTATGTCTCCCTGCCATTTTTCCCTACCTTTTACATATCTATAATTTTTCCCTCCAAAATTCCATTTTCCCAGCAACTTGGAAAAAAGCCATAGTCCGTCCGTTGAATAAACATCTGGTTCCCTCCACAGTTTCCGACTTTAGACCAATCTCCATTCTCTCCAACTTATCAAAACCCCTTGAAAGAATAGTCCACTCCTAACTTAATAACTTCCTTGAGCAAAAAACTCTCCTCAACCCTCTCCAGTCTGCGTCCGATCCCAGTATTCCAAGCAATCTGCCTTGTTGAAAATCACCCAAGATCCTCAATCCTCCATAGACCAATAGAAAATTACTATTCTTTTTCTCTTCGACTTATCAAAAGCCTTCGACTCAGTTAATCATAACAACCTTTTTTCCAAGCTCCAAAATCTTTCCTTATCAAATAGTGTCATAAAGTGGTTCCTATCCTTCCTGTCTCTTCGCTCCCGAACAATTATCATTCCCAATAAACCTCCTTCCTCCCGCCTCCTACTAACACGTGGTGTTCCTCAGGGGTCTTCACTCTCACCAATCCTTTTCTCTGTCTATGTTAATGATTTCCCTGATTTCATTCATCATTCACAATATCACTTATATAGATAGATAGATAGATAGATAAAAGAACTTTATTCTGGGACTAGGTCCCTTAAGAATAACATGAAGGAACAAATAAAACAGTAACATTATCTGGCCATAAGACTACAGAACCAATTAATTTTTACAATATCTTCAGTGAAATAAATAAGCAAATAAATAATTTTTTTTATCGAAAAATATAATAGTAAAGAAAAACAGAGAAAATGATTCTATCTAGGTCTTCCTGGATATTGGCAAACGCTACTAATAGCTCAGAAGGAGGAAAGGATAAATAGATTTGGAAGTCGTCGGCGTATAAGTGGTGTGAATAGTGGTGGATTGAATCAGGAAGATCATTGATTTCAATACCTATATTGAAAAGCAGTGGGGAAATACTCGAACCTTGGGCTACTCCTGAGGACAAGGTAAAGAAGGAAGATAGGGGTTGCAATGGTTCCATTAGGAATGGTAACTGCTTGAGTCCGATCGGAAAGGAAAGATTTGAACCATTGGATAGAGCTGTTGGAAAAGGATAGTGATTTTAATTTGGCAAAAAGGATAGAATGGTTCAGGGAATCAAAAGCTTTAGAAAAGTCAAGGAGTATTAATTCAGTTAATTTTTGTATGTCAGTGGTGATTTTGACTAGCGCGGATTGTGTGGAGAAACTGGGACGGAAGCCGGATTGGAGAGGATCAAGTAGTTTGGACTTTTCAAGGAAGTTTGATATTTGTGATTGGAATATTCTTTCTAGAGGTTTGGAAAGGTTAGAGAGGATGGAAATTGGGCGATAGTCTTTAAGAGATATAGGATTGAAGATTTTTTTAATAGGATGGACTATGGATTTTTTCCACGAGGTAGGAAATACTGAGTTTCGGCGGGAGAAATTATAAATGAAGAGAAGAACTGGAAGGAATTCGGGGAGACATAATTATAACAATTTAACAGGTATTCCATCAGGCCCGGTGGCATTGGTGTGAGATTTCATTATGGATGAAATAAGATCGGTAGAGGAGATGTAGGAAAAATAAAAATTATCGGAGTTGAATAATGGAACTAAGGAAAAGCTGGAAGGAGGAGTTGGAGAAGTGTTTTGAGTGGGGCAAGGGTATCAAGGATGTGGATGAGATTAGAGGTGAGGGTATCGACCATGGAATCAATGGAAGAACAGGAATATAGTTCATTCCACTGCAGCGTTTCAAGGTCAGGTAAAATATTTGTGTGAGGGCGTCTAGGTTACGGAAAGTTATGGTTTTAGGAAGGATTGTAGGATATTTGGATTAAGTCATGAGAGGACAAAAACGGGACAGGTAGGTGAGAAAAGGAAAGGAGATTACGTTCTGAATCGATGACATGCAGATCTAACCAGGTGTCGGACCGGCAAGTGTGATTGGTAGGAGAAAATGGGACGATGAAGGGAGAAAAAGAGATTTTCAAGGTAGAGTCTGTCGTTGGAATCAGATAGGAGATTGGTATTAAAATCACCGGAAATTATTATATTGTTGTAGAGAGGAACATAATTGTAGAGAGTTTATTCAAAGGATGAGTCGAAAGGAACCAGAGGAGGGCGATAAACCACAGTGTGTAGGAGAGGATGTGCATTGGGGGAAATTTCAACGACAAGGAATTCAATATGAGGATGATTGGATGTGGATGAGGTATCTAGGATTCGGAATTTCAGGCTATTATGAACATAAAGACCGACACCTTCACCAGTCCGGCCCATCCGGTCATGGCGGATAAAGGAATAATTAGGTAGGGAAACAGAAGAGGAAGGAATGTTTCGGAGACTGCAATGGTATGGTAAAAGTTATGGGTAAAATACTGCAGGAATTCATCATAATGAGCTGGTAAGGATAGGGAGTTAACGTGACCGGAGGTTAGAACACTAGATAGTATGGGAAATAAGATTTTATACAGTATTTGGCGGAAAGATGCTAATAACTACGACGATCTGCAGAATAAAATCTGAAAAAAAGTGAATAATGAACGTAACAATTAAACAAAGAGATATATAATAAAGAAATACATGAGAAGATAAAAAATGTGCTTCTGTTAAAGTAAAAAAAAATAAAAAATTTAGAAAAAATAAATTCGCCACGAAACATAGCACTTGGGGTCCATTGAGATATTCCAAATCCGACCGGTGGGTAGACGGGTGCCAAAACGTCAGCAGAACGTATCGAGGTCTTGAGCGTCGTCAATGTAAATTACGAGGTGGCCGTCATCCTTCCGGCAGCGCACTCTTCCGGCCGCAAACCAGACATATTTTAATTTTCCCGCCGCTCTCTTCTGACGAGCGAGCCAGTACAGACGCCTATTAGTGGGAGTCATTTCTTCGCCGAGATATATCCGGTGGGAATCGTTCTCCTGCCAGCCAATATCCCGGGTGGAGAAGTCTCTCTATACTTTTCTCCGCTGCACTAGCTCGTCTCATACAGACTGCCTCACGAAATGGGCAATGACAGGCGGCGGTCGGGGGTCATCTTTTTTGGTCTTCGGCGCCCTACCAAGTCGAGATCCTCTATATTAATCTTGACACCGAGGCCGGCTCCCACGCTGGCAACCAGAGCCGCTGGATCGGGATGCCCCGTATCTCCACCGACCTGGATAGTAGGCCCTGTTCGGCCTTATTGAGTCTGACTTCCAGTTCACCGACCCTTGATTTCAGAATTTTACTTTCGGAGGTCCGATCTTCCATCAGCTTCGATTGGCCCTCGAGATGGCTTTCTATTTTCGAAAGCCTCTCGTTTAGTTCAAAGCTCAGCTCACCGTATTTTTCTAGCGATGGCTTAATGCTTTTGATGTCCTCATTGACGTGAGCGCTAAGCCGGTTTACTGCCGCGAGTATATCAGCCGCAGACGGTTCAGAGGTTTGCTGTTGAGAATTCCTGGACGGATTAGTCGTTTTTTTTCTTACCGGGCTCGACTTTTTCGCATGGTCGCATTTTTTACAATACCACGTCTTTTTTTGTAACTTAAGCGCCTCTATTTCCTTATCATTGAGATTACAGCATTTGCCGTGAAAATTACGCGGCAATTGCTGCAGCTCAGGTTATATTTGTCCTCTCTCGTTATAGTTCTATTACAAATCGAACACTGCACCATTATGACAGATAAATAATAAACAGTACTCACAATCGTGTGTTTGTCAACAGTGGTGAGCGTCAATGGCCTTAAATCCTCTGTGCCTTTGGGGATTAACTTCGCTCCACAGCCCGTAGCACTGTTAAACTTGAACTTTCTTCGCTAATTTCGGCTGAACCGTGCATATTGAAGTGCGTGGCTACTGTAGGTTTGTAATTGATTGTGTGGTCCGTGAAGGCGGCAAAAAAACTAAAATGAGGTTTTAAAGAAAAAGAAGTACAGGTACGAAGTTGACTGGTTGCCGTCTCTGGCCAGACTGGTGACTTCCACTTACACTGATGACTTCCAAATTTTCCAATCCTTCCATCCTACCGAGATGCTTGAGGCTATCCGAAAGGCACAAGAAGATATAGATTGTATCAACGAGTAGTGTAGAAACAGGCGAGCTGGCACACCGATAGGAGCAGCCAAGCAGAAGCCAGCGTTTGGTGACGTGACATATGGCGAGAAATATGAATTTGAATTTTCAGCTCGACCTAACCTTAACTGCCACGTGGCCTTGCCTCGACCTAACCGTAACTACCACGTGGTCTCACCTCGACCTAACCTTAACTATCGGGCCACGCCCCTTTTTAGTCACGTGACCGTTAGGCCCCGCCCCTTTTACCCCTATCCCTCTCCATCCAGCCAATCATATTGTTTCATCCTGATTACCCTCACCCTAAGCCGCCATTTTGTTTACAATGACGTGGTCAGCATTCACGCTTAACCACCAGGTTTATCCCCTCCACCAATTGAAGGGTCAGGTACCCACTTTATATTCTGTAACCTTCCAAAAGATTATATATAATCTTAACCTATACGATGAACGGTCAGGTACCCTCTTTATACTCTGTACCCTTCCCAAAGGTTACATAACCTTTACATTGTTTTCGTGTTTGTGCAACCTTCTCAAAGGTTACATAAACTTTACATTGTTTTCGTGTTTGTGCAACCTTCTCAATGTTTACATAACCTTTACAATATTTATCTTTACCAACATGTAAACAGGTTGGATCATGTATAGACAAGTTGGATGATGCTCAGGTGAAATGCAAACATGGACTTTGAATTTATACCCCGCCCCTTTTTAGTCACGTGATCCAGTCACGTGAACCACGGAGCCTCCTGGGCTATGCTCTGCCCACATGATTTTCCCCCTCCACCCATTGAAGATTCAAGTATCCACCTTATAGAGCATGAATGTACCCCGGCCGCCATTTTGTTTTTACGTCACCATTTTGATTTTCTACCGTTTGAGATACTTAAGGTATTGTTGTTGAAGGGTCAGGTACCCACCTTATAGAGCATGAGTGTGCCCGGGCGCAATTTCGTTTTTCTTACACCTCCATTTTGTTTTTCTACCGTTTGAGATACTTAAGGTTTTATTGAAGGGTCAGGTACCCACTTTATAGTCTGCAACATTCCCAACGGTTATATAATATTAACCTATAAGATGAAGGGTTAGGTACCCACTTTATACTCTGTAAACATCCCAAAGGTTACATAACCTTTATATTGTTTTCGGTTTTATGAAACCTTCTCAATGTTTACATAACCTTCACAATATTTAACTTTGCCTACATATAAACAGGTTGGATCATGTATAAGCAAATTGGATGATGTCCAGATGAAATACAAATATGGACTTTGAACAGTTTATCTCTAAAACATAAATAAATAGTAAGGCTTCTTAATCCTATAACAACTGCTGGACCTTGAACTGTTTATCTCTAACATAAATAAATAGTAGAGTTTCTTAATCCTATAACTGCTTTTAGACTTTCAGCTTTTAATCCCCAACCTTTTTTATCTCACTTAAATATAAAAAAAAAACAATTTTTCATTGTTCTACGTATTTTTAATCTCTGATAGCATAAATAATGGTCCTAAAAGGATTAACATTTAATCCCTAAAATATATCGACAAATCGAAACGACTGTATCACGCTAGCCAAAGAGGTTATACCTTTTCATAGCTTTGAAATATTTTCAAAGTACACGAGTCGGTATTAATAACTACGAACATGTCGCAGTAAATTTTAATTGATGAATATAAATTAATCATTAATTCATACTCGAACTTTAAACAACTTTTCAATGTTCTACGTATTTTTAATCTCTGATTGTATAATCAATGGACTTACAAATTTACAAATATATCGATAAATCGAAACGACGGTATCACGCTGGCCAAAGAGGTTGCACCTTTTCAAAACTTTGAAATATTTTCAAAGTACACGAGTTGGTATAATAACTGCGAACACGTCGCAGCAAATTATAATTAATGAATATTAATTAATCATGAATTAATTCTTAATCCTTTAACAGCTTTTGGACTTTGAGCTGTTAATACCAAAACATAAAGAATGATTTAGGACTTGTTAATCCTTCCGCTAAAAAGTAAACAAATTTAGCTGTCGCAATAATGCTCTATCTCTTAATCCTTCCTTTAAAATTAAACAATGAACTTTGAACTGTTAATCCTCTAACATTACTCATCTCTCTGAAACATAAACAAAACAACTTTTTAATCTTATATGTATTTTTAATATCTGATAGTATAAACTATTAAAACGCCGCAAAAGAATTAAATATTAAATCCTTAAAGTTTCTTTATTGTTTACAAACAATGCCTTTTAATCCTTTCATAATATCTGGATAGATGACGTCATTATTATTAGCTAAAGTTTTGTACCTTTTTCAGTTCTCAATGTTTACATTTTATGCATTTTTTCCCAATTTTTACCTTTACCTACCTATTTCTTTTTATAAATTGTCTATAACCGACTCAATGTTTATACATTTTGTGTCCGATAGGGCGCAGAACCTTACTCCACTAGGGAATTTTCCAGGCTAGTTTACATAATGTTCTCAATGTTTACGTTTTCTTAAACCTTCCCAATATTTAAATTTTATGTAAATATAGTCTTATCAACTGATTATTTGCCTTTCCTAAATTGTTTTTCCCCTTTTCCGAACTTGATTTAATTATAATTAACAACCCTGGTTCCTAATTGCACTCGTATCAGAGACCTTGCGATATCATCGGCTCCTTTCGGCTACTCTCGGATACCCTCGGAGCAGTGAGGCCGGGCCCGATCATTGTCCTCGGTGACGCTCGTTCGCCCTCGTTTTTCCTCGGGCCCCCAACTCGATCTCCCTTGTCTGCCTTAGGGTGCTACCGATTCGAGAATAACCGAACTCCTCCGGCCTCATATGATCATCCAGAATCGCTAGGAAAATTTGAAAAAAATCTCCTCTTCTCACCCGGACTTCTTCTCCTACGATTCCAACCCTTCATTTTACTCAGCACGTAGAGATCTCTCGTCTGGGTACCCCTTGATCAACTCTAAATATTTACATTTTTCGTAACTTGAAGTCGGTTTAGCGGTTCTTATTGATTTTAATTGTTTCTCATCAACTTCTAATGGCAAACTACAGTTCGGCAATAATACCATGCTTAATGTTTAACCGAATCCATCATTTTCTTTCAATTCAGTGATAATATCTTTTGAGTAGGTCTTTTACTGCTTTACTGGTCTTTTACCTCTAATTTTTAACATAGCTTTATATTTTTTAGTATATTTTAACCAATTTGAGATATTATTTTTTGTTTTTATAATTGATTTTGCCTGTTACTTTATTGATTTTAGTAAATTTTAATGATTTTAGAAATAAAAAAAAACATTTTATAATATTGTCAAATATTTACTGCTGTTTAAGAGACTCAAATCTTAATTCAGGATTCTTCCAGAAATATACTGATAATTTAGAAATATTCATATTAACCCTTCTCCATACTCACTTCATAATTCAAATTGTTTGATTTCTTTCATGAAATAACTATTTATTCGATATTTCTATATCGTCTCCGGGTCAAAATGTCTTATTTTGTGTAGGTGACTGTCAATATTAGAATGTTTGCCATCATCGGATGATAAATAATATTATTATTATTTATAAAGGCAATCCACGACAAGGTGATGTCTGCCTACTCTCAACTATGTCGGCTATCCAAGATTGACCGATATCAGTTTATAACGCACCGCACTGCCAAAACAGTTGGCAGACGGGGAGAAAAAAAAAAAAAAAAAAATTATATATATATATATATATATATATATATATATATATATATATATATATATATATAAATGGAAATAAAATTAAATAATCTAAATAAATAAATAAATATATATATATATATATATATATATATATATATATATATATATATATATATATAGATATATATAATTAAAGTATAAATAAATAATAAAAATCAGTTAGTAAGTGTTTTACAGTCATAGGTACGTTGCACTGGGCGCATATTGGTCTAGGTGTTCCAGTCAGCATATATTGATGGGTGAAGCGTGTGTGTCCGATTCGTAGTCTTGCCAGTACTACTTCTTCTCGTCTGCTACACTGAGTTGACGTTTTCCATGGAAGTACTGTGTTTTTAAGCTCTCTTAGTTTGTTTTATGCTGTGTTTGTCCATTTTATTTGCCATTTGTTGATTACTTGCGATATCGCCAGTGAATATATATCATTATGAGGGATATCTAAACAGTCGGATGGAGGTATCAATGATGCAGCTTTTGCCGCTTCGTCAGCTTTGCAATTGCCAGGTATATCGTTGTGTCCTGGGATCCAGACAAATAAGACTACGATTCTTCCAGTTTAGCTTGTATAGCAAGTGGAGTATGAGGACTATAAGGGGGTGAGTTGTATACATATTACTTAGCTTTAATAGTGAACTTAAAGAATCAGTAAATAGGACGATGTTGTTTTTGCTCTCCCCATGATATGCCTCCGTTAGCCCCAGGTAAATTGCTGTCAATTCTGCAGTGAGTGAATTACACTCGGGGGGAAGACTGGTTTGCGCCATGGAGTTATCGACTTGCTGCGGCTCCTACACCACTGTAATATTGGGATCCGTCTGTGAATATCACAGTGTGTCCTCTGTATCTATCTAAATCCTCAAACATTTGTTTGGAGACTCTATTATGCCTTGAGTGGTGATAGAATTTGAAACTTACGTTAATAGTGGGAATGTGCCAAGGTGGGATTTTGAGGTACGAATGTTGGAAAATTTGCGGAATCGTGAAGTTAAGATCAGTGAGCAAGAGTTTAGTTTGTAGGTTGAAAGGTTTTGGTGATCTTTTTCTGGGTAAATATTTATGAAAAAACGGGTTTTCGACTGATATAATAGAGCATTCTGATCCGAGAAGAGCTTTCAGTTTTATAGTTTGTTTTAACAATAATATATGTCGCCTATATTCTAACGGTGGTTCTCCAGCTTCGACACACAAATTGTCTATCGGGCTTGTTCTAAACGCACCCGTTGCTAAGCGGATTCCGGAATGGTGTACTCTATCTAATAGTTTTAGTGCTGTGGGTGAGGCGGAGGAGTACGCTATACATCCGTAGTCGAGTAGAGATCGCACGTATGCTCTATAAAGCATAAATAGATTTTTCCTATCAGCTCCCCATTTTGTACTATTAAGAACTTTTAGTAGGTTCAATGATTTTAAGCATTTGTCAAAAAGATATTTGATGTGAGGGATCCAGGTTAATTTTTGGTCTAATATCATTCCTAAGAATTTAATAGATGTGACGTTTGATATTACCCTGTTATTTAATTTTAATTTTGGTGCCGATATATTTCTTTTCCTATGAAATGCTATTACCTTTGTTTTTTCAACAGATATTTTAAAACCGGTTTTACTTTGCCAAATATCTAAATCATCCATGATGGTTTGCAATCGATCAGTTGCTTCTTGAATCGATTTAGTGGATAGATAAATTAAGATGTCATCCACGAATATAAGAGTTTTGGCAGGTTCGGATATGTAGTTAGTGATCCCGTCAATGGCTATTTTAAAGAGTGTTGGACTGAGAACACATTCCTGCGGTACCCCATTTATTTGAGTCTGTTTTCAAGAAAGGGATGTTCCAACTCGTACTTGAAATTGGCGGTATGATAGAAAATTCAGAATAAACTGAATGAAATATCCCTGAATACCCCAAGCCAGCAATTTATCAATTATCAGTCTCTTCCATACCGTGTCAAAAGCCTTTTCAATGTCGATGGATACCGCTACTGTTATTGAATTGGATATGAATGAATCGGAGACATCTTGTTGGAGTTTTAATATATGGTGAATAGTACTATGATGTTCCCTAAATCCACATTGCCTATCCGATATAAGTTTATTGTGTTCTATAAACCAGTTTAATCTCTTATTGAGGACTCTTTCCATAAGTTTACAAATGCAGCATGTCAGGGCAACTGGTCGATAACTAGAAGGAAGGGTTTTGTCTTTGTTAGCCTTGAGAATAGGAATGATTATTGCTGTTCTCCAGATATCTGGAAACTTTCCGCTTGTATAGATTTTATTTATAATGGTTAGCAACATAGATTTGCCTGATGATGGGAGGTTCTTTAGAAAATCGTAGGAAATATTATCGGGGCCAGGAGATCGAGATTTAGACTTATTTAAGGCGATATTTAGTTCACTGTAAGTTATTGGCGTATTTAAGGGATGTGATGCTTCGATAATCGCTACCGGTATGAATTCAATTTCTATTTTGCGCTTTCTAAAATTTGGGTCGTAATGATTATCATCTGAGATTTTAGAGAATGTTTGGGCCAATATATCTGCAATTTTTGGGTGGTCGGTAGCAACACCTAATTCTGTATTTAGTCTTGTTACGGTTGGTAATCGTTTGTGGCGTAGCATATTAACTTTTGCCTATATCTCACCAGCTGGTGTATTATGATTTAATGATTCAAGAAAATTACGCCACGATAATTTCTTTTTTTCAATAATTAAACGTTTAGTTCGTGATTTTGCCTGTTTGTAAGCTAATAAATTTGTGTCATTAGGACATTTAGTAAACTTCCTTAATGCACGTTTTCGATTCCTAATGGCTTCAGTGCAGTCATTATCCCACCAAGGAATAGGGATCTTTTTATTTATACCGATTTTTACTTTAGGGATGGATTTGTCGGCTGCTTCAATAAACAGGTTATTAAAAGTATGAATATTTAAGTCATATCGTGTAAAATGTTGGGCTGTTTCGATAAAAGTAGCTTTGAATTTATCCCAGTCTGCTTTCTTTGTTTGGCAAATATTTGCTGTGGACTGAGTGATTTCAGCAGTACTATTAGAGGGAATCATGGAGGTTAATACGGGGATATGATCGCTTGAATGGTAGTCATCAAGGGTTTTCCAATCAAGTTTGGTCAAGATGGAAGGTGATGAAGCCGTGATATCGATATGACTGAGTGAGCCATGTGTCTGGGACACAAGTAAGTAGGGGAACCGTCGTTGAGGACAATGAGATCTTGTTGATCGAGGACTTTGTGTACTAAGTGACCTCTATGATTTGTTGCATCAGATCCCCAAGATATATTTCTAGCATTTACATCAGCGAAAATTATTTTACGGTTCGGAAGTTGGGTAATCAGATTGTTTAATTTATTCTGATCGATGGTTTCGCCCGGTGGAAGGTATAAGGAACAAAGGGTTATCTTGGAAGGGCAATGAACAGTAACGGCTACAGCCTGAAGGGCAGTAGAGCAAGTAATTTCTTCGCAGTATATTGAGTTTTTTACATAAATGGCTACTCCCCCGCAAGATATTTTTCCCGACTTATAATCTTGACGAAATGCGAGATACCCTGGGATAGAGAGCATGTGTTTAGAGGATAGTTTGGTTTCTTGAAGGCAAATAACTGAGATGTCGTGATCAGCTAAAATTATTTGTAGTTCGGATCTATGTTGAAGTAAACTATTTATGTTCCATTGCAAGAATTGCATATATAAAGAGATAAGACAATAAAAAATACATCAAATTTATATAATATTGTCCTATATATGTATACAGAACTCTACATACTCACACACATACACACACGTACTTTCAGTAAACATCTACATATATACGCACGCATAGCCACATGCAAATAAATATATTGAAAAGGAAAACAAAATATTAATGATATAAATATACACATATACATACAGTAAGTGAAAAAAAGGTATTGCGAATACCTTATCTAATAGTTTATTTCGCTGTACTATTTTTACTATTAATTACTGGGGTTTCTTTTTTCAATTTTCCTTTTTTATACAAAACTTCAGTGAATCCGTCATTTGTATCAGGCGGATCTACCTCAATAGATACGGGTACATCTTCTGGTAGGCCTTTCATGCGAGGCACTACAGATGGAGAAGACGTAGATGAAGAAGATGTTGAAGGTACCGAGGAGGGAATAAGAGGAGAGGGGACAGATATGGGAGAGGGGACTGGGCAAGAGGTGGGGGGTGGAGGGGGATGAACCGTGGTGCTCGTAGTTACAGACCTTGTCACAATGGTTCGTCTGACTGGGCCCGTTAATCCTTTAGCACTTGGTGTGGCCTCTGTTAGATTATTCGATGGTGCATCGAATTTAAAAAATATATCTGTTTGAGTTCCTATTTCCTGAGTTTTTATTGTTTTGTGTCTGGTTATTTCAGAATATAATGTATTAATGTTTTGGGGGTTATCTTGTTTATACAATTTTTTTGCTTCATTATAGGGTACTTTTTTACTAAATTGAATGCTTTTGATGTCTTTATGCATTTTATAGATAGGACAGGAGCGGTCTAAACTATTATGTTCTCCGCTACAATTTATGCATTTTGGGGCTTTAGTGCATTTGCCCTCAGTGTGTTTTTCATCGCCACACTGTGAGCAGATGATTTTAAGACTGGTACATTTAATAGTTGGGTGGGTAAAACTAAGGCACTTATAACACCTTATGGGATTTGGGATATACTTTTCAACTTTAATATTTTGATAACCTACTTGAAGTAATTCTGGTGGAAATGGTGTGGAGAAGGTTAATATCTACGAGTTTGCAAGTTTTTCAATACCATTTGATTTGATTTTAATTCTCTGTATATCTTTAATTTTTCCGTTTAGTTCAGCTATAATTTCGTCTTTATCTAAAAATTGTAAGTCATAACACCTGATGACTCCCTTACTGTAGTTTAAGGTTGAATGAGGAATTACTGAAATGTTAAATTGGTCGGCAAATTTTTTACATTCGAACAGCTTTTTAGTTTGTTTACTGTTGGCTGTTTGAATGAGCAAGTTCCCATCCCTTAGTATTTTAATGATTTTGACATCGCCAATTAGGTTAACTAGAAATTTATTAATTAAAAAAGGTGATACCTTTTGAAATCCCTCATCACCCTCTCTATGAATTAAGATAAAAGAGGGTACATTTTCTATATTTTCGTTTAAACGAATAGGGTCAGGTGGAGCTTTCATTCCACCTCTTTTCCGTCTTTTGTTGGAGCTAAAAAATAGCTCGTCCATACTAACAAATTATTGTTTGGTTATTTTACGAGTGTAACCCATATAGAAATTTAAAAGGAAAAAAAAAAAAGTAAACGTAAAGATAAACACAAAGTAAGAAAAAAAAAAAAGTAACTAAAAGAATTCTTATCTGGTGAAGTAAGATAGCTGCTTAATCCTTGGGAGCACTAAACACGACCTTTCTCCTTGAGAACCTAGAGCTAACTGCCTAAATAATATTAAGAGTAGCTAATATGAGCAAAATCGTGGCAGTTGGAGAAGAATTCTGACCACACTTTCCCCCCTAAAATTCCAAATATTTACATTTTTCATAACTTGAAATCCCATAATTGTAGTGGTTTTTAGTAATTTTAGTGGTTTTTATTGATTTTTAGTTATTTCTCATCAACTTCTAAAGGGAAACTACAATTCGGCAATAACACCATGCTTAATGTTTGACCGAATCCATCATTTTCTTTTACATTATTGATAATATCCTTTGAGTAGGTCTTTTACTGCTTAGACTTCAATCTCTAATTTTTAACATAGCTTTATATTTTTTAGTATATTTTAACCAATTTTAGATATTATTTGTTTTGTTTTTATAATTGATTTTGCCTGTTACTTTATTGATTTTAGTAAATTTTAATGATTTTAGAAATAAAAAAAAAATATATTTTACTAACAAATATTAACTGTTTTGAGATGATGTATTATCTGTAGTTGATATTATTTGAGAATGCTGATGTAAGATGTGCTATATTTGGTCCCCATTTGTAAGATATTATGTTGTTTGTTTTTTCACTCCTAATGATGACCGAATTGGTGAAACGTTGACTGGTTAAATATTTTCTGCTGTTTAAGAGAGTTGCAGACATGGTTGTTGATGGTTTTAAAAATTTAATATTTCGATATTTTTAAAACCATCTGCAACCATGTCTGACCACACTTAACCATCTCTGACCATCCCATACCTTGGATTATAGCCCCATGTAATGTCCGCAGCTCGTCTAACTTTTCAGAAAGTGATCAATGCCTTCTGTTAAATTTCTGTCTTTTCGGGGTAATAGTTAATATTCTGAGTTGATTGGAGTCGATTGTCAAAAGATATTGGAGTCTTAAAGTCATCCAACTTTCGCCTCTTGATAAACAAATAAATGCAAAAGCACGATGGACTGGTTAAAATTGATTTAACTGATTGTTGATTTATTCATAAACAAAATTCGATGAGGGAACAGGTACTAGGTAGAGGTGCCTCACAGACGAACTTATGGTATTTTTGGAGGAAACTGTGGTCAGAATTGTGCTTTAACTACCACGATTTTGTTCACATTAGTCACTGTTAATATTATCTGTCATCTGATGATGGCAAACATTCTAATATTTACAGCCACCTACACAAAACAAGACATTTTGATCCGGAGACGATATAGAAATATCTAATAAATAGTTATCATTTCATGAAAGATATCAAACAATTTGAATTATGAAGTGAGGACGGAGCTAATGCATTCCGTTAAATTTATGTTTTTTCGAGGAAATATTTAACATTTTGGATTGATTTGAGTTGATTACCAAAAGATATCGGAGTTTTAATGAGGCCCAGCTTCCGCCTCTTAATAAAAAATAAATATCAATCTAATAAAAACAAATAAAATCTCGTACGTGATTGCTATGTTTACCAATAATCATATCTCGGCAAGGCGAAAGTAACTGGGAAAAATGTCTCATAGACGAGACCTGATGCTATTCCTCGTAGAAATTGTGATCAGCATATGCTTGTGCTCTAACTACCTCATTTTCACTCCATCAGCTACTCATTTTAAAATCCTAGGGTGCTATGAAACACCTCTTAACAATGGTTCTCATCCTGGTGAAGTCCATAAATGTTCTGTCCAACAGAAAGTTAGTGTGCAAAAGCAAGATGGACTCGTTAAAATTGATTGAACTGATTGTTGATTAATCGATAAACAAACTTCGATGAGGAAACAAGTACCGGATAGTGGTGCCTCATAGGCGAACTTTTGGTATTTTCGGGAAAAATTGTGGTCATAATTGTGCTATAACTACCACGATTGTGCTCATATGAGTTAATTTTAGTATTGCCTATAATCCGATCATGCTAAACATTGTAATATTGACAGTCACCTGCACAAAACAAGACATTTTGACCCGGAGACAATATAGAAATATCTAATAAATAGTTATCATTTCATGAAAGAAATCAAACAATTTGAATTATGAAGCGAGTATGGAGAAGGGTTAATATGAATATTTCTAAATTATCTGTATATTTCTGAAAGAATCCTGAATAAAGATTTGAGTCTCTTAAACAGCAGAAAATATTTGACCAGTCAACGTTTCACCAATTCGGTCATCATTAGGAGTGAAAAAACAAACAATATAATATCTCACAAATGGGGACCAAATATAGCACATCTCACATCAGCATTCTCAAATAATATCAACTACAGATAATACATCATCTCAAAACAGTTTTATATACAAATATTTGTTAATAAAATGTTTTTTTTTATTTCTAAAATCATTAAAATTTACTAAAATCAATAAAGTAACAGGCAAAATCAATTATAAAAACAAAAAAATAATATCTAAAATTGGTTAAAATATACTAAAAAATATAAAGCTATGTTAAAAATTAGAGGTAAAAGACCAGTAAAGCAGTAAAAGACCTACTCAAAAGATATTATCAATGAATTGAAAGAAAATAATGGATTCGGTTAAACATTAAGCATGGTATTATTGCCGAACTGTAGTTTGCCATTAGAAGTTGATGAGAAATAACTAAAATCAATAAAAACCGCTAAAATTACTAAAAACCACTAAAATTATGGGACTTCAAGTTACGAAAAATGTAAATATTTAGAGTTGATCAAGGGTTACCCAGACGAAAGATCTCTATGTGCTGAGTAAAATGAAGGTTTGGAACCGTAGAAGAAGTCCAGGTGAGAAGAGGAGATTTTTTTCAAATTTTTCCTAGTGATTTTGGATGATCATATGAGGCCGGAGGAAATCGGTTATTCTCGAATCGGGAGCACCCTATGGCAGACAAGGGAGATCGATGTGGGGGCCCGAGGAAAAACGAGGGCGAACGAGCGTCACCGAGGACAATGATCGTCCCGGCCTCACTGCTCCGAGGGTATCCGAAAGTAGCCGAAAGGAGCCGATGATATCGCAAGGTCTCTGATACGAGTGCAATTAGGAACCAGGGTTGTTAATTATAATTAAATCAAGTTCAGAAAATTGGAAAAACAATTTAGGAAAGGCAAAAAATCAGTTGATAAGACTATATTTACATAAAATTTAAATATTGGGAAGGTTTAAGAAAACGTAAACATAGAGAACATTATGTAAACTAGCCTGGAAAATTCCCTAGTGGAGTAAGGTTCTGCGCCCTATCGGACACAAAATGTATAAACATTGAGTCGGTTATAGACAATTTATAAAAAGAAATAGGTAGGTAAGGGTAAAAATTGGGAAAAAATGCATAAAATGTAAACATTGAGAACTGAAAAAGGTACAAAACTTTAGCTAATAATAATGACGTCATCTATCCAGATATTATGAAAGGATTAAAAGGCATTGTTTGTAAACGATAAAGAAACTTTAAGGATTTAATATTTAATTCTTTTACGGCGTTTTAATAGTTTATACTATGAGAGATTAAAAATAAATATAAGATTAAAAAGTTGTTTTGTTTATGTTTCAGAGAGATGAGTAATGATAGAGGATTAACAGTTCAAAGTTCATTGTTTACTTTTAAAAGAAGGATTAAGAGAAAGAGCATTATTGCGAAAGCTAAATTTGTTTACTTTTTAGCGGAAGGATTAACAAGTCCTATATCATTCTTTATGTTTTGGTATTAACAGCTCAAAGTCCAAAATCTGTTAAAGGATTAAGAATTAGTGTTAATTAAGGATTTATTAATATTTATTAATAAAAATTTTCTGCATCGTGTTCGAAGTTGTCAATACCGACTCATGTACTTTGAAAATTTTTCAAAGCTGTAAAAGGTATAACCTCTTCGGCCAGCGTGATACACTCGTTTCGATTCGTCGATATATTTTAGGAATTGTGTTAGTGTTATAAACAGGTGATAAATAGAGTTAGGGAGATCGAAGTGGGGTCCGAGTACACACGAAGACGAGCGAGTGTCACCCACTACCTCGGTGAGACCGAACAGTCTCGTACGGCTCCGAGGACATCCGAGAGTAGCCGAAAGGACTTGAAGACATCGCGAGGACTGATTCGAGTGCGATTACGAGCCAGGTTTGTTGATTATAATTAAATCAATTGTCCAGCGTGATACAGTCGTTTCGATTTGTCGATATATTTTAGAGATTAAAAGTTCGGTAGGAACTTAAAGGATTAAAAGTTAATCCTTTTAAAACCATTATTTATACTATCAGATATTAAAAATACGTAGTACATTGAAAAGTTGTTTTGTTTATGTTTCAGCGAGATAAGAAAGTTTGGGGATTAACAGCTCAAAGTCCATACGTTGTTATAGGATTAAGGAACTCTACTATTTATTTATATGTTAGAGATAAACAGTTCAAGGACCAGCAGTTGATTTAGGATTAAGAAACTCTACTATTTATTTATATGTTAGAGATAAATAGTTACAGGTCCAGCAGTTGTTATAGGATTAAGGAACTCTACCATTTATTTATGTTTTAGAGATAAACAGTTCAAAGTCCAAAAGCTGTCATAGGATTAAGGGACTCTAATATTTATTTTATAGGTTAGAGATAAACAGTTCAAGGTCCAACAGTTGTAGGTTTATGAAGCCCTACTATTTGTTTATATTTTAGAAATTAACAGTTCAAAGTCCATATTTGTATTTCACCTGGACATCATCCAACTTGTCTATACAAGATGCAACCTGTTTACATGTTGATACAGTTACATATTGTTTTAAAAATAGAACTAGAGTATTTAAGTTATTAAATCTTTTCAGGAAAACTAGAGCAAAGATTGTTCGGGAGAAATATATAACGGAGAGGAGAAAATATTTTGACCTGTGTGAACAGAAGTGTAAGAGCTATTATTTGGATACGGCCAATGCAATTAAAAATTCTAAAAATTCGAGTGAATTTTGGACTCTGGTGAATAAATTTAAAAAGAGAGGTTATAAATGCGGAGATAATATTGAAATGAATGTCTGGGTCAATCATTTTAGTGAACTTTTTAATCCGCGTCAAACTTTGTCTCATATCCATTATGCTGCTCCATTACAAGAAGACGTTAATCTTGACTGTCCTTTCAATATCAATGACCTCCTTTGCACACTGGATAAATTTAAGAATGGTAAAGCACCTGGTCTGGATGGTATTATGTATGAGTTCTACAAGTTTGCTCCTAAAACACTCCTAGAATTGCTACTAGAACTGATTAATAACTATTTTGATAAAGGGTCAATTCCCGATAGCATGAACGAGGCTGTTGTACTACCATTGTTTAAGAAAGGTGATCCAAATCAGGCTAGTAACTATAGAGGAATAGTCTTACAGGATACCATTAAAAAAGTCTATACGAGTTTACTAGCTGGAAGGCTAAAGTCGTGGGTGCAAGAGAAAAAGCTGTTATGCGAGGAGCAGGCTGGATTTAGGGAAGGTTATTCTACAATGGATAATATTTTTGTCCTTACCAATTTGATTCAATTGAAATGGCATGATGGATTCAAGAAAGTCTATTGCTTCTTTATAGATTTCAAATCTGCCTTTGATTCTGTGGATAGGCATGCTCTCCTGTTTAAATTGTCACAATTGGGAGTTTCAACAAAATTTATCAGAGCTATTGCAAGCCTATATTCTGGCACCAACTTGTCTGTGTGCGATAAACGTGGCCGATCAACAACTTTTCCAACAATATCTGGAGTTCAGCAAGGTTGCAACTTGAGCCCTTTATTATTTACCTTATTTGTAAATGATATTAAGGATTGCCTAAGTGGAGGAATATGGCTTAGAGGATACAGAATAAAACTCCTACTATTTGCAGACGATATAGTGTTTCTTGCTGAAAATGCTTCGGTTTTGCAAAACATGATAAATGAGCTTGAATGTTATGTTAAAAATTGGAATTTGATAGTGAATTTATCCAAGTCAAATATCATGGTTTTTAGGAAGAGTGGAGGAAAACTTAGTGAACGTGATTCTTGGAAGTTTAATAATCAACCAGTCAAGGTAGTCAACCGATATAAGTATTTAGGAATTACACTGTCTCCCAGTTTAACACTCACAGATCACTTTAATAAAACGGCTCGCCATGCTTTGCTTGGTCTTAATAGTGTTTGGAATAGTCTATTTCTAAATAAACATATTCCTCTTTTAGCAAAAAATGACATTTTTAAGTCTGTAACTAGATCAATCCTTACATATGGGAGTCAAGTTTGGGGCTACCGATATACTGATAAAATAGAAAGTGTCCAGAGGACCTTCATTAAGAAAATATTTAAATTGCCAAAAACTACTCCAAATTACATGATATATTTAGAGGCCAAAATTTCACCAATTCATGTTTTTACGTTTCAATTGCAATTTAAATACATATTGAAGACTCTAAATCTAGATGGAGGTCGTTTAACAAAATTGGTTGCAGAAGAAGTGATCAAAAGGAAACTACTATGGTTTAAGGAATGGATAAATTGGTCCCAGAAGGTCAAATGCAACTTTAATCCAGTTTTCAGTTCTGCTGAACAATTGGGGAAAGATTTAAAAGCATTGAAATCTAGCCTTATTATCTATTATGACACGTGTTATAGGGAAAGAGCTTTAAACGGCCAATATCACCAAATCTACAAACAATTATCTTTTGATGTTGATTATATTAATTTAAATTTACCTATATCTGATATAAGTGTCATAATTAAAATTAGAGGCGAACTTCTCAACTTGAACTACAGACCATTCATTCAGGGACAGAATTACATTTGTTCTATGTGTAATATTGGAGAAAATGAAGATGTATTTCATTATTTAGGACGTTGTAAAGTCTTAGAGGGAATGAGGAAAAAATATTTTGGTGCAGTTACTGTCACTGAAACTGATATGGTCAAATACCTAAATGGCGAAGACTGGGCAGCTCTAGTGAATTACTTGAAGGAAGCCTATATCTACCGTTCCTTTCTTGTTCAAAATTTTAATTATTAATACCTTAATGAGTATTTGGATAGTATTGATTAATAATATATGTTATAAATAGATAAAACAGACATTAATTGGATATTATTGAATAGTATAATGAGTGATATACTAATGGTTGGATATAAGTATATATTATTATTTGAGATATAATTGAGATATTATTGTAGGATATTATTATATAAGACATAATTAATGATTATTAATGGATTATATAAGATGTAATTAGATATTATTATTATTATTGTTGGGTTGTTTGTGAATAAATTAGTTATTAACTTAATAAGTATTTAGATATTTAAAAATAAATAAACAATAATGATATATAATCATTTTCAAATTAAAAGCGCTCCTGACAGACAGCCGTAGCTATGTCAGTAATAATACTTTGAACAATTTTGTAAATAACATCAAATTCTGTAATTATTATTAATAAAAGTATTTTCTATCTATCTATCTATCTATCAGTTACATATTGTAAAGGCTATGTAAACTTTGAGAAAGTTGCACAAACTCAAAACAATGTAAAGGTTATGTAACCTTTGGGATGTTTACAGACTATAAAGAGGATACCTGACCCTTCATCGTATAGGTTAAGATTATATAACCGTAGGGAGGGTTACAGACTATAAAGTGGGTACTTGACCCTTCATCGTATAGGTTATGATTATATAACCGTTGGGGAGGTTACATACTATAAAGTGGGTACCTGACTCGTCATCGTATAGGTTATGATTATTTAACCGTTGGGGAAGTTGCATACTATAAAGTGGGTACCTGACCCTTCATCGTATATGTTATAATTATATAACCGCTGGGGAGGTTACATACTATAAAATGGGTACCTGAACCTTCATCGTATAGGTTATGATTATATAACCGTTGGTGAGGTTACAGACCATAAAGTGGGTATCTGACCCTTCAATTGGTGGAGGGGTTAAATCTTGTGGGCGTAGCATAGACCAGAGGGCGCAATGGGTCACGTGACTGGATCATGTGACTAAAAATATATGGGCGGAGCATAGAGCAGGAGATGCCGCGGGTCTCGTGACTGGATCACGTGACTAAAAAGGGGCGTGGCCTAATAGTTAAGGTTAGGTCGAGGTGAGACCACGTGGTGGTTAAGTTAGGGTCGAGGCAAGGCCACGTGACACTTAAGGTTAGCGGTGGAGGGGATGGAGGAATCGTGCGCCAGCTCGCCTGTTTTCCCTCTACTTCAACGCATGGGCAGTACGCAATGATTTGAGACTGAATGTTAAAAAAAAACAGGTCATCCTCATCGGGTCCAAGCATCTTATCAATTCCCTTCCTTGTTATCCCTTACTCTACCTCAACCGCCTACCTATACCTACTTTCACACTACCTATCCAGAAACCTGGGAGTAATTTTTGATCAACACCTATCCTGGAACAATCACACTTCCCAAATCACCCGTAAGTCCATTGCTATCCTTAAACAGTGCCTAAGATTTCGAGATTCTATACCTCCTAAAATCCGTCAGCTCCTTGTATCCTCCCTCATCTTCCCCCACTTCGACTATGGCTGCCTTGTGTATAGTGGACTGTCTGGCGGGCTTGAGATGAGACTGAAGAGACTAATGAATTGCTTCGTTAGATTCATCTTCGGAATCCCCAGGCGTTCCCATGTCTCCAGTTGGTAAGCCGAGTTGAAGTGGCTTCAACCTGTTTTGCGACGGCAATACTTCCTAGGTATCTATCTTTTCCGAACCTTCAAAACCAAAAAGCCTCCTTATATTCTTCATCTGTTCACCCCGTGTACACTCTTTAAATACCAGATCCCAACCTTCATACTTGTATATACTCTTTCGTAGAACTGCCTCTTTTAAAAGATCCTTTACCTTTCGAGCTACTTCATTTTGGAATTCCTTACCCAACTCCATTCGCAAATCCTCATCCTTAACCTCCTTCAAGCATCAATTATTTCTCCACCTCCTTAACTATCAATCTTCCGCATTTATGTAAGTACTATAGTTTTATATATATATATATATATTTATAGTTTATATTTACTGTTTATAGTTTTATGTTTTATTATTATTATTATGTCTATTGTTTGTTAGTTATTGTCTATTGTTAGTAGATAGGTGTACATGTATATTTAATTTTGATTTAAATGTCTGTAATTATTAAAATCTCCTTTATTTCCTTTTTCTATTTAACTTTTCTTAATTATTTACTATATGTAAGCTAGACAAATAGTACTAGTACTGAACATTTCTGTTACTCTAAGGGGACTAAAAGTCCCATAATAAAATTTCATTCATTCATTCAATCATAGCAATGAAAATGTTCATCTAATTGCCTATGTTCTTTTTTTTTGATAGTATTTCAGCAGTAGAAGAACTACTATTCTGCAAACCAATAGACTCAAAGCAACAGCACTTTCATTCTTAGGTATCTTAAATGATTTTATAAACGAGACAAATATAGAATGGAAAAATTGCGTCGAAAATGCACCGATGGTGCTCGTGCAATGTCTGGAAGATTCCTAAGTGTACAAGCACTCGTGAAACAAAAATCTCCAGAGTTTATCTGGACGCATTGCCTGATTCATAGAGAAGCTCTGGCATCCAAAGAAATAAGTCCTGGTCTGAATACTGTGCTAACGACGGTGATTGCCGTAGTTAATTATATAAAAATGAGACCCCTAAAATCAAGAATGCTTTCTGCATTTTGTAAAGATATGGTTGCAGCACATTCAGCGTTACTATTTTATTGCGAGGCAAAATGGTTATCAAGTGGGAGATTTTTGTAATTTATTTATGAATTAGGAGATGAAATAGCCACTTTTCTAGAAGAGGAAAACCGACTGGAAGCAACGATGTTTCGAGATGGTTTATTTCTGATGAAATTGATTTAATTGGTCGACATATTCGAGAAATTAAATACCTTCAATCTTCAACTCCAAGGAACAAATACACATTTGTTCGATACGAGTGATAAATTTAATGCTTTATTTAGAAAAATTGAATGTGAAACAGAAATGTTAAGGAAAAAAACCTAGAAATGTAAATTTGGATGCATGTGTTATAACTTCAAGACTGAAGAACACCATGTGGATGTTGTTTTCATAATCATTGAAAATCATTTAACCATGCTGGCAAAGAATTTTAAAAAGTATTTTTTAGCTGATTTCAACTTGATAGGAAGTTACGAATGGGTTAGGGACCCATTTCAAAATACTCCGGAAGGTCATTTAACTGCCGAAGAAGAAATCTATATAGACTTCACGGCAAGTGGCGAAATCAAACTACAATTTAGTAATTAATCACTCATTGAATTTTGGGCAGGTTTGGATGATGAGTTTTCTGCACTAAAAAATAAAGCATTTCGTATACTATTACCATTATCAACAACCTACCTTTGCGAAACCGGATTTTCTGCGGTGGCAGCATTAAGGACAAAATATAGATTTCAGTTAAATATAGAAAAAGAGCTTAGACTGGAAATTTCGAATATTAAACCTTTATTTGAAAAACTTTGCTCTTCAAGACAGGCCCAAGGGGATCACTAATAATTATTAATTTTGTTTTTAATTTAATGTTGATAAATTAATTATTAAAAATATTGTGAAATATCTATTTATAAGTGTATCTATTTATCAGTGTAGAGTTTATTTTATTTTTTATTATGTCAGAATATTTTCTGTTAAATAAATATTTTCTGTCAATCTTTTTTTTCTCGATATACTCGCGCCTTCTTTTAGTTTTATCACGCCCCCCAGGTTGAGAACCACTACTCTAAATAATAGTGAAAACCCCATGTAAATCGACTTACTACTTTTCGAGTTTTGCGATCACAAACATACGCAGACTGAATTTTTATATATATAGATTAAAGATTTGAGACTTTAAATCGGATCATAGTTCATGCAAAATAATTTGTTATAAAATATATAATATAACATAAAACTTGCCACCATAATAAATGTTATAAAGTTTTAATTCTTAACTTCATCAATTTTTTTATTTCAGGCGTTAAAATAATCTTATTATATATATATATATATATATATATATATATATATATATATATATATATATATATATATATATATATACAGGGTGTCCTTTTTAGATGACCCGGCTGAATTTCTCTTGAACCGATAACGTTATAAAAAAAATAAAGAATACGTATTTAATATTTTTGAGCTTATTTTAAAATTTCGACCTGTTTTTGAAAAAAAATTATACGGGATCTATCAGACCCAGTACAACTTTAAAATTTCGAATAGGAACCTATGCCTTCCGAAACATCATTTCAATGGATTTTTGAAACGGAAATCAATGGTGAAACTAGATTTTAAATTGGTCAATAAATTACAAAGTTTAAAATAAACTACGCATTATGCTAGCTATTTTTAACAATAAAAAATTCCATACTCCATACAACCAAAGGTTGGCGAACCTACATTTCATGTTCAAACTGCCTACCCTCTTCGAAGATGCAAAGATAGGCTCTTCTTAACCATTCTTCGCTGGTGCTCAGTGCGATGGACTGAGGAGAGACCGATCGACAAGCAATTTCTACTCTTTGCTGCAGTTCTTCAACTGATCTTGTAGGGTTCTGATTGGCATAAACGCTGTTTTTCCATAACTTACAATAAAATATCCAGTTCCATTTCGAAATTACGCTGCCGGATTCTTAGTGGACCCACAACTGATCTGAATCTCCTCATATTGTGAGCAACACTAATAAATGTTTTGTGGTTCACCTGGGGACGATCGGAAAATTTCCGGGAGTACAACAGGACTGCACGGCGAGCAATACCACCACTTTCAATAAAACCATTGCACATATCAGCTTTTTGCTGACGGGAAAACTGCACTCTTCGGTTCGTTTTGACTGGTTGGTTAATACTGAATGTAAGGAAGAAGGTACTGTTTTAAAAGTTGTTTATTTTCAGGAATTTATTCCTTAGTCTTATGATAGGACTATTTGGGTAAACAATGACAGTGAATGTAAACAGCTACAACGTTTCACAAAACGTACAGTGGCTTATTTCTGTTTCTTCACTACATCTTTAAAACAAACCATTATTATGAATTACAGCTAAAAATATGACAAACACGATATGACCCAATTAATTCCCATGTGCCTGTGAAGTTGGCATATCATTTGGTGGAAACTCACAAACTTTTGAGAGTTCTGACTTCCTTTCAAATAGTACTAGAGTTCCTGATAGTTTAAACAAATAGTTCCGCTCGTTAAAGCAAAAAAAAAACGCTTCCGAAAAAGCGTTTTTTTTTTATGTAATAAAAAAAATGTAAAGGCAATTTAAAAGAATTAATACCAAAACAAACAAAATGTATTGTTTTTTAAACTTTGTACCACAACTTTGTAATTTATTGACCAATTTAAAATCTGGTTTCAGCATTGATTTCAGTTTCAAAAATCCGTTAAAACGGTGTACCGGAAGGCATAGGTTCCTATTTGAAATTTTACAGTTGTACTGGATCTGAGAGACCCCGTATATTTTATTTTCAAAAACAGGTCGAAATTTGAAACTAAACTGAAAAATGTTAAATACGTATTTTTTTTTTTTTTTATAACGTTATCGGTTCAAGAGAAATACACCCGGGCCATCTAAAAAGGACACCCTGTATATATATATATATATATATATATATATATATATATATATATATATATATATATATATATATATATATATATATATATATATATATATATATATATATATAGAATATATATATATATATATATATATATATATATATATATATATATATATATATATATATATGTATATATTGTATATTTGATTAGGGTAAGTCATTAGTTCAACGTTTATTACTATCCAAATGTGACATAAAAGTGCCATTAACAAGAAAAAAGATAGAATTGATTTTTTTTTTTTTTTAATTGAAAAACAATAAAAGCTGTCACAATCAAGGACAATAGGGTATTAGGGCTAAAGAGTCCATTCACACCGTATATACAAACTTAAGAAAAATAAATAAATTGTATAAATAATGATAAAAATAAGTAAAATAATATATGTGCAAAATATTCTAACCTATGGAACTCCAAACCAAGCTTTGCCCCCACGTGTGGATGACAAAGAAGAACTCCAGGAGATTACACCGCTTCTCTCCTAACCACGTCACCGCTATTGAAAGCTAGAGAAGACTGAGTGAGGGTACTTGTAGAATTGAATTATTATCCACCTAAACTACAAAAAGAATGCCGTTAATTTCTAATAAAAATACAATTGCAACTGGCTGTAAAGAATTAAATAAAAATTGAAACTTGGCAACACAAATATAATAACACTGCAAAAGTTAAAGCTAATTCAGGCGGATCTTAAACTAATCAATAAAAAAAAACTTGAAATTTAATTTAAAAGAGATTCGTTGAATACATTTTTCTAAAAAATTCAAAATTTGTATGACTGTTGCTTTGGGCTTTTTGTTATTGCTTTCTTTTTCCCCACTATATTCGTCGAATATGATAAAATTCATTTTTATGCCCGTACTCCCGAGCAGCCAATTGTTAACTGACCGCAGAATTTTTACCTCATAATCTAATCTTATATATAAATCCTGGAGTTGTTTATAAATAATGATGTCTGGAATTTATCCTTCATTGGATTTGAATGAAGAAAAAATTTGTGTGTATAGACGTATACGTGCCCAGAGCTTAATTTAATTCTGTTCTTTTTTAGTTTTGAACTAGTAAATTTACGACTTTCCCTTCTGTGCTACAAGTGATATTCCATTTCTTCATCAAAAAGGATCATCTCATTTTATATATATATTTTTTTAAGTTGTAAAATTAAAATTTTAAGTAATTTACAAATTATTGATTAAATCAGAACTTTTATTTTTCAGCGTGGGTATGTGAGCATTCTCACTCTTACACAATTAATAATTGAAGATTTAATTTGAAGAACATGTTATACCACAAAAATTTGAATCTGAGAAAAAATAAATTTAATGATTTTTTATTCCTATCATAGACTGGATCGTTCAATTTTCAATTTCTGAAAACTGCCACTATTTAAGGTTTAGAAAAAATAATCTTGGTGCTATACAGAAAGGAGTATTTAAAATATTCTTGTAAGGAAAAAATCCCTATTTTTCCTACAATGTCACGTAACATACTCTCCCACCATTCTTCCATTATCCATTCGGAGATTTATCATGCGAATATTCTTACCTCGTTCTATAAAAAAAAATCTTGCTGATTACCTCGGTGTGTGATTAACTTCGGTATGTTTTTGAAAATAACAGAACATTAAAAATTTCTGATGAAATGCATATCTTCCAGATATTTATTTAATCTCAGACTCCGAACTATGAGAATAGGGAATTTAAAAACTTGCTCATTGGAAAAAATTGTACAGAAGGCAAGGTTTGATTTATTTATAAAATTAGATCATATCCATTCTATTTTTATTTATGATGTTCCAAAATGCTGCTATTTTAAGTGATACTGTGAGATACAGAGAATCTTTTCCCGAGCAAATCTCTAGATTACACACTTTTAATTTTTTTTTGTCCATGGTTTTTTAGTTCAAAGAATGTTTCTTTCTATGCCTCATGGTCAGATTTCGAGGAATCATTTGAAACTTCGGTTGACTATAAGTAAAAATACACCTTATCAATAAACTTAAATTATAAAAACGTTTCAGGAAACAATCCATTCGACCTCAAAGGGCCAAGAACTGGGGTATTTATAGGAGCGTGCTTCAGCGAGTCAGAGAAGTTAAAGATTTACGAAAAACTTCAAGTGGATGGATTCGGAGTAACTGGTTGCGTACGATCCATGATAGCAAACAAAATATCCTACTTTTTTGGATTTGACGGTAAAGCTATTTGTTTTCTAATTTAGTTGCATAGGTTTAATTTACGTACCTGCTCTCAAAAAATGCCAAAATCAAAAACGATTTACTGTTGTGCTGTTTTCTTTAGGTTGTAAGGGATTATCATACAAATAAAAAAGGTCATAGAATGAAATTCATTAGGTTAAATTAATATCATGCATATCTATTGTTTGCTGGTTTTAATAGTCATTCACATAAATTATTTTGTATGTAATGAAGAGTTTGATTTGAATATTAGACAATGCTCGCTTGATAATATTAATAATCATCAATGCATTATTTTAATTACTGAATAAATGACCACACAATGAATGTAGTATGAATTCCCTTAATAACATTTATCTCTTCCTTTATAAGCCTAGATAAACCTTATCTAATTTTATCATTTCTATTTCTAAAAATAGGTATTTTTTGTTTAAAGTAATTCTCAAGAATATTTTTCCTAAAACAAATTTATTAATGATTGACGGTGTTACCTTGTTGCTGGAATGTCTTTCCGTACCATCAATGATACGCATATTCTGTTCTAGTGTAACCAAGAACAGTTATATTTAATTTTAATAACAGTTTTATTTCTTTTAATGTCATCTATAAAATAAAAAAAAAGTGATCGCATTTCTTTTGAAATAACACTCGTAGCATACTCATTTTAATTATAATAGATAATAACAAAACTCCCCCCTCCTTAAGAACAGAGGTTGATTTATCCCAAACAATGTTTAATAGGCCGTAAAGAAACATGAAAAATTTGGGAACGTAAATTAGTTGAGCTAAGAAATAAATTTAATCCTATTTTTAATACTAGTCGCGTACAATGTTAATAGTTGAGTTGAGCTGAGAAAATGTGAGGATTTTTAGCTGAAAAAAAAATATGAACTATTTAGACATTCTGATGAGACACGTAGGCGAGGCCCATTAGGTCCAGAAACACTTGGGAAGACGCTGTCATGGAGGCATTGGACAAAAGAGGAATGGATTGTAATAGACGCGGTGAGGCTGGAACAAGATCGAGGCTTGTGGATCAGACTCTATATGCAGGCTGCTCACGCTGCTCTACGGTTGAAGAAGAAGACAATCTGGCACAAAAGAGTTGAGCCAAAAATGTAATCCGACCTTTTAGCAAATAAATTATTGAAGTGAAATTATCAGTTCTTTAGGGAATTCTTTGATTATAAACAAATTTATATACAACAATAATAAGACCAGCAGTCACATACGGTGGAGAAACATAAAACCTCAGCAATAAAAGTATTAACCTGCTGTACAGTTTTAATTAAAAGAATAATTTTGGAGAGAATTCTAGGGCCCATTTGTGAGAATGATCATTGGCGACGTAGAAAAAACAGCGAACTGTTTTGGCTCTACAAGGAAGTCAGCATCTCCTCTTATATCAAATTACAAATATTAAAACGCCTTGGCTCTGTGATGAGGATGAGTGACCAATAATTTGTACACAAACATCCCGGATGGTGTGCGGCCCAAGTGATAGGCCGAAGGGCCGATGGAGGTATAGGGTAGGGCAAGATTTTTGGCAGCTTAAGATCTCTGTTACCCTTGCAAGAGATAGTGAGAAATAGTTGGCAGCTGTTGAGCAGACCAAGGGTAGCATAATGCGCCTGTTGTGCCGATTGAAGAAGAAGAAGATATTGTCCATTTTCAAGTCCACATAATCTGTGGGTCATTTTTGCCAAATTTTCTTTATCTAATCAAGGATTATTAGCAGATCTCGGATTTTTATACAATTGCATATTTTGTTTGCATGGTTTTTTAAACAGTCGATCAAATATTTTTACCGATATGTTTACTCTGAAGCAATTAGCCATATTTTATTTTCGGCTCATTTTATTAATATTTAAAATTAAAAAACCAAGTGCATCATTTTCTACAAATGCGTAATCTTGGATCGACCTTCACAATATCAAAGATGAAACAGTTTTTACAACAGACAGAAAAGTAGTTTTTGCAAACATTGTTCAAAACATATTTCAAGTGAAAGAAAATCACATATTGAACAACATGCCAATACTCTATTGTCATTTTCCTGTCTTTTAAGTATGTAATATGATCAGGAAAGGGGTTATTTTCAACTAGTAACCTACGGGTAGCACTACAAACCGTGGAGGGTCTTGGGTTCAGTACTTGGTAAGGATCGAACTGTTTCTAATCCAACGTTGTGCAAGAAGGTTGTGCAAGGAGATGATTACACCGAGATCACGCTCAACCGCCAGGTTTTTCCCCCAAATATGAGTACCCACTTTATAGAGGCTGGGTGAGCCCCAGGAGGTTCTCCCGAACCCACAGGACCGATCTACAGCTGAAGACAGAATAAATAATTATCTGCCACAGCCGGTCTCAAACCCGGGACCCTGAGATTAGTAGCACAGTGCCTAATCCTAGCAAAGTATCTTGCATTTAGATCCAGTTGGCTGTTAATGAACAAGACAGAGAGAAATATTGAAAATTTAACAACCCAGCTTTGTGCCTTCGAAAAAACTCTTTTCAGCTTAAATGGTGGAAATATGCACGAAGCATTCCTTTCGTCACCTAAGCTAGATGTAAAGAAAGAGTCTTGGAAGGAGTCCTCAGTAAGTAAGGGTCAGGGCCAAAAGCTGATTTCCTGTCACTATTGTGGCGAGGCTGGACACATTGTACGGAGGTGTCCTAACTGGTTGGCTGATGGGAAGCCTCCTTAAGGCAATAGCAATAGTTCTGGTAACACCGCTGTTTGTGTTAACATGTCCGTCATGCCAGCATTTACTATCAATGACCAGGTAACAGATAAAGACAGTTGGTATGTAGATAACGGTGCAACTGACCACGTGACATTCAGGGAGGATATTTTTGAAACCTTTGAGGGATTCTCTGTTCCCCATAACGTCACAACTGCAAATGGCGATTACATTGAAGCTGTAGGGAAAGGTAATGTTATTATAGAATCCGTGGTTCAAGGCAAATGGGAAAAAATTATATTAAATGATGTTTGGCTAGTGCCAAAAATATGTAAGAATTTATTTTCTTTCTTAGCAGCTCAAGATAGAAATCCGAAAAGTGAATTCGTTTCAAAGCCAGACATATGTTTTTTCAGAGTCAAGGGGCAACTGAAATTATTGGTAATGAGAAAAACATTTGGAGGCCTTTACAGGCTTTGTGTAAGCACGTGTGTCACGAAAGAAAATTTAGTAAATTTGGTAATTTGGGAAAATTTACTACAGTTATATCATGAACGATTTGGTCATCAAAACAAACGATACGTTAGGGAAAAGATTTTAGACACGTTGGGGATTAAGGTTGAATTAGAGAGTGAGCTCTGTAAGGGGTGTATATTTGGAAAAGCCCATCGACTGAAATTCGGTACACGTCCGAGGGCTCAAGTCCCCGGAGAACTTATACATTCAGATGTCTGTGGACCTTTCGATAATTCTATCAGGAAATAGATATTTTGTGGTATTCAAAGACGATTTCAGTAGGTATCGCCAAGTCTATTTCATGAAGCAAAAATCGCAAGTTCCAGGAAAACTAAAACAGTTCATCCATGAGGCACAAGTTACAGGTCATGTTTTGAAGGAACTGTTGAGTGATAACGGCGGAGAGTTTGATAGTAAGGAAGTGAATACTCCCGAGCAAAATGGTTGTTTTGAAAGGGAGAACAGAACACTCGTTGAAACTGCACATTCTATCATGCATGCACACGGGAATATTCCAAAAGCTCTGTGGGCTGAAATAATGAATACGTCGGCATTCAAACTTAACAGAGCAGGGCCATCTAGCATACCAAATAAATCACCCAATGAGTTGTGCATGAACAAGAAACCACGTCTAAAACATCTGAGGATTATTGGTTGTACATGTTATGCTCACATTCCAGCTCAACAGAGGCGAAAGATGGACAAAAAAGCCATCAAAGGAATTTTGATAGGGTATGGTAATGATGGCGGCTATCATATATGGTTTCACGATAACCACCAAATAATAAGACCAAGAGATGTTTTATTTGAAGAGGCCTCTCTGGTCCAGGATCCAGTTAAATTGAAAAGTAAATATCTTCCGATAGAAGAGGAAGAGTTGGAAGAAAATTCAGTCCCAGAAATTATTGAAGAAGAAGAAAAAGAAGAAACCGGAAATAAAGAGATCGAGGCTACTGGGAACGCGGAAGGAGAAAAAAGCGAGGAAGCTGTCTATTCAGAAGATACTCAAGAAGAGGACGTACAGTTAAAGTTAAGGGACAGAACGAAAATAATTCCGCCGAAGAGATTCGATGACCATAATCTTTTTCTATCAGAGTCCAGTGAGCATGAACCCACGACATTTCAGGAGGCTGTCAATAGTGAAGACCGTGAAGAATGGCGTAAAGTTATGGACCGTGAAATGGCATCCCCTAAAGAAAATGGGACATGGACCTTAGAAGACCTCCCATAGGAAAGAAAGCTATTCCTTGCAAGTGGGTATACAAAATTAAGACCCTTGCCGATGGCTCTATTGATAAGTACAAAGCGAGACTTGTGTTTAAAGGTTATTCCCAACGAAAAGGGGCTGACTATTGTCAAACCTTTAGTCCAGTTGCAAAATTAGGAATAGTAAAAACACTTATAAGCATTGCTACCAGTGAGAAGTTATCACTAATGCAATTTGACGTTTCTATGGCTTTCTTAAACGGCGAACTGGATGAAGAAATTTACATGGCGCAACCAGAGGGAAACAACGACAGATCAGGTAAAGTCTGTAGGTTGAGACGGGGTCTCTATGGTCTAAAACAAGCCCCACGCTGTTGGAATAAGAGATTTGGCTCATATCTGTTGAAGCTTTGCTTCACGAAGTGCGACGCAGACCCATGTCTTTTCATAAAAAATCGTGATAGCAAGAATATATTGATTGCACTGTATGTCGATGGCGGACTAGTAGCTGCAACAGATGAAGATATATTATTTGATTTCGTTCAGGATTAAAAAACAGAATTCAAAATAACAGAAAAAGAAGGATCCTATTTTTTGGACTTGGAAATTGAAAGGAGAAAAGATGGTTCAATTAAAATTAACCAAAAAGGATATACAAAGACAATTTTGTATCGATTTGGATGGGGCAATTGCAGACCAATTGCAACACCAATAATCAAGGACACCATGAAGCCAGAAGAAATAGAGCCTCTTGACACAGTAAAGTTTCCATACCGACAAGCTGTAGGTGCTTTGATGTACTTGATGACAGGCTCGAGGCCCGATATCACTTATGCTGTGGGAGTAGCATCGAGAACTTTAGAGAATCCAAGGACTGAAGATTGTAAGGGTGACCTGTAAATTTCGGTACTTGAAAGATACACAGGATGTGGGAATAATTTATCACCCTGATTATAAAATGAGCATTTTGGAAGGATACAGCGACGCAGATTTAGGAGAAGACGAGATCACAGGAAGGTCGACCTCAGGAGTAGTGTGCTTGTATGCTGGAGGAGCCATCTCGTGGTTAAGTCAGCGCCAGACATCAGTAGCAATATCAACTACAGAGGCTGAAGTGATCGCAACTAGTGAAGCAACACGAGAACTGATATGGCTTAAAAGCCTGCTGTCCGGAATCACAGAACTAAAGAGCATTCCCGTCCTAAAAGTTGACAATGAAGCAGCAACCCGACTTGCACAGAACCCTGAATACCATCGCAGGACGAAACACATTAAAACCCGGCATTTCTTTGTAAGGGAGCAGGTTACCAGTGGAGAATTGGATGTCCAGAGAATTCCAACAGAGCACCAACTGGCAGATCTCACCAAGCCACTCCACAAACCCAGGCTCACCGGTCTACGGAAGAACATCGGACTCAAGGAGAGGATGGGATTCCTTCTGAACTTCTTAAGCACGGTGGTGACGAGTTCCAGAGAGCCCTCTACGACATCATCCTCACCGTCTGGGAAGAAGAGAAAATGCCAGATCAGTGGACGAAAGGCATAATCTATCCACTGCCCAAGAAGGGTAACATCCTGAAGTGCTCCAATTACCGTGGGATTCACTCCTTCAGTGTGCCTATAAGATCCTCTCGAACATCATCTTCCGCAAACTCCTCTCATTTGCTGAAAGGGAGATTGGTAAGTATCAGGCGGGGTTCAGAGGAGGAAGGTCCACAGTTGACCAGGTGTTTAGCCTCCGGATGATGTTGGAAAAGTATCAAGAGTATAGGATGACTACTCATCACCTATTTATTGACTTCAGGAGTGCATATCATAGCATCAAGAGACCTTAACTGTACTCAGCCCTGTGTGAATTGGAGTTCCTCTGAAACTTGTCCGTCTGATCAAGATGACCATGGATGATAGGGGCACTGTTCGAGTACAATCAGACCTGTCACCTGAATTTGTTTCCAGGCGAGGAGTTAGGCAGGGTGATGGCCTTTCTTGCCTATTGTACAACCTGGCCCTGGAGAGAGTGATACGTGACGTGGAAATCCAGACTGCCGATACTATCTTTGATAGTTTGACACAAATACTGGAGTTTACATAGACCTGGGTCCTATTTCATAATAAAGTACAAAGTAATACTATTAGTCTTGTTGTTTGTACTTTGTACAATTTCGTTTCATAATAGCAAAGTACAAAAGAACAAACTACAAGTTATAAAATTGATAGTACAAGAAAATCGGATCTAATATTCTAGTCAGTGAGGACTTGAGGAGAAAATACTTTGAAGCTTACGTACTAACGCTCTAACGTTGGCTCCGAAACGGTTTTTAAACCAACCTGTAGTATCAACAAGTGTGTGTCTGCATGAAGTTCATTTAAATTCTTCTTCTTCTTTGGTAGCACTACAACCCGTGAAGGGTCCTGGCTTCCTCCAACAGCAACTTCCATGCGTCCCTGTTCTGTGCCACTGCCATCCAGTTTCCCACACTCAGATACTATCTAGCGTCATTGCCAACACAAACTGCCCAGCGTAGTTTTGGTCTCCCAACTCTGCGACGACTAAATAGGGGCTCAGTTAGAATTTTCCTATGTGGTAAATCATCAGCCATTCTGGCGAGATGTCCTGCTCATCTGAGCCTTCCAAACTTGATGAAACGGGAGATATCCTGTTCATGATATAAATCATACAGCTCCCGATTGTTTCTCCGTCTCCATTCATTGTTTTCAAACACACCTCCATAAATTCGGCGCAACACTTTCCGCTCAAATATAAGAAGGAGATGGTCCTCAGCTCTGGATGTAGTCCAGGTCTCTGAGCCATAACAAAGTACAGGCCGGACAAGAGTTTTATAAATGATAATTTTTGTTCGCCTTGTAACCAGATTGCTTGAAAAATGCTTTCGGTGTCCAAAATAGCAGCGGTTCGCAGCCAATATTCTCCTTTTGATTTAAACTACGGTTTCGTTGTTGAAAGTTACCATAGATCCAAGATAGACAAATCCTGAGACCTGCTCAAACCTGTAAGGCCCAAAAGCAACACTCGCACCTGCCAATCCAAGAGCTTAATTCGAAACCATGTACTTTGTTTTAGCTTCATTTACAATGAGTCCCATGCGTCTCGCAACAGCTTCTAGATCAAGGAAGGCTTCAACTACCGCTTGTCTGGATCTCCCCACAATATCTATGTCGTCTGCATATGCCAACATCTGTACCGATTTGTTCCATACCGTGCCAGTAGTCTGTATCCTAGAATCCCTTATTGCTTTCTCTAGCGCCATGTTAAAAAGTAGGATTGCCAGGGCGTCACCCTGCCTGACTCCTTTCCTGGACGAGGATTCCAATGACCTCCGACCTTGTACCTGGACCACACACTCAACACTTGCCATTGTCAGCCTTATAAGTCGTATGAGCTTGGATGGAACATTTAGCTCATGTAATGCTTTGAAAAGCTCTGTTCGGTGAATACTATCGTATGCCGACTTGAAATCAACAAATAGATGATGTGTAGTCACATTATACTCCCTTCCTCTCTCGAGTATTATTCGGAGGCTGAAAATTCGGTGTGTTGTAGATCTGCCTTGCCAGAATCCACATTGATAATGACCAATCTCCCGTTCAACAATTGGGAGAAGCCAGCAAAATAAAATATTTGAGAGAATTTTAAATACACATGGAAGCAAGGATATTCCTCTATAATTAGTGTATTTAAACATATCCCTTTTTTTTTGTGTATGAGACAGATCAACCTTTTTCTCCAGTCTCCAGGTAATACTTCAATGGTCCAGATGTTCATCAGCAAGTTGTGAAAACACTTTAGTAGCTCCATAGATTCCTGTTTAAACAGTTCCGCGGGGAGTGAATCAATGACAGGAGTTTTATGATCCTTCAACCGACTAATTGCATCAACAACTTCTTCCTCATCAGGTGGTTCTAATTCTCCTTCATAAAGCTGATGCTCTGGAGAATTATCCCCGCTCTCTTCTCCTCCATTCAGTAAGGTCTCAAAATATTTCCTCCATTCCTCCATGCAAGCTTTATCATCCGTCAATAGGGTTCCTTCCGCATTCATACAAATAGTCGGGAACTGCTTAAATGGTTTTCTAGTAATGTTGACTCTCTGGAAAAATTTACTAGCTTCATTTTCGAATTGAAACTTCTCCAGTTCTTCTAGGTCAACTCCTGGGCAGTTCTACGTGTCCGCCTATTGATCATGGTTTTGTAGGCTTCATTCTTTTCATCTGTGAGGGATTTGCACTCTTCATCGAACCACGGGGAGATTAAATCTTTTTCTGCTAGACCCAAAACTTCTTCTGCTACTTGTGCGATGGTCGAAGGGCATCTTGCCCACTCCTCTTCAATATCTTCGCTGGTAGGCCGCTGAGAATGCATCTGATCCAATTTTTCGGAGTACTGACGCTGGATTTCTTTGTCTTTGAGCTTCTTCAGATTAAACCGCCTGATAACCGGTACTGATGCATGTCTTGGACAGCTTATGCGTTCTTTGATGTGTGCAATGCTTAAGAAGTGGTCTGAATCCACATTAGCACTTCTAAAGACCCGTACATCCGACATACTGCTAATGTATCTACCACTGACAAGAAGATGGTCGATTTGGTTTACATATGGGCCATCTGGAGTAGTCCACGTTCCTTTATGGATATCCTTGTGTGGAAACCGAGTGCTTGCCACAACCAGATTCTTCGATACTGCAAAGTTGATCAACTTTTGACCATTATCGTTAGTCTCTTCATGCAAGCAGTGTCTTCCAATTGTGGGATGATAACGGGCTTCCTTTCCAACTTTAGCATTGAGATCTCCAGCTATCAATTTTATACCGAACATTGGGTAGGAATCAATTGCTCTTTCAAGCATATTATAAAAAGCCTCCTTATCTTCCTCCTCAGCGGTCTCGATGGGTGTATGAACACTAAATATGCTCAGATTCCGAAATTTTCCTCGAATTCTGATGTAACAGATTCTGGGGCTGATGGCTTTAAATGCAATCACAAGTCGTCTGAGCTGTCATGTAACAACAAATCCAACACCAAAGGTGTGGTGTTTATTGTTGCAGCTGTAATAAACTGTGTGGTGTTTTTTCTCTAAAATACCTTGACCGGTCCATCTGATTTCTTGGATGGCAGTTATGTCCAACTTGTATCTGTCAATCTGTTCTAGAAGGAAATGAAGTGCTCCGGGTTGAAAAAGTGATAAAACGTTCCAAAAACCTAGATTTATCCTATTACATTTGCCGTGTTTTATCCGTTTATGACTGTCTATATCGGAGGCAATTCTGTGGGGTTTCACGATTATTTATTTTCGGGTAGTGAGGCAATCAACCCTCTCTACGTACCTTAGTATGCTGGTGGGGCTGCCACCTTCGTGCCTGCATACTTGCACCCCTTCCGGAGCGGCTGCCTAGGAAAGGTGATCCTAGGGTGAGTACTGTAGGTGACCTTAGTCTCTCTCCTGGTTGCGACCAACTGGAGTTAATATTGCTACGTCCGTATCGAGAATATTCCACCTTCATCAGGCCCGAAGCTCTGGTTTTCCAGATTATTTGCCGCCGCTTGTCGTTGATCAGCTCTTCTATTTCTTCCATCTCCACTGGTCTTTCCTCGGTCGAGCTCGTCTCTCCTGGGGATTCTTCTTCGTCCGGTTCTCGCGAGCCCTGTTCTCCTTCTCTTTCGGGTGTCCATTCCGTCAAAAATTGATGCACGTCCCTCTATGGTCCCCCACCCTCCTCCTCTATGGTATTTATCATAGAGCTGACAGCCAGTCAGCGACTACATTCTCTTTACCGGGCTTATACACGATTTCCATATTGTATTGGGCCAGGAGCTCTTTCCATCGCGTAACCCACGCTGATGATTCCTTCAACGTCCCCACCCATTGCAAAGGTCTGTGATCTGTATGTACACGGAATCGCCGCCCGAATACGTAGGGTCTAAAGTGGTCAACTGCCCATACAATTCTTAACAACTCCCGTTCCAGAGCGCTGTATCTAGTTTCTGCGTCCGTAAGGCGTCTGCTGGCGTATGCTACCGGCGCTCACCGCCATCTGCTTCCTAGGATGACACTGCCCTTAACCCGTATTCGCTCGCGTCCGTAGTGACATTAAATGCTTTGCTAAAGTCCGGAAATGCCAATACCGGCTCCTCTTGTAACCCCTGCATACATTTACGGATGTTACTTTCCATTAGCGGCGTCACTATTATCTTTGCTCCCTTTTTTAGCACTCTAATGAGAGAGACTAGGTACTCCGCCATTTCCGGCACAAAGCGTCTGTAGTAATTAAGTTTTCCCAGTAACCTGCGAATTCCTTTTATGTCCCGCGGAACCACCATTTTCCGAATGCCCTCTACTTTATCTGTGCCAGGTTTGACTCCTTCTCTCGTAATCGTATAGCCTCAAAATTTGATTTGGTCCTGCTCTAGAAGTGATTTTTCATTCGATTGTTTTAGACCAAACTGGCGCACTCGTTCAAACACACTACGAAGGTGCCTCGAATGCTCGGCTTCCGATTTACACATGGAGATCGTCCATGTGCACCTGACATATTGTTTCGTCACTTCCCCTTAGAAATTCATCCATAAGGCGTTGGAACGTTATCGGGGCGTTCTTCAATCCGAAGGGCATCCGCGTGAATTCGTAGTGGCCCCTCTCAAAAGTGAATGCCGTTTTGTGTTGATCCCTGGGGTGCATTCGGATTTGGTGATATCCCGCCTTTAAATCCAGCGTACTAAATATCGTCGCCCCACTCAGTCTGTTCAGAATGTCTTCAAACCTGGGGATCGGGTATTTTTCATCCACCGTATTTTCATTTAATTTGCGGTAGTCTATTACCATCCGGTATTTTTCCCCATCTACTCCCGGTGCACTCTTTTTCTTCACCGCCCACAGCGGGTTATTATACGGTGATGTACTGTCCACAATTATCCCCTGACTCTTTAGACTAGATAATTCTTCCCGAATATGTTGGCGTAGTGCTTTTGGGTACCGTCTTTCTTTTATGTAGGTCACCATCTCCTGTTTCAACGGTATCTCGTGTATAGTTCTTCCCGTTACTCCCTCCCTGAAGAAGATGTCCCTGAACTCCCTCCTAATCGCCTTCTTCCAACCCTCCTCATGACTAATTGCCCCTATCCTTGCTCTGCCGTCTTCTATACGCTTCTGGCAATCGTATTTTCTCGTCCCTATCCTCATGTACCATTTTCCCTTGCGGATCCTAACCCGCGCGCCTACTCTTCCCAACAGATCGCATCCAATAATCCCCTGGTATTCCCGGGGCATACTCCCTACTATATGCACCGCTAATGTGCCGCCCTTAACTTCCCACCTGCTTAATCCCATCTCCGCTTCCCCTTCTACTTTACATGGGCCACCCAGGGTGATTAGTTTATCCTCTTCTACTTCCATCCGGGTCACCTCCTCTCTTGCGCTGCTATCTACCATTTCTTGTGCACATTCCATGAATGAGCGCTCTCCTGGAAGGCCACCTTTAGTCCTGGTTTCTTTGGCTAATTGAACCTTTAGAATAGTGGGCACAAATCCCATCCTTCCTTCTGTCTCGGCCGCACTCACCGTCTCCCTCATCTTTTCCGTAACTTGGTTAGATTTAGCCAACAGGGCTCCGGCGTACTGTCTCTTCGTCAGCCGGGGAGTTTTTACCTACCTGAATAGCTATAAGATATCTTCTTCTGGTGTCCATCTACTGACGCCGTATGCCTTCTTCAATCTCTCCTTCACCACCGGCCACGGTGTCTCCTCATTCGCTTGTATCTGGTTAAAGATCCTGCACTTGACCCTACACACCAGGGCCGTTTTCAGTGCTTCCGCGTTTCCGGGGTTCACCAGATCTTCTCTTAGTTTGGTCTCGATTCGCGCTATTAGGCGGTCTCCATTAGCCACTCTAATTTTCATCCATTCCAGCGCATTTGCATGCGCCGCTGCTAGCGTGTCTTGGGGCAATGAAGGAACGTTCTACACTTTCAGGACCGCCGGTCTCACAACTCCTTCGTTGGCCATTTCTTAATTCTTTTTCGTATCGTCTTTTAAAAGAAATAAAAAAAAATCTTATACGGACGCCCCGTCCCGGGTTTCAGTTAAGCGTCAGCAATTCCAAACATCAAAAAAAAAAGGAAAAGGTTTAAGTAATGACACGATCCGAAATAAGACTGACTTTATTCGGGTTTTAATTCTGTTTATATACATTCTGGCTGTTGTTTACAGCCGTATATGGTATTAAGGCTAATACTGCTAATACCGGGCCTTAACTTATATATATATATATATATATATATATATATATATATATATATATATATATAAGTTAAGTCCTGGAGACCAACAATATTCATGTTAATCCTAAAGAGCTTCCATGTAAGCAAGCCAAAGCTATATATGTAGGATTACTGGAGCAATAGTCAGTTATTATCTTGAATTCGTTGCGCTTATTACTAAACCCTTTCTTTTTCTTCATCTTTTTCGCTCGATAAACGCTAAGTGGTGCCGAAACCCGGGAGAACGAGCGTGCGGGAAACCGGTGAGCGGTAACCCGATTATTTTTTTGTAGTGTGAGAAGCGCTTTGTTTTTTTTTAAAGGTCGTGATGAGACTTGGCGGCCGATGGAATATTGAAGCCGGCAGTGCTCCAGGTTCCAGCCGAAGCCCTGGCGGTACCAAGAGCAGAAGTTCCCGCGTTGCCTAGGGACACCTTGGCGGAAGCCCATGCAAATACTTTAGCATGGATGAAGGTAAGGGCGGTGACGGCACAGGGCTTGCGTAAGGCGATCTCAGACCTTGAAAGGTTCAATGGAGAAATTGGAGAATTGAACCATTTCCTTAAAGGTGGCGATCGTATAATGAACAGAATAGAGGTTACGACATCAGAGAATGTATTAGACCCCAGAGAAGCGGATATGTTGAGGGCAGAGTTAGTGTGTCGCGTGAAGCTGCATGTATTAAACTTCATTCAGGCGGATGAAGAAACTCCCTGGCACATCATCAAGGAGAGATTGAAGAAGGCCTATGGAGGAGGCAGATGGACACCTGAAGAAGACCTCGTTTAGCTGTTTCGAGAAGGTAAACACCCGCGGCAGAGCAATGGTAAATACGCGGGCGAGTTGCTGGTGAAGTTTAATAGGATTACCCAAAAAATGCGCGAGACGGCGAGCGCCGCAGAAGTGGAATTCAAAATGTCATTTGTATCCACCTTGCTAAAAATACAGTTGGCGAGAGAAATAGGAAAGAAGGAAGGGCTACCCCGGAAGAAGAATTTTATCGAATGCGCCCAGGAAATGATGGACGCTAGTGCAAGGGATGACGAAGCACGGCCAGAGCCAGAAGAGTGGAATCGGGTCTCGTATCGAAGACCAAGATCCGCACCGGCAGTCTGGAGGAAGAAGGAGACGGAATTCCATAGGAGGGAGAAGACAGGAAATGATAAGCAGAGGCCAAGCATGAGAAAACGAGGTGAGCAGAGCAGAAGAGAAGAACGGCGATGCCATGGTTGCGGGAAGCCGGGGCATCTGGGTGCTCAGTGCCCTCGCACGGAGTGCTTTGGGTGCGGCACAGAAGGACACATTGCTAGGCATTGTCCTTATATGTACTCTCGCAGGGAGAAGCAGAGGGTGGAACCCATGGAGGTGAACGCCCAGAGAATTTTACGGAGACATAGGGCGACCCCAGTGTCGACAGAGATTTCTGAGACAGATGAAGAAGGACCGGCGAGCAGTGAAGGCGAAGGAGACAGGAGTGGACGACTACGAATAAAGACAGGGAGGAAGCAGCTGGCGGAGGACTGAGGGGAGTGTCGGCAGAGAGGCGACCGCACAATAGTGAACATAGGAGGATTGCCTATTATCCAGGTGGAGCGAGGAGTCAGGTGCCTTGTGGATACTGGGAGCTCCGGCACAATCCTGAGTCGGAAGGCGGTGGAGAAGTTGGCGGTTTGAAAAGGGACACTCCAGGTACAGGTATGTTCATGTAAATTAACTACTCTGGGTGGTCCTTGTTTAGTAGAGGGGGAGGTGATGATGGAACTAGGGGCGTGGTTTAGAACAGGGACCAAAGTAAGAGTTCGCGTGGTGGAGAATATGTTGCGTGGTTATGAAGGGATAATCGGGTGCGATATTTTAAATCGATTAGGAACTCGTGTGCGAAATAAGGATGGTAGATGGTCCATTAAGATAGGGGGTAAGACGTACAAATGTTACGGGAGGGTGAGAGACGCAATGGTGTGTGTAGGCGCGGTGAACCAGGCGGAGGATTGGAGGATACGAATCAGGCGGGACTTTAACGATATTTTTCACAAGGAGGGCGAGCGGTTAGGCGCGACGGGAGAAACCGTTCACGAAATACCGTTAAAGGAAGCGCGTGCGACATATGTGAAGGAAATGCGATACCCGCAGGCGTTGAGGCAGCACATAAGGGAAGAGATAAAGAGTCTTAAACAGCAAGGAATCATTGTGGACAGCACACCACCGTACAATAGTCCACTTTTGGCGGTGAAGAAAAAGAGCGCACCTGGGGAAGAAATGTATAGGGTTGTGATCGATTATAGGAGGCTGAATGAAAACACGGTAGACGAGAAGTACCCCATTCCGCGATTCGAGGACATCATAGATAGGTTGAGCGGGGCAACAGTGTTCAGCACCCTAGATTTAAAGGCGGGGTACCATCAGATCAAGATGCACCCGAGAGATCAATCCAAAACGGCGTTCACATTTGAAAGAGGACATTATGAGTTTACTAGGATGCAGTTCGGACTCAAAAACGCGCCCATTAACTTTTAGAAATTAATGGATGGGTTCCTCCGAGGAGTGGATGAAGACGTGTGTCAGGTCTATATGGACGATCTCTTGGTGTTTAGCAAGACTGAGAAGCAGCATACAGAAGATCTGAAGAGTGTGTTCAACAGGATACGGGAATTAGGCCTGGAGCTCTCCGCTGAAAAAAGTGCTTGGAAAAGGGGAGATTACTTTCTTAGGACACACCATTACGAAGGAGGGAGTTAAACCTGATAAGAGCAAGGTGGACGCAATTTCCAGGATGGCGGTACCGAGAGATGTAAAGGGGATACGTCGTCTGTTAGGCTCGTTGAATTACTACCGACGTTTTGTCCCGGAAATGGCGGAATATCTGGTCCCTATCAACAACCTATTGAAAAAAGGACAGAAAATTTTTGTTACCCCAGAGATGGAGAATAACATCCGCAAAAGTATGGCGCGGTTGCAAGAGGAACCAGTACTTGCCTTCCCGGACTTTGAGAAGCCCTTCATGCTCACGACAGATGCCAGCGAGTACGCACTGGGAGCGGTTTTGTCACAAGATGGGGGAAAAGGAGACCGTCCTGTTGCTTATGCTAGTCGGCGCCTCACGGAAGCCGAGACCAGATATAGTGCACTAGAGCGCGAACGTTTAGGAATAGTGTGGGCAATAGACCATTTCCGACCCTACGTATTTGGAAGAAAGTTCACGGTGCATACGGATCACAGACCTCTGCAGTGGGCGGGCAAAATGAAGGAATCATCCGCTCGAATCACTAGGTGGAAGGAGTTTTTGGGACAGTACAACCTGGAAATCAAGTAAAAACCCGGCAAAGAGAATGTGGTAGCCGATTGGCTTTCCCGGGCCATAATGGTAAACGCGGTGGACGAGGCGGGAGAGGGATCATCACGGGACATTAGACAGTTTCTACAGGAATGGACTCCGGAGGGAGAAGGGGAACAGAGTACTGACAGTAGCGAGCAGGAGGATGAGAACCAGGTCGAAGAAACATCAGTGGGAGACAGGCCGATCGAGATGACGCAACTTGAGGAGATCATTAATGACAAGCGACGCCAGGTCATTTGGAAAATCAGGACTTCGGGACTTCTCAAAATGGAGTTCTCCAACTATGGAAATTGTGACATCATAACCATCTGGTCACAACCCGGAGTCAATGACGAAAATATTTGTCGGGCACTGAAAGATGCTTCCCATCTTCCATCCCAAAGGAGTACAAGAGGAGACGCCCACTGCAGAATCACCTTTGTCGGATCTGCAAATCGACACATTCTCCTGGAGGGGCTATAAGTGGGACACGTTAATAGACTGCTTTAGTAAGGTAGCTGCGACCCATCTCATAAATGAGAAATCGGCGGATGCAGTCCTAGGGGCCCTTCGTGCATGGTTTAAGGTCTACGGAGTACCCGATAGGATCGCCTCTGATGGTGGAATGGAGTTTGACAACGCCAAGATCAGGGCAGAAGCAAAGGAATTGGACATTGTCTGGAGAATTAACACCCCGGGACACCCTAAGAGTAGAGGAGTCATCGAAAGATTACACAGTACTCTTAGCGACCATCTGCGTATTTATCAGTTGGATAAAGGGTTAGAGCCGGAGGAGACGATGGAGAAGGCGATCGCGGCGTAAAACGAGTCCATTCTCTCAGTTACCGGATCCCGTTGAAATTATTTTCGGGCTGCGACAACAGCGGAGGGACATTAGAGCTACAACCGTTGAGGGCGAATTAAGAGATCAGGTGGTTACTAATCGGATATCGATCACGAAGTTACGGGAAAAAGTGAAAGATAAGTTAGAACGGGAGAAACGGAGTCGAGTGGCGAAAGAATATCTCCGCAGGGACTAGTCAAAGTGCCAGACTAGTGGGGAATAACGCTCCCCCGGGCTCCTGAGTTCAGTACACGGCACTCTCACATAACAGAACAGCACACTTTACACTTACTCATACACAAGGCCATATACAGTACACACCTCAGGGCCACCTTCCCTGGGAAGACCCATGGTTGGGTGGGTATAACCAAACCACCAGTTGTCCCGAGGATACGGGGCCTCTAGCACTGGGCCAATCACCCGTCTGGAGTATAGCAGATTCAGAGAAACCAACCTAGCCTCGGATGTGGACAGTCTTCACGGAATCGACCCGGCGCGCTTAAGGATATACGAATGGGAACGTGGAATATAAAAACTTTAACAGGGAAGGAGGTCGAGTTGGTGGAGGAAATGAGGACCTACAAAGTAGAAATTCTCGGTATAAGTGAAGTGAAGAAGAAGGGCAGTGGAGAAATGAAATTGGCTAATAATTACTCCCTAATTTATGCTGGAGTACCTAGAGGGGTTTTTGCCAAAGAAGGGGTGGGCCTAGTAATGTCGCCAAATATGTATGAGCATTTAGAGAACTGGGAACCAATATCTCCAAGAATGATTGCAGCAGATTTTAAGATGACCATAGGTAAGATCTCCATAATCCAGGTGTATGCACCAACGGAAGATGCTAGTGTTGCAGACAAGGAGGCATTCTACTCGAATTTGCAAAAAATAGTGGACAAAGCTAAAGGAAAAGGAAGGTCAGTAATCCTGAGTGGGGACTTCAATGCCAGAACAGGAAATGATGAAAGATCTGGATATGGAGCTCTAGGGCTACATGGAGGTGAGAATGTGAGGAATAGTAATGGACAGCGGCTAATAGACTTTTGTGTCCATAATGACTTCCTCATAGGAAATTCTTTCTATCCACACAAGAGGATCCACAAAATCACTTTCTCATGCTTGGAACGAAATAGTGTAATTGACCATTTCATATATGATAGGAACGTAAGGCAGTATTTCGCTGATATAAAAGTAGTAAGAGGAGCGGAGATAGGCAGCGACCACCTTTTACTTGTGGCTGATACAAAGATCATCCCAGAGTATAAAAGGAAAATAAAAGCATTTGAAACCCTCAACGTAAGGGCCTTGGATGACCCAGAGAAAAGGGCCCTCTTTACAGAAAGCCTGGAAAATAAATTGCGAGAAACATCATTCGATGGAGACGTGGAAAAAATATGGAAGGCACTGAAAGCATGTATCCTGGAAACAGCAAATGCAGTATGTGGGAAGAAGAGAGTGTCCGGTAAGGGAAAGCGGACAGATTGGTGGACCAATGACCTCCAACGACTGGTTTCTCAGAAAAAGCTTGCCTGGAAAGCATACCTTAAAGATAGAACTGAAGGAAAGCTACACGTTTATCGAACAGCCAGGAATGAATGTAAGGTAGCCATACGCCAGGCCAAGAAAAAGTCATGGGAGGATTTTGGTAAAAGGCTGAGCGAGGACCATCGCGAATCTATAAGAGCATTTTGGCGAAAAGTTAAAACGTTAAGAGGAAAGCAATGCAAGCCCATTAGAAATGTAAAAGGTAGCGATGGAATCGTACTTACAGACAAGGAAAAGATCCTTGGCAGATGGAAGCAATATTTCCAGGAGCAATTCTCCGAAAGCCCAGAAACAGACCATTACCATGAACGAGAGTCCAATATGCAGGAAAGCCTGGAGGTTATAGAGGAAGAAGAAATAGAAAATGCAATCCGTAAGCTAAAAAGAGGCAAAGCATCAGGAAGGGATGGAATTGCACCAGAGTATTTGAAATATGGTGGTCAAGAACTTCTTAAAGCACTTCAATCGCTGTTCCAAGAAGTGTATGACAGAAAGAAAATTCCCATGGACTGGAAATATTGTATTATCCTCCCTATTTATAAAAAAGGATGCACAACAGACTGCAAAAATTATAGACCCATTAGTTTGCTTTCCGTAGTCTGTAAACTTTACACTTCTATTCTAGAAAAGAGACTCCGGCGGATTGTAGAAGGGCAGCTAGAAGCGGAACAGGCTGGTTTTCGTCCGGGCCGACAGACGCAGGATCATATCTTTGTTCTCAGAAATATTGCTGAAAAAGCTTGGGACAGAGATAGGAATCTATATCTTGCATTTCTTGATCTGAAGGCAGCGTTTGATGTGGTCCCAAGAAAAGAAATTTGGAATGCACTAATAGCCAAGGGTGTACCTGGAGACTTACTGGCAGCCATACAGTCAGCCTACCAAGGTGCCATGGCAGTGGTAAGAATAAATGGTATGGAATCGGAACCTTTTCCAATTGCGAAAGGAGTTAGACGGGGAGATAGCTTAAGTCCCCTTCTATTTATAAACGTAATGGACGAAATCCACAAAATCTGCAAGCGTCGAACTGCATGGACAACAATCGGGAAATGGAATATGAGAACTGTCCTCGTTCAAAGCCTTTTATACGCGGATGACATAGTCCTAATAGCCGACACCAAGACCAAACTACAACAAGCTCTGATAGAATGGGAAGAAGAGTTGCTCAGGAAAGGGATGCAAATTAACACCTTCAAGAGTAAAGTGCTGGTTATGGCGAGGGAAGAACAGGAAGATGTCCAACTCATCTGCAATGGCGAGACACTTGAGGTAGTGAAGGAATATACCTACTTAGGGACCGTAATTAGTAGCTCGGGTAAGATAGACGCCGAAATATCAAACAGAATAAGTAAGGCGAATCAAGTGTATTACCAGATTACTAATAGCATTATCGGCCACCGAGAAGTAGATAAGAAGACCAAAATGCATGTATATAAGTCTGTTTACCTACCTACACTCACCTACGGCGGAGAAAGCTGGACAACACTGGACAGGCACTCTAGTCGCATAACGGCAGCGGAAATGAGGTTCCTTCGCAGATCTGTTGGGAGAACTAGAAGGGATCGCATTAGAAACGAAAGCATTAGAGAGCAACTAGACGTTACAGAGCTTTAAACCACTCTAGAAAGACGGCAACTCCAGTGGTTTGGTCATGTCTGCCGGATGAACGAGGACACGAATCCAATAAAGGTATTAGAGGCTCGACCCACAGGAAAGAGACCACGCGGACGTCCCAGAATTACGTACCAAGAATATATCCAAAGAATTGGAAGTAAAAGAGGCAAATCGCTCAATGAGATGAAGCGGCTAAGCAGGGACCGGGAGGAGTGGTTACGCTGGATTGAGGCTCCTCGACGCTAGCTAATGGCATAAGAGGAAGAAAAAGAAGAGAAGAGAAGAAGTGGTTACTAATCGGATATCGATCACGAAGTTACGGGAAAAAGTGAAAGATAAGTTAGAACGGGAGAAACGGAGTCGAGTGGCGAAAGAATATCTCCGGGTCAAGGACGCCATGGGGAGGATTAAAATTGGTACCATCGTGTATAGACAGCGGAGTTCCAACCGGGGGAAAGTATTGATACCCTACGAAGGGCCAATCCGAGTGGTAGCAATTAGGGAACATAACCTTGTAACCATTGAACACATTAAAGATCCCAGGAAACGTAGAAATGCTCATATTGAACAACTTAAGCTTCCACTCGAGTAGTGTGACCATTCGTAACGGCCTGGAGTGTCCTGGTCGCCATACACAGAAGCATATATTTTGTTTTATTATTTTTGTTACTATGAGTGTATATATAATGTGGAATTATGTTTTTACTATATGAAGTATCTATTTTCTATTTTTTTCTTCTTTCTCTCTCTCTTTTCTTTTTGTGTATAGTGTGTGGTAGTTCTATTTCTGTGTAAAACATGAGTAGTGCAGTTAAAAAGAGAATTTTGTTTGTAAGTTCATTTTTTTTTTGTGGTTTGTTGTAAGGTTCAGCATTCTGTACGTTGGCTGTTGTTGTTGGTATCCCTCTTCTCCAAGTTTCCGAATTTTTTTCGAAACTGGTAGGGGGGAGTTAAGTCCTGGAGACCAACAATATTCATGTTTATCCTAAAGAGCTTCCATGTAAACAAGCCAAAGCTATATATTTGGGATTACTGGAGCAATAAAGTCAGTTATTATCTTGAATTCGTTGTGCTTATTACTAAACCCTTTCTTTTTTTTCATCTTTTTCGCTCGATAAACGCTAAGTTATATAATATATATAAGTTAAGTGAGGAGTTAAGGATTATGGGGAAAAATATATAAATAAACATATAAGGCTGTACAAAAGTCAATAAAGGCAGTTGTATTCTAGACATTGTGGCGTTCACATCATTCTTCCTTTCTCTTTTTTTTTGCGTTTCGTGCCGAACAGGTTTTAAGTGGTGCCGAAACCCGGGACCTTTTGGATATTCGTGAGACCTGACGAAAATTAATTTAGTTTCGCTAGTATAGATGCCGCTTCGACCAAGTACATTAGACGAAGTGGTACGCGAAATCCAGGGCAAATTCCAGACGTCATCCAGAATGTCAGAAGAGGGCAACACCTCGACAGCAGCTAGCACTGAGATGATGCAAGCGGTTAATGCGGAGATGATGCGGTTAGAATGGATGCGGATGAGGACCGCGTCGGCCACTTATTTGAAGAGCGCCATAGCGGAGCTGGAGAAGTTTGGAGGTGAGATCGGTCACCTTAACCATTTTCTAAAGAGAGGCCAACAAATCCATGTCCTGCTGGAGTCCAAGATAACAGCAGGGTTAGTAGATCAACTCGATGTCTTAGAGTTGCGGGCATCATTAATAGGAAGGGTGCGACGCAGCATACTAAATCACATCCAGGCAGACGAACTGACGGCATGGGACGAAGTAGTGCGGCGGCTGAAACAGGCCTATGGCGGAGGAAGATGGTCGCCGGAAGAAGACCTGTATCGGCTGTTTACAGAAACCCGGCACACAGGCCAGTCAGGATATTCATTTGCGGCAACGATGTTACGCCAATATATCGCCATAGCGGAAAAGATAGTCGAGACCGTCGGTCAGGCAGAGGCGGGCCAACAGCTGGCCATTTACGATAAAATTTTGAAAGTGCAGCTAGGAAGGAATTTAAAGACTAGGGAAAAGTTCGCTGCAGAAAAGACGTTCCTAGACTGTGTCCGGGAAATCATGGACCGAGAGGCGCGTGAACAGGAGGAAGATGAGGTTCAACCAGAGCACGGGTGGCAACAGGCAAGGCCAAGGCAAAGAAGAGCATTTCGGAGACCTTCACCAAGGAGAGATGAGCAGCGCAATGGACGAAAAGGGGAGCACGGCTCAAGCAGAGACGAGCGCGGATCTCATAGGGAGGAAGAAGAACAAAGATTCACCTCTCGGAAGCCACGTAGAGATGGCAGAAGATGCTACGAGTGCAGTAGGATTGGCAACATTGCGGCGAACTGCCCGTCTGTGAAATGTTTCGAGTGTGGCGAAAAAGGGCATGTGGCACGAGCATGTCCTTGGATGCATTCGAAGAGACCACGGGAGGAACCTATGGAGGTTAACGCTCATCGGACGAGGTACGCGCGTCGCACGACATCATCGAGCTCCGAGGAGACGTCATCACCATCGAGTTCCAGTGGAGAGGAGGAGGAGCAGCCGACTTCATGGGCACAAATCACGAAGGGACGGAGCAGCAAGAAATTACGGCCGACAGCAGCGATGGCGAGGAAGGAAACCCAAATTTGAGGAGACGCGGGCAACCCCAGAGGCTATAGATATGAGGTAAACACTGTGTGTAATGTGTGGGATAGGTTGCCCATAGTAGAGGGGAGTCAGGGGAGGGTTAAGGCCCTCATTGATACGGGAAGTACGAGTACTCTCGTGAGCAAGGGGATGCTAGGATGTACTGACGTGGTAGAGAAATGTAGATGTTCTATAACCACCTTGAGCGGATCTTGTGCGGTGCTGGGGGAATATCGATGGAATTTGCGGGAGTTAACAGGGCGCGACCTAACAATGACTGTTCACGTGCTGGGTGATTTAGCACCCCAGTATAATGTTTTAATAGGATGTGATGTCCTAGACTCGGTGGGTTTTCGGTTAGAAGGGAGGAAGGCAACTGGGAAATACAGTTGGGGAATAAGACGCACCAGTGCCGGTTCCGAACAGCGCAGTCAAGTCTTCGCACGACTGCCCTCACGGCAGGGGTAAGGGGCGGCAGGATGGGGGAATTACTCGAAGAATTTAGGGATGCGTTTTATGAGGAGGGAGGGACCTTACCGGCTACTGGATGGACATGTCACGAGATTAATTTAAAAGAAAATAAAATTTCGTATACGAAGTATATATATATATATATATATATATATATATATATATATATATATATATATATATATATATATATATAGAGAGAGAGAGAGAGAGAGAGAGAGAGAGAGAGAGAGAGAGAGAGTTATACATTATAGTTATACATAGTTATGCATTATAGTTATACATAGAGTATACCTATATATAGTTGACATCCGCATGATGGTATAGAAGGATCGATCTAATTAGCGATTGATAAATTGTTTGCCTCTTCTATAATTTTGTTTTATTGAAAACTAATTTCGAATGTTATATATTCATCTCCAGTTCTAAAAATACACAAAAAATTCAAAAATAAGCAATTCAAAATATAGTTTGGTATTACTATACATATTAAAGTATCATCATGATCATATAAATGAATAGAACTATAATAAAGAAATTAAAATAATATATTCCATTGCAAAAAGAACGGGTACAATAAAACCACTATCAATCATATTTTTAAAAAACAAATACAAAAAAAGACAACCTATTTCAACAACCCCCCGAAACATTATGTTTCGATTCCATATTACGGCCCTATATCCACCAAAGTCGGAAATGAATTGAAAAAAACTTGGATTTAACTCTGCATTTAAAATAGAAAAAACATATCCTCATATTTCTCTTCTCGTCAGACAAAATAGACCCTTTCCAAAAAAGCGGAGTTTACATATATATAATATCGCGGATCAACTTGCACTCATTCACATCCACAGTGTGCTGTATAATCCCATTATAATTATATATAGTCCTACCACACTCCGTCCCCCGACGGGAGTGGGCAATATTGTGCCGATAACCCAGTCGCGACGCTAAGGTTAAAAAAAAAAAAATTTAATCCACAACCCTTCTACTTTCACCAAACCATCAAAGATAAAATACAATTATATCTCCTGTCAAAAAAAAATAAGTTCGGATGCCACACTATTTTAAGGAAAACAGTGAAACCCTAAAAGAAAAAAATTATAGAAAAAAAAACCAAGGAAACATATACCAATATAAATAAATTAAAACAATGATAAAATAAATTTAACAAAAAAAAAAAAATAATTATTTAATCGTCTTGATCAACAAAATAATTTAATTAAAAATTCTTAAAAAGACCCTTAAGTCACTTAAAAAAAATAATGATAAAAAAAAAATTAATTTAATTATTAACAAAAAAAAAGATACCTGCCGGAGGTAGCTTCGAACTCAGGGCCTCAGTGTGACTCTATATTTATATAAGCACTAAACCCTTTGAGAGACGTAGTTTACATGGACATTCCTAAATTTTCTATGGTAAAATATAATAATACCAGGATAATATAATAAATAACATAAAACAACATGTTTGAAAAAAAAAATATACATAAACTTTTAAAAAAATGTCGCATGCCCCCACGACCTCCCTGACAGTCTTCTTCATATTCCACCAGAAGTACCGCCGCTTAAGTGCTTGCAAAGTTTCGGCGATTCCCCTATGATTCGTTTTGCCCTGGTGATATGCTACGGTAATTTCTTTCTGACGTTCGCTCTCTCGGATCGTCTCTACCATCACGGTACATCGAATGAAGGTACGGTCCACACCCAATCTTTCTAACCGCCATAACCGCTGCCCTTTCTCCCACACGGTGGCATTTCCTATATATAAGTGGGATGTTCTTCCCGGCTTGGAAGCATCATTCAGTGCCCGACAAATATTTTCGTCATTGACTCCGGGTTGTGACCAGATGGTTATGATGTCACAATTGCCATAGTTGGAGAACTCCATTTTGAGAAGTCCCGAGGTCCTGATTTTCCAAATGACCTGACGTCGCTTGTCATTAATGATCTCCTCAAGTTGCGTCATCTCGATCGGCCTGTCTCCCACTGATGTTTCTTCGACCTGGTTCTCATCCTCCTGCTCGCTACTGTCAGTACTCTGTTCCCCTTCTTCCTCCGGAGTCCATTCCTGTAGAAACTGTCTAATGTCCCGTGACGATCCCTCTCCCGCCTTGTCCACCGCGTTTACCATTATGGCCCGGGAAAGCCAATCGGCTACCACATTCTCTTTGCCGGGTTTTTACTTGATTTCCAGGTTGTACTGTCCCAAAAACTCCTTCCACCTAGTGATTCGAGCAGATGATTCCTTCATTTTGCCCGCCCACTTCAGAGGTCTATGATCCGTATGCACCGTGAACTTTCTTCCAAATACGTAGGGTCGGAAATGGTCTATTGCCCACACTATTCCTAAACTTTCGCGCTCTAGTGCAATATATCTGGTCTCGGCTTCCGTGAGGCGCCGACTAGCATAAGCAACAGGACGGTCTCCTTTTCCCCCATCTTGTGACAAAACCGCTCCCAGTGCGTACTCGCTGGCATCTGTCGTGAGCATGAAGGGCTTCTCAAAGTCCGGGAAGGCAAGTACTGGTTCCTCTTGCAGCCGCGCCATACTTTTGCGGATGTTATTCTCCATCTCTGGGGTAACAAAAATTTTCTGTCCTTTTTTCAATAGATTGTTGATAGGGACCAGATATTCCGCCATTTCCGGGACAAAACGTCGGTAGTAATTCAACGAGCCTAACAGACGACGTATCCCCTTTACATCTCTCGGTACCGCCATCCTGGAAATTGCGTCCACCTTGCTCTTATCAGGTTTAACTCCCTCCTTCGTAATGGTGTGTCCTAAGAAAGTAATCTCCCCTTTTCCAAGCAGTGACTTTTCAGCGGAGAGCTCCAGGCCAAATTCCCGTATCTTGTTGAACACACTCTTCAGATCTTCCGTATGCTGCTTCTCAGTCTTGCTAAACACCAAGAGATCGTCCATATAGACCTGACACACGTCTTCATCCACTCCTCGGAGGAACTCATCCATTAATTTCTAAAAGTTAATGGGCGCGTTTTTGAGTCCGAACTGCATCCTAGTAAACTCATAATGTCCTCTTTCAAATGTGAACGCCGTTTTGGATTGATCTCTCGGGTGCATCTTGATCTGATGGTACCCCGCCTTCAAATCTAGGGTGCTGAACACTGTTGCCCCGCTCAACCTATCTATGATGTCCTCGAATCGCGGAATGGGGTACTTCTCGTCTACCGTGTTTTCATTCAGCCTCCTATAATCGATCACAACCCTATACATTTCTTCCCCAGGTGCGCTCTTTTTCTTCACCGCCAAAAGTGGACTATTGTACGGTGGTGTGCTGTCCACAATGATTCCTTGCTGTTTAAGACTCTTTATCTCTTCCCTTATGTGCTGCCTCAACGCCTGCGGGTATCGCCTTTCCTTCACATATGTCGCACGCGCTTCCTTTAACGGTATTTCGTGAACGGTTTCTCCCGTCGCGCCTAACCGCTCGCCCTCCTTGTGAAAAATATCGTTAAAGTCCCGCCTGATTCGTATCATCCAATCCTCCGCCTGGTTCACCGCGCCTACACACACCATTGCGTCTCTCACCCTCCCGTAACATTTGTACGTCTTACCCCCTATCTTAATGGACCATCTACCATCCTTATTTCGCACACGAGTTCCTAATCGATTTAAAATATCGCACCCGATTATCCCTTCATAACCACGCAACATATTCTCCACCACGCGAACTCTTACTTTGGTCCCTGTTCTAAACCACGCCCCCAGTTCCATCATCACCTCCCCCTCTACTAAACAAGGACCACCCAGAGTAGTTAATTTACATGAACATACCTGTACCTGGAGTGTCCCTTTTCAAACCGCCAACTTCTCCACCGCCTTCCGACTCAGGATTGTGCCGGAGCTCCCAGTATCCACAAGGCACCTGACTCCTCGCTCCACCTGGATAATAGGCAATCCTCCTATGTTCACTATTGTGCGGTCGCCTCTCTGCCGACACTCCCCTCAGTCCTCCGCCAGCTGCTTCCTCCCTGTCTTTATTCGTAGTCGTCCACTCCTGTCTCCTTCGCCTTCACTGCTCGCCGGTCCTTCTTCATCTGTCTCAGAAATCTCGGTCGACACTGGGGTCGCCCTATGTCTCCGTAAAATTCTCTGGGCGTTCACCTCCATGGGTTCCACCCTCTGCTTCTCCCTGCGAGAGTACATATAAGGACAATGCCTAGCAATGTGTCCTTCTGTGCCGCACTCAAAGCACTCCGTGCGAGGGCACTGAGCACCCAGGTGCCCCGGCTTCCCGCAACCATGGCATCGCCGTTCTTCTCTTCTGCTCTGCTCACCTCGTTTTCTCATGCTTGGCCTCTGCCTATCATTTCCTGTCTTCTCCCTCCTATGGAATTCCGTCTCCTTCTTCCTCCAGACTGCCGGTGCGGATCTTGGTCTTCGATACGAGACCCGATTCCACTCTTCTGGCTCTGGCCGTGCTTCGTCATCCCTTGCACTAGCGTCCATCATTTCCTGGGCGCATTCGATAAAATTCTTCTTCCGGGGTAGCCCTTCCTTCTTTCCTATTTCTCTCGCCAACTGTATTTTTAGCAAGGTGGATACAAATGACATTTTGAATTCCACTTCTGCGGCGCTCGCCGTCTCGCGCATTTTTTCGGTAATCCTATTTAACTTCACCAGCAACTCGCCCGCGTATTTACCATTGCTCTGCCGCGGGTGTTTACCTTCTCGAAACAGCTGAACGAGGTCTTCTTCAGGTGTCGATCTGCCTCCTCCATAGGCCTTCTTCAATCTCTCCTTGATGATGTGCCAGGGAGTTTCTTCATCCGCCTGAATGAAGTTTAATACATGCAGCTTCACGCGACACACTAACTCTGCCCTCAACATATCCGCTTCTCTGGGGTCTAATACATTCTCTGATGTCGTAACCTCTATTCTGTTCATTATACGATCGCCACCTTTAAGGAAATGGTTCAATTCTCCAATTTCTCCATTGAACCTTTCAAGGTCTGAGATCGCCTTACGCAAGCCCTGTGCCGTCACCGCCCTTACCTTCATCCATGCTAAAGTATTTGCATGGGCTTCCGCCAAGGTGTCCCTAGGCAACGCGGGAACTTCTGCTCTGGGTACCGCCGGGGCTTCGGCTGGAACCTGGAGCACTGCCAGCTTCAATATTCCATCGGCCGCCATGTCTCAACACGACCTTTAAAAAAAACAAAGCGCTTCTCACACTACAAAAAAATAATCGGGTTACCGCTCACCGGTTTCCCGCACGCTCGTTCTCCCGGGTTTCGGCACCACTTAGCGTTTATCGAGCGAAAAAGATGAAGAAAAAGAAAGGGTTTAGTAATAAGCGCAACGAATTCAAGATAATAACTGACTATTGCTCCAGTAATCCTACATATATAGCTTTGGCTTGCTTACATGGAAGCTCTTTAGGATTAACATGAATATTGTTGGTCTCCAGGACTTAACTTATATATATATATATATATATAAGTTAAGTTGGGACTTACATTAGTATAGCCACTAATTCTAAACTGGCATTGTAAACATTGTAAATAGTATATATAGAGGATTAGAATCTGAATAAAGTTAGTGTTTAACCAGCCTTCCTGTGAGTACTTTATCTCCCCATTTCCTCTTTTTTTTTATGTTTTGCGTGTTGAAGCTCTTAAGTGGTGCCGAAACCCGGGATCTTTTTTAGCAGTTCGCAGTGAGAATTTTTTTTCTTTTTCCTTTTTTTTCTTACGGAAGAGTATTTTGATTTTGCTACTTATCAATTTTTATTTCTATTTTTTCTCACTTTAAAAAAAAAAAAAAAAAAAAAAAAACATGAATGAACAAGGACAAAGAGAGATCCTTAGGCCAGCAACGTTAACGCTGGAGCCTTCACAGCCAGAATCGGTGAATCCCGAATTCCCGCCATTGTCATCAGCAACTCTAACAATGGCGCGAGCGGACTTAGCTGCGCAGGAGGCGAATAGAATCGCACAGGAGACGAACGAATTAGAAAGAATGAAGCTCAAAAAGGCAAATGCGCAAGATATCAGAAGAGAAATTTCCGATTTAGAGAAATTTAACGGAGATGTGGGGGAGTTAAATCATTTTCTCAAAGGCGGGGACGGGATTATGAACAGCATACAATCCCAGGTAGCAGTAGACCTCCTAGAAGAATCAGATGCCAAAAGGTTACGGGTGGCCCTAGCACGGCGGGTCAGAAGGAGTGTTCTAAACCTGATTCAAGCGGATGAGGATACCGCGTGGCAGGTAATCAAGGAAAGACTGAAGAAAGCCTATGGAGGGGGGCGATGGGCCCCAGAAGAAGATATGCTTCAAATGTTCCGAGACATGAAGAGAACGAACCAGACAAACGGTCAGTACGCTGCAGGTCTCCTCGTGAAGCTAAACAGGATAAACGAGAAGTTGCGAGAGGTAATGGACACAAGTGCAGTCGAGGCGTGGATGATATTTATGACCACGGTACTGAAGGTTCAGTTAGCCAGGGATACTGGGAGGAAGGACGGTCTACCCAGAGATAAATCGTTTATAGAATGTGCACAGGAAATGGTGGACGCGAGTGCACGTGACGAGGAAGAGAGAGAGGAGTTTGAACCAGGGTGGAGTAGGGTGTCTTACCGAAGAAACGAGGCAGGGAAGAATAGAGTAAGACAGGACCTAGGAAGAAGGAGAGAGGGAGAGTTTGGGAGAAGATAAAAAGGACCAAGAGAAAGAAGGCAATTTGTGGATAGGAAGAGTGGCAGAAGAGAGGAAAGAAAGTGCCATGAATGTGGCAAGACAGGGCACTTGGTAGCTCAGTGCCCGCGTACGCGTTGTTTTGAATGCCACAACGAGGGACATATGGCCAGACAATGCCCATATATACGGCGCAGGGAGCACGACCGAGGAGAACCGATGGAGGTCAACGCTCAAAGAATGTGGCGGAGGAGCAGAATACCGTCGGAATCGGCCAGATCTTCAGAGACTTCAGGGTCCGAGACGGAGAGCAGCGCACCCGGCGGCAGAGGAACCCCTGGGGGAAGGAGCAAGCAGCGGAGTGCAGGACGGCGAATAGAGCAGGTAAAGAGAGAATGAGGAGCGTATGAACGGAGGGGCAACCTTTTTTGTGTAAATAGTGTGGTAAAGAAGTGTGATCGGTTGCCTGTTATAGAGTTTTGTAAAGGGTGGAAGTGTTTGGTGGATACAGGAAGTTCCTGTACGTTAGTGAGTAGCGATAAGTTGGAAGTGCTATTTAAAGGAAAGGTTAAGCCAGGCGTGAGACCATGTCAGTGTAAAGTAGTCACTTTGAGTGGGCCCTGTACGATAGAGGGAGAAATAGATCTAACCTTAGACAAGTGGGGAAAAAAGGGAGAGGTGATGACGTTGCATGTTGTAGAAATCATGCCGCGCGAGTATGGGGGAATTTTAGGGTGTGATCTATTTAGCAAACTAGGCGCGAATATCCGGAGTTCAGGAGGCCGTTGGGCAATTAAGATCGGGAAAAAGAAGTATGAAACGGTACAGGACGTGAAAGGGAGCGTTAGGTGTGTCGGGGTAATCAACAAAGGGGCGGACTGGAGACAAGGTATAAGGGAGGAGTTCGCCGACATTTTTTTTCACGAAGGAGACCCATTGAGTGCGACGGGGGAAACTCTACACGAAATTAATTTGAAGTCGGATAAGGTTACCTACGTGAAGGAACGGAGATACCCACAAGCATTGAGGGGACACATTCGCGAGGAAATCGAGGAGCTAAAACGTCAAAGGATCATCGTGGATAGTACCTCGCCTTTTAATAGTCCACTATGGGCAGTTAAGAAGAAACTCGTCGATGGAGAAACAAAGGAGCGTTACAGGGTAGTGGTTGACTTCCGGCAATTAAATGAGAACACGCTCGACGAAAAGTACCCCATTCCTAGATTGGAGGACATCTTGGATAGACTGGGTGGAGCATCGGTGTTTAGTACACTCGATCTGAAATCAGGGTACCATCAAATTCGCATGCACCCTAGGGACCAGGCCAAAACAGCGTTTACTTTCGAAAGGGGGCATTACGAATTTACCCGTATGCCGTTCGGCTTAAAGAATGCACCCATAACGTTCCAAAGACTGATGGACGAATTTTTGCGTAGGCTGGACGAAAACATGTGCCAGGTATACATGGACGACCTCCTGGTTTTTAGTAAGACAGAGGCGAGTCATATAGAGGATCTGCGACAAGTCTTCACTAGAATACGACAGTTTGGGCTGAAACTATCGCAGGAAAAATCGACATTGGGTCAAAAACAGATTAATTTTCTGGGACATGTGATTTCTGCGGAAGGGGTACGACCAGACGGAAAGAAAGTAGAGGCAATTGGAAAAATGGCAATGCCTAGCGATGTGAAGGGGATCAGGAGACTGTTGGGAACTTTAAACTACTACCGTCGATTTGTCCCGGAGATGGCTGAAAATCTGGTACCTCTGAATGAACTGTTGCGGAAGGGGCGCACGGTTAGAATTACGCCAGAGATTGAGGCGAATATTAGAAAATGCATGTTGAGGTTACAAACGGAGCCAGTCCTCGCATTCCCAGACTTTTCCAAACCATTTTCAATCACCACGGATGCCAGCGAATATGCACTGGGGGCGGTTCTATCGCAGGAGGGTGAGAGTGGGGAAAGACCTGTGGCTTACGCTAGCAGGAGGCTTACGGATGCGGAAGCCCGGTATAGCGCACTGGAACGAGAATTCCTTGGAATTGTATGGGCAGTGCAACACTTTCGGCCGTATATATTCGGGAGAAGGTTTAAAGTACATACCGATCATCGTCCTCTGTTGTGGGTGAGCAATCTGAAGGAGACCTCAGCTAGAGTCACACGGTGGAAGGAGATTCTAAGCCAGTACAATCTGGAAGTAGCTTATAAACCAGGTAAAGATAATGTTGTAGCGGACTGGTTATCTCGCGCGTAACAGGTAAATATGGTGGAAACAGAGGCTGGGGAAGCATCGGGAGACTTACAAAGGTTCGTGAGGGAATGGACGCCAGACGGGGAAGGAGAACGCGGGACCGACCATCAAAGCAATGGGGACCCCTCGGATGACGAGTCAGGGGACGAGAGACCAGCAGAGATGGAGGAGCTGGACGACATAATTAACGACAAGGCTCGACAGGTCATATGGAAGACAAGGACTACGGGACTTGTAAAAATGGATTTTTCCAAATACGAAAGACATACCATCGTCACTATTTGGTCTCAACCGGGAGTCAAGGAGGAGCAAATCTGCCGAGTGTTGAAAGACGCATCGAAGGTAGGCGCGACCCATTATTTATATGTCGGCAACGCAACGGTGTGGGATAAGATCCGCAACTTGTGGAAGAAAGAAAAAATAGGGATAGACAGATCCTTTATCCGATGCCGCTCTATTGTGGAGACCATCCGCGATCCCGAACAGCAAAAAGACGTGACGATCGCTTACCACCAAGGGAAGACAAACCACCGCGGAATCAACGAGACGTTGGCGTCATTGAAAAGAAGATATTATTGGGTAGGGATGCGGAAGACGGTAGAAGAGGTTATGCGTAACTGCCACATTTGCCATACAGCTAAATATGACCGGCACCCCCCCCCCGTAGGATTACAAACCGAGACGAGGACGCCTACGGTGCCGTTAACGGACCTTCAAGTGGACACGTTTACGTGGAGAGGATTTAAATGGGTGACAGTAGTGGACACCTTTAGCAAAACAGCAATGGCCCACCTGGTGAAGGAGAAATCGGCGGCAGCGGTTAGTAGCGCCCTCCAAACATGGTTTCAGTTTTACGGAGTGCCAGATACGATCACCTCGGACGGCGGTAAGGAATTTGACAACGCCCAGTTACGACAGGAGACGAAAAGGCTGGGAATTTCATGGCACTGGAATACGGCCGGACATCCAAAAAGTAGGGGGGGGATTGAACGGCTCCATAACACCCTGGGGGAACATCTCCGGGTATTCCACGCAGATAAGGGGTTGGAAGCAGATGAGGCGATGCCCCGAGCCATAGCAGCGTATAACCATTCTATACACATGGCTACTGGGTTTTCCCCTTTCGAGGCCCTTTTTGGTTTACGCGCACGAAGGAGGGACGAGCGAGATACGGCTGTGGACGAGGACATGGCGGAAAACCTAGCCACGAATAGAGTGGAACTCGAGAGAATGTGGGAGAAAGCGCATGGGCGAATGGTCGCGGAGAAAAGGAAGAGAGTAGCGCGGGGGAACGAAGGGGTAAGGGATATTATGGGCAATATTAAGATAGGCACTATTGTTTATAGAAAAATTATGTCAAATCGCGCAAAGGAAGTTTGTAGGTATGAGGGTCCATTCAAGGTGATTACGATTAGGGAACACAATATTGTCACTATTCAGAGTCTGGCGGAGCCCAGAAAACGGAGGACGGTACATATTGAGCAACTTAAGGTTCCAGTAGGGGAACCCAGACCATAAAAGTGTATTTTACGTTTTTCTAGAGGAAAAAGTGAATTTTTTAGTTTTTGTATATAGAGAGTGTCGATGAATTGCCGTAGTTTATACTTTGTGTAGTATTAAGTTAGTTTTGTATATAGAATAAGCTGTAATTTTTAGTTATTTATTTTGTTTCCAGTTTATTTTTGTTGTATAATTGGTTATTTTTGTTGTTTTGTTTTTGAGTTTACGAGGATATTCGTAAACTGGCAGGGGGGAGTTAAGTTGGGACTTACATTAGTATAGCCACTAATTCTAAACTGGCATTGTAAACATTGTAAATAGTATATATAGAGGATTAGAATCTGAATAAAGTTAGTGTTTAACCAGCCTTCCTGTGAGTACTTTATCTCCCCATTTCCTCTTTTTTTTTATGTTTTGCGTGTTGAAGCTCTTAAGTTATATATATATATATATATATATATATATATATATATATATATATATATATATATATATATATATATATAAGTTAAGGACCCGTATTAGCAGTATTAGCCTTAATACCATATACGGCTGTAAACAACAGCCAGAATGTATATAAACAGAATTAAAACCCGAATAAAGTCAGTCTTATTTCGGATCGTGTCATTACTTAAACCTTTTCCTTTTTTTTTTGATGTTTGGAATTGCTGACGCTTAACTGAAACCCGGGACGGGGCGTCCGTATAAGATTTTTTTTTATTTCTTTTAAAAGACGATACGAAAAAGAATTAAGAAATGGCCAACGAAGGAGTTGTGAGACCGGCGGTCCTGAAAGTGTAGAACGTTCCTTCATTGCCCCAAGACACGCTAGCAGCGGCGCATGCAAATGCGCTGGAATGGATGAAAATTAGAGTGGCTAATGGAGACCGCCTAATAGCGCGAATCGAGACCAAACTAAGAGAAGATCTGGTGAACCCCGGAAACGCGGAAGCACTGAAAACGGCCCTGGTGTGTAGGGTCAAGTGCAGGATCTTTAACCAGATACAAGCGAATGAGGAGACACCGTGGCCGGTGGTGAAGGAGAGATTGAAGAAGGCATACGGCGTCAGTAGATGGACACCAGAAGAAGATATCTTATAGCTATTCAGGTAGGTAAAAACTCCCCGGCTGACGAAGAGACAGTACGCCGGAGCCCTGTTGGCTAAATCTAACCAAGTTACGGAAAAGATGAGGGAGACGGTGAGTGCGGCCGAGACAGAAGGAAGGATGGGATTTGTGCCCACTATTCTAAAGGTTCAATTAGCCAAAGAAACCAGGACTAAAGGTGGCCTTCCAGGAGAGCGCTCATTCATGGAATGTGCACAAGAAATGGTAGATAGCAGCGCAAGAGAGGAGGTGACCCGGATGGAAGTAGAAGAGGATAAACTAATCACCCTGGGTGGCCCATGTAAAGTAGAAGGGGAAGCGGAGATGGGATTAAGCAGGTGGGAAGTTAAGGGCGGCACATTAGCGGTGCATATAGTAGGGAGTATGCCCCGGGAATACCAGGGGATTATTGGATGCGATCTGTTGGGAAGAGTAGGCGCGCGGGTTAGGATCCGCAAGGGAAAATGGTACATGAGGATAGGGACGAGAAAATACGATTGCCAGAAGCGTATAGAAGACGGCAGAGCAAGGATAGGGGCAATTAGTCATGAGGAGGGTTGGAAGAAGGCGATTAGGAGGGAGTTCAGGGACATCTTCTTCAGGGAGGGAGTAACGGGAAGAACTATACACGAGATACCGTTGAAACAGGAGATGGTGACCTACATAAAAGAAAGACGGTACCCACAAGCACTACGCCAACATATTCGGGAAGAATTATCTAGTCTAAAGAGTCAGGGGATAATTGTGGACAGTACATCACCGTATAATAACCCGCTGTGGGCGGTGAAGAAAAAGAGTGCACCGGGAGTAGATGGGGAAAAATACCGGATGGTAATAGACTACCGCAAATTAAATGAAAATACGGTGGATGAAAAATACCCGATCCCCAGGTTTGAAGACATTCTGAACAGACTGAGTGGGGCGACGATATTTAGTACGCTGGATTTAAAGGCGGGATATCACCAAATCCGAATGCACCCCAGGGATCAACACAAAACGGCATTCACTTTTGAGAGGGGCCACTACGAATTCACGCGGATGCCCTTCGGATTGAAGAACGCCCCGATAACGTTCCAACGCCTTATGGATGAATTTCTAAGGGGAAGTGACGAAACAATATGTCAGGTGCACATGGACGATCTCCATGTGTAAATCGGAAGCCGAGCATTCGAGGCACCTTCGTAGTGTGTTTGAACGAGTGCGCCAGTTTGGTCTAAAACAATCGAATGAAAAATCACTTCTAGAGCAGGACCAAATCAAATTTTGAGGCTATACGATTACGAGAGAAGGAGTCAAACCTGGCACAGATAAAGTAGAGGGCATTCGGAAAATGGTGGTTCCGCGGGACATAAAAGGAATTCGCAGGTTACTGGGAAAACTTAATTACTACAGACGCTTTGTGCCGGAAATGGCGGAGTACCTAGTCTCTCTCATTAGAGTGCTAAAAAAGGGAGCAAAGATAATAGTGACGCCGCTAATGGAAAGTAACATCCGTAAATGTATGCAGGGGTTACAAGAGGAGCCGGTATTGGCATTTCCGGACTTTAGCAAAGCATTTAATGTCACTACGGACGCGAGCGAATACGGGTTAAGGGCAGTGTCATCCTAGGAAGCAGATGGCGGTGAGCGCCGGTAGCATACGCCAGCAGACGCCTTACGGACGCAGAAACTAGATACAGCGCTCTGGAACGGGAGTTGTTAAGAATTGTATGGGCAGTTGACCACTTTAGACCCTACGTATTCGGGCGGCGATTCCGCGTACATACAGATCACAGACCTTTGCAATGGGTGGGGACGTTGAAGGAATCATCAGCGTGGGTTACGCGATGGAAAGAGCTCCTGGCCCAATACAATATGGAAATCGTGTATAAGCCCGGTAAAGAGAATGTAGTCGCTGACTGGCTGTCAGCTCTATGATAAATACCATAGAGGAGGAGGGTGGGGGACCATAGAGGGACGTGCATCAATTTTTGACGGAATGGACACCCGAAAGAGAAGGAGAACAGGGCTCGCGAGAACCGGACGAAGAAGAATCCCCAGGAGAGACGAGCTCGACCGAGGAAAGACCAGTGGAGATGGAAGAAATAGAAGAGCTGATCAACGACAAGCGGCGGCAAATAATCTGGAAAACCAGAGCTTCGGGCCTGATGAAGGTGGAATATTCTCGATACGGACGTAGCAATATTAACTCCAGTTGGTCGCAACCAGGAGAGAGACTAAGGTCACCTACAGTACTCACCCTAGGATCACCTTTCCTAGGCAGCCGCTCCGGAAGGGGTGCAAGTATGCAGGCACGAAGGTGGCAGCCCCACCAGCATACTAAGGTACGTAGAGAGGGTTGATTGCCTCACTACCCGAAAATAAATAATCGTGAAACCCCACAGAATTGCCTCCGATATAGACAGTCATAAACGGATAAAACACGGCAAATGTAATAGGATAAATCTAGGTTTTTGGAACGTTTTATCACTTTTTCAACCCGGAGCACTTCATTTCCTTCTAGAACAGATTGACAGATACAAGTTGGACATAACTGCCATCCAAGAAATCAGATGGACCGGTCAAGGTATTTTAGAGAAAAAACACCACACAGTTTATTACAGCTGCAACAATAAACACCACACCTTTGGTGTTGGATTTGTTGTTACATGACAGCTCAGACGACTTGTGATTGCATTTAAAGCCATCAGCCCCAGAATCTGTTACATCAGAATTCGAGGAAAATTTCGGAATCTGAGCATATTTAGTGTTCATACACCCATCGAGACCGCTGAGGAGGAAGATAAGGAGGCTTTTTATAATATGCTTGAAAGAGCAATTGATTCCTACCCAATGTTCGGTATAAAATTGATAGCTGGAGATCTCAATGCTAAAGTTGGAAAGGAAGCCCGTTATCATCCCACAATTGGAAGACACTGCTTGCATGAAGAGACTAACGATAATGGTCAAAAGTTGATCAACTTTGCAGTATCGAAGAATCTGGTTGTGGCAAGCACTCGGTTTCCACACAAGGATATCCATAAAGGAACGTGGACTACTCCAGATGGCCCATATGTAAACCAAATCGACCATCTTCTTGTCAGTGGTAGATACATTAGCAGTATGTCGGATGTACGGGTCTTTAGAAGTGCTAATGTGGATTCAGACCACTTCTTAAGCATTGCACACATCAAAGAACGCATAAGCTGTCCAAGACATGCATCAGTACCGGTTATCAGGCGGTTTAATCTGAAGAAGCTCAAAGACAAAGAAATCCAGCGTCAGTACTCCGAAAAATTGGATCAGATGCATTCTCAGCGGCCTACCAGCGAAGATATTGAAGAGGAGTGGGCAAGATGCCCTTCGACCATCGCACAAGTAGCAGAAGAAGTTTTGGGTCTAGCAGAAAAAGATTTAATCTCCCCGTGGTTCGATGAAGAGTGCAAATCCCTCACAGATGAAAAGAATGAAGCCTACAAAACCATGATCAATAGGCGGACACGTAGAACTGCCCAGGAGTTGACCTAGAAGAACTGGAGAAGTTTCAATTCGAAAATGAAGCTAGTAAATTTTTCCAGAGAGTCAACATTACTAGAAAACCATTTAAGCAGTTCCCGACTATTTGTATGAATGCGGAAGGAACCCTATTGACGGATGATAAAGCTTGCATGGAGGAATGGAGGAAATATTTTGAGACCTTACTGAATGGAGGAGAAGAGAGCGGGGATAATTCTCCAGAGCATCAGCTTTATGAAGGAGAATTAGAACCACCTGATGAGGAAGAAGTTGTTGATGCAATTAGTCGGTTGAAGGATCATAAAACTCCTGTCATTGATTCACTCCCCGCGGAACTGTTTAAACAGGAATCTATGGAGCTACTAAAGTGTTTTCACAACTTGCTGATGAACATCTGGACCATTGAAGTATTACCTGGAGACTGGAGAAAAAGGTTGATCTGTCTCATACACAAAAAAAAAGGGATATGTTTAAATACACTAATTATAGAGGAATATCCTTGCTTCCATGTGTATTTAAAATTCTCTCAAATATTTTATTTTGCTGGCTTCTCCCAATTGTTGAACGGGAGATTGGTCATTATCAATGTGGATTCTGGCAAGGCAGATCTACAACACACCGAATTTTCAGCCTCCGAATAATACTCGAGAGAGGAAGGGAGTATAATGTGACTACACATCATCTATTTGTTGATTTCAAGTCGGCATACGATAGTATTCACCGAACAGAGCTTTTCAAAGCATTACATGAGCTAAATGTTCCATCCAAGCTCATACGACTTATAAGGCTGACAATGGCAAGTGTTGAGTGTGTGGTCCAGGTACAAGGTCGGAGGTCATTGGAATCCTCGTCCAGGAAAGGAGTCAGGCAGGGTGACGCCCTGGCAATCCTACTTTTTAACATGGCGCTAGAGAAAGCAATAAGGGATTCTAGGATACAGACTACTGGCACGGTATGGAACAAATCGGTACAGATGTTGGCATATGCAGACGACATAGATATTGTGGGGAGATCCAGACAAGCGGTAGTTGAAGCCTTCCTTGATCTAGAAGCTGTTGCGAGACGCATGGGACTCATTGTAAATGAAGCTAAAACAAAGTACATGGTTTCGAATTAAGCTCTTGGATTGGCAGGTGCGAGTGTTGCTTTTGGGCCTTACAGGTTTGAGCAGGTCTCAGGATTTGTCTATCTTGGATCTATGGTAACTTTCAACAACGAAACCGTAGTTTAAATCAAAAGGAGAATATTGGCTGCGAACCGCTGCTATTTTGGACACCGAAAGCATTTTTCAAGCAATCTGGTTACAAGGCGAACAAAAATTATCATTTATAAAACTCTTGTCCGGCCTGTACTTTGTTATGGCTCAGAGACCTGGACTACATCCAGAGCTGAGGACCATCTCCTTCTTATATTTGAGCGGAAAGTGTTGCGCCGAATTTATGGAGGTGTGTTTGAAAACAATGAATGGAGACGGAGAAACAATCGGGAGCTGTATGATTTATATCATGAACAGGATATCTCCCGTTTCATCAAGTTTGGAAGGCTCAGATGAGCAGGACATCTCGCCAGAATGGCTGATGATTTACCACATAGGAAAATTCTAACTGAGCCCCTATTTAGTCGTCGCAGAGTTGGGAGACCAAAACTACGCTGGGCAGATTGTGTTGGCAATGACGCTAGATAGTATCTGAGTGTGGGAAACTGGATGGCAGTGGCACAGAACAGGGACGCATGGAAGTTGCTGTTGGAGGAAGCCAGGACCCTTCACGGGTTGTAGTGCTACCAAAGAAGAAGAAGAATTTAAATGAACTTCATGCAGACACACACTTGTTGATACTACAGGTTGGTTTAAAAACCGTTTCGGAGCCAACGTTAGAGCGTTAGTACGTAAGCTTCAAAGTATTTTCTCCTCAAGTCCTCACTGACTAGAATATTAGATCCGATTTTCTTGTACTATCAATTTTATAACTTGTAGTTTGTTCTTTTGTACTTTGCTATTATGAAACGAAATTGTACAAAGTACAAACAACAAGACTAATAGTATTACTTTGTACTTTATTATGAAATAGGACCCAGGTCTATGTAAACTCCAGTATTTGTGTCAAACTATCAAAGATAGTATCGGCAGTCTGGATTTCCACGTCACGTATCACTCTCTCCAGGGCCAGGTTGTACAATAGGCAAGAAAGGCCATCACCCTGCCTAACTCCTCGCCTGGAAACAAATTCAGGTGACAGGTCTGATTGTACTCGAACAGTGCCCCTATCATCCATGGTCATCTTGATCAGACGGACAAGTTTCAGAGGAACTCCAATTCACACAGGGCTGAGTACAGTTAAGGTCTCTTGATGCTATGATATGCACTCCTGAAGTCAATAAATAGGTGATGAGTCGTCATCCTATACTCTTGATACTTTTCCAACATCATCCGGAGGCTAAACATCTGGTCAACTGTGGACCTTCCTCCTCTGAACCCCGCCTGATACTTACCAATCTCCCTTGCAGCAAATGAGAGGAGTTTGCGGAAGATGATGTTCGAGAGGATCTTATAGGCACACTGAAGGAGTGAATCCCACGGTAATTGGAGCACTTCAGGATGTTACACTTCTTGGGCAGTGGATAGATTATGCCTTTCTTCCACTGATCTGGCATTTTCTCTTCTTCCCAGACGGTGAGGATGATGTCGTAGAGGGCTCTCTGGAACTCGTCACCACCGTGCTTAAGAAGTTCAGAAGGAATCCCATCCTCTCCTTGAGTCCGATGTTCTTCCGTAGACCGGTGAGCCTGGGTTTGTGGAGTGGCTTGGTGAGATCTGCCAGTTGGTGCTCTGTTGGAATTCTCTGGACATCCAATTCTCCACTGGTAACCTGCTCTCTTACAAAGAAATGCCGGGTTTTAATGTGTTTCGTCCTGCGATGGTATTCAGGGTTCTGTGCAAGTCGGGTTGCTGCTTCATTGTCAACTTTTAGGACGGGAATGCTCTTTAGTTCTGTGATTCCGGACAGCAGGCTTTTAAGCCATATCAGTTCTCGTGTTGCTTCACTAGTTGCGATCACTTCAGCCTCTGTAGTTGATATTGCTACTGATGTCTGGCGCTGACTTAACCACGAGATGGCTCCTCCAGCATACAAGCACACTACTCCTGAGGTCGACCTTCCTGTGATCTCGTCTTCTCCTAAATCTGCGTCGCTGTATCCTTCCAAAATGCTCATTTTATAATCAGGGTGATAAATTATTCCCACATCCTGTGTATCTTTCAAGTACCGAAATTTACAGGTCACCCTTACAATCTTCAGTCCTTGGATTCTCTAAAGTTCTCGATGCTACTCCCACAGCATAAGTGATATCGGGCCTCGAGCCTGTCATCAAGTACATCAAAGCACCTACAGCTTGTCGGTATGGAAACTTTACTGTGTCAAGAGGCTCTATTTCTTCTGGCTTCATGGTGTCCTTGATTATTGGTGTTGCAATTGGTCTGCAATTGCCCCATCCAAATCGATACAAAATTGTCTTTGTATATCCTTTTTGGTTAATTTTAATTGAACCATCTTTTCTCCTTTCAATTTCCAAGTCCAAAAAATAGGATCCTTCTTTTTCTGTTATTTTGAATTCTGTTTTTTAATCCTGAACGAAATCAAATAATATATCTTCATCTGTTGCAGCTACTAGTCCGCCATCGACATACAGTGCAATCAATATATTCTTGCTATCACGATTTTTTATGAAAAGACATGGGTCTGCGTCGCACTTCGTGAAGCAAAGCTTCAACAGATATGAGCCAAATCTCTTATTCCAACAGCGTGGGGCTTGTTTTAGACCATAGAGACCCCGTCTCAACCTACAGACTTTACCTGATCTGTCGTTGTTTCCCTCTGGTTGCGCCATGTAAATTTCTTCATCCAGTTCGCCGTTTAAGAAAGCCATAGAAACGTCAAATTGCATTAGTGATAACTTCTCACTGGTAGCAATGCTTATAAGTGTTTTTACTATTCCTAATTTTGCAACTGGACTAAAGGTTTGACAATAGTCAGCCCCTTTTCGTTGGGAATAACCTTTAAACACAAGTCTCGCTTTGTACTTATCAATAGAGCCATCGGCAAGGGTCTTAATTTTGTATACCCACTTGCAAGGAATAGCTTTCTTTCCTATGGGAGGTCTTCTAAGGTCCATGTCCCATTTTCTTTAGGGGATGCCATTTCACGGTCCATAGCTTTACGCCATTCTTCACGGTCTTCACTATTGACAGCCTCCTGAAATGTCGTGGGTTCATGCTCACTGGACTCTGATAGAAAAAGATTATGGTCATCGAATCTCTTCGGCGGAATTATTTTCGTTCTGTCCCTTAACTTTAACTGTACGTCCTCTTCTTGAGTATCTTCTGAATAGACAGCTTCCTCGCTTTTTTCTCCTTCCGCGTTCCCAGTAGCCTCGATCTCTTTATTTCCGGTTTCTTCTTTTTCTTCTTCTTCAATAATTTCTGGGACTGAATTTTCTTCCAACTCTTCCTCTTCTATCGGAAGATATTTACTTTTCAATTTAATTGGATCCTGGACCAGAGGGGCCTCTTCAAATAAAACATCTCTTGGTCTTATTATTTGGTGGTTATCGTGAAACCATATATGATAGCCGCCATCATTACCATACCCTATCAAAATTCCTTTGATGGCTTTTTTGTCCATCTTTCGCCTCTGTTGAGCTGGAATGTGAGCATAACATGTACAACCAATAATCCTCAGATGTTTTAGACGTGGTTTCTTGTTCATGCACAACTCATTGGGTGATTTATTTGGTATGCTAGATGGCCCTGCTCTGTTAAGTTTGAATGCCGACGTATTCATTATTTCAGCCCACAGAGCTTTTGGAATATTCCCGTGTGCATGCATGATAGAATGTGCAGTTTCAACGAGTGTTCTGTTCTCCCTTTCAAAACAACCATTTTGCTCGGGAGTATTCACTTCTCTAAAACTATCGAATGAAAAATCACTTCTAGAGCAGGACCAAATCAAATTTTGAGGCTATACGATTACGAGAGAAGGAGTCAAACCTGGCACATATAAAGTAGAGGGCATTCGGAAAATGGTGGTTCGGCGGGACATAAAAGGAATTCGCAGGTTACTGGAAAAACTTAATTACTACAGACGCTTTGTGCCGGAAATGGCGGAGTTCCTAGTCTCTCTCATTAGAGTGCTAAAAAAGGGAGCAAAGATAATAGTGACGCCGCTAATGGAAAGTAACATCCGTAAATGTATGCAGGGGTTACAAGAGGAGCCGGTATTGGCATTTCCGGACTTTAGCAAAATATTTAATGTCACTACGGACGCGAGCGAATACGGGTTAGGGGCAGTGTTATCCTAGGAAGCAGATGGCGGTGAGCGCCGGTAGCATACGCCAGCAGGCGCCTTACGGACGCAGAAACTAGATACAGCGCTCTGGAACGGGAGTTGTTAAGAATTGTATGGGCAGTTGACCACTTTAGACCCTACGTATTCGGGCGGCGATTCCGCGTACATACAGATCACAGACCTTTGCAATGGGTGGGGACGTTGAAGGAATCCTCAGCGAGGGTTACGCGATGGAAAGAGCTCCTGGCCCAATACAATATGGAAATCGTGTATAAGCCCGGTAAAGAGAATGTAGTCGCTGACTGGTTGTCAGCTCTATGATAAATACCATAGAGGAGGAGGGTGGGGGACCATCGAGGGACGTGCATCAATTTTTGACGGAATGGACACCCGAAAGAGAAGGAGAACAGGGCTCGCGAGAACCGGACGAAGAAGAATCTCCAGGAGAGACGAGCTCGACTGAGGAAAGACCAGTGGAGATGGAAGAAATAGAAAAGCTGATCAACGACAAGAGGCGGCAAATAATCTGGAAAACCAGAGCTTCGGGCCTGATGAAGGTGGAATATTCTCGATACGGACGTAGCAATATTAACTCCAGTTGGTCGCAAACCAGGAGAGAGAGAGGGGACAAAATTTGCAGGGCTCTGAAGGACGCGTCAAAACCAGGGGTGACCTACCATCTCTACGTGGGAAACGTCACGATCTGGGAGAAGATTAAGAAATTATGGCGATCAAATCGGTATGGACCGGACTCTCATCCGCTGTAAGCTAATGGTAGAGACCGTGAGAGACGAAGAACGGCAGAAAGAGCTGACGCTTGGGTACCACCAAGGAAAGACAAATCACCGCGGGGTGACCGAAACTCTGCGGCGAAAGTATTTTTGGTGGGGAATGAAGACGTCCATCACAGAGACCATCGGGCCATGTTCCATATGTCTCACCACCAAATACGACAGACATCCCCCAAAAGGAAGACAGGAGAAGACGCTGACTGCGGATGCGCCGTTAGGAGACCGACAAGTGGATACGTTCACCTAGAGAGGATACAAGTGGGTCACGATCATCGATCTCTTTAGTGGTGATCGCACACCAGATCCATGAACGATCAGCGGAAGCGGTACTGAGAACTCTCCAGACGTGGTTCCAATTTTACGGGGTGCCAGAGCGAATATCGTCGGATGGGGAGAGGGAGTTCGATAATGCTCAGCATAGGGGAGAAATGAAGAAACTGGATGTAGTGTGGCATCTTAATACGCCAGAACATCCCAAATGTAGAGGGAACATCGAAAGGCTACACAGCACTCTGAGCGACCACTTGAGGGTGTACCAGGTAGAACAAGGGCTGGAGTCGGGTACGGCGATGAGGAAGGCGATAGCGGCATACAAACACTCCATCCACACGGTAACAGGGTTCTCGCCGTTCAAGATAATTTTCGTGTTAAGGGAACGGCGCAGGGATTACGATGAAATTGCGGGAGACCTGTTGAATAACAGAATTGAATTAGGGAAACGATGGGAGAAAGTCTGCGCGAAAATCGAGAAGGAGAAGCGCAGTAGGGTAGCGCGAGAAAATCTTCGTGTAATGGATGTGATGGGGCCGATAAGAATCGGGTCCATCATTTATCGGAAGATAATTTGCAATAGGGGAAAGGAGCCGCTGCGATACGAGGGGCCATTTAGGGTGATTATAATTAGGGAACATAACATTGAGAGTGTCAGTGAACCTAAAAAGAGAAGAACAGTTCATATCGAGCAGTTAAAGCTGTCAATAGTAGAGCCAGAGCAACAGTAACGAGCTGGAGTGCCCTCGTCTCAGCGCACAGAACTATTGTACCCAGGTACAATAGCGAATTTGGAGTTCACAAGAGCTATATTTTATTTTTTTTCTTCAGTTTTCGCATGGAAATTTTCTATTTTGTATAGTTTACTTTTTAATTTTTTTTTTGTTTTGTTGTTTTTTTTACTATTTATGTGCAGAGTTTTAAGATATGAGTGCAGTGATTACAGGGAACAGTGAAGTGTAATTATAGTCATAGTTTAGTAAGTCTGGAATGTAAGGTATTGACGGCTGAGCACTGTGCACTTCGTTCCTATGTATTTGTAATATTTACGAAATGTTCGTAAACTGGCAGGGGGAGTTAAGGCCCGGAGTGCAGCAGTACTATCCAATATTTTGCTTTTACTTTCGATTTTACAGCTTGTAGTTTGTACTTTTGTACTTTGTTATTATGAAACGGAATTGTAACAAGTACAGACAACAACACTAATATTATCATAGACGGAAGGCTTGAGAGAGAACCTTGTATTGCATAAAAATGCAGTATCTTGATTTTTTTTAAAACATTTTGATTGGTTTCGTTTTGTTCTAATAGTGTAAAATAATTCGTAAGTTGATTGTTATTTCAATCCATTCAATAAATGGCTTTAAAATTATTGATTTGTTTTGTAATTTATTTATTGTTATAAAAACAATTATTTATTTTATTTAATGTTGTAGTGCTGTTCTGATGCTGCAGTATTAATGTTATTACAATTAGTATTCCAGTGTGTAGTTCTAAATGTACACTACCGCTCATGGAATTATAGACACCTTTAAAAACTCTGTTACACATTGAATAACTATAATTTTCACAATGAATATGAACTTTAATTTTCACAAAATTCTACTAGCTCATTAGACAATATTGTTTGGTTTTTTAAAATAATAAAGTCATTTTTACAGCATTTTATCACAAGGATTTGTTGGGTCGAAAAAGAGAAATGAAATCGTGGTCCTTTTTCGTTCTGAAATGTCTCTAGCCTTTGTTTTAGATATTTGTTTAAGTTAAAGAAATTTCTGAGCTCTGAGCTTATTATCAGACCATGTTGATGATTTTGATTTTACGTTCTGTGCTCAGTGGTCCAGAAATCACCAATTCGTGGCCAAAAGTCCTACTAATACGTTCTATAGGCTTCAAAACGTATCCAGTAGTGATTTAAGTATTTGGTTTGTAACAATATTAATTCCTCATAAGATTTTTGTTAGTGGGGGAAGGGAGATCAGTAATTATTTATTTATTTTTTTATGAATAAGTAAGCAATTTAACTATATTTGTAAAATAAACTAAAAAGTAGGTTGTGGACATTAAAACGGAACAAAAGTTTGTCACTATTTACGTAAATCGGAATTCCGTAAAAACTGAAATCTGGTTCCATGCGATGTATTGTTGTTAACAAAATAGTGAGGAAGTTGACATGATTGCACTGATTCGGAATAAGAATGTAATAATTGAGATTAGTCGTTTAACGTGTTAGAGATAAATAAATAAAAACAATGGGATTATAGCTACGAAAGTATTACACAATGAAAGACAATATTTGTTTTTGTATGCAGCAAGTTATTTATTGTTTAATATATAAATTCGGATGCTGATTTAAATAAATTAAATTGTATAATTGGAATTTCATTATTTAATACTTTCTTGATATTTGCAGTTGATATGGAATTTGAAATTAATAGTTCTAGGTATATAAATGTTTGTATTTAATATTTCAGGGTGCATCGATTCATGGCTAAGTTGCATATTTTTTGTCGTTATTAACTGCCAAATTTAATTAATGTACCTTGTTGACAAGAAGATTAGAGAACGGTGATTAGTGCGGTGACCGTTACTGATAAGGCGGCTGCATTGTGAAGTATCGATTATTCTTGTCGAATGATACTTTTACGCCGTTAAAATATGAATACAAATAATTAAATTAAATAAAAATCAATTCACTTATTGCATAAACATATGAGAAATCAATTATAAAAGATTTTAAAAAGTTGAGGTATAAGTGCGTTATTGGTGTGAGTGCGTACGTATATAGGCTCTAAACGGTTAAATATTAGTCCAATAGAGTTAGATTGGCTTTTTATTATTTTATATCTTCCTTTTAAAACAGAAATTGGAGTGAGAGCTGAAAAGCTTGTTGATTTCGAGGGTTGTCTACATTATAAACCTTCTAAGAAAGAACCTTCCTACATGCTAACTTGTACTATTTCACTTGTAGAAATCACTAATATTCGTCCCTATTATGAAACAAAATGTATTAGTGCTTGTACTTTGTAGTTTGTACACTTGTATTTGTGAACTAATGCTATCAGCTTTATTATGAAATAGGGCCCTGGTAGCACGTTCCTTTGAATCCATTAAAAATGCGTTTTTAAAGTTGGCTGAAGCAGCAGAAGCCATAGGAATGAGCGTAAACCAGGGAGAAGAACATGAATATGCGTGCAGGGCCCTATTTCATAATAAAGTACAAAGTAATACTATTAGTCTTGTTGTTTGTACTTTGTACAATTTTGTTTCATAACAGCAAAGTACAAAAGTACAAACTACAAGTTATAAAATTGATAGTACAAGAAAAAGTCAGTGAGGACTTGAGGGGAAAATACATTGACGCATACGTACTAACGCTATTCTAAAGCTGGTTCCGAGACGGTTTTTAACGAACCTGTAATACTAAAAAGTGTGTCTGTATGAAGGTCATTTAAATTATTATGGAAGATAAAAAAAAGGAACTTTGCCACGAAAAATGAACGGCTTCTTTTGTGGCAGTGCTTTTTGGCCTCAAAAATAAAAATGTAAATAACGATATATATATCGTAACGATAGTTTTCAAATATATCGAATGTTTATTTAATTTTTTTTTGGAAAAAATATCGGTTTTCAATACTCAAATTTTAATATCGATATTACGACGTTTCTATAAAAAATCGATGTTTCCAACATCCCAAATTTGTTTTCAAACCCCTAATTTGTCATATATAATTATTATAATTTAAAATGTTTATGATATCCTTTTTCATAAAATTCATAAATTGTTTCAAATCTATATTAATTTGTTTATTTAAATTGTAAGTATTCCGTTTGTTTTTATTTATATGTCTTTCACTTGTATCTATATTTCCGTTTATTAATTGAATCATGACTATATCTATGCTTACACCCTCAAAACTGAAATTATATCCCAGTGATAGCAAATTTAATATATTTTTAGGAATCTCTTTTTCTGTCAGATTAACAATTCTGTTTTCTTATGTCAGTTTTTATAAAGTTCTAACATTCCATTATAATTATTACTATGCCCCTTTACATTATTTAATTTTATATTTTCTATTATGCTATTTGCCCCTATGTATGGTATTTTATCATACTTAGTACTACTTTTTTAATAATTTTGAGTATCAGTCTTGGTTTTTTGAGTATCTATATTTCAGTTTATTATTTTAATGATGTCTTCATCTATGATTACACCCTCAAAACTGAAATTTTCTCCCAGTGATACCAAATTTCTTAGTTATCAATGGAACCACTTTCCAAGATAACAACAATGTCCACTATTGATAGCGCAAAACACTATAAGCTTATATATGTAAACTTACCTAAAATGTTATAAATATCTATATTTAGTTAATCAATTATGTGTATATATATATATATATATATATATATATATATATATGTAATCAATGTAATGTAAATGATCAATTTGGAATATTTTATTTTTAATGCTATAGTAACTTTAATAATTGATCACCTATATAACGTAATAACCTGCATAACTTATAATTTGATTTTAGTTTTCCATTGCCCAATTTATGCAATCAAATAATCTATAGGTTTTTTGCATTTCCACGACACTTGTTCTGACATAAGAGTTAGCAGCATGTTAATTTTTACAGACTCCCATGTTCTACTTTATTATTCAGTTTTTGATGATTAATTATAGTGTTTATGAGAGACTTAAGTGCTTTACTTCAACATTAAGCCATCATCATCATACACATTTGTTTCAAAAATTGATTTTAGCTATCATATTCATGCATATAATGTCATATCATAGGCATGTATAAGTACTATCATATTCATGTTTCATCTTATCTACAAACTAATTAAAATTATTCTGAATTATTTAGATGTCTATTACAAACTTCCTACAAATTATTTTCTTTCATGTCTTTATAATAATTTTTTAATTTTAATAGTATTAAATTTATTTATCAGATTCTCGGCCCAGTACACTTGTTTGATTTCTATGTTTAAAATTGGCATTGACAATATGTTACAGAATTTAACTAACTTTATTATTATTAATTAACAATTCATTTATCAATAGTGAATCTAAGCAATCTAAGATCTTCCATTGTTACTTTGATTAAAGTGTCTCATAATGAAAGCATCCTATAATCAGGGCATGAAACAGTTATTAAACTTTTCAAAAAAGTTTCAGTTTAACTGTTTTACAAGAACTTTTATAATTAAAATACTAACATAACAGTTCTACACAAAAGAACCTTCTGATAAAAAGTAACTTAGAAGTTTTTTTTATAAATCTTCTGTTGCTAAGTTCTTGCCAAAACATTTTTAATAAAAATTATGATAAATAAAGTTCCTACTGGAACATTTTAAATATAAGGTCTTACAAATAAGTTTTCAAAAACCTGTGGGGCACACCTTTTTTTATAACCTTATTTTTCAGACATCATTTGAATGAAATAAGGAGATAACCACAAAAAACCTGTCAAATAGATGCTCAAGACACAATTCCATCAATATTATCCATATTTAAGTGGGGACATTAATAGTGAGAACTTTTAATGTAATAGCCTTTACTAGGTTCTCACTAAAAAGCTTTATGGAGAGCTTTTATAATACAGAAATTGTACAAAAAGTGTCAAGAAAAAGTTATAGGAAGAGCTTTAAACACAAAAATTTGTATGACAAAGTTCCCCAAGGAACTTACTCATTATCTGACATAGTGGCAGTAAAATGACAATGTGAAATAACCTGAAAATTCACTTGAGGACTTAGCATATTCTTCTTGGAGATAAATGGCGAATTTCTCACAGCCCAAGTTTAGGTTATGTTTATGAATATCAAAAACACTGTTTTAAGGAGGTCGCTGTTTGATCAAAATGTAACTAACATAACTACTAAGAAAGTGTACATATTTATTGGAATAAGTGGTTTAATCAAAATGTAATAAGCATAACTACTAATAAAGTATATATTTGCTGGAATCATCACACTTTAAGAACTCAGTAAGCAACACTTTCTGTTATTTACAGAGGCTAGATCTAGGCTCTATCGATCGCTTTATCGATTCTTAGTCACAAAAATGTCATTCATTATTCTGCTTCTACAAATAATTTAATTATTATAAATTTGTTTTATTTTCACTTTCTGAAAAGTTAGACGAGCTGCGGACATTACATGTGACTATAATCCAAAAGTCATGCCCTGGATAAATTCTACTGTCATAATATTAATCATGGATGGATGACCTTAGTAGTTGAGCTCCTCTACATACCTACACTCTTAATACGAATATAAAATTTTTAATCCAATTTATCACTTTTGCAGGGGAAGTACTGCAGTATATCGATGATTATTAAAACTATCAACACAACTGCATGCGAATCTGCTGACCTCTATTGTTTGTTTTAAGAGCTATTATTCAGCTTTCATGTCACACGAGGGGGTGTAGATCGGTATGTTCAAGGTATGGACAAAACCTCAAGTCTCTCAAACGGTAGAAAAACAAAATGGCGGCCGGGTACACTCATGCTCTATAAGGTGGGTACCTGACCCTTCGACAAAATCTTAAGTCTCTCAAACGGTAGAAAAACAAAATGGCGGCGTAAGAAAAACAAAATGTAGGTCGGGTACACTCATGCTCTATAAGGTGGGTACCTGAATCATCAACAAAACCTCAAGTCTCTCAAATGGTAGAAAAACAAAATGGCGGCGTAAGAGAAACAAAATGGCGGCCGGGTACACTCATGCTCTATAAGGTAGGTACCTGACCCTTAAACAAAACCTCAAGTCTCTCAAACCGTAGAAAAACAAAATGGCGGTGTAAGAAAAACAAAATGGAGGTCGGGCACACTCATGCTCTATAAGGTGGATACCTGACCCTTCAATGGGTGGAGGGGGTAAATCTTGTGGGCGGAGCATAAGTCAGAAGGTTCCTTGGGTCACGTGACTAAAACATGTGGGCCGAGCATAGACTAGGAGGTTCAATAGACCACGTGGTTGGATCACGTTACTAAAACATGTGGGCGGAGCGTAGATCAGGAAGTTCCGCGGGTCACGCGACTGGATAACGTGACTAAAAATGGGTGTGGCCTAATAGTTAAGGTTAGGTCGAGGTGAGACCACGTGGTGGTTAATGTAGGGTCGAGGCAAGACCACCTGATAGTTACGGTTAGGTCGAGGCAAAAATTTAAATTCAAATTTCCCGCCATAGGTCACATGACCAAATGCTGGCTTCTGATTGGCTGCTCAAAAAAGTGTCCCAGCTCCCCTGTTTTCCCTCTTCTAACATGAAATGGCTGAACTACAAAAGAAAAAGGAAACAATACCCTCCTTTTGGAATTCAGATTAGGAGGACAGGTTTGTTCTGAATTTATATAACATTCTTCATATCCTACCTTAAACTAAGCATTTAAAAATACAGTGATGCAAAAGGATTTTAAAAATATTTAATAATATGACATAATTTAAATTGAAAATTAGGGGCCTTTGTGCTATGTCATCTATCTGAACAATGGAAGTAGTTATAACAATGTCCGTTTAGTAATAATTGAATAATAATTAATTATTCTTAAGGTTTGATATATAATCTTTGCTTTTTTGATTTAGTCTTCAGTTGCCTATCTGCTGCTGCTTGTCAGGATTTATCCACTTAGAATGGTGAGTGATCATCATAATGACCTGTTATTAGTATAAAATAATATTTTAATATGTATCAACTAAACCATAAATATAATTTAGTTAAATATATTGAATAAGTGACAAGCAAAGACATAAGTCTGACAGAGTTGCTGTTTTGATATACTCTTGTCCTGAATATAGACTGATCAGATATGACCAGCTGATCATCTTTAGAACCTCTAGATGCTCTTCAATCATCAATTCCATCAGATAAGTCTTGAACAATGTTAACAATAGCCAGAGATATTGTGTTATAAACATTTAAAGGTTAAATTAATCTAATCAATCTGAATAACTTCCTAATTAATTAAATGTATTAATTAAATGTATATGTATGTATATGAGATAAGTTTTAATCAAATAAAAGATGGTTTTATAAAGAATGTTGTTGCTCCTTATCCAAATCCACTATAAACTCTAATAATATAATAATATGATTAGTCCTATAAATATGTTGACTAATTAGTGAATAATGTTAAACACAAAACAGGCCCTTTGGAGGACTCCAAAGGTATTATATTTTTATTCATATTCTTAAATAATTTTGGGATAATGGTATCCCTTAAAAATATGCATAACAGAGTAATATATAGCTGCATATAATATATGCATAATATATAGCTCAGATCACTATAGGTAAAATCATATTTTATGGCATCCTTTTTAGGAATTTATCATCCAGTTTACTAATTAATCATTATTAACTATTAATCATCAATTATATTTTGTTTAATACATGAGTGGCATTTTTGAAGTGATTGATTAGTGACACATGAGTGTTTATATTGGATGATTCAGATAGATTAGTTTATCTATTTTCCTTAATTTTCCCTTTTTATATATAGGATGTAGTTGATTATCTCTGTTGATTTTATATTTTATTTTTGGATGTATTTTTTATATGATCAATGTTCGTATAGCAACTTGATATTTGGTTTCTATATTTTTCTCTTGATATCTCATTGCGGTTTGACCATCCCAGTATTTTCTTTTGAGTTTATTACCATGAATTTCACCCCTTGAAATCCATAGTAGCCTAACGATGTGTAGCAGACAGACTGGTTTGGCAGCCAAAGCATTAAAGGAAGTGGAAGTAGATCCCCAAGATTTCGAAAATATAGATAGAAGAATGTACGACTGAGGGGTCCACAGATAAAATTGAAGTGGCAGCAATCAAGGGGGACAGATCGCAATCAACCACATTAGAGAGACCAGAAAGCATGCAATCCCTGATGGAAATGATAAACGAATGTATTGAAGAAAATACAAGAAAAATGGAAGAAAATATCAAGAAAAGTATGGAAGTGTATAGAAAGAAGCTGAGAAGAAAAGTGAAAAAGAAAATATATGAAAGTGGAGAGCTAGTGGGGACTAGAAATAGATTTAATAAAAACCATAAGATTTTGAATTCCATGTTGGCGACAACGTGCTGATACATACTATCCTATCAATAACTGGCTTGTTGCAGCAAAGAATAAAACTTTTGAAACTATATGAATTTTCTTATACTATTGTAAAGAAGTATGGAAACATAACCAACTTATTGGCTAGGGTTGGAGAACTGGATTGGGGACAAAGGGGTGAAGGCAAATTTAGGAACCTTATTTGCTACACATTTCATGAATCCCTCCTGAAGCCTTCTGTTCAATAAACTTTTGAATCAATAATGATGAGTAGTGATTAAATGTAAATAAAGAATAATCAACTGCATTTAAAAATTTGTTGTATCAATTAGTCTTTTTTTAGCAAAGACAAGCCATTAAATGTTAATGACAAGAGGGTAGGTAATAAAAAACAGGAAAAAAATAAAATAAAAAAATTGTGGGGTTTCCACGGAACATCCCTAACCTTTAAATCGCCATAACTGTAGCTGAAAGATTGTCAATATGTTCTGCAAAACCACTTGTATAGCTATAAGTTGTTAACTTAAGTAATGGGTAACTTTTAATTTTGTATACAAAATTGTAAATTGAAACTAATGTATTTGTGTAGAAAAATGAAAATATAAGTAGAGATCAAAGGTTTAATATCTTAGTATTATTTTTCTCCTATGTCTTCATTGTTTGAATTTACTTGACATCTATATGGATAAGCCTATATACAATAAACATATAATGATAGTAATATTGAAATATAAGCTGAAATATTTCCAAGTCAATTGTAACCTTGTCCAAATCAATTGTCACATTTTCCATTTCAATTGTAACTTTTTCCATTTCAAATGTAACCTTCTCCATTTCAATTGTAACCCTTTCCAAATCAATTGTCACCTTTTCCAATTCAATTGTAACTTTTTCCATTTCAAATGCAACTTTATCCATTTCAATTGTAACTCAGCCTGACATGAATAAATACAATATTATTTATTTTATTATTGAAAAATAATTATTTTAATTACATTAATGACTTTTGAAGTAATTTCGGCATATTCTTTTTTTTTTTCGTTTATTAGATAATTAATATTAAGTGCTAATTTCAAGTAGTTTAAATTTTTGAAATAAAATTGTAGTTCATTTATTTTTAAATATTTATTATTTTTTATTTATTTAGTGGGAGAGCGTGGATTTCATCGATTTGGTGTTCGTTCATTAGGTTTTCGAAATTGCTAATGCCAAATTTACTACCGAAATTTTGTTCGGCTACTAGTATTTCTACTTAATTATTAGATTTCATAATTCTTTGGTATAGGTATCGTTCACTATGTTTTCAAGGGCGCTATTACCGAATTCACTATCGGATTTCCGATTGCGCATGCGCATTGAACTTTTCCGTTATTATTGAAGATATCTATGATAAAGCGATCGTATATTAAGTTTTCAAGGGCGCTATTACCGAATTCACTATCGGATTTCCGATCGCGCATGCGCATTTAACTTTTCCGTTACTATTGAAGATATCTATGATAAAGCGATCGTATATAAGGTTTTCGAGGGTTCTGATTCGGAGAGGGTGGATTTCATCGATTTGGTGATCGTTCATTAGGTTTTCGAAATTGTTAATGTCAAATTTACTACCGAAATTTTGTACAGCCACGAGTATTTCTACTTAATTATTAGATTTCAAAATTCTTCGGTATAGGTATCGTGCACTAGGTTTTCAAGGGCGCTATTACCGAATTCACTATCGGATTTCCGATCGCGCATGCGCATTTCGCTTTTCCGTTGTTATTGAAGATTTCTATGATAAAGGGATTGTTTATTAGGTATTCGAGGGTTCTGATTACATTTCTTGAATTGGATTTAGGATCGCACATGCGCGTTTCACTTTTCCGTTGCTATTGAAGATTTCTGTGATAAACGAATCGTTTATTAGGTTATCGAGGGTTCTGATTCCATTTCTTGATTTGGATTTAGGATCGCGCATGCGCATTTCCGTCCCTGTTATAGTTTTCTATGGTACAGGGATTGTTTATTAGGTTATCAAAGGTTCTGATTTAATTTTTTTTCTTGGATTTGTGATTGCTCATACGTGTTTTGCATTTCCGTTACTGCTGGAGTTTTTTATTATAAAGGGATTGTTTATTAGGTTATCGAGCGTTCTCATTCCATTTCTTGAATTGAATATAGGATCGTGCATGCGCATTTTGCATTTCCGTCCCTGTTATAGTTTTCTATGATATAGGGATTGTTTATTAGGTTATCAAAGGTTCTGATTCCATTTCTTGAATTGGATTTAGGATCGCGCATACGCATTTCGCTTTTGTTGCTACCAAAGATTTCTATGATAAAGGGATCGTTTATTAGGTTATAAAAAAATGAAAAAAATGAAATCAGAACCCTCGGATTTCATTTTTTTTATTCGGATTTTGGATTGTGCATACGCGTTTTGCATTTCCGTTACTGTTGGAGTTTTTCATGATAAAGGTATCGTTTATAAGATTTTCGAGGGTTCTGATTCCATATTTTTAATTGCGCATACGCGTTTTGCATTTCCGTTACTGTTGGAGTTTTTCTATGATATATAGATCGTTTATTAGGTTTTTTAATGTTATCGAGCATGCGCATATCGAATTACTATTACAGTTGATATCTCTTTATTACAGCTATCTTTTATGAAGTTTCCTTTCATCATCTTAAAGCTATCCTAAATCCAATTCAAGAAATGGAATCAGAACCCTCGATAACCTAATAAACGATTCCTTTATCATTGAAATCTTCAATAGCAACGGAAAAGCGAAATTCGCATGCGCGATCGGAAATCCGATAGTGAATTCGGTAAAAGCCCTTGAAAACCTAGTAAACGATATCTATACCGAAGAATTTTGAGAACTAATAATTAAGTAGAAATACTCGTAGCCGAACAAAATTTCGGTAGTAAATTTGACATTAACCCTCTAATGGTAAGGTGAAGTCTTGGTACTTACTCGGTAAGGCCGGGTCGGATCCGACCCGAAGCTATTTCTGCTTATTTGGAGAGTTAAAATGTTAATAAATTACACCAAAATGAATTTCTAATTCTATATTTATTGTTTCTAAACATTTGTTTTTAACTTAAATAGTTAAAAGTTAATCACATTAGTTCCAGATAGCATTATCACAATCGTTAAGTGACTTATCACAATAAATGATCTCATTGGACAAATATAATAAGTGAAGATAAATCAAATGAACACATAAATAAAGTAAAACGACGAGCATATACTCATTTCAAAAAGTTTGTGAGAAAGCTGCAAATTTATCTAAAGACTTTCGTGTTTCTCGGGTATCCGTGTCATCGAATCTCAAATTTGCTGAAAGGAAATCGAATCTTTTTTTGGTCATTGTGGTCCGAAAAATAGGTGGCCCAAAAACGGGAGAAAAAAAGTCTTCGGGGTTTAGGTTGCAGTTTTATAAAACTCCTGCTAAGAACAACAATCCCATAAGTGCTTTTAACTCCAATCCGTCATTAGTTGATATAAACCACTGCTCTGATTAATAATCATTTCGGGGGTTTTGGATTTGTTGATTTGTACAATTTCGTCGATAATTTGATCTGTAATAAAAAGAGAAAATAACTGTAATTCATCTGTGAGTTCTGAGGCTTTTCCTTTCGGCTCAGGTAGATGGGTGACAACATTAGAAGCTGGTGTTTTGGTATATTTTGAACGAACCGGAGTCTTTGTCCAAATAGTGTCCTCATCCCTTCCTAGTTCAAACTCTCTTTCCTCGTCCGTATCTGATAATGAGCTGAGATTTTGTTTGGCATTGAAATCATCGCCGTGTGGCAAAATTTCGTCATCTGCCTCAAATACTTCACTTTCTGAGTCTGAATCTTCCTCTTGCTGTCGCCGTTATTCTGCAAGAACTTCTTCGGGAGTAGTGAAAATTATTTTATCTGCCATCAGAACAATCTAGTAAAAAATGTACATTAAATTTGTAGCGTTAACAGTAAGGTGGAGCGCATCCGACCCAGCCGTCATACAAAAAAAAAGTCGGTGAAGTGTGGAGGGGGTATTTCACTTACCTGAGTGATGTGAGCTTATACATCGATAGAGAAAGAGTGGGACCAAGAACTCCTGAAGTCACGTCCCTCTAACTCACGCATGGAGGGAATATGAACGAAAATGTTACGTCATGGGTCGTATCCGACCCTTACCTTACCATTAGAGGGTTAACAATATCGAAAACCTAATGAACGAACACCAAATCGATGAAATCCAGTCTCCTCCCACTAAATAAATATAGCATTTCCATGTCAATTGTAACCTTTTCCAAATCAATTGACACCTTTTCCAATTCAATTGTAACCTTTTCCATTCCAAATGTAACTTTTTCCATTCCAATTGTAACCGAACCGGACATGAATTAATTCAATACTATTTATTTTACTATTGAAAAATAAAATATTTTAATTTCAATAATGTCTTTTGAACTAATTTCGGCATATTCTTTTGACATTGTTTTCGTTTATTAGATAATTGATATTAAGTGTTAATTTCAAGTAGTTTAATTTTTTGAAATATGTGTAGTTTATTTATTGTTAAATATTTATTATGTTTTATTTATATAGTGGGGAGAGGGTGGATTTCATCGATTTGGTGATCGTTCATTAGGTTTTCGAAATTGTTAATGTCAAATTTACTACCGAAATTTTGTACAGCCACGAGTATTTCTACTTAATTATTAGATTTCAAAATTCTTCGGTATAGGTATCGTGCACTAGGTTTTCAAGGGCGCTATTACCGAATTCACTATCGGATTTCCGATCGCGCATGCGCATTTCGCATTTCCGTTGTTATTGAAGATTTCTATGATAAAGGAATCGTTTATTAGGTTATCGAGGGTTCTGATTCCATTTCTTGATTTGGATTTAGGATCGCGCATGCGCATTTCGCATTTCCGTCCCTGTTATAGTTTTCTATGGTACAGGGATTGTTTATTAGGTTATCAAAGGTTCTGATTTAATTTTTTTTGTTGGATTTGTGATTGCTCATACGAGTTTTGCATTTCCGTTACTGCTGGAGTTTTTTATTATAAAGGGAATGTTTATTAGTTTTTCTTAACTTGAAATTAGCACTTAATATCAATTATCTAATGACCGAAAACAATGTCGAAAGAATATGCCGAAATTACTTCAAAAGTCATTAATGTAATTAAAATAATTATTTTTCAATAATAAAATAAATAGTATTGAATTAATTCATGTCCGGTTGGGTTACAATTGAAATGGAAAAAGTTACATTTGAAATGGAAAAGGTTACAATTGAATTGGAAAAGGTGTCAATTGATTTGGAAATGATTACAATTGCAATGGAAAAGGTTACATTTGAAATGGAAAAAGTTACAATTGAAATGGAAAAGGTGACAATTGATTTGGAAAAGCATTAACTTGGAAATGCTATATACAAAAAAGGAATATATATATAAATACTGGGTTTAGTAGGAGTTACTAATTTAACCTAACTACAGTATTATTATTTTATATTGAGACATTTCTTAGGCTTAGGCAGTTCAAATTATATTATCAGTCAATATAGATTACTCTTATTTCACACAAACTGTATACATCACTCCTGACCAATTGTGTTATATTATTGTATATATCCTACAGTTAAATCGTAGGTTAGACATCAATGTAAAAACCTAGCACATATTCTTGTAAATAAAAACATTATGCATAAATCCAGGTTTTAGGGTAGACATATATCTAATTATGGTAGTCCAGGAGCACAATGCAAAAAATCTCACCCATAAAACATACACATAAAAATTTCAGCATAAGTAGAAACACCATAGTGCAGTGCAAAATCACCCGTCTGGCAGAGATAAAATTCTTACTAATTCTGTAAAAATTAATTTTAATAATTAATTTTTTCACAAAAATTCACCCATACAACATACGGCTGGAATTAGGCTTAATAGTTTGTTTTTTATTCTTAGAGAAAGAAAGAACCGTCTCGCAGCGAAAAAACTCTTACTAGTGCCCGCCAGACGCGCGCAAACGGTGCGTGAAAATCATAAAAACTCACCTATAAAACATCGGACCGATTCTTGTGAAAATCGATTCAAAAAGATTCCTAAATGCAAAATCCAGTAGTTTGGCTGATTAAAAATTCTTGCTAATATCCCCCAGACGCATGAACACGTAATAAATTGTTCTGAGAAAGGTGGACATTTTTTTTTTCATCTCATTTTATTTGTCCGGATTCCTCAATATTCCAAAAAAATAGTTATAGGGTCGTAATGTCCGTAGTTAGTAATAACAATAATCATTTTTGCTAAAAATTATTTATATTAGAGCTAAAACCCTGCAACATTATTTGGGACGATGAAGAGTTATTATTGCCCAATTTGAATTTTTTTTTTTATGCTAATTATTCCAAAAATAATTATTATTTATAATTTACTGTGTTATTATTGATTTGTTTGTTAATCAAACATACAATTTCATTAAACTATCTGAAGTAGTAGTAATAAATTAAGACTGTACTTACCTGCTATTTTGTTTACGATTGAGCAAATATGACAGCTAATATATATTACAGTTGTTTTAATTTATTTTATAAACAACATATATTATGTATTACTTTTTTATTTATAATTAACTGCGTGCGTTAAATTATTAGATTAATTGTAATGATGTACTCACCATTTAGTTTTAGACAAGTAGAAAAACATGTATTCGAGAAATTGTTAAAATATGTAAAAAATTTGAAACAAAATTAGTTGTTTTTTTCAATAATTATATATTACTTATTATTCGTAATATGTACTGAGTATTGCCTATTATATTTTTATTGTAATTAGAACCAAAATAAATAAATAAAAGTTACAGAAAAATAAAAACTATATATAAAGAAACGACTATTAGGTTTGATATGGCACTTAAATAAACCTACATAAGTGTCGCTGTGAAATGACTCCTTCTGTCAACTCGCCAATTACTGTTGGATAGTTTCCCACTAAAGCACGGCGCGCACAAGAGACCGACCCGGACCGCCCTGCATCGCTTCGACCTTTTTGAAAAGTACGTTTCTATTTAATCTAACGATACCCTGCGAACTAGACCGGACTAGACCGGCCCAGACCGCGCTTTTCAAACTAATCCTGCTCCGGCCTGTTTTGGTTCAAAAAGGGACTGACGAAAAGGCCAGTTGGGTAAATACACCGCGAGAGGCTCTGTCATTTGCATAAAAGAATTCTATATTTCAATAATTTTGCTTAACTACTACTCTTTCAGCTGAAATCAGTTGCTAACCACCAATATATTTTTTTCTAGTAAAATATTTACTTACAAAATTTCTTAATTCAAAATATTTACCGATAGAGTTCAACAATGGGAGTAAAACAGAGAGCAATCTTTTAGCGAACAGTTTATTTATATTAAAAACAAAATTATAGAAGTGGTTAATAATTTATCAATCCTTAGTTAGATTGATCCTCCAATACCATCATGCGGATGTCAACTCATATGAGAAAAGTTTAAATCAAATAAAAGATAGTTTTATAAAGAAGGTTCTTGCACATAATCCAAAGCCACTATAAACTCTAATAATATAATTTCATTAGTTCTGTAAATATGGGTATTTATATTGACTAATTAGTGAATAATGGTAAACACAAAACAGGCCCTTGGAGAAGTGTCCAATTTGGAGGACTTAAAAGGTATTTTATTTTTATTTATATTCTTAAATAATTTTGGGATAATCATCTTCAATGATTACCCAATGACATCCCTTAAAAATATGCATAATAACAGAGAGCATTTAATATCTTATTCAGATCGCTAGAGATAAAATCATAGAAATTTGTCAGAAATAGGGTAATTTTTAAAATATAGTACAATCAGATATAAATATAACATATTAAAATAAATAAATTAATTTTGAAAAATGAATATAAATTAAGAGACTTTTTTTTTTTTTAAATATGCAACAATATGATCACAATGTAGCTTGCATCATCGACTTCACAAAAAAAAATCATCTATTCATTACTAGATCATTTTTATTATATGAACTTTTAAACTACAATAGCAATATATTTCTATTAGAGAAGAAAAATATACTCATTAAATTTCTAGTAAATTTACTCAAGTGAAAATAAGATACATTTATAATAAATAAAAAACTATTAATAAGTGATTATTCTAATTATTAATAATAATTGCTAATGACTGCAATTATACCATAGTTATTAGAATGTAGAATGATCAACGTAAGGAAAAATGTATATTAACCTAAAGTTAAAAATAAATTAAAAAATTATTTTGCTACTGGTTTTTGTTGACTGCTTGTAATTAAGTCTAAAACCCGACTATTTCGATTAAATAATATACAAATATAAATGAAAACGAATATCATTGGAATTAATTTTAGTAACAGAAATTCGTCCTAATGAACATCGAGTTTAAAACTTTAATTGTGCATTTAATAGGATAGACGGGAGCTAGTCAACTAACTTTTTCTATGCAGAAAATTAGTGGACTTTTTCATGGTTGGAATCGTGGTTTGGTTAGAGCTTCCTTGGTCCAGTCAACTCATGCACTTATATTATTATTTGCCATAGGCTTCATTGGCTTCTGCGTAAATGTTTGTTTGTTTGGGTTTTAAGGCGTAAAACCGCTAGGTCATCAACGCCTGTGGCTATTTTTTTTTTTTTTTCATTATTTTTTCTATTATTTTTGATTTTTATTTTATTTATTTATTTTCTCTTTTTTTCGAATCGAGACTTTAAAAAAAAATAAATAAAAAAAAAAAAAGTAAGTAAATATATAATAATGATAATTCAAATATATATACACACACACACACAACGATAACAAATAGATTCAGATAAATAAACAAAACAGATACATAGATAGACAAATAAGATATAATATATTATAAAAGAACTATATTTTATTTATTATCTCATTTGCCTTTAGAAAGTTTAATACACATTTTATCTTGTTTTCATCGTTACCTAGACTGGTTGCGATATCGGGTGTAAGTCCTGACCTGGCTAGAACCGAAATATAAAATGGGCATTCCTGAAAGATATGACTGACCGTGAGGGTGTTTTGACAGTGTTGGCATTTCGGTGGCGGTTGCTTGCTAATAAGATAGGAATGGTTCAAATTGGTGTGTCCTATTCTCAGTCTGGTTATTGCTCTTTCTTCTCTACGATTAGAACGATTTGACGTGGTCAGTGGCTTGACTGATGTTTTAATGGCCTTCAGTTTACTTGGTGGGCTCTCATTCCACATGGACTGCCACCCATCAGTAATTTCTCTTTTGAGGGGAAGACTGAGTTCTAGAGGTGTTAAAATGGCAGCGCCTCGACCTGGAAGAGTAAGTGCCTGTTTGGCTGCTAGGTCCGCGAGCTCGTTACCGACTATTCCTACGTGGCTTGGCACCCATACGAAGTATACCGATTTTCTTAGGTTTTCGAGCATATGGAGGTAAGTATGGATTTTAAGTAATGTAGGGTGTTTTGGATATGTATTATTTAAACCTTTTAGTGAACTTAAAGAGTCAGTTATTATTGCGATGGTTGTAGCCGATATTGACATTGAAAAGTGAAGGGCTGAGACTATTGCATGGAGTTCGGCGGTATAAATGCTGCACAGTTTATGTAGTTTTATTTTGTGGGTTGAGCTATGGGTAACGAAAGAAGATGCTGTAGAGTCGGAGGATTTAGATCCATCTGTATAGATTAAGAATGGTTCCGGAATATTCTGGAGGAGGCGGGAAAATTCAGTTTTGTATTCCAAGGGCGATGTTTTGTTTTTGGGTAATCCTGATAAATGCAACATAACTTTTGGTGGTTTGTGCGTCCATGGAGGAGTATGAATTTCAGGTTTATATAAAGAAATTCCTTTAAGGAACGACGTAGCGGAAGAAATTCTCTCTGACAAAGGAAGTGTTGGATTAATTTTTTTTTCAAAAGTTTTGGAGAATTTTGGTTTGAAAATGTACCTATGTGTTGGGTGTTCCGTTTGAGGGAAGAGTTTAGAGATATAGTTTATTGCCAGTTTTTTTCTTCTGAATAAAAGAGGCGGTAGCCCTGCTTCGGAACACAGACTGAGAATAGGACTGGTTCTAAACGCGCCGGTCGCGATGCGAATTCCGGTATGATGGACAGTATCGAGTTTCTTAAGGATCCGGTAGCGGGCAGAACCATAGATAAAACACCCATAATCTAATTTCAAGCATACTAAAGATCGGTAAAGTTTTAGCAGAGTGATTCTATCTGAGCCCCAGGAAGTACCGCTGAGAAATCGTAGTATATTAAATTTTTTTGTTGCAGTTAGTTTTAGTGTAGAGACGTGTGGTTCCCAAGTCAGTTTTCGGTCAAAAATCATCCCTAAGAATCTATGGTTGTTTGTATATGGGATCGAGGAATTACCTAAAAGTAGTTCGGGAGTGGTGGGAGTATTTCTCTTTCTGCTGAAATGTAAACATTTAGTTTATTCGGTAGAGAAACGAAGATCAATGGATAGGGACCAGTTATTAATTCTATTGATGGCTTCCTGTAATTTAAGTTGTATGGTGGTAGTATTATCAGATCGACAAATAATGGCTAGATCATCAGCGAACAAGAGCGGTTTGACACCCCTAGGTAAGTTGAATCCCAGGTCATTTATTGCTAGGCAGAATAGAGTGGGGCTAAGGGCACAGCCTTGTGGGACACCGTTGACCTGTTCATGTTTCTCAGATAGTTCGCATCCTATTCTAACTCTGAAGTGACGGTTTGAAAGAAACTGTTTGATAAAATAGAACATTTGCTCTCTGATTCCTATAGATGATAACTTATTGAGAATTACTGCGTGGTTTATGCTATCAAAAGCCTTCTTCATATCAAAGAATACAGCGATCATCTGTTGAGCGTTGATGAAGGCATATTATTGGGCTTCGGCCTCTAATGTAACCAGATGATCTATTGTGCATCGTTCTTTGCGGAATCCAGATTGAAATGGTTGTATTAAATTGTTATTCTCTATTATCCACATTAATCTTTTGTTGACCATACGTTCCATAATTTTACTTAGACAACTAGTTAGAAATATGGGGCGATAGCTGTTTGGGTCCCGTTTGTCGTTTCCGTTTTTAAGAATCGGGATTATGACTGAATCGCGCCAGGTGCATGGGAAGTGCCCAGTGGACCAGATGTGATTATAGTATTCAAGCAGCCATTTTTGTGTGTCAACTGGAAGAATTTTTATCATGTCGTAATGGATATGGTCTGGACCAGGCGAAGTTCCTTTAACGGTATTTAAGATATTATAAAATTCCCACATTGAAAAAGCAAGGTTATAATAGGGGGTTTCGGCATTTACTGTATTATCAGTTTCTATTTCGTCAAGGTTGGGACTATTTCTCTCGGAATTATATATCTCGGAATAAAAATTTGCAAAGGTATTTGAGACCAGTGAAGGGTTGTCAGACAATTGTCTATTAACCGAAATAGTGTAACGGGAGGAAGAAGGATTTTTAGTAAGTTTATGGATTTTGTTCCATACGTCAGCTGACGTAGCAGAAGCATTTATGGAACTTATATATTCTTTCCAAGACTCACTCTTACATTGTTTGAATATTTTCCTGCATATAGCCCGCTGTTTTTTATATTCTATCAGGTTTTCGGATGTCATCGATTTTTCGAATTTTTTATACGCTTTACGACGATCTTTAATGGCTTTTTTACACGTATCGTTAAACCAAGGAACTAGCGGTCTTCTGGGTAAACCTGAGGTCATTGGTATCGATGATTTTGCTGCTTTTATGATCGTATTTGTAATTATTTCACAGCCTTCGTCCATGGTCATATCGGATGGCTGTGTTTGGGGTGGTGAGGCTAAGGAGGTAAAAAGAGACCAATTAGCATTTTTCAACACCCATCTCGGTTTTACGTGCGTGGGATTCATGTTAGTAAATTTTATGAGTAGCGGGAAGTGGTCACTACCATATAGATCAGGTAACACTGTCCAGTAAATATTACTAAAAAACGTTGGACTACAGAGAGAAAGGTCAATGGCTGAATAGATCCCGTAGCTGGAGCTGAGGAAGGTAGATTCTCCAGTGTTAAGTAAGAGAAGGTTAGATATATCTAGAAAATTTTCTATTATTTTACCACGCATGTTGATATCTTGGGATCCCCATAGAGGATTGTGGCCGTTCAGGTCCCCAATTACAAGAACAGGACGAGGCAGTTGGTTGTAAATATCTAATAGATGTTCAGTATCTATTGTACGGTCTTGTGGTAGGTATACATTGCATACAGAAAAGGCGAAACTTCGGTGAACTCTGACAGCAACCGCTTGAAGGTGGGTGTTAATCGGAATTGATTCTGAATATATGGATTTATGTACAGCTATTAAAACTCCATGGTGATTACGATTTGGATTGGGGCTATCTTTTCTATAGATTTCGAAGTTTTTTATTGTGATTTTGTCTTTTGTTGCAAGATGTGTTTCCTGAAGAGCTAGGCAAAATGGATCAGTATCACGTATTAATATTTTCAAATCATTAAAATGAATTTTTAAGCCATTACAGTTCCATTGAATCAATGACATATATGGTTATTATATTTAAAAGAAATAAAATAAAAAAGGAAAGATACATATATATGTATGGATGAAAATATATTCTAACTAGAACTAAGAATATATATGTGTTTTTGATGAAAAGAAAAAATCTATGTATTATTATTTTTATTAGGAGAGTTTTTTCCTTTGTTTTTCTCTTTTTGGTTTTTGAACCACATATCCATCTTCTTCCTGTTCATTATTAACTAATATTTGTTCATTAATTAAATCGACGGGAGGTGGGTCTGGTTTAAGTGGTGGGGGTCGAGGAGTCGGGGTGGTGGAAGGTTGTAGGCTTGGAGTGGGGGAGGTTTGTGGGAGATGCGAGATACCGGAACAGCTGGAAGGAGAGGGGGAAGGGGGACGAGTGGGAGTCATTACAGCACTAGCACATGGCCCTGCGGGTTGGGTGATAACAGACGTAGTCTGTGTATTACTACTATGAGCTTTAATCTGAATAGTTACATTAGATATTTCTCCAGTTGGGCTATTTTTATTAGTCTCTGTTTTGCTAAGATTATCTGGAAAATAATATAAAATGTTGGCCTGAATGGCAACATCTTTTTTTTCAGTATTTTTACTTTGATTTTTAGTTATTTCCGCGAAGGTTTTATTAAACTGGATAGGATTCTTCTCTTTATATATTTTTTTTGCTTCGTTCAGCGATACTTTATTATTAACTTGTATTGCTTTTATTTCTTTTTTCAATTTAAATACGGGACAGGAGCGATCAAGAGCATTATGTGAGCCGTTACAGTTTATACATCTAGCCTGTAGATTGCACCTAATATTTTCGCCATGTTTATTCTGACCGCACTGGATACACACAGTTTCTTTTTTACATTGTGCCGTAGGATGAGAAAAACCCAAACAATTAAAACATCGTAATGGGTTAGGTATATACGGTTGAACTCTAATTGTTTCGTATCCAATCTGTATTGTATCTGGAGGTTTAGGGGTCGGGAAAGTTATAATATAATTATGCGTTAATACTTCGTTTCCGTTATTCTTTGATTTAATTCTTACTATGTCTTTAATAATTGGGGTCAGTTCTTTTTTAATTTCTTCTATTTCCATATATTGAAAATCGAAACAACGGATCACGCCTTTGCTATAGTTAAGTGTGTTGTGTGGAGTTATCTGTACTGGGTACTGTCCACCAAAATCCGTAGAGGATAGAAGCTTATTGGATTGTTGTCCATTTATTGTTTGTATTAGAAGAGACCCGTCTCTTAGCTTTTTTACGGTTTTAACGTTTCCTACCAAGTTAGAGATTACTTTATGGATAAAAAAAGGGGAGACTTTTTGTCTTCTTCATCTATTCTTTTCACTAATAAATAGGTTGGTGGTATGTTTTCTGCCCTTTGTGGTAAAATTTTGTCGGGGGGAAATTTGATTCGACCCCGAGTCCATTTTCTTTTTTTATTTAAAGGATTAGTTAATTCGGGAGGGTCAGGAGGCTTTCCCATTTTTCTTTTAAAGAAATATTAAAGAATAAAAAAATAATAAAAAAATAAAGAGTAGTGATTTAACTAAATAAAAGAATTTCTTCCAGATAAATAAGACAAAATAATAATAATAAAGTAAAACAGACTGCAAAAAACAAAACAATAAATAAATTAATGTTATAATAAAGGAAAACTCTTATCTGTTTAATACTGTGCGGAGAGTCTACGACTGTCTCGGCCGGAATCTAAACAGCTACTGACTCTGCGTAAATGTTTTGGGACTATTATTATTATTCGGGTGAGTTTAAAAAAAAAAATGTTGGCTGAAAATTCGTTACAATATATTTTCAGCAATATTTGAAATGTAATTGGTTAATGGTCATTGATCAGTTTATTGCAAGTTGTCAGAATTCCTACAGGTATCATTCCCTATTACTATACTATACTATATCGAAGCTCATGATTTTCGGACAAGGATTTAAATATTTCAACATTATTTATTCTTAGGTTCCGTAGAAAATACACCATTGATCTGAACAAATGATAGTTTAAGAGCAGGTGTGTATTTTTTTATCTTGAATTAACAAATATATTATATTATATTATATCAGGTTCAGTAACGTGTTGTATCTCAAGCGTTTCTAGAAAATTCCCACGCTCAGAGGAGTAGGAATGGGTTAGAAAAAAAAGAGGGGAAAAAATAGATAAAATAAAACCTTTTATGGGTGCCAGGTTATTTTTTGGAAATGACGAAAACCCGTATTAATTAAATACCTTTTTAAAATGATCTGGAAAAAAACAAAACAATAACGGGCGGTCGCAAACATCGGCGGGGTTCAGTCTACTTACCTATTGGCCTAGCTCTGTCCTCTGACTGCACCTTTACAAGAAAAAAAAATAATTAGCACATAAAACGAAATAAATTCGGGATACTATCCAATTAAACAACATTAATGCTTAAACGTTAATGTACACTCAAATTCTAAATTTAAAACTAATTACAGTATTTAATAGCAAAACACAAATAATATATTTTCCTTTTAAAAAAATTATAAAGATCCTATGATTCTAAATTTATTTCAAGTTACAATAATCTAATGCTATGGTAATAAAAAAAATAATCTCTTCATTATTTCAACGACAAAAAAAAAAAATAACAAAAACCTCCGAGCAAACAAATTTTTACAAAATAATTTTAAAATAAATTGTCAGTCTCAATCTAGTGGCCCACTGACCAGTTGGGAATAATTATACCTATGAACAAAACAGCTGGGATATCTATTATCTGGCTTTCCCAACTTTACCAAGGATAATTAGTCCGTCGAGCGCTGACTTGCGTCTTAAAATTCTTTCCGGACACTTCCCGGCTTCTTCCTGAAGTTTTTTGGGACGTAAGACGTCAGTCCTGTGATCCAGTCCGGCTGGCAGCTCTCGACACATATATATCTCTCTCTTCTTGAGGGGCCACAGTGTTATCTTTGTGCGCCAGGTATCGGTGCGCATCCCCCACCACTACTTAAAATCCTCAAGTGGGAAGCACAATCCGGGTTCCGTAAATGTAGAATCTGTCAGGATAATTTGTTTACTTTAAGCGCTCTTACTCATTTGATTTTAAGAGAGCCTTTGACTCGCTCAATCATAATTTGTTCTTGCAGTCTCTTCATAACCAGAACATAAGTAACAAAATTATAAGAATTCAAAAAATATTTATCAGAATGCTTCGGCTAAAGTTAGAAGTGATGGTATGTTTTCAGGGGAAATCGATGTTACTTTGGGCCTACTGTAGGGAGAAATATTGTCTTCTTCTTCTTCTTCTCCTGGCTAATATTCTCATCTCCGGGATGGTGCGTCCTCTAGCTGCCCTCAGTTTTTCAATGTAATCAGAGTACATGCCTCTGGGTCTGCCACGAGGCCGTCTTCCTTCTGGCCTAGCTTCCAAATACCACCTGGCTTTTCTGGTATCGTCCATTCAACAGACGTGTCCATACCATTTTAGTTGCCGCTCTTGCATGGTGTCGCGCACTGATCTAACACCCAGATCCTCCCGAACTCTTTCATTTCTGACGCAGTCTCTCCTGGTCTTGCCAACTATTCTACGGAGGAATCTCATTTCTGCAGATGTTATCCCACTTACGTGCTTGCGAGGGCCGTCCAACTTTCTGATCCATACAGGAGAACTGGGAGGAACACGGATTTAAAAATTCGTATTTTGGCATCGAGAAATATTGTCATCTTTCTTATTTAGCCTCTTTTTGAGTGATATAGAAATGTTTTTCCGGAGTCAGAATGTCAGAGGCATAAAGATCGATGGTTTCTGTGACTTATTGTTGCTTCTATATGCTGACGATCTAATAATCCTTGCCGATAATTATACTGATACCAAAAATAAGTTAAATATATTTTTAAAAAAAACTTGATAAAAAAACTAGAGGTCGATACTCAAAAAACTAAAATGTTATACTTTCACAAGGGAGGATGTGAAAAGATAAGGAAACTGTTTTATCTTAATAGAGAAATTGAGGAAGTTTCCGAATATATTTACCTTGGAGTACTATTTTCGGATTCAGGTATATTTCATAAAGCGGCAAATTGTTTTGAATTGAAAACGAGGACAGCAATAGGCTCTGTCAACGCTCTGTCAACTTTGTACTAAATCTAAACTCAGATCCTGGGAAAATAAAATAAAAATAAATAACGCAATTGCCATGAGCCTTCTGTACCATAAAGTACAACTATGGAACCTAAGGTATAATAGCCTAAGGAGCCTATAGGCTGGAAAGTGCAAACCTAAATTTTTATAAGCGTTTATTTTCATTAAATAAAAATACACCTTTCTGAATAATGAGATTGGAATTTATTGTTCCCTATTGCTCCGTTACAGTACTAAAATTAGTTTTGTCCTGGCTCCAAAAATTTTGAAAATGAAATGAATGAAAATGAAAATAGTGGCAAAATTGAAGGAAACGTATAATGAGAGCAAAAATGATTAGAAATACGATTGGCTGAATCAGTTATACACTCTATTGTGCTCTGTAAATAAACATCTTGGAATGGTAGAGTCTGGTGTATTCTAGACTGAAATGGACGAAACGCTAAGACTATTTAAAAGCTACATGAAAGAGCGAGATAAACAAAAACTGATCTTCCCTAAATACAGTCCATATCATCTCATGTATTCAGAAAGAGATAAGCCTCAGCCATATCTCGCACTAAATTCCCCTTTTCCTATGACTAAAACATTGGTGCATATAAGATTATACGGCAACTATTATATTAAAGTATCATTTAATAATATTTATTATTATTTCAAGCCGAAAGAAAACTGTTCTATCAGCAATGTAAATGAGCTTGAGGATCTTTTCTATATTTTCGTCCGGTGCCCGATCTATACAACTTTCCGTCATCACTACCTGCCTCATTCCGCAAATATGAACTTGCAGAATTTAGAATTTGCAATAGGGATCTTCATAAGAACCTGTTTTACTACGTTAGGCAACGATGTAGATTGAAATCGTTCATTTTTAATGAATGATTTTGTTGATTATAGCAGCGGGTCTATTCATGTAACATATATTATTTATTTGTGTATTTAAGCTGTTTAAAAGTATTTATTTATGCATTGTTTATGTTATAGTTATACTTTATAAATATATACTTTATGTGTATATTGTTATATGTTATATTGTATTGTTGTATACTTATGTCTGCTGTATTTGGAGACGACGTTGACATAGCAACGTAGTGAAAAAATATTTTTGGCTTTAGCACTAAAATATTTTTACAAAATTATAGTTATTGTAGCCATCATCATTGTAGCCAACTCTATTTGTATGGGGCATACCCCGAAAGCAAATAAAATATTCATTTTTTCATTCATACAAGTTATCCGGTGCAGTCAGAGATTATTTCCTTTCAATAAAATTTCAACCGTAACACCCCTTCTCTTCCTCACAAAAAAAATTAAAAAAAGGAAAAAGGGCCCGAAAAACAAATATCGTAAGTTCAAACAATTTAAAAAGCAACTGTACACACATATTGAAGAAAATAGCAATTTGTACCAATTTATTTGACTAATCTTGTAAATCTAGCTTAAAATCCTGCACATCACTCCAGTATAATAGGTGATATTTTCTTTTTCATTTTGCACGTCTTATACTTTGGTGCTAACTTATTCGAAAAGTAAACCGCAGCGTCCGATTGATGGTGAGTCTTACACTAAACTGTTTGTTTTCTTTGATATTCGATTGGTCTGCCCCTGAGGTTCCCAACTATCTTCATAGGCGTCCTTTAAGTTTTTTCTTACTACTTCGGATAGATCGGCCATGTTCTTCATCTTGGATTAGTGTTTGTTCCTCTAGAAATCTAACTCTATTGGTCGACCATCATCTTTTCCGTGATGCTCTTCTGTCCTTGCTAATTCACGTCCTTGGTTGATAAATGCTGGCGTAAATCCTCTCGACTCGTGCACTGCAAAGGTTCTTATAGCAAAGGTAGGCTTATACAGCTCTTTGTCCCACGTTCTATGGTTGTTTTTAACGTATGACGCAAGCATATTTTTTATAACTCTATTGATTCCTTCGGTTGGGTTAACCTGCGAATATGCAGTAAACCGTGAAGCGACTTTATATTGCTCCAAGAAGATTTTAAATTCTCTGCTTTTAAATTGTATTCCATTGTCTCAAATTATTATTTGAGGGACTCAAAACACGAGGAAACCTTGTTCTTTTATGTGTTTCGACACTATTTTGGCCGTAGCATGTTTCACAGGTGCCAAGATTGAATAATTGAGTATGAATCTGTGTAGCTTATTCGTCAATGGTAACGGACCCATCAAGTCTGCGCTTACTATTTGCCACGAATATTCTGCTACCATCTGTTGACCCACCAAGCCTGCTCGCTTCTGTTGACTAGGTTTAGTCTCCAAACATGTTTGACATCCTGCCACGGATCGTCTGGCATCTGTATTCATACCCGGCCAATGGTATTTTTCTTTTAGTCTCCTTAATGTCTACGAGCCTAGGTGACCTTATATGCGGATGTCGTGGTGCTCCATGAGAAGATTTGTTCTATGTGATTTGGGGACGGATAACAACCTCCCAGGGTCAATTTTCACCAAGAATATCACTGTTATCGACAACTCTTTCCATGAGCGTAACGTTGTCTATGGGCCACTCTGGATAGGAATCTGGCTGTTTAAACTGTTTTGTAATCGCAGATTTAACCATAAATCGAGTTTATTACCGTCGTTTTTAACGCAAATATTTGCAACCTGCTCAGAATCTTCTAATGACGTAGAAAGGGGATCCGCTATTTTATGAAGTTTTCGGAGTCTAAGTCTTACTGAAGAAAATAGTAGTTTAAAAGCATCCACACGTTTCTATATATAAATGAGGATTTTCTTGATGTTAAAAAAAAATCTAAACGCAAAATATTAAAATTTAAACGTTGGTCTGAAATCTTCCATCATTGTGTGAATAATCCTGCCATGCTTATTATTCGAAATCACGGCACCAATTGTGATTTAATTTCGATAGAATCTAGCCACCACTATTATTATTAACATAATTGCTATCTATCATTATTATAGATGATTAAATTCATAATTAAAATTCATAAAATTATTTATTTACTATGACAAATAGGTGTTAGCTAGATTCTAACGAAATTTACTGAGAAAATAGTATTTAAAAAGCATCCACACGTTTCTATAAATAAATAAGGATTTTCTTGATGTTAAACAAAATATCTAAACCAAATAAATAAAATTAAAACGTTGGACGTCAGACTATGTAACTCTAAAGTTCCTAGAAAATGCCCACGCTCAGTAGAGAAGGGATTGGTTAGAAAAAGAAGAGAGAAAAAAGTAGATAAAATAAAACCTTTTATGGGCGCCAGGTTATTTTTTGGAAATAACGAACCCGTATTAATTAAATACCTTTTTAAAATGGTCTGAAAAAAAAACAATAAAGGGTTTAGTCTACATATCTATATTGGATCTGTCCTCTGACTGCACCTTTACAAGAAAAAAAAAAGAATTACCACATAAAACGAAATAAATTAGGAAGGTTAGCCAATTAAACAATTAATGCTGCTTAATGTATCAAGCAATCGATCTAATGTGACCCAAAATAATCTTAATCAATTCAGACAAAAAAAAATAATAAGTATAGCACATATAAGTATATATATTCTAAATTTAAAACAAATTACATTATTTAATAACCAAAACCAAATAATATATTTTCCTTTATAAAAAATTATAAAAATCCTTTGATTCTAAATTTATTACAAACTATAACAAAAAAAAATCCTTTCCTTATTGTGGCAACAAACAAACAAAACAAGAACCTCCGAAAAAACTAATCTTAATAAAATAATTTTAATGTAAATTGTCAGTCTCAATAAAATCATATAAAACAAAACAGCCAGTGTTCCACTGGCCAATTTGGATCAAGCATACGTATGAACAAAACAGCTGGGAGACCTATCATCTAGCTCTCCCAACTTTACCAGGGATAATTAGTCCGTCGAACGCTGACTTTCGGACACCTCCCAGCTTCTTCCTCAAGTTTTTCGGGACGTAAGACGTCAATCCTGTAATCCAGTTCGACTGGCAGCTCTCAGGACATATATCTCCCCCCTCTCCTGAGGGGTCACAGTGTTATTATCTTTGTGCGCCAGGTATCGGTGCGCATCCCCCACCACTACCTAACGTTATCAGGTGCAGTCAGAGATTCTTTTCTTTCAATAAAATTACATCCGTAACAGTATATTATCCAATTATCCGTCTATGGACGTTCTGAATACAATTTAACATATTTTTATTTTATTTTATTTTATAAATATAGTTGCATTTTAGAATGAGTTGTGTCTCATCAAAATTATAAAAAATAAGTTACAGGTAAAATCATTTACATTCTCGCATATATTATGCAGGTTGGATTCTCATATTTCTGTATTATGTTTTTAATTTATTTTGTCAAAATATAAGGATATCGTAAATTTCACATTTAACACCTCACCAATATTTGTTTCGTAAATATAATAAAAAAAAATGTAAAATTTAAAAAAATGATTTAACAAGATGCCAAAATTACTGATTTTATTATGGCTTTATCTTGTTTAGCTTACAAGGTGAGGCACAGTGGGGCAGATGTACTAAATTTGTGGCATAAATTAATGTATGGAATTTTGACAACTAATTATAACGTAAATGATGTGTGAATGACCTATACAAAAATATAAAATTCCTGTTGTGTCAGTTACAGGCACAAAAGTCCTATAAATAAGGAGCCATATCCAAGAATAAAATAAAAAATTTCTAGTTATGTTAAAATATTACAGGTTTATTTTAAAAAGAACATTTCAAGTTAGATTTTCTTATATATATATATATATATATATATATATATATATATATATATATATAGTCTGTTAAATTATTAAAAACTTTTTCCCGTCAATCATAGTGAATAGAAGTTTATGGTGCATTTCAATATTTATGTCTTCTGAATAAATACTGGAGGGTAACAGTTGTTTAACTTGCTCGTCCACAGATGCTTTCATATGTTTTACTTCTCCAACATCCTCCAGGGCAAATTTAAATTCAAGTGGCCGGCAATATCGTGTGGAGGACGTCTTTGGATTTTTCCAAATAATTTTTTCGTTCCCATCGTCTTGAGGACACTAGAATCGCCTTCCTGTCCCTCACTTAATGTTTGCTTATATTCTGAATTCCCAGAAGTTCCATCAATACCCCATTTACTTATCAATATACATTTTATTCTTGGAGTACCCTAAAGTTTTAAGGACAGAAAAACATCTTTTTGGGACTGCAACAAACAAGAAATTGTGTGATAAAGAAGGAAGGGCTGCATGGTAACTTCAGCAGTAGTTTCATTAATATTTATGCATTCATCGTTAGGATAGCATAGCTGTTTTGCCTCTTGTACTACTTTGTATGATGGGAACTTAGTTTTGTCCTTATTTTTAATTAAAAAATATTGGTGCCGGGTAAGCTTTGCATCAATTAATAACGTCAGTGCTTCTTCTCCCGATATTTGATCAAAACTGTTTTCTTGGAGATATCTGGAACCTAGCCTATATTTTTTTGGTCTGGTAGGAGTTGTGCTGGCAATTTCTTTGATAATGACAGATGTGCTTGTCTGCCCAGAAAGACGCATACTCATCTGAGTTGCATATGCTAATTCTTCAACAGATCTACTAGCACGTAGCTCTTCAGTCTTCTTCCGTTTTGTTCTCTAGGCACATTCTGAAAACGCCTGAGCTGGCCGTCCCACCTTTTTAACAACTGCCAAATTTACAAAATTATTCAGTTTTTCAGAGCCATCTAGCCACATTGAATTATTTTTAAGGAATCTATCTTCTAACCGCTAAACTTCCTCCCATTTGTTCTTAAATTTTGAAAAGAAAACTGATAATGTAGGAAAAAGGTCAGGCAGCTTATTTTTGTGGCAGTGTGTAAGTTCAGAAATGACTTTTTTAAGGTATTCTCACTTCTCCTCCATAGTAATCTTATTCGATGACTTAATTATGTCATATAATTCCTTCCTTGATTTATAAACAAACAACAACAACTGGTTTCAGCAGGAGCAGCTAAAAAAAGAAGTCGGATTTTAATTACGCTTTTATGAAAAATTGTATACAAAAATTAAAATATCGCGGGGAAGCAACTTCGAGCAAGATTTCTATCTTGACCCTTAAAGACAGATAAATAATGAATAAAAAAAAGTAAAAAAGTTTGTGGAGAAATGTGGAGAACTTTTTAAAAGTTATTCCAAAGTTAATTTAGATGCATTTATTTTAACGAATTTCTCTAAACTCCCCAAACAATATTTAAGAAAGATACAAATTTATATAATATGAAATTTAAGTACTTACAACATTAGGCACTAGCCATATTAGTTTTGTTCAAAAATCACAAATACAGAATGTTCGGGAGACACTTAAAGAGAACTTTTGATAGGAACAATCTGAAAGATAGTATGACACTGCCGAATTTGGAGCTAGCTGGTGCATTCCATAACATGTCGAGGAGCATGAGATACCTGCATGAGATCAGCCAACTCCTGCTGTGTTCAGACCTCATTAAAAAAATTTCAAAAGGTATTTATTAAATTGGTATTTATGCCAGGTTTTAGGGCATTCTGCCCCACTGTGTGAGGTTACGGACGTGGCATCATCGAATTCAATGAAACATTTTTTGGTGATACTAGATCGAAAAATATTTGACATTCGTCCGAGGCTTCTTGCCTGTGTGGCCAAAAAGCCGATAAAAAAAAAATTGATATAATTTCAACGATTTTTAATATTATTGCTCTCTGCATGAATTTCAAGGTTCTTTACACCAATCCATTTGTTTTTTTATGTGAAACAAGAAAAAAATATTGTCTATTGCATAAAATGAGCCTAAATGTACAACAACAAAAGACGCTTCTAATTAGGGATTGATAAATTATTTGACACTTCTATAAATTTGTTTTATTGAAAACTAGTTTCGCATGTTATACATTCATCCTCAGTTCTAAAAACTCACAAAAAATTCAAAAATAAGCAATTCAAAATATAATTTGGTATTTATGAATTATGAATTTAATTAAGCCAAGAAATCAAATACATGTTGGTACTCACCTAGGTTTAAATGGATTATATCTATTTATCTAGGTAAACGGTTTAAGGGTCAGCGTTTTTCCAGTACTCACCGGCATAACTGGAAAAACCTTGATCCTTAAACCGTTTCCTTATAAACATGCTACCTACCTTTCGTTCATTGTTAGTTCAATGCGAGAAGAAACCAGTATAAACTTATCTGTTTGATATAATCCATTTAAACCTAGGTGAGTACCAACATGTATTTGATTTCTTGGCTTAATTAAATTCATAATTCATAAATGTTTTATAATACTGATTTATATTAATCTAATTTAATATGCATAGCAATACCAAATTATATTTTGAATTGCTTATTTTTGAATTGTTTGTGTGTTTTTAGAACTGAGGACGAATCTATAACATTCAAAACTAGTTTTCAATTATTCAAATTTATTTCAATAAGTGGCAAATAATTTATCAATCCCTAATTAGATTGATCCTTCTATACCATCATGCGGACGTCAACTGAAAAGACGCTTCCATTAAAAAATAAATATTTTTGGAAAAAAACAAGTCAGATTCGCTTTTAGCGTCCTTTACAACTTCTAAATACGAATTTTCATTAGGGATGAAAAAAAGAAATTTTTGAATTGATTTATTTGAATTTTTTTATCTGCCAATGTCTGGCGTTCACAGAAGCATGCAAAACGCCTCAGGATTTTATCAAAATTCAACGTTACTATAACTGTTGGAAAGCTGAGTTTCTGTTCTCTAACCATACTAATAACTTTTAGATTTTATGCCTTTTTAAGAGAGAAAAAGTTGTGTGAAATAAATATAAAATCTTCAAACGTTTTGTTTTATATCTTCGATTCTAAGGCAAAAATTTTGAGCAAAAAAATTCTATGCCATGGTAGATCTAGCAGCTTAGTACCATTCCGATTTGGATGACGTCATATTTCTTATGTACTGTAAGCGCGTGCATCGGATTTAATATATTGCATCCATATTATCTCCAGATTACACAAATTGCAGAGTGGAGAGTCTGCCACTCCTATTCTATTTGGATGCTTTATACAATAATCATGGCACTCGAAACTCCGCAACAGCATTCCCTCTCGCCAGGTCTACTGGTACGCGCTCTTCCTTTTTAACAATTTGGCCCCATTGCTTTCCAACAGTAATAATCTTAATGTAGTCCAGCAGCAAAGCCTGATTTTCCTTCTGTATCTCCTCCCTGACTGTATAGAAGAGATCTGATTTTCCGGCAGCTCCAATGATGAATCTTCTTTGGCGAGTTTATCAGCCATCTCATTTCCATGGAGCCATCTTATTACCTTACCACTACGAAGAAGTAATTTCTCTACAATGCGTTGACAGCTCAAAATGTCTTGAGCATGGGACACATTGGGCTGTGTTACAGCGATGATAGCGGCCTGGGAATCTACAAACAGCACAATGTTCCCGGCATCCTTTTTTTGAGAGGGATTGCAATTGCATGGATTTCACTGTCAAAATTTGTGGCCCATTCCCCAACCGGCCTCGAAACGGCAAAGAGATGTGAATACGCACCTGCACCTCCATTTTGTGTAGCTTGCTGAGCAGAATCATCAGTATACACATGAGTCCAAGGAGGACTGAGATACCGTTCAGTTATCGTTTCAAAAGCCAAGGATATTAATTCCTTAAGTATGGCCTCTCAAGTCTTATTTGAGGGTAACATGAAGTGCGAAAAATGGATATCAGCATTGTTTCTCCCTAAAAAAATGTTTTACCCCACTTCGTTACTTCACACACTGGTCTGAAATCTTCCATCATTGTGTGGAAAATCCTGCCGTGGTTATTATTCGAAATTACGGCACCAATTGTGATTTAATTTCGTTAGAATCTAGCCAACACTATTATTATTAACATGATTACTATCTATCATTATTATAAATGATTAAATTCATAATTAAAATTCATAAAATTATTTATTTACTATCGTAAATAGGTGTTAGCTAGATTCTAACGAAATTTACTGAGAAGATAGTATTTAAAAAGCATCCACACGTTTCTATAAATAAATAAGGATTTTCTTGATGTTAATGCTAAACTTGATGAAATTGCCCACGCTCAGTGGAGAAACGATGGGTTAGAAAAAGAAGAGGGGAAAAAGTAGAAAAAAAAACCTTTCATGGGCGCCACGTTATTTTTTGGAAATAATTAAATACTTTTTTAAAATAGTCTGGAAAAAACAAAAACAGTAACGGGCAGTCGGAGTTCAGTTTGCTAACCTATATTGTACTGGCTCTGTCCTCTGTACCTTTACAAGAAAAAAAAAATTTGCACATAAGACGAAATGAATTAAGGAGTTTAGTCAATTAAACTACATTAATGCTTAAATATAAATGTATTAAAAAATCGATCTAATGTATGGATTAGAGAACAGAAATTCAGCTTTCCAACGGTTATAGTAACGTTGAACTTGGATAAAATCCTGAGGCGTTTTACATGCTCATGTGAAAGCCGGGCATTGACAGAAAAAAATTCCTCAATAAAAATCAAGTCTAAAATTTCTGTTTTTTGATTTATATGAAAATTCGTATTTAGGAGTTTTATAGGACGCTAAAAGCGAATCTGACTTACATTATCCCAAAATATTTTTTTGGCCTTCTTTACTGGAAGTAATTTTTCAATTTTTGTACATTTAAACTCATTTAATAGAATCTGATGGGATGAGCGATGTTATAAAACAAACATAAGTCTCGACCCCGTTTCTACTAGCGCCGGTCTTTGAGCACAAAAAAAAATGAAGGAATAATGTTGAAAAAAAAAGAGTTGCGAAACAGTAAAATAAATTAATTTTAATTTTGAATCGAGAGAATTACAGAGAAGTATAAGCAAAACTGTAAATTCATTAATACAAACAAAAGGTGATATACAACTATACATAAATTAAACTAAAATCAATTTTCCTTTAAAATCATAATAAAAACTAATAAAAAAAAATAAAACTAGAGAATTTGAAACTAACTTTTTATGAATAAAAAAAATTGTGTTACTATTATAAAAAATAATATGTGTAATAAAATTAAACAGATTGATTTTCCATTAAATCTATAACACTTAATAGTTTATTAAATTCACAGATTTCTTCATGTGAATTAAGTTGGGTACCACCAACGCAAAATGTCGACGAAATAAAAAAAGTCTTTGTTACCTTGCTAGTGTTATAACTGTGATATGGAGAGGAAGGATTTGTTTTCAACTTCCATCGACGAGAGGTGCAGCTGGCAGCTGGTAGACGTCGTTCGCCGGAAGAAAATACGATGTCCAAAATGACGAACGATGTCTGACAAAAAAATTGTGGCTCCTCACTCTTCCGTCTTCCTAAGGAAACTGGCCCGTAGGGCAAGGGAGGCACAGTTATCTCTTAATCCTAAACTGTATGTAACGTGGAAACAAAACAATAGCAACTAAACTTTCTCTCGTTTCAATACAAAACAAAAAAGATATTACTGTTATTTAATTAAAAGTAACCAAAAATAAAAAAATAATGTATACGGCTCAAACAGAATCGATAAATTTGTTTTCTTATTTTCCAAAAAATAACAAATGAATTGGTATATGAGATCCTTGAGATTCATGCAGAGCAAGGGCCGAAGAAAAGAATTAAAAAAATTGTTGAAATCACATAAAATAATTTTTTTCTCGTCTCCTAGGGTGCATTGGCAAGAACCCTTGGTCAAATATTATTTTCTAAATCAAATCGAGAACCCCTTATGGTATAAAAAAATTGTAAATCTGTCTGTATTTATATTCTATTGGCAAAAAAAAGAAATATTCACCAATTATTTTCAATAGCTTTATAAAATATCGGCTTTGAATTATTATTACAAGAATTCAACATAGTTATAAACAAAAAAACTAATGCCCTACATACCATCGCAATCCATGTGGAATTTAAAGCCGTCCTAATTGATAATTATCCTCAACACACTAATATTTATACTGACCGATCTAAAATAAACAACATCCCAGGCAGTGCAGTATATATGCCAGAATATAAACACACCGCTCTATTCAAAATACTATCAGAATGTTCGTCATCTTCATCAGAATCATACGCCATATTAAAAGCCCTTAAAAACATACAAAAATAAAATAATAACAAATTCTGAATATTATCCGACAGTCTGAGCTCCCTACAAGCCATTAACAATCTTAAAAACATAAACAACAATAATATATTACTAGATATAATAAAACTGCATTATTCTTCAATAGCAAATAATAAACAGATTTTTTTCTTATGGATCAAATCACAAATAGGAATAACGGAAAATGAATTAGTTGACGATCTGGCCAAGAAGACTACTTCCACGGGAGCCCCAGTTTATGTTTCGGTTCCTTATACTGACTTTTATGGCGTAATCAAGAAAGACTCTAGAATTTTTTTGGCAAGAACAATGTCAGCAATCTTTAAAAGGTCCCTACATACTCCTTAAACCATGGTTCTCAACAACAAATCTCTAAAGGGATGATGAAATCAAAACATTCTGTAGACTTAGGTCAAACCACGCATTATGTAACAGTTATTTACACCGAATAGGGGTCTCAAACGCGGTAACAAGCAGGAAACTCGTCCAGCATAACGTAATGGAGTGTGAGGCATACAGGTTTCATAGAAAAAATTTGTTTCGATCCTTTGGTGGTTACAATATCACATATAACCAAATACTAATATTAAATAATTCAGAAAACATTAATAGGGTTGTAAATTTTTTCAAAACCATTAAAAAATTCATTTAATATGTCAATAAAAATAAAATATTTTTTATATCACAGAATAACACAGACTTAGCCGGCGAGGGGACCCAAGGTCGTCGTATCGAAACTGATTAGAATCTGTATTCTTTTCTCGTGTTAATGGCTGGCTGTATGGAGTAATCCAATGCCACTACTTGGCCATTTTGAGTAATTGGTCATATAAAGCCTACGCTTCTCCTGGGAGTGTTGACTTTTCATCATCGTTTTTTTCTGACATTTTTAAATAAGAACCCATTAATAAACATCAAATTTTTTAGTCCAAAAGACAAAAGATTGTCCAATGGGGGACAATGTAGGACAGTTTTCGATGTGAGAGGATGATCCAAATGTGGGACAGTCCCATGTTATTATATTTTTAATAATGATATTTTTATTTTAAGCAGATTTGTAATTTAATTTTTTTTGTTTGTTCGGTGGTAAAATTATAATCTTATTTTAAATATTTAAGCATTATTCATTTAAATTTGTTTATGGTTGTTTTATTTTTATATTCAGGGACAATTTCATTTCATATTTAGCTTCAGAAATCTTTTGGTTAATTTACAAATATATATTTTTTGAGTAAAGACTTGTTTTATTTCACAAAGAAGCTTTTCTTTATTTATTCTGTATTTCCTTGTTATTTTATTGACTAGAAACAAAGTGAATATAATAACAGCCATGGCCGGATCTGATTTAGAGGGCGCATAATTTCGAACGAATTTTTAATTTTAAGCAAAATTTAGTTTCTGCTTTTTGACCTGATTCAGGCAATACAATCAGTTAATGATATGAGAAGGTGATATTTATTTAGAAGAATAATACTTAATAGTATTGTTGACTTTTTCTAACGGGGAGAGTGTGAAAAAAAGGCCGGCAAAATTATGCTTGCCCCGCTGGAAAAAATCCTAGTTTCTGCCCCGATGACAGCCATTACTTATATTAAAACTAGTAAATAATTAAGACTCAAAAGTACTCCTGTGGTTTTAAATAATAATCTGATAAAATTAAGGTCTTTCGAGTGCACGAGATGATTGTTATCATAGAGGTAGGCCATTTATAGGTAGGCTAAAAGGAAAATGGGTGTGAAAATTTTGCGACTTGTCAATCGCTTTAGCTCTTCTATCTCGTGAACGGGTGAATGGATATTCGAGGTTAAAACGATTCACCGACCATTTGGTGGTAGGCTAAAAAGAAAATTAATGAAAATTCTCTGACTTTTCATTCAATTTTCCTCTCGTATCTCGTATTCGGATGAACGGATTTTCGCGGTTCCAACAATTTTCCGACCGTATAGAGGCATGCAAAAAGGAAAAGGAAGTTAAAAATGTTGCGGCTTGTCGATCGCTTTACCTCTTATATCTCGTGAACGGTGAATGGATATTCGCGGTTCTGACGTTTTTCCGATTATTTAGAGGTAGACTAAAAGAAAACGTAGTGTGAAAATTTTCCGAGTTTTCATTATCTTTTCCTCTTAAATCTGGTGAACGGGTTAATTGATTTTCATGGTTCCAACAATTTTCAGACTTGGTAGAGGTAGCCTAAAAGGAAACGAAGGTAAAAATTTTCCGATTCATTTGTTTTTCCTCACATTTCTCGTAAATAGGTGAAAGGATATTCGCGGTTCAAGCTATTTTCCAATTATTTATTGGTAGACTAAAAGGAAATCCAATGCGAAAATTTCCGACTTTTCATTCGCTATTTCTAGCGAAGCCTATTAAGTAGGCTGAAAGGAATACGAGTTTGAACAATTTTCTTTTAGTACTTTAAGAACCAAGAACCTTTATGTTTTGTATTAGTACAGTTTTCATTATTATTATTACTAGTTCAATTAACTTGGATTCTTGTTACAGGTGCCGACAAATAACGAGGATTTAACCAGACTGATGATCGAGGCGGGGAAGAACCTGATTAAAAACTCCGATGACGATATCGTCTTATCCGGCATTGCGGGCAACTTTCCCGATACCGACGGAATGGAAGAATTGGCTTATTCATTGTACAACAAAGTCGATATGATATCGGATGACGATAGGCGATGGAAATTTGGTTAGTTATTGAAGATTTTCTACTACGCAAGTGGCTTTTTTTAAATTATTATAATTATAACAATTTACAACATTATAACACTGATAAAACCTAATAAGAACAGTAACCCGACAGGTCTAAGCACGATTGATCTGTTAACACTGATTTAATGTGACAAACTATTGATGTGTGGGAATAGAGGACAGAGGTATATAGGCTGAAGTATACAGAATCAGTTTTCAATTAATTTGGTGCAGCTGGGATGCAGGTGGCTCATTGAATGTAAAATAAGGTTTATTGTGAAGTAAAAATTGTTTCTTGGTAAGTTGGCAAGACTAATTAACTTATGAAGGTGGAATCAACCTTGTTTGTTTTTTTATCTTAGAAGTCAAGAAGCCGACTTTAAAAATGTTAAATTATTGATAACAAGCTAAAACTTTTTGGAGAGCTCAGCCGCTGCTTGCGAAGAATCCTGAGGATCTGGTGGCCAGAGAGAATCTCGAACGAGATGCTATGGAGTACGACAGAGCAGCTTCCTATACACCTCGAAAAAGGAAATGTAGGTGGATAGGATAAACATTTAGGAAACCAGATAATGCCATCAAGAAAAAAGCTCTTCGATGGAATCTCCAGGGAGCAAGAAGTAGAGGAAGACCGAGAGAGACGTGGCGCAGATCGGTACAAATGGACCTGCGGTGGACCGGCAAGACTTGGCAAGAGGCGAAAGTGATTGCAGCAAAAAAAGAAAGGATTGGAACGCACTTTTAGATGCTCTGTGCTCCTCTAGGAGTCAATGGATATAATAATAATAATAATATCTGGGAAGTAATGAATATATCAAGGATATCAGGACGTTTTTTAAGGAATGCAGGCCAATAAGCAAGGTTCATGGGTAACAGGGTGGAATAACTATTGGAGATTGTGGCATGGGAAAGAATTCTGCCTCGACTATTGGACATTCGACATCCCCATCCAAAGATGGGGCCAGATGGAGGGCAAAGACGTGGGGTGTAATCGATCCCAGCAATAAAGCGCGAAAAAATGGATAGGAATAAGGAATCAAGATGATTATTGGAAACGGAATTACCAGGAGGATAGTTATACAGTTGAGAATGTTATGTTAAACGGGCAAGAGGATAGAACTATAGAGGTTGATTCAATGGTGTCAGTTGGAGTAGAAGGAGTGTGAAGTAAAGGTTTATGAATAAGGATACAAGAGATGTGTTGTCTGGGTGATTTGATATGCATGTAGTATGGTCACTTAAGGAAAAGTAAGATTGTGTCATGAAATGGGTTTCAGTCACTATGAAATGTGTATGCCTACGAAATTTTCGTGGAGAAATGTGTCAAGTTTGTCACGATAATTTTGTATGCCATTTAAATTCCACAAAAGGACAGCTAGGTAGGGTCCTTCATCCTGGGATATTGAGCGGGATTCTGCGGAATGTGATGAGAGATTTGATTGTATCCTGAAGATCCCGAAGGAAGGATGATTTTTTTTTTTTATATATATATAAGGTGGTGGCCGAGATTGTTACGCCGTCTCCTTAGCAACCTGGAATCTGCTGCGGTGCCGGTTAGAATCCGGCCTGGGCGAGTTGAAATTTCGTAGCGGGCCCTCCGAATGAGTCTTGACCTTCCGAATCTAGTTAATAGGCTAGTAACCTGTAGGAATAATCCCTCCTGTTTGCCTTAATAGGTACAGGAAAGAACGTTTAATACCAATTTAAAAAAAATAGAAAGGATTGGTGTTGTATCGGATGGATTTTGGATAGGATAGGAGTAAAAGGCAATGCCCTGAGATAGAGGAATTCGCTAAGTTTTTGTCAATAACGATCTTAACAGTTTTAACGAATTTGTGTGAATGAAATCAAATGTTATTAACAGAGATGTTATAAGCGACAGTCAATGTCTAGTATTTGCAATCTCTAGGATTTGGATGACGTAAGTTCTTCCTTCTTTTGCGTTCTCTTCCTTTTATTAATCATTGTTTGCTTCGTATTCTCACTTTCTCCTTCTAACTTCTTTTTCTCCCTCCCTTTTTCTTTTTCTCTCTGCCTTTCTTCTTTTCCTCCCTGTATTTCTTCTTTTTTTTTCTTCCTTTCTTCTATTCTTCTTTTAACTTAATCTTTAATTCTTTTTCTTTTTAAGTGCAATTATGTTTTCCGGAGAGCTTAAAACTGTTGATATAGTTTGAAACTTTCTTTTAAGAGTCGGAACGTTATTGACGCAAGGTATTTTGTCCAATAACTTCGAGGGGATTACATTTTCAAATATATCCTCGTATTGTTCAGTGGATCCAGGCACAGGAACATCTTCATAGCTTCTTGAAGTACCAGAATTACTATCGTTTCTTGAGCTACTAGGACCAGCAACAGCGACATAATTTCTGGACCAGTAACAGTGACATCATTTCTTCAACTACTAGAACTAGCAACAGCGACTCCGGTCATTTCATTTTGGGAAACAAGAGATGTGTCTAGAGGCCTGGAATCTGTGGATTCTGACAAAAAAGCATAGTCTGGTATCGCATCAGGTTTAAAAGGAATGGATTCCATAGGCGCTAAAACCACTAATTCCATTATTTACGTTTGCTAACATCGCCCAATCTAAGCTAAGATGCGTACCAAACTGCTGCCCGGCAATCTTCCTTAAGGGATTATTGGTCATGTAACTAGAATAAGCGCAATATTAGTTCATTTTTTAAAGACTTAAAGAAAGTACGATATAATGGTTAAAGATAATTGCTGAAGCCAATGGCTGGTGTGGGGAGGAATACTCAAAATTATTTCATATTTTCTGCGAGTTCCAGCATTTCAACGCATCTAGTATGCGATGTGTGTCCATATAGGAGGAGGATTACCTTTTCTGCTGGTTTTCTTGTAGTAAAATGTATTTTCATCCAATCAAAAAATAAATCAGTATTTACATAGCCAGACATTTTTACTTCAGGACCAGGAGGCGAACCGTCATAAAACTCCTGCTTTAGATTCTTTCCTTTAATTTTGCAAATAGGTGGCAAAAATGTAATCATTCCATTTACTGGATAGAGGTTATGGTCAATACTCAGATAGTTTCAACCTTTTCCTTCCGAAGTAACAGAAGTCACATTCTTAGAACCTTTTAAGGCAACTAGGTTTCCAGGTTTATTGTTCAGTTGTAAGACTGTTTCATCCATGTTGAAAATGTTTCCAGGTTTATCTATGAAACCTTTGATAGCGATTTTATTCTTTCCCTTCCCTCTTGCAATAGATACCCCTTTAGATTGTCGGAAGTTCAGGATTGAGTGCAAGGAAAGAAGAAAGCCAGGCTTAGCCTGCTTGTTTGGTTTCATGATTAAAATTATGTTTTAATTGCAAGCTTTCTGCTAAATAATAAGCTATGGAACGTACTGAATCTCTACTCTTTTTTAAAAAGTAGGTATTTTTCTGTAACAGAAAAAAATTCCCAACTTATCAGGATACGCCTTCATATTTAAAATATTTATTTTATCAGTATTATTTCATTTATTAAGAAAGTAAAGTCCTAATAGCAGAAATATTCCAACTATCCGAGGTTTTTTTAAGTGGGCCAAATACCCCAAATTTCACTGGTCCATCTAGGTCGGTGAGGCAGCCGTTCACACAAACAACGCTTCCGTCAAGCCATTTTAGGTTAAGATTATACCGAAGTATACACTTATGTTATAGCATTGATCTTACGTCGAAATAATTTAAACTAACTTAACCACATACCAAAGAAATCTGGTATAAAATATTTTTCAACTCACCAAAAGAAATAAACGAAGTTTTCTTCTAAAATACACATGAAACTCACAAGCAAAACTAAGCGTGGGCTCGTACCCAAGAACTGCTCCAGACGCCGGCTGCAGTGCTGCTGCTGCATACCAGCCAAATATTCGACTGGCTCGTCTATATCGGTGGTCCATCTATCCCGGACTTACCCTAGATATTCTCTCTCACTCTCTCTCTCTCTCTCTCTCTCTCTCTCTCTATATATATATATATATATATATATATATATATATATATATATATATATATATATATATATATAGACTCTTTATAGATAGTCTATATTAATAGATTCTATACAGATTGAGCCATCACAGATAGACTTTATAAATAAAGACAATAGAAGTATCTCTCTAGCTCGATTATTTTTACTATGTTTGGAATACAAATTAACCAAAAGATGGCTTGGAGACATAATGTAATAAAACGTAGTGAATAAAATATTGTGTTGTCAATTTCAAAATGGGATCATGCCAGAAATTTCAATCCCCCCCACCCAAAAAATATATAAATCAGAGCATAATCCGAATAGAGCCATCAATTTGAAAGAACACCTTATCAGTAACTTAAAATAACTTCGAAATTTATTTATCACAAGTTACCGTCGATTACTTATCATGGTCGGAGGTTTGATACAATCATCATGTATCAGGAAGATTTTATGGATTTAAAAATTTCTTTAAAATATATATATATATTTTGTTAAAAATATTCATTCTTTTCCTTCGTGTTTCAGACCATCCGGAAATTCCGCAAAGGACTGGAAAGCTGAAGGAAGTGAACAAATTCGATGCCGGAGCTTTCGGCGTACATTACAATCAAGCAGATTGTATGGATCCTATGGTCAGGATCATATTGGAAAAGAGTTACGAAGCTATCATAGATTCAGGTTAATAAAATTATGTCATAAAATTTCAGAATTCTCACTAATACTCGATGATTTTTTCTATTCCAATTTTAATGTTAACATACATTTCAAAGGTTCAGTTTTAATGATAGTTCGATTACGACCATATTTGATTGCAATTCTACCATTAAAACATTAAAAATATGCAACTTAGCTGCAGAAGGCAAGGCAATGCATGGAAGGACTAATTAAAGCTGTAAGATGTTTAAAAACACTTTAAACTAAGCCGGTTCGTTGTTTTTAAAATAAATTAGGGTTTAACAATTATGATTAAAAGGGGTTAGTCAAATTTAGAAATCAGGGTCTATTGAAGATGATGTTGAAGGTACGTGGGTGAATAGTGAATAGGTGAACAGCAGAACATGAAAAGAAAATGAAGGTGACTTACTCCGTTCTGTCTTGAGTATATTCTTACTTATATTCTCCTCGCCTGCCTCAGGCCACTCCTCATCTATATCCCTCATCTCTCTTCTCCCCTATGCCAGGGGTGCAGTTTCTTGCACTACTCGAGCATGGTGTGAGGTTTTGTAGCTCTCAAGAAAAGCTGCTCTCTCTCTGGACCTTCAGAAGTCAATGTTCAGACCGGAAATTTGTACAGGAAATTTCTGGAGTTTTAAGTCCCCCCATTCCTTTTTACTCCTACAGAGGTTACTGTCTCTCTAGCTGTCTCAACTACCCAGAGATGGCGCCACATTCGCCTGTTATATTTCGGAAGACAAAACAGCCGACGTTTCGGCCTACTCTGCGAAGGCCTTCTTCAAGGATACAAAGAACACGATACAATGAATATGAAAAAATCGTAAAAGTAAACAAAATGAAAGTATATAAATGGTAGAGAAATGTTTTAAAAATTAAATACTACAATTAGATAAAAAAATTCCTGTATCACTACAGTCCATAAAGGTTCTTCATCAGGGTTCAGTACTTGGTAAGGACCGTAATGCTTCTAAGCCAACGGTTGTTTAAGGAAGTGATTTGGCCGAGACCACGCTAAACCGCCAGGTTTTTTCCCCGATTAAGGGTGCCCACTTAATAGAGGCTGGGTATGCCCCAGGAGGGTCTCCCTACACCACAGTGTCGATCCACGACTGATAAAAATAAAAATTTATCTGCCATAGCCGGTCTCGAATCCGGGACCGGGAGCATGGTAAGACAGTGCCTTACCTCTGAGCTACTCCGCTCCTGATTCCTTACCTATACGGTAAAGAAAATAACTGATAAAAATAAAGAATAAAACAATTTTAGAAATAATAGGCTTAGCTGGAGTAAATGTGAAAACAACAAATACTACACGATTTAATAATGAACGAAATTTAATTGAATATAGTACCACATGTAGTATGCCTTTAAAGCACGGAGCATGTATCTCTAATAAAATGTCCTTATGTGGGGTTTCCATGCAAGGAAAAAATTAATAAATATACAATAGAATAGAAAGAAAACTTTATTCTGGGACGAAGTCCCCTTAGAATAAATATGTTATACTAACAAAGAAATAACAATTCTGGCCTAGAGCGTCCGACTGGGTTATGAGCAGGAATTGAACAGGAGGGTTTTAAATGTGGCTAAGGAAGGGGTATGTCGAATTTTAAGAATGAGAGAATTCCAGAAAGTAGCGGAACGGGCAATGAAGGAATGTTGGAAGGATGCAGATTTATGGAAAGGTGTATAAAGGACAGAAGGCCGAGATCTTGTGGACTGGGAGTGCATAGAGGATTTTAATTGGAGGAGATTGTAGACATAGGAAGGGCACTGGTTGGTAATAACTTGGTAAAGGAATGTGCCTAGGAACTACTGTCTACGGAAGGAGGGGAAGAGCCATCCCAACTGAGCGTAGTGATGTGAAACGGCAGAACGCATCGGAGTACCTTCAACAAATCTATTCATAATCCTCTTCAGTCTATCCCTAGACCTCCCGTAAGGCCGCCGTACACCACCCAGAAGTAGTCAAAATGGGGAAATATGAGGGAGGATACTATGAGTCTACCTGTGGATATGGGTAGGAGATGGCGGAAGCGATGGAACAGTTTAAGGGTAAAAATCGAACGTTGGGAGATGTGGGCGATATGGTGGTTCCAGGAAAGGGATTGGACAATGATTATGCCTAAGTTTTTTACAGAGGAGTAGATAGTGATGGGTAGATCGTTTAGGTGTAGGATAGGAACGTTGGTATTGGATCTGAGAAGGGGTTTGGTGCCAATGACAATGGCCTGAGTCTCAGCAGCGTTTAACCTTAATCCATTTAAGTTTTTCCATGCACTGATTCGATCTAGGTCTTCTTGAATCTTGGTAAACACCACCAATAGCTCAGAAGGAAAAAAAGAATAAATAGATTTGGGAGTCTTTGGAATAAAGGTGATGGGAACAATGAAGAATTGATTTGTAATAGTAATTGTAGTAATTGAAGATCGTTGATGTAGTAGCTGAAAAGAAAAGGAGATATGCTGGAGACCTGGGCAATTCCTGAGGATAGAGTAAGACAGAAAGATTAAGATTGATTTGGAATGGTAACTGCTTGAGCATGTTGAGAGAGGAAAGATTAAAACCAGCAGACAGAGCTGTTAGAGAAGGATAATGATTTTAGTTTGGAAAAAAGGATGGAATGGTTTATGGAGTCAAAGGCTTTGGAGAAGTTTAGGAGTACAAGGACAGTCCGATCAGCAAATTATCGGATGGGGATGAGGTATCTAGGATTCGGAATTTCAGGCTGTTATGAACATAAAGACCGATACCTCCACCAGTCCGGTCCATCCGGTCATGGCGGATAATAGAATAATTAAGAGGAAGGAGTGTAGGGCTTTAGCCATGTTTCGGAGACTGCAATGGTATGGTAAAAGTTGTGGGTAAAATACTACAGGAATTCATCATAATGAGCTGCTAAGGATTGGGAGTTAACGTGACAGGAGGTTAGGACACTAGACAGTATGGGAAATAAGACTTTATACAGTATTTGGCGGAAAGATGCTAATAACTACGACGATCTGTAGAATAAAATCTGAAAAAAAAAATGAATAATGAACGTAACAATTAATCAAAGAGATATATAATAAAGAAATACATGAGAAGATAAAAAACATGCTTCTGTTGAAGTAAAATATATAGAAAAATAAATTCGCCACGAAACACAGCACTTGGTGTCCATTGAGGATTTCAAAAACCGACCAGTTGGTAGACGGGTGCCAAAACGTTAGCAGAAGGTGTCAAGATCTTGAGCCTCGTCAATATTAATTACGGGGTGGCCGTCATCCTTCCGGCAGCGCACCCTTCCGGCCCCAAACCAGACATATTTTAATTTTCCCGCCGCTCTCTTCTGACGAGCGAGCCAGTACAGACGCCTATTAGTGGGAGTCATTTCTTCCCCGAGATATATCCGATGGGAATCGTTCTCCTTCAAGCCAATATCCCGGGTGGAGAAGTCTCTCTTAACTTTTCTCCGCTGCACTAGCTCGTCTCGTACAGACTGCCTGACGAAACGGGCAATGACAGGTGGCGGTCGGGGGTCATCTTTTTTGGGTCTTCGGCGCTCTACCAAGTCGAGGTCCTCAATATTAATCCTGACACCGTGGCCGGCTCCCGCGCTGGCAACCAGAGCCGCAGGAGTTTCCCCCGCGCTGATCGGGATGCCCCGTATCTCCACCGACCTGGATAGTAGGCCCTGTTCAGCCTTATTGAGCCTGACTTCCAATTCACCGACCCTTGATTTCAGAACTTTATTTTCGGAGGTCAGATCTTCCATCAACTTCGATTGGCCCTCGAGATGGCTTTCTATTTTCGAAAGCCTCTCTTAGTTCACCGTATTTTTCAAGCGATGACTTAATGCTTTTGATGTCCTCGTTAACGTGAGCGCTAAGCTGGTTTACTGCCGCGAGTATATCAGCCGCAGACGGTTCAGAGGTTTGCTGTTGAGAATTAATGGACGGACTAGGCGTTTTTTCTCTTACCGGGCCTGACTTTTTGGCATGGTCGCATTTTTTACAATACCACGTCTTTTTTTGAATCTTAAGCGCCTCTATTTCCTTATCATTGAGACAGCATTTGCCGTGAAAAATTGCGCGGCAATTGCTGCAGCTCAGGTTACTTTTGTCCTCTATCGTTATAGCACTATTACAAATCGAACACTGCATCATTATGACAGATAAATAATAAACAGTACTCACAATCGTGTGTTTGTCAACAGTGGTGAGCGTCAATGGCCTTAAATCCTCTGTGCCTGTGGGGATTAACTTCCTTCCACAGCCCGTTACACTGTTAAATTAATACGAAGTTGACTGGTTGCCGTCTCTGGCCAGACTTCGATATATATATATATATATTATATTTTTTTTCTGTTGGCACTATAGACCATGGAGCTCTTTTGCCGCGCGATGTGGTATTCTTACAGACCTTTATTGCTGACAGCACAGACAGCCTGGAGGGGGTCACCCAACCACACGTTGCTAAGAACCATGGTTTCCATGGTGCAGCGAAAGGCTATCCATAGCCGGTCACTATAGAGCCAATTCGGCAGTGTCCTTCCCACCGACTCACTCGGGTTTAGGGATAGTGACAAACCGGTCAAAATCCACGGATTATGGCTGTTCGGAATCAACAGGCGTACGAGGGCCTGTATTTCTTTCCCCGAAGCAGACCGTCCATAGACCAAACCTCCGAGTGGCTATTTTACGTCCTGGAAAACCATAACGCGATTCGCAATTTAGGTACACGGGGTAGTGTCATCACTCCTACGCCCGGCCTATGTGAGTTGCCTCCAGTTGGCTGACAGGCCTCATTTACCCGATGGGGAGGGGTGATTAATTGCTTGAATAATTAATTAAATTAAAGTAATGCCGGTACTGGGATTCTAACTGACAACCTTTGGGTAGGGAGCAGGAGGTGCACTTTTGCAAGCGCGTTAACCAGCTCGGCCATCCCGACCCCCATTATATATATATTGTAGTATTTATAACGGTTCACCTCCGATGCGCCCTTTGGTGGTCGGTCGCTTCTCTAGCTGTCTTTTCACTTTGAGATTGTCTTTCCCTGACAATCTCGAGGGACCCTGAGGACCGGGGTAGCTAGCCCGACCACACAAGGAGGAAGGAAGGAAGAGGTATCGAGTGCCGGGGTAAGCTAGCCCGACAATCTCGAGGAAAGGAAGGATAGACGGGAGGCCGAGTGCCGGGGTGAGCTAGCCCGACAATCTCGAGGGACCCTGAGGACCGGGGTAGCTAGCCCGACCACTCAAGGAGGAAGGAAGGTATAGGTATCGAGTAACGGGGTAAGCTAGCCCGACAATCTCGAGGAAAGGAAGGATAGACGGGAGGCCGAGTGCCGGGGTGAGCTAGCCCGACAATCTCGAGGGACCCTGAGGACCGGGGTAGCTAGCCCGACCACTCAAGGAGGAAGGAAGGTATAGGTATCGAGTGCCGGGGTAAGCTAGCCCGACAATCTCGAGGAAAGGAAGGATAGACGGGAGGCCGAGTGCCGGGGTGAGCTAGCCCGACAATCTCGAGGGACCCTGAGGACCGGGGTAGCCAGCCCGACCACTCAAGGAGGAAGGAAGGTATAGGTATCGAGTGCCGGGGTAAGCTAGCCCGACAATCTCGAGGAAAGGAAGGATAGACGGGAGGCCGAGTGCCGGGGTGAGCTAGCCCGACAATCTCGAGGGACCCTGAGGACCGGGGTAGCTAGCCCGACCACTCAAGGAGGAAGGAAGGTATAGGTATCGAGTGCCGGGGTAAGCTAGCCCGACAATCTCGAGGAAAGGAAGGATAGACGGGAGGCCGAGTGCCGGGGTGAGCTAGCCCGACAATCTCGAGGGACCCTGAGGACCGGGGTAGCTAGCCCGACCACTCAAGGAGGAAGGAAGGTATAGGTATCGAGTGCCGGGGTAAGCTAGCCCGACAATCTCGAGGAAAGGAAGGATAGACGGGAGGCCGAGTGCCGGGGTGAGCTAGCCCGACAATCTCGAGGGACCCTGAGGACCGGGGTAGCTAGCCCGACCACTCAAGGAGGAAGGAAGGTATAGGTATCGAGTGCCGGGGTAAGCTAGCCCGACAATCTCGAGGAAAGGAAGGATAGACGGGAGGCCGAGTGCCGGGGTGAGCTAGCCCGACAATATCTCTCTCTCTCTCTCTCTCTCTCTCTCTCTCTCTCTCTCTCTCTCTTTCTCACCTTGTCCTTTCCTAGGCTTGATTAGTTAGCGCCTTCAGCTGCCGAGGTCCATGCTTATCCCTTGGAACTAACCCCGGCAGCCACCTAACTGGGTAAGGGCAGCGTTGTGCTATCAAGCTCTCCTTCCTTCCTCGAGATTGTCGGGCTAGCTCACCCCGGCACTCGACACCTATACCTTCCTTCCTCCTTGTGTGGTCGGGCTAGCTACCCCGGTCCTCAGGGTCCCTCGAGATTGTCGGGCTAGCTCACCCCGGCACTCGGCCATCCGTCTATCCTTCCTTTCCTCGAGATTGTCGGGCTAGCTCACCCCGGCACTCGACACCTATACCTTCCTTCCTCCTTGTGTGGTCGGGCTAGCTACCCCGGTCCTCAGGGTCCCTCGAGATTGTCGGGCTAGCTCACCCCGGCAATCGACACCTCTTCCTTCCTTCCTCCTTGTGTGGTCGGGCTAGCTACCCCGGTCCTCAGGGTCCCTCGAGATTGTCGGGCTAGCTCACCCCGGCACTCGGCCTACCGTCTATCCTTCCTTGCTTGCTTAGTTAGAGCCTACAGCTGCCGAGGTCCATGCTTATCCCTTGGGACTAACCTCGGCAGCCACCCAACTGGGTAAGGGCAGCGTCGCACTGGCAAGCTACCTCCTTTCTAACCCCCTTAACTTTTCACCCCTCTTATAAATACTTCAGGACAGCGGAAAGTAGGGGCAGGTAGGTGAATTATTTGACCGAGAGTGATCCCTCTCACAACTCAGGTAACCTTACGGTGTGTCTAAGGTAAAAGACAGCTAGAGAAGCGACCGACCACCAAAGGGCGCATCGGAGGTGAACCGCCTTTTAAATACTACAATATATATATATATATATATATATATATATATATATATATATATATATATATATATATATATATATGTATTGTATATCTGATTACGGTAAGTCATTAGTTCAACGTTTATTACTATCCAAATGTGGATAGCGTGCCATTATAAAAGAACCATTAACAAGAAAAAAGATATATTTTTTTTAATTGAACAATAATACAAGCTGTCACCCTCAAGGGCAATACGGTATTAGGGCTGAAGAATCCATTCACACCGTATATACAGACTTAAGAAAAATGAATAAATAATGATAAAAATAATATAGGTGCAAAATATTTACATTCTAACCTATGGAACTCCAAACCAAGCTTCGCTTCCACGTATGGATGGCAAAGAAGAGCTCCAGGAGATTACAGCGCTTCTCTCCTAACCGCGTCACCGCTATTGAAAGCTAGAGAAGACTGGGTGAGGGTACTTGTAGAATTGAATTATTATCAACCAAAAGGATAAAAAGAATGTCGTCAATTTCTAAAAATCTTCTATATAAACCCTGGCATTGTTTATAAATAATGATATCTGGAATTTATCTTTCGTTGGATTTCAATGAAGAAAACATTTGTGTATATAGACGTATTAGTGCAGAGAGCTAAATTTAATTCTTGTTTTTTGAGTTCTGAACTACTAAATTTAAATATATAATAGTTAATTTAATTTTTTAAACTATTAAAATTACTGTGTTACACATGATATTCCATTTCTATCATTTCCTCTTCAAAAAGGATCATCCCTTTTTATGTATATATTTTATTAAGTTGTAAAATTTCTATTGCATCTAATATATGTTATAGGCGAAACCAACAGGATGTAGTTACTTTCAAGCTTCTGCTAAATGTATGACTTGCCACCATAATAAATGTCATAAAATTTTAATTTTTAACTTCTTATTCATTTTTTTCTTTCAGGCGTTAAAATAACCTTGTAAACTCGTAAATTATATATAAAGTAAGCATTTGTTAACTAGTAAATTATATACAAATTATTGATTAAATCAGAACTTTTTATTTTGTATTTTTGCTATTGTATTTTGCAGCGTGGGTATGTGACCATTTTCACTCATACGCAGTTTTTATTGAAGAGCTAAGTTGAAGAACATGTTATACCACAAAAATTTGAATCTGAGAAAAATTGAATTTAATGATTTTTTATTTCTATCATAGACTGGATCATTCAATTTTCAATTTCTGAAAACTACCACTATTAAAGGTTTAGTTGACATCCGCATGATGGTATAGAAGGATCAATCTAATTAGGGATTGATAAATTATTTGCCACTTCTATAATTTTGTTTTATTGAAAACCAGTTTTGAATGTTATACATTCATCTTTAGTTCTAAAAAAACAAAAAAATCAAAATATAGTTTGGTATTATTATACATATTAAAATAATCTAGGTGCTATACAGAAAGCAGTATTTAAAATATTCTTCTAAACGAAAATCTCTATATTTTCCTAAAATGTCACATAACATTCCCACTTTTCTTCCATTATCCATTCGGAGATTTATCATGCGAATATTCTTACCTCTTTCTATAAAAAAAAAATCTTGCTGATTACCTTATTTTGATAACTTAGGCGTGTTTCTGAAAATAACAGAACATTAAAAATTTCTGCTGAGATACGTAATGCCTTCCAGATATTTATTTAATCTCAGACTCCGACCTATGAGAATAGGAAATTTAAAAACTTACTCATTAGAAAAAATTGTACAGAAGCCAAGGCTTGATTTCATTTATAAAATTAGATCATATCTATCCTAGTTTTATTGATGATGTTCCGAAATACTGCCATTTTAATGATACTGTGAGATACAGAGAATCTTTTCCCGAGCAAATCTCAACATTACACACTTTAATTTAATTTTTTTTTTATTTTTATTTATTTTGTTCATGATTGTTTAGTTCAAAGTATGTTCCTTTCTATGCCTCATGGTCAGGTTTCGAGGAATCATTTGAATCTTCGGTTGACTATAAGTAAAAATACTCCTTATCAATAAACTTAAATTATAAAAACCTTTCAGGAAGCAATCCATTCGACCTCAAAGGATCAAGAACTGGGGTGTTTATAGGAGCGTGCTACAGCGAGTCAGAGAAGCTTAGGTTTTGCGAAAATCTTCAAGTGGATGGATTCGCAGTAACAGGTTGCTATCGATCCGTGATAGCAAACAGAGTATCCTACGCTTTTGGATTTGACGGTAAAGCTATTTTTTTTTAATTTAGTTGCATAAGGTTTTATTTACTTACCTGCTCTCAAAAAATGTCAAAATCAAAAACGATTTACTGTTGTGTTGTTTTCTTAAGATTGTATGGGATTATCATAAAAATAAAAAAGGTCAGAATGAAATTCATTAGGTTAAATTAATATCATGCATATCTATTGTTTGCTATTTTTAATAATCATTCACATAAATTATTTTGTATGTAATGAAGAGTTTGATTTGAATATCAGACAAAGCTCGCTTGATAATATTAATTATCATCAACGACTTATTTTAATTACTGAATAAATCACCACATAATATATGTAGTATGAATTCCTTAATAACATTTATCTCTTCCTTTATAAGCCTAGATAAATCTTATCTAATTTTATAATTCCAATTTCTAAAAATGGGTATTTTTTATTTAAAGTAATTCTCAAGAATATTTTTCACCAAACAAATTTATTTATGATTGACGGCATTATCAAGTACATTCTGCATTACGAACTTTAGAGCTAAGAATTATTGCTTCACTTACAGCTATTGTATAATTGGTGCACAAACAATTTAAATTGCTTTATTATATTTATAATTATGTAAAAGAACCATTTTATAATGATATTCGCAACAAATTTAAACAAAAAACACCACTCATAGAACTTATAATATAAAAACAAAACACACATCTCCAGACTTTATATTAAGGCGTACCAGTTTCAGTTTTAAGATAACCGGACGTAGGTACAGGGTTTTTTTTAGGTACAGCATAGGTCTTATATCAGTATTCGTTCGTAAACATTCATATTCGTAAAAAGAATACAAACTGATTCACAAAAGCTTATTTAACAAATAAAACGATATAAATTACATGAAATTTTCTTTAGAATAAAAACATTGAAAATAAAGTTCAAAAATCCAAAATCAAAGGTTATCAATTTCACATAGCAACATCAATAGCAATAAAACTGAAAATAAACACAAAATTTTGCAAATGAAAGTGTATCCATCAAAACTAAGAAACTGGGACATTTTGGTCAGTTATTTTTCAGTTTGAAGCATGTTGTTGTTTATTTACTATCACTGTTAGACCTAATGGTGCTAAACTTGATTCTCTGAAGTCCTCTTCAGCACAGCGCTTTCATCTTCGCAGATTATTTTAATTATATGTAGATTGTGTTCATTCACCTCATAATTGATACATTCAATAACATTTTCTAAATGATTGGTACCCCTCATTGAACGTGTTAAAAAGATAATTTCATCAATTTTTTTCTTTTTATTTTTTTCTTTCTTACCATCTGGAATGCCCTTCCGTATCATCAGTGATACGCGTACCCTGTTCTAGTGCAACCAAGAACAGTTATATTTAATTTTAATAACAGTTTTTTTTTTTTTTTAATGTTATCTATAAGATAAAAAAAGTAATCGTATTTCTTTTCAAACAACATTCGTAGCATATTCATTTTAATTATAATAGAAAATAGCAAAACTCACCTCTCCTTAAATACAGAGGTTGATTTACCCAAAACAATGTTTAGTAGGCCGAGAAACATGAAAGATTTGGGAATGTAAATTAACTAAGCAAAGAAATAAATGTAATCTTATTTTTAATATTAATCGCGTAAAATGTTAATAGTTGAGTTGAGCTGAGAAAATGTGAGGATTTTTGGCTAAAAAAAATGTGAACTATTTAGACATACTGATGGGGCATGTAAGCACGTAAGCGCGAGGCCCGTTAGGTCCAGAAATACTTGGGAAGATGCTGTCAGGGAGGCATTGGACAAAAGAGGAATGGATTGTAATAGACACGATGAGGCTGGAACAAGTTCGAGAATTGTGGATCAGACCCTATATGAAGGCTCCTCACACTGCTCTGCGGTTGAAGAAGTAGACAATCTGGAACAAGAGAGTTGTGCCAAAACATGTAATCCGACATTTTAGCAAATAAATTGTTGCCGTGAAATTATCAGTTCTTTATGGAATTCTTTGATTATAGACGGTATATGTACAACAATAATAAGAACAGTAGTCACATACGGTGGATAAACGTGGACCCTCAGCAATAAAAGTATCGACCTGCTTGACAGGTTTAAAAGAAGAATTTTGGGGCTTTCTGCTCTAAGGCCCCTATGTGAGAATGGTCATTGATGACGTAGAAAAAACAGCAAACTGTTTTGGCTCTACAAGAAAGTAAGCATCACATTGTATCAAAATACAAAGATTAAATTGCCTTGGCCCTGTGATGAGGAGGAGTGACGAAAGAGTGGCCAATAAGTTGTACATGAACGTCCATATCGGATGATGTGCGCCCATATGGTAGGCAGAAGGGCCGATGGAGGTATGGGGTAGGGCAAGATCTTCGGCAACTGAGGATCTCTGTTACCCATGCAAGAGATAGTGAGAAATAGTTGGCAGCTGTTGAGCAGACCAAGGGCACCATCTTGCGTCTGTTGTGCCGATTGAAGAAGAATATTGTCCATTTTCAATTCCACATAATCTGAGCGTCATTCTTGTCGAATTTTCTTTCTCTAATCAAGAGAATTACACAGGAAAAAAGTTTTGTACTGAAAATACCTTATTCCTATAGTTTTTAGGGTGCTGAATCCAAATATGATATTAAAAAAGCTGTATCACCCACAATTGGTGATCAGGAAAATCTTGGGCCCCGCATAAGGTATGCTATGTATGTGTCGAAGATCTAAGATAATGGTCAAAAAAGGAGACAAAAACCTTTAAATTTGTTGTTCCTATGATATGGAGGGAGCCAAGAAATCATTCCGACGATTGCTACTTTTGCAGTGTCGATATTACTGGTCATAACTCAAAAAGCAAGAAGGTAATAAGCTACCCTAACCTTCCGTCCGCCATCCGACCAATAGGGCACGGTGTAGATTTACCGGTCCCTGAACCACCAGATGATTTAAATTCTATTCCAACGGAAGTATTTTCTGATGTACAATCGGAGTTAGATGAACAAGGTGGTGAAGAATTCCAATGTCTTACAGAAAATGTAGAGCCTAAACTGTTTACTCAAATCGAGCTTAACGACTTGGTTAGGGATCTTGGCTTAACGAAAGAAAAAGCTGAATTGCTGGGCAAGTTTTTTGAACAAGAAGGTTATTTAGTGTACTGTTCAGACATTCCCGGTGTGATGAATGAGTTTGGTATTGAATACAAAAAGGAAGACTGGAGGTTGTTTATTGATTCATCGAAAACTAGTTTAAAGGCTGTTTTATTGCACAATGGTAACATGTACGCATCTATTGCTGTTGGTCATTCTGTACATATGAAAGAAAACTATGGAAACCTATAAACAGTGTTAAATCGAATAGGCTATTCTGCTCATGGTTGGATGATATATGGTGATTTAAAAATAACATGCATGCTCCTTGGTCAGCAAGGTGGTTTTACCAAATTTCCATGCGAAGTTCAACAAGCGACTCATCGTAGAAAAAAGTACGCAAGAAGCTTCAAAGAAAAAGGAGAAAGAAATTATACACCAATTCCAGTTGACAAGTGAAACCTGTATTAGCACATTATATCACTGTTTTAAGTATCCACTGTAAATACAAACCATGCTTATGATATAATATAGTGTTTCATTAATTCTCCCGTATACCGTATACGGGTTTAGATAGGGGCTTATACTATATATTACAAAGCATATTGCTGGAAAACTATGGGTGATAAAGAAAAAATAAGGCCAGATTTAGATTCAGCACTTAAAAATCTGTAAAGATCAACAATTAAAGTTAAAAAAGTTTTCAAACAAATTTTTTTTGTTGGCTTGTGTTATTAGCAGATCCTGGATTTTTAAGCAATTGCATAATTTGTTCGCATGATTTTTTTAAACAGTCGACCAAATATTTTTACCAATATGTGTGCTCTGGTGCAATTAGTCAAATTTTATTTTGCATATTTGATGATAAATGCATATTTTGATAATTTCGATTGCGTTAAAAAAATTAGAAATAAAACATTGCAACGCAATACTGAAGATGAAATTCCATATTACAAGCGTATGCCCATTTTCAATGAAAAAACAACAACAATACAAGCACAACGCTACCTTTTATAAGCGACTTCATAGAATATGATTTTTTTTCGTTTCCCGCTGCATACTTTCGATTCAAGTTGTGATATTCATTAACATTTAAAATTCAAAAACCAAGTGCATCATTTTCTTCAAAAGCGTAATCTTGGACTGACCATCTCAATATCAAAGATGAAACAATTTTTACAACGGACGGAAAAGTAGTTTTTGCAAATATTGTTCAAAATATGTTTCAAGTGAAATACCATCACAGATTGATGAACATGTCAATACAGGTGAGCTCTATTGTCATTTTCCTGGCTTTTAAGCATGTAATGTCATCAGGAAAAGGGTTATTTTAAAGTAACCTACGTGTACCACTAAAAACCGGGAAGGGTCTTGGGTTCAGTACTTGGTAAGGTTTCTAAGCCAACGGTTGTGCAAGGAGATGATTTCACCGCCACGCTTTTCACTCAATTACGGGTACCCACTTTATAGAGTATGGGTGAGCCCCAGGAGGGTCTCCCGATCCCTTAGGACCGATCCTCGGCTGAAAACAGAATAAATAATTATCTGCCACAGCCGGTCTCGAACCCGCTACCTTGAGATTAGTAGCATAATGCCAAATCCTAACTAAGTACCTGAGCGGGTTATCCTTCAACTAGTAAAGCTTTGATTAAAAAGGAGAGGATTAGATAAGGATAACCGAAAACATTTAAAAAATGTGTATTTTCGTAGTTACAGACAGACAGACAGCGTTCCAATTTTCGTCCGCGAACAACAGATTCACGAATGTTCAGTCTATCGCCCAATACTTTATAGATTTATCCTGATGGCAGAATCTTTTTTTTTTTTTTTTACTTAGGTTGTTCCTAGATATTACCACAAATTGCCTGACCAAAACTCTGCAAATTTGAAACGCAATATAATTTCAATTTTCTTACCTAGATAGACAAAATTATTGGAAGAACGCATATTGAATTAAAAGTATTCTTTGGATGGTGTTGTTAAACTAAATTATTTCTCAGAAGTGCCTTCCTTCATAAACTGAAGTCAATTAAATGTCAACTATTAAAAAATCGAGAACTCCTATATTTTTTATCTTTAGATCTAAAACCACCAGAGTAAATTATGTAATAAATAAATCATTCGCGAATGTTTAGTGTTTGCAGGATATTACATTGATGTATTAGGATCTGCTTCGGAACAGAAAAAAACATTTATAATTTATAATAGGTTTCACAGAAGCAAATTTAGAAATGCATCTGGTAATTAATTTTAACGGAGAACATGTCGCTGACTAATACATTTGACTATTTTTTTTTATTACTAATTGTAAATTTCTACTACTTTCATATTTTAGTTTGAGCACATTTATATAAAAACAAAGATAACAAATAATTACAACTATGTAGTTGCTTTTTCTTATTCGTTTTTATGTGTTATAAATATTCACATTTTATTTTATTTATTTTATTACCAGTTGACATCCGCATGATGGTACAGAAGGATCAATCTCTATTTTATTACTGCTGTTTTTCTTTTGTTACTAATTGTAAGTTTGTATTATTTTGATAGGTTAATTTTTTAGAAGTGTTTCTTATTATGTTTTTAACCATTAATATATATTTTTACAAGATTATTTATCGTTTCTTGTTTGTCACCTTATTTTTCAATTATTTTCATATGTTGGGCTATGAAAAAAAAAGAGAACAAAATTATAAATCATTTTCGTTTAATTTTTAATCTCTTCTCCGATTTCATTCGATCGTTCGGAACTTTTTGAGGGCACGTTAGTACCTATTATATATCTAAATACTTTAGCTGATAATATCATATGTTTAGATTGTTGGATATCTTTTACTCCATATTTTATGTTTATTTACTGCATATTTTAGGAATTTTTATTGCATAAAAATCCGGGCTCTGATTATTAGCCTTCTTGTTAAAAATCATGGCAATATTATTTCTTCTATCGATGCATATATTATATATTATTTTATTTATCATTTTTAATTTGTCCACTTAAATTAAAATAAAATTCCTGTAACCTGGTAGTTATGACCGTCCTCCATCATTTTCTCGACTGAAATGAAGTTTGAAAGAGTTATCTGTCTTCCAGAAAAATTATGAATACTTTCAATAAACTCTTAGAAAAGAAATTTGTTACTATATTGTGAAAATAAAACAAATTCTGTATATAATGCATATGTTGGATTATAAAGTATATTATAAATTATACTATACATCAAATTATAAACTATATTATAATATATATATATATATATATATATATATATATATATATATATATATATATATATATATATATATATATATGAATGTATTTAGGTTTAAATATGTATTGTTTGTAAATATTATTTATTTATTTTATTTTAATATGAATATTTTATTTAAATATTCAAAAATATTTAGTTAAACCATTTATTATTTTTCATTTATTAAAAAATAAGAAGTATCATTTATAACATTAAGTTGTTGAAAATAGAGTAACTGATGGTCTAGACTGTGAAAAGTAATAGTTCATCTGTGTAATCCTAGGTCCAAGCTACATCGTAGACACAGCATGTTCTTCGAGCATGTACGCCGTGGAACAAGCATATAATGCCATTAGGGAAGGCTACTGCGACAGTGCTATAGCCGGAGGTTGCAATCTATGTCTTCATCCCTTCATCTCCTTGCAATTCGCGAAGCTGGGGGTTCTATCACCCGACGGCAAGTGCAAGGTTTTTGACGAACATGGTATTTTAATTCATAACCTTCATAAACTATTGTAATGTTCAAAAAATCCCTCATTGTTAACTTCATATTACTATTACAGCCAATGGCTACTGCAGATCTGAAACTATTGGTTGTATATTTTTACAAAAGAAAAGAAATGCACGACGAATTTATGCGACCATAATCCACGCCAAAACCAACTGCGATGGCTATAAGGAACAAGGGATCACTTATCCTTCGGGAGAGATTCAGCAGAAACTTTTAGAGCAATTTTATGAGGAATGTATGATTGATCCATCAACCATTGCTTGGGTTGAGGCTCATGGTACAGGCACAAAGGTAATCAGTTAACGCTATTGAATTATAAATAAAAAAAATTACTAGAACATTTTTTACGCGCGATGGACTCCAATAATAAGCAAATACGCTAAGAAATACGTTTTTATTTTTATTTTAATTATTTTTTATGTGGCATTTGCTGATATTAATAGGAGCTGGGTTAGCTCAGTAGGTATACATTGTAAACATTGTATTAATGAAACCCGTCATGTTGACGGATACATTATAATGCTTGATTTTTTTTTTCATGATTATTTTTGTGATTCCGTAATAGTCCCGGAACCGGCCTGCTAAAAATTGACTGACATAAAGCGAAAATGTTTTGGAGAGCTCTATGATAACAGAGTCTTTCAGTTATAGAAAAACATTGAAAAATGTCTCCCAGTTCGAAAGTTCTGTAATTTTTTGAAATCGAAATTAATTAATATAAATCTGGTTTCTGTTCGTAAACATTACAATTATAAACTTGCAACATAAATATTTCCACGCGGATCGAATTCGTCTAACTGTAAAAAACAAACTGTACAAAAGGAAAAAAAATTCTGTTTTATTAAATATCAAGTAAGTAAGATACGTTAACTATTTCTTTCTCGAGTTGGTTCTTTTTCTTTTTCATTATCAAAAAAATATTATTTATTATATGGTAATAATGTTTTTTCCCTTTTCATTGAATAGGAACAAATTCCAAATCAATTATAACCATATTATTTCAATGCATTAATTATAATTTATTAACTTAACTTAATGTTTCTTTTCTTGGTTGTTTACTTATTTTATTATTATTTAAATTACCTATCTATCCAGTTTTACTAATAGTGTACATCTTTTTTTTTATATTATTTTTATTGTATTTCCTTGTTTTTTTTTTGTTCATTTTTTTCGTTTATCTTATATATATGGTATGAATGGATTCTGCCCTTAAGTGTGGCAGCTTATTATTTTTCAATTAAAAAAAAGAATATATAAAAAAAATTATAATTTAAATAATATAATTGATCGAAGAAAACAAAAAAATATAGTCTATTTTTTTAGGACTTGGCCATATAAAGTCACTCAAAATTATTAGCTTCAGGACACCGGCTTCTGTCCTATAAGTTTGGTGTCCAAATGGAAACCTAAAATTTCTCACAATTCATTACCAACTTTATTTGTCAAAAGTTACAAAATATAAATATATTCTTTTTATTTTTAATAAACATATTGTTGACAGGTCGGTGATCCAGCAGAAGTAGCAGCATTGTATAACGTATTTTGCAAAAACAGGAATGCTCCATTAATAATCGGCTCAGTAAAATCTAACCTAGGGCATTCTGAAGCTTCATCGGGGATATGCTCTATTGCAAAGGTGATCCTTGCCATGGAAAAAGGTTTGATTCCGCCCAACATCCACTTCAATATTCCAAGATCTGACATAGAATACTTACATACAGGAGAAATGCAGGTATTTCCGATAACGATTTAGCCTTCATCCATCCGCTCTTCTCGAGAATAGGGATAAATTATTACATTTATGATTTATTAATTATAATTTATAAACCAATTTATTTATGATTAAATAGGTTGTGACAGAACCAACGCCCTGGCAAGGAGGCCAGGTTGGTATCAATTCCTTCGGTTTCGGTGGTGCCAATTGCCACGTTCTCCTTGAATGGAATCCAAAGACAAAGAAGAATGGAGGATTGCCAGAAGATGATATCCCCAGGTTGGTTAATATATCCGGTCGTACGGTCGAAGCAATTGATTATATTTTTAAATATGTAAGTATATACATAATAATATGACATACGGTAAAAAAAAACAAATAATAAAAAATGTGCACACTAATTTTATTGTTTCATTTTAATTTTTAGTTGGAAGAAAATAATATTGATAAAGAACTGATTAAATTGTTCCATGATATACATAAAGAGGATATTCACAGTAACTTATACAGAGGTTTCATTATACTGACTAAAGATAAGTCATTTTCACGAAGACTTGTTGAGGTAAAGAAAATTCATCATATACTGATTAGATAGGCTCCGTTACCTTAAATAGCTAATTTTGTTTTATTGTATCTTTACAGTATTGTGGCATGAAGAAAAATTTGTATGTGCAGTTTTCGGCACTTTGCATCAACTGGAAACCATTCGACAAAAGCATTTTCCAGTTTCCAGTTTTCCATCAATCCTTATTGAAGATGAGCCAGGCCGTGTCCATTGACATACCTTACCTCATAACTGATTCAAGAAATTCTATGACGAATCCAGTTGATTATTTTGTGGCAATAGTTGCAACACAGGTATCCAATTCTTAGTAACTCTAGAATACTAATCCTCTCCCCCTCTCCCCTCTCCCCCTCCCTCCCTCCCTCCCTCCCTCCCTCCCTCCCTCCCTCCCTCCCTCCCTCTCTCTCTCTATATTTATATATATATATATATATATATATATATATATATACACACACATACATACATACAACCCCTTGATGCATATAATCCACAGGTGAAGAATAACTTTATTGTTTTGCATTCATATGTGCCCTTAATTCTAAAGTGTACAAATAAAATTAATAGCATTTGTATTGCAGATTGCTTTATACGACCTTTTGGCTTCCATAAATATTTCTGTGAATGGGTGCTTCGGAATATTTTTAGGAAACTTGGTGTGTGCATATGTCGATGGAAGCTGTACGGCGGAGGAGGCTGTCCGGGCCACACACGAGATTGCTGTCTGTTTAGGTTAGTAAATTACCTTCAAAACAGAATAGAAAAATAATGCATATAATTATGTTATAGCCTCTTGTACTTGTGACGCGGAACCGCACTCATACGCTGTACTAAAAACAGTTTGTAATAAAATATTGTAGCAAATGTCTTGTACGGTTTAATTTTTCTTTTCACCTTCTAGGCAGTGGCGTTTTCTGGATAGTGGTCTCGGGGGTTCAGACAAATAACCTTCACAGAAACTAATTCAAAACTATGACGTAAAATACCCGTCACAAGTAGAGATGCCTTCAGTTTTGTGATTTTACTAATCCGGTTAAGTCAGTGTAAAGGCAGTTTCCAAACAACTAGAAGACGCTAAAAGTGTTAATTGTGTACAGCATCATTTTTCTTTGAGAAATAAAGATTAATTTATTTCTTTTAACAAGTTCATTGATACTGTGAAAATAAATAATACATGAATTAGAAATTAAATTTACTTTTGTACGCTAAATTTACTGTTGTAAAATTAACAGCCTGTTGTAAAAACTTATACCCGAGTGTCGAGCTGTCTTGTTCACAAATTCTGTGTGCACAAGTTGGGATATATAGCTGGCCATGATACCTCAGCTGTTTTTCATCATATCCATCAGTTAATTTATGTTCAATAAATAATTAAACATAATTTTACGCGAAAAAATTAAGTGTACGAATACTTATTTTGACCACTGTAGATACTGAAAGTAGCAGTGACGAAAATTATTTTGATTCAGATTAAATAACATTATTATAAATTGTATAACACCGATTATATTGTATTTAAAAAAATTTGTCTCATCATTTTCTTCATATTTTTTTTTTTTTGAGATGATTTTCATGTTTAATTAAAAAATATTAGGTACGATATATGTTAGGTAGGGAGCCAAATAAAATTAATAATATTTAGGTAAAAATATTTTAAAATTTATTTTTTACATCAAAACAAATATAGAATCATAAATAAATAAATAAATATAGACTTAATAATCTAATAATGTTTCTTATAGACTTGAAAATGGCTCAAGATGGCCGAAACGTTGACGATGGGCGAAATTGTTTGAATAAAAGATATATTGGTGTCCAATTGGCCTTTTTTAATTTTAAACTTAAATATATATATTGTGGTACCATTTACTAACACTATTAGAAGAACTTTAAATTGTATATTTGGTCTTTGTACATTTATGTATTATATTGCGAAAATTTGTGTATTTTAATGTTAAATTGTTTTAATAAAATAACTAATCTTTTTAAATAGCTGATCTTGGTGGTATGGAAAAAAAAGCTATTGAAATCCCGTAGTTTACATTATTCATATCATCAGTACTCATGCAATTTCAAAATATTCTACTTAGACTATATTTCTGTTTTTTTTTCTATTATTTGCCTAATAGTCATTTTTGACCCTTATTGTTGTGGGGTATATTCATAATCAGGATGGCATTACCTATAAGAATCCACAATGAATAGATTTTTGTCCAACACTCCTCCTGTTGTACTTTTATTTTACAGATTGATACTTTTTATTTGCATACGCAATTTTACGAGTAATTCCTAATAAATTAGGAGGTGTATTAGCTATATTAATATCTATTCTAATTATTTTAACTTCAATAATTAATAAAAGTAAATTTCAAGGAAATTTTATCTCCCAAGAAAGAGACTATTCTTAAGAATATTATACTATTATTACTCTATTAACTTGAATTGGTACTCGACCAGCAGAAGAACCATATACTTTGTTAACATTTTGTATTTATTTATGTATATTTAATATTATTTTTATCCGTATCTTTTTATTTAGCTATTATTTATTGTACTGTTTTTGATGCTTAGGTATGCGTTTCTAAAATGTAAACATTTGATTAGTTTTCGATTTTTCGTTTTTTTTTGTTCTGCATCTATAAAAAAAGAGAAGGCGTTATTTTAAGTTATGAAATGGTTGAGAGTCACCGGAAAAGAGAAATAAGGGATGGATTAGTAAGTAATAGAAGGTCTATAGCAAACAAAGGGAAAAGAAAAAAAAAAAAAGAAACAGATATAATATGGGTTATGTAGTGATAATTATAATGTGTTTAGAGCTAAAATGAAAGGAAAAAAAAAGTTATGTATATTATGTATAATATTATTGTATGTCTAGCTATAGATTGATTAATATGCTGTGTATATAGCAACCCAAACTATTTGGGCAGCATTGCTGTAAATAAAGCATTTCTCTCTTCGTAGTTTGATATGATACGAAACCTTCTTCTCATCTACCGGGAACGCCGAAGTAACACCAATTTCTGCGCAGATTCTTCGACTTATATCTTGACTAAGATCATGCCTTGAATTAACTACAGATCTTAGGTAGACACAACTCTCCACTCGTTGGAACCTGTATTTTCCAACCTTAAAGTACTCATCCAAGTTTTCTCCACCACCAGCCCGCATGTATTTAGTTTTGGCCTCGTTTATTACTAGACAGAATTTTCTGGTTGCCCTCTCAAAATTCATGAATGCTTCTCGTAGGGAACGGTCGAATCCAGCAACAATGTCGATCTCATCGGCATATCCCAGTAGTTCAACCAGTCGATTGAAGCTGATCTCACCAACCTGGATTTGGGTTTCCCTGATGGCTATATTTCTTGTGCTAGATTAAATAACAGGCAAGCCATTGCATCCCTCTGTCTCACGCCAGCATCCGTTTCGAACTCTTAGAAAGGTCTAAGCCTATTCGCACATGGCATTTCGTGCTTCTCACTGTCATTTTCACCAGCCGGATCAGCTTCCTGGGTACACCCAGCATTTCTAGGGCATGGTATAATTCCTCTCTGTCGACACTGTCATAAACTGCCTTTAGGTCGACGAAAAGATGATGCGCGACCATTTGATATTCGAGGCACTTCCCCAATATCATCCTCAGGGAAAATATTCGGTCTATAGTGGAGCGACCCTTTCAGAAGTCAGCCTGTAATTTACCCAATAGTCTCTCAACACACGGCATAATATTCTTAAAAAGTGTTTCCGACAGGATCTTGTAGGCAGTTGGTAGGAGCGAGATACCTCGGTAATTCCCACATTCAGTCTTATCGCCTTTTTTATACTGGGAGAATAATAGCCTTATTGCAGTCCTCTGGTCTTTCTTCTATCCAGATAGAGAGTATGAGATCATATAAGGCCTTTTGCTATATTTCACCACTATATTTAATCAGTTGTGCTTGTATTCCATCCAGGCCTGGAGATTTATTGTTTTTCAGGTTCTGAAGAGCTTCCCCGAATTGCTTTTGATCAGGTTGTGACAAATCCTCGTCATTTTCACTTCCCTATCTCTTCTGGATCCCTTGATCAATAGGCTACGAAAGTAATCCGTCCACATCTTCAGAATATTCTCCCTATGTGTGAGCAGAACACCATCTGATGATCTGTAGGAAGTAGTTCTTGGGGCTAATTCCTTCCTGTCATCATTTATACTTTGGAAGAATAATCTTATGTCATTAGAACATCGAATTCCTTCTATTTGTTCAAGATTCTTCTTTTGTCAATTCCTCTTTTTCCGTCGGTGAATCTTCTTCTCCTCCCTCGATATAACTCGACTGATAGTCTAGTGTGCCTCGAATATCAAATGGTCACGCACCATCTTTTCGTCGACCTAAAGGTAGCTTATCTTATGACAGTGTCAACAGAGAGGAATTATACCATGCCCTAGAAGTACTGGGTGTACCCGGGAAGCTGATCCGACTGGTAAAAATGACAATGAGAAGCACAATGCGAATAGGCCTAGACCTTTCTAAGAGTTCGAAACGGATGCTGGCGTGAGACAGGGGGATGCGATTGCTTGCCTGTTATTTAATCTAACACAAAAAATGGCCATCAGGGAAATCCAAATCCAGATTGGTGAGATCATCTTCAATCGACTGGTTGAACTACTGGGATCCTTTTAAGGTAATTCTGTGTCTAATTCTTGCTAGTGGTCAGTATCAATGTTTGGGCCTCGGTGAGATCTTACACCTTGCAAGCTTGATCTATGGCGTTAATCTGGTTATTGACTACACCATTACATGACCTCCACATTATTTTATGGAAATTCTTTCTTGGGAAGAAAGTTCTTTCAATTATCAATCCATTGCATGTTGTGAAGCTTATTAGTCTGTGGCCATTGTCGTTGGATTCGGTGTGTAAGCTATGGCTTCCAGTGATTGTACGATAGGCTTCTTCTCTTCCCACTTGGACATTAAAGTCCCTTAATATGATGTATGCATGCTTTGGGCAGGTATCAAGTGGTTTAGTAAGATCCTCATAGAACTTTTCTTTATCCTCCTCTTCAGATGTCTCAGTTTGAGCATGTTCGTTAATCAGAAAATAGTTGCAGAATATGCCGTTATTCCTAATTTTACAAAATCGGGGGTTGATAGGGACGAAATCCAGGACCAATCTCCTTGCATGTCCCCTTATAATAAACCCTGTGCCTGAAACATGCTTGCGTTGGTGGCTACTGCAATAAATCGTATGGAATCTTCTTTCACTTATGCCGTTGCCAGTCCAGTGAACTTCTTGGACAGCGATGTCAATTTCAAGATGGTCTAGTTCTGGAAGAAGCGCCCGAAGGGCTCCTAATCTATTTAATGATAATGTGATAAGATTTTAATAAATCTCTGCGTTCTCAGGCCAGGAGGTGCGAGGGTCCAGAGAAAAAGAATTTACGTAGCAATTCCTTAGTTTGGTGCTAGGTTAGGCATGAGGATCGGTGATCCGTTGTGGACGAGGCCTACCTAGTACGCACTTACCTCTTAATACAGGGGCAGGAGTGTACTAAGTTGAATTATCAATCCCATCAAAATGGAGGTGGGCTGAATGTAAATTTAAACATAATCGTCTATGAAACATTTTTTAAAACAGAGGAAAAATCTATCTTCAAAAATAAATATTATACAGTCATGCAAAGTAAAATTTTGTAAAATCTAGTGCGCACTAACTCCATATTACCTTATTATATTTTCTAATTTCAGCTTCAAAATATTTTTGGACCCTTAGGACAGGGATGAGGACGTGACTGCAGAGCACCTTGGGGTGAGGGTCCCAGAGTTTTCGGTTCGAAACATTGTGGGTTCGATTTCATGAGTTCAACTGGTTTCATATATTTTGTTCAACTCGATTTCATATAATATTTGTTTCGTTGTGATCCCGAGAAATGAATCTTGACATTTCCACTTTTTGTTAGTACGCGGTGACGACCTAAAGGTAGCCGTCAGGGGTTAGCAAAAAGGACCACAAGGCCCACTTGCCGGACTAGTTCCCCCACCAATACCAGAAGTACTAGGGTAAATATCCACGCTACAGTCTGTCATAGGTGGGGAACCTTTTTAGTATTGGAGACTGCATTTAAATTAGGATGTAAGAAAGGAGGCCGCCATGATTTTTTATATTTCACTGTTGGTATGCATATTTGTTTAAACACACACACACATTATATATATTTTTTTTATTTGGCACTACCATTTTCAAATTTTCCGACTTTTCATTCGCTTTTTCTCTTATATCATGTGAACGGTTGAAGGAAATGCAAATGAAAAGTCAAAAAATCTTTTACAATCGTTTTCCTTCAAGTCTGCCTCTTAATAGTTAGAAAATCATTTGACCGACGAAAATCCATCCCCCGTTAACGATATATAAGAGGAAAAACGAATGAAAAGTCGGAATATTTTCACACATTTTTTTTTATAGTATACCTCTAAAACAATCTGGCAATTTTCCACAAGACATAAGAGAGAAATTGAATAAAACACATTTATTCAGTTCTTTATTTTATTCATGAAAGGTAAAATCTGAGAAGTCACGGCAGTTCTCGAAGACTACTTGTGGCTTCGAAGCCGTAGATTCCCCACCTATGGTCTATATATTGTAGGCATTGGAATTACGAAGCTCTCCAAATAATTTTAGCTTAATTTGGACAGTTTTGCATGCCGATTAAAACTATTTTATAGAATGCTGACTTGATATGAATAAAATCTTATTTTTTTTTTTTTACAATTCATTTTATAATTACGTGTCCGTTTTCCAGAGCAATCAGTCGAGAAAAGACATCAAAATGCTATCACATCAAACTTATCGCTGTTATCCAAGTGCTTAGCATCATCTAAATTAAAAATAATGGAGTCCCTCAAGAAGGTAAGCTTGATATCTTATTTATTGCATTAGTACAGCAATCGAAGCACTTTGAAAACGCAAAAAGTCATATAGTTTTGATTTTTTTTATTTGTTTTTTGAGTTTAGATTGACAATAAAAATCTAAATTTGTGACCTTGAGAGACCCCTAAAATTTTCGTTCATTTTTCATTTCATGCTCAATACCTTGGAAACTATGTACCGCAGGAAAATTATTCATAACTTTTTTAAAGAATAGGAAATGTCCAAAAATTTAATTCCCATTAGAGCTGTGTTCGTTGAATAGTACCCGTGATACAAATACAGAACAGTATTTTTCCCGGTAAAAGCAAATGTAATGGAGACTGCAATTCCTAGGAAGGAGATTATTATAAACTACTTCCAAGTAAATTTAACTAACTTCATTTTGAGCACTTATAGATGTCTGTATATCTAATAGCTCCTAAAATATCAAACTTTTCTCAAGATGACCCATTTTCGTCGAATGCAGCATAATGTCATAATCATGTAAAAAAAAAAAAAAGTTGCCACTCTGGAGTTATATAAATGCCTAATATTAATCATATTTCACAAATTTAATTGATAATCAATTGTTAATAATTAAATCATAGCTATTAATTAATTCAATTAACCATATTTAATAATTAAGGCATATTGTTTATGAAGTAGATAATTAAAAACAAGACTGTGTTTAACATTGTAATTACAAAATAATAAAAACATTGTATTTACAAAACAAATTAATAAAATATAACATATTGCATTAATATTAAACCTACATAATAGAAATAAAACAGAGAAATATAAAGTTGGAAGGTCAACAATTTCTCAATTATTGTGGCTTTGTTGTACTTGGTTGGTATATTTCAATATGATTTAATTATTAACAGTTGATTATGAATTCAGCTAGTGGAGTATGATTTATATTAGGTATTGTTATCACTCCAGAGGAGCAAAAAAAAATATTTCTTACGATTTTGACATTATGCTACAATCGTCGAAAATGTTATTCATCTTGAGAAGCGTTTGATATCTCAAGAACTATTTGATATACAGACGTATATTAGTGCTCAAAATGAAGCTACTAAAAGTCCCTTCAAAGCAGTTAATACTGGTTTTCATTGTAGGAATAGTAAATGTGATACTGCTCTAGAGTGATAAACATACCTAATATTAATCATACTTTACTAACTAGATTGATATTCAACTGTTACTAATCAAATCATATTAAAATAGACTAATTAGGTACACCAAAGCAACATAAGCTGTGAAATGGTTCACTTTCCAACAGTATATTTTTCTGTTTTATTTGTATTATATAGACTTAATACCATGTCATATTTTATTAATTTGTTTTGTAAATACAATGTTTTGTTCTTTTAGCACAGTCATGCTATTAATTATTTATTTATGAACAAAATGGCTTAATTATTTACAATGATTAATTAAATTAATTATTAATTATGATTTAATTATTAGCAGTTGATTATCAATTCAGTTTGTGAAATATGACTAGTATTAGGTATTTTTTCTCACTTCAAAGCCGCATGAATAATATTTTTACACAAGTATGCTATTTTCTTATATTCGTCGAAAATGAGTCATCTTGAAAAAAGTTTGATACCTCGAGGACTATTAGAAATACAGACGTCAATTAGTGCTCAAAATGAAGCTAGTTAAATTCACATTAAATAATCTTATAGCAATAGCAGTTTCCATTATATTGGTCAAAATAAAGTCACAGAATGGAGAACTCTCGTTTTTCTAAATAATGCTGTATTAGATTTTTAATACCAACCCAAACCCAAGCATCAAAAAATCAGAACTACCCGACCTTTTGCGTTTATTTGCTTCATTTCTTGGAATGTATAGTACCCTGGTAACACTCCTAAATGGAAGAAATTACAAACTAAAATGTTTTACTAATTAATCAAAAATTTTAGTTAGTAGTTTCTAAATTCTGGTTCGGAAATCTGTAAATAGAATAGTAAAAAATATAATTGATACTGGTTTAAACGCCTTTTTTTTAAGTCTTTCTCAAGAATTTAAGAACTGACTAAATTTGTATATTATAAAAATATATATTTAATATTTATACAGATAAATATAATAACAATTCACAGAATGGTATTATAATAACTTTATGCTATGAAATTCCAAGGCAGTAGCTCACATTTTCGAATCCGTTTTGGGAGGTTTTTATTGGCGATGTTTTTAAGTTTACACTTCTTTTTATAACACTGTTCTGAAAAGAAAATTTTTTTTTCGCTCCCTTCAGAAATTTTTCCTGATTTTTATATTTTCATGTGTGCTGAATTCGAATCTGAAGTCCACAAAATTCTACCAAGCACCATTTTTGAGAAAATTAAGATTGTTTTTGAAAAAAACTGAAATAGTATCTTGTTTTTTTTTTCTTATTTTATTTTTTTTGTGATTAATAATAATATATAAAATAATAAAATATTTAATCTTGAACATTAAAGATATATTATGTCCTAGTCAATGTGTATATTTTTCCCTTTATAGTCTTCATCAGCGGTCTCCCGTTCCAGTGCCCAGCAGTAGTCAGCAAGCATCTTCTCATTCCATTTACCGCTATACCTTTTCTCCATTTGGGCAATCTCTTGATGAACCGTTCTCCGTGTTCATCTGATACTGCTCCCAAGTTGGGAGGGAATAAATCCAAATAGGAGTGCAAAAAATTAATTTTTAATGGCATATTGCGACCCAAGGTCTTACATGATAAAAGCAAGTCTTCAACAATGTCTTTGTAATTTGTAATAGGCTAATGGGCTGGCTAATGGGACGACACCGTCAATGAACCTAAGAGGAAGGTAATAATTGGGCCCTTGCATAATACTTCTGACTGAAGGCCAAGCAAATACTTAAAACCGTCAGCCGGGGCCCCACCACAAATTCTAGAAAAAAATGAATACAGTTAACGAATATTTAAATTGAAAAATAAAGCTTCATCTCCCAATTGGGTATAATTGTATCACAAAAAAAAATTATTAAGAGAAAGAAAAAAAACAAAAAATTAATGAATTAAGTAAAAAACAAGAAACATAAATAAATGCTTAAATAAATAAAGAAGTAGTGAAAAGTAAATAATAATAACAAGAAGAAAAAGAACCCACAAGGAGCAGCTAATGGTTGCAGTTATTGGAGTTTTATGCTTCCCTGGACTCCTGAGTACAGTACACCAATCATATATCACAACTTTGAAAGAAGACCAAAAATTAACGCTTTTCCAATTTGTGTGTAATAATAATCAACAAGATGATTATTTTCTTATGATGAAGATAACCACATCAAATATTTCTTGGTCTAAATCTAGGCTAAGCCTTGGTCAAAATAGACGAAATCTCGGAAAGTAATGGGAGTTTCTTCATTTTGACGTAGTTGATTCCCATCCTCAATGCTCTCTAAGAGTTTGTTTGTTTGTTTGGGTTTTAAGGCGTAAAACCGCTAGGTCATCAACGCCTGTGGCTATTTTTTTTTTTTCTATTATTTTTGATTTTGATTTTATTTATTTATTTTTTTTTTTTTTTAAATCGAGACTTTAAAAAAAAAGAAGTGAGTAAATATATAATAATGATAATTAAAAAATATATATACAAATATATATAAATATATATACACTCACACACACACACAAAGATAAAAAAATGATTCAGATAAATAAGCAAAACAGATACATAGATAAACAAATAAGATATAATATATTATAAAAAACTATATTTTATTTATTATGTCATTTGCCTTTAGAAAGTTTAATACACATTTTATCTTGATTTCATCGTTACCTAGACTGGTTGCGATATCGGGTGTAAGTCCTGACCTGGCTAGAACCGAAATATAAAATGGGCATTCCTGAAAGATATGACTGACCGTGAGGGTGTTTTGACAATGTTGGCATTTCGGTGGCGGTTGCTTGCTAATAAGATAGGAATGGGTCAAATTGGTGTGTCCTATTCTCAGTCGGGTTATTGCTCTTTCTTCTCTACGATTAGATTGATTTGACGTGGTCCATGGCTTGACTAATGTTTTAATGGTCTTCAGTTTACTTGGTGGGCTCTCATTCCACATGGACTGCCACCCATCAGTAATTTCTCTTTTGAGGGGAAAACTGAGTTCTAGAGGTGTAAAAATGGCAGCGCCTCGACCTGGAAGAGTAAGTGCCTGTTTAGCTGCTAGGTTCGCGAGCTCGTTACCGACTATTCCTACGTGGCTTGGCACCCATACGAAGTATACCGATTTTCTTAGGTTTTCGAGGATATGGAGGTAAGTATGGATTTTAAGTAATGTAGGGTTTTTTGGATATGTATTATTTAAACCTTTTAGTGAACTTAAAGAGTCAGTTATTATTGCGATGGTTGTAGGCGATATTGACAATGAGAAGTGAAGGGCTGAGACTATTGCATGGAGTTCGGCGGTATAAATGCTGCACAGTTTATGTAGTTTTATTTTGTGGGTTGAGCTATGGGTAACGAAGGAAGATGCTGTAGAGTCGGAGGATTTAGATCCATCTGTATAGATTAAGAATGGTTCCGGAATATTCTGGAGGAGGCGGGAAAATTCAGTTTTGTATCCAAGGGCGATGTTTTGTTTTTGGGTAGTCGTGATAAATGTAACATAATTTTTGGTGGTTTGTGCGTCCATGGAGGAGTATGAATTTCAGGTTTATATAAAGGAATTCCTTTAAGGAACGATGTAGCGGAAGAAATTCTCTCTGATAAAGGAAGTGTTGGATTAATTTTTTTTTCAAAAGTTTTGGAGAATTTTGGTTTGAAAATGTACCTATGTGTTGGGTGTTCCGTTTGAGGGAAGAGTTTAGAGATATAGTTTATTGCCAGTTTTTTTCTTCTAAATAAAAGAGGCGGTAGTCCTGCTTCGGAACACAGACTGAGAATAGGACTGGTTCTAAACGCGCCGGTCGCGATGCGTATTCCGGTATGATGGACAGTATCGAGTTTATTAAGGATCCGGTAGCGGGCAGAACCATAGATAAAACACCCATAATCTAATTTCGAGCATACTAAAGATCGGTAAAGTTTTAGCAGAGTGATTCTATCTGAGCCCCAGGAAGTACCGCTGAGAAATCGTAGTATATTTAATTTTTTTGTTGCAGTTAGTTTTAGTGTAGAGACGTGTGGTTTCCAAGTCAGTTTTCGGTCAAAAATCATCCCTAAGAATCGATGGTTGTTTGTATATGGGATCGAGGAATTACCTAAAAGTAGTTCGGGAGAGGTGGGAGTATTTCTCTTTCTGCTGAAATGTAAACATTTAGTTTTTTCGGTAGAGAAACGAAGACCAATGGAGAGAGACCAGTTATTAATTCTATTGATGGCTTCCTGTAATTTAAGTTGTATGGTGGTAATGTTATCAGATCGACAAATAATGGCTAGATCATCTGCGAACAAAAGCGGTTTGACATCCCTAGGTAAGCTGAGTCCCAGGTCATTTATTGCTAGGCAGAATAGAGTGGGGCTAAGGACACAGCCTTGTGGGACACCGTTGACCTGTTCATAGTTCTCAGATAGTTCGCATCCTATTCTAACTCTGAAGTGACGGTTTGAAAGAAACTGTTTGATAAAATAGAACATTTGCTCTCTGATTCCTATAGATGATAACTTATTGAGAATTACTGCGTGGTTTATGCTATCGAAAGCCTTCTTCATATCAAAGAATACAGCGATCATCTGTTGAGCGTTGATGAAGGCATATTCATCGGCCTCTAATGTAACCAGATGATCTATTGTGCATCGTCCTTTGCGGAACCCAGATTGAAATGGTTGTATTAAATTGTTATTCTCTATTATCCACATTAATCTTTTGTTGACCATACGTTCCATAATTTTACTTAGACAACTAGTTAGGAATATGGGGCGATAGCTGTTTGGGTCCCGTTTGTCTTTTCCGTTTTTAAGAATCGGGATTATGACTGAATCGCGCCAGGTGCTTGGGAAGAGCCCAGTGAACCAGATGTGATTATAGTATTCAAGCAGCCATTTTTGTGTGTCAACTGGAAGATTTTTTATCATGTCGTAATGGATATGGTCTGGACCAGGCAAAGTTCCTTTAACGGTATTTAAGATATTTTTAAATTCCCACATTGAAAAAGCAAGGTTATAATAGGGGGTTTCGGCATTTACTGTATTATCAGTTTCTATTTCGTCAAGGTTGGGACTATTTCTCTCGGAATTATATATCTCGGAATAAAAATTTGCAAAAGTATTTGAGATCAGTGCAGGGTTGTCAGACAATTGTCTATTAACTGAAATAGTGTAACGGGAGGAAGAAGGATTTTTAGTAAGTTTATGGATTTTGTTCCATACGTCAGCTGATGTAGCAGAAGCATTTATGGAACTTATATATTCTTTCCAAGACTCACTCTTACATTGTTTAAATATTTTCCTGCATATAGCCCGCTGTTTTTTATATTCTATCAGCTTTCGGACGTCATAGATTTTTCAAATTTTTTATACGCTTTACGACGATCTTTAATAGCTTTTTTACACGTATCGTTAAACCAAGGGACTAGCGGTCTTCTGGGTAAACCTGAGGTCATTGGTATCGATGATTTTGCTGCTTTTATGATCGTATTACGGTCGTTTTATGATCGTATTACGGTACGGTTGAACTCTAATTGTTTCGTATCTAATCTGTATTGTATCTGGAGGTTTAGGGGTCGGGAAAGTTATAATATAATTATGCGTTAATACTTCGTTTCCGTTATTCTTTGATTTAATTCTTACTATGTCTTTAATAATTGGGGTCAGTTCTTTTTTAATTTCTTCTATTTCCATATATTGAAAATCGAAACAACGGATCACGCCTTTGCTATAGTTAAGTGTGTTGTGTGGAGTTGTCTGTACTGGGTATTGTCCACCAAAGTCCGTATAGGATAGAAGCTTATTGGATTGTTGTCCATTTATTGTTTGTATTAGAAGAGACCCGTCTCTTAGCTTTTTTACGGTTTTAACGTTTCCTACCAAGTTAGAGATTACTTTATGGATAAAAAAAGGGGAGACTTTTTTAAAGTCTTCTTCATCTATTCTTTTCACTAATAAATAGGTTGGTGGTATGTTTTCTGCTCTTTGTGGTAAAATTTTGTCGGGGGGAAATTTGATTCGACCCCGAGCCCATTTTCTTTTTTTATTTAAAGGACTAGTTAATTCGGGAGGATCAGGAGGCTCTCCCATTTTTCGTTTAAAGAAATATTAAAGACAAAAAAAATAATGAAAGAAAAATAAAGAGTAGTGATTTAACTAAATAAAAGAATTTCTTCCAGATAAATAAGACGAAATAATAATAATAAAGTAAAACAGACTGCAAAAAACAAAACAATAAATAAATTAATGTTATAATAAAGGAAAACTCTTATTTGTTTAATACTGTGCGGAGAGTCTACGACTGTCTCGGCCGGAATCTAAACAGCTACTGCTCTCTAAGAGCTTTATCACTACTTCCTTGCATTAAATGTTTGGAGTCGTATCATTATGACCCAGTCAAGAGACTACAGCTTAGAGGTTTTTTTGGTAGGCAAAAACAGAGCATTTACGTGGCTGAGTGATGTGGTACTCCTATGGACCATACGATTATCAATAACCAGTTGAAAATTTTAGCTGTTTTTTATTCCATATCTGATTGTACCCATTCATTGAATGTGGTCCATGCTTTTGTGTTTGCACGATAGGCTATCGGTAACGTTTTTGTTCTTAAAACACCTTAGTTTCGCGGGCTTGTCAGTCCTGAGCGAACTTAATTTTTTTATTTTAATCCAAGTTGTAGGCTAACAATATGGTTACACGTTTTTTTTACAATTTTTTTTTAAAGAGAGATGAATAGAAAAAAAAGGGTAAACCGACCGAAATTCATAGAAACGATTCCCCCGCCCACTCTCTTTTCCTCTTAAAAAGATTAAGAGTTAACCAGATATTTTTTTTGGGAATTGGAATTATAAGATGTTTACATTACTTGGGAGACGAAAATAAATAAGAATTATCGAGGGAACCAGATTGAGTTGTTTTTATACCAATTTAAGGGAAGTTTTCAAGAGACCAGATAATTTACACGAATTATCTTGATATACGAATTACCGGGATATGAATTATCGAGATTCTACTGTAATATAGTTTAAAATATAGATATCACCGATTTATCGGATGTTAAGGTATCGATAGAAAATATCGCTTTTTTCAAATCCGAGATATCGATAAATCGCGTTTCGATATTCCAACCTAATATACTCACTTAACACCACACCAAATCACATACACTGTTACAAAAGGACATTACAGTATATGACCTAGGCGAGGCAGTGGTGGCCAGGAGTGTTAAGACTTATCCGAAGCAACCTCGTATCAGCTGTGGTGCCCGTTCAGATCCGGCCTGGGTGGGTTGAAATTTAATTCGTGGCGGTCCCACGGAATGAATTTCGACCTTCTAATTATAATTATAATAGGTCGGTAACCTGTAGGAATAACTCGTCCTGTTTGTCTCATTAGGAGAGGGAAAGGACGTTAAACACCAACAACAAAAAAAAAAGTACATACCCAAGGGCTATCTTCCCTTACAGGACCTGACAACGAATATAAAATCCACTCCATCCATCAATATGGAAATGCGAAAGCGAAAAGCCGCTTCGGAAAAAAACAGAGTCTGGGTTACTCTGCAGGGATTTGACCTTCAACCTTCGACATCGGTCGGAAGTCCGAACAGTATCCTGATGTAAATAAGGTCGACACATGCAATAAGAGCTTGGATTCTCTTGAGCCTCCTGCGCAAACAGATACGGGGCAAAGAGATACCTATAATCTAGATATATCTAGAGATATCTAGAAATGGCATCGGTTAAGTTAAGGACGATGATTGATGAACTCATAGTTAAACATACATACACGATATCAGAAAGATTGACACAAAACCCCTCAGTTTATGCAAATAGAATTCGAAGATATTCAAAAACTGAGTCTCATAGAAAGCAAAACTATTGGTTTAAAATGGGAGAATCTAAATTTTATAGTTCTCTAAAATCAAATATTAATGATGGATCAATTTCCATTTCACATCCAGATGACTCTGATTATTCTAGTATATTAGCTACCGGCTAATATAAGAAACGTCCCAAAAATTTTTAATAACAATGCATTCCGGCTGAGTGACACATCTAGTGAAGCAGAATCTGTTCCAATCATGGATAATGTGCAGATTACTGACAATGTTCGTAACTCAAATCTACAAATAACTACAAGGCACCTGGGCCAGATAAAATTCAAAACAATTGGAGAAAACATTTTAAAAGCTCTCATAAGGCATTAGCTACTTACGATTAGAAACTGTTATGTATTTCAGTTACTCCTCCAAAGGTCTTCTGTTTGGGCACCATGCATTTGATTTTGAAATAGAAGAAGGAAACCCCAGAACCAAAAGACTATCGCCCAATAATCTGCCTTAATGACATTTACAGATTATTGACCGCTCTAATAAGTAATAAACTCAAAAAAACATATAGAAAAGAACAATCTCATGGCAGATGAACAGCTGGGATGCAAAGAAAATTGAAAAGGATGAAAAGAGCTCCTGGTGATTGACTCATTTATATCGTCCCAAGTATTTAAAAAAGGCCGCAACGCATGCATATCGTGGATAAATTACCAGAAAAACTACGATTCAGTCCTTCGTGATTATTTTAGTTTGAAAAAAAAGTAATTGCAATTTTACAACGCCTGACGAAACTATGAAGGATATCACTTTCACACCCAATGAAAAAGAACCATATAGACAAGTAGCATTTCTGTAATGAGAGGAATATTTCACGGAAACGCATTAAGCTCTTTATTGTTTTGCCTGCCCATCAACCCATTAAGCTCCATACTGAACAATTCTGGTATATGATACTAAATAAGGAAGCAATGATTTCTCACAAGTATTATATAAATGATTTGAAGCTGTATGCCAAGAACGAGAGGGAAATGAGAAGGTTGGAGGCTCTTAGAACCTAATTTAGCGTCAAGAAACTTTAAGGAATCAAGGAATTGTTAACCTCTTCATGGTACATTTAACAACTTGAAGAAGGCTCTCAAAATCTGGGCTGTTTCAGCGGTTACATGTTCATTGGGTATAATAAAATAGAGTGATGCCTATCATGAAAAGATGGATCGTTTTCTTAGAACGTATATGGTTCAATATATCAAGGCAACGTCATCCGAACTCTTCAGTCCCGAGGCTGTATATGATCAGAAAACATGGAGGCAGAGGTCTTATTAGCTTATTGAAAGCTTTCAGAATACAGGAAACACGGCTTAGAGTATATGTCATGAGAGTGCTTCACAATTTTTATCGACGATTTCTAAGCTTGACCTGGACTATACAGTGCTAAACTTGCTTCGACTGGAACCTAAGCAAAGAGAGCATCGCTGAGACATGGAAATATTAATCTCTTCATGGTAGATTTAACAACTCCTTGAAAACTTCTGGAATCAATTTAGAAACATCTATCCAATGGTTAAACAATGGAAGTATGTTCCCAAAGACAAGAAGGGTTCCTTCTGGCAATATGAAGCGAAATAATGGAAGCACGCTTTTAAAGAAAGTATATCTTGCATGAGACCATCGATGATAAGTTTCATCTATACCAAGCTACAAGTGAGCCGATACAGCAAGCAATCTCGGGATGCCAAGTATTAGTAGGAAAATAATACCTCCAAGGGCACAATAATGCAGCAAAGGTCATACATCAAGCCATAGCTGAAAAATATCAACTAAATAACGATCATAAACCATTCTACAAATATCAGCCAGAAGCAATCTTAGAAAGTTGTGATGTTAAATTATACTGGGACCAGACAATGATAACAGACCATAATATCCCACATAGTAGGCCAGACATATTGCTTATTGACAAAAGGGCAAAGAAAGAGCTAATCGTCGATGAAAACGCTGGTAGAAATAAAAGTATTGCCAATAGTAGTTTCTTGCAATGGCTTAATTCCAGAAGAAACACTTGACTCACTGAAGATCTTCAAAAGTTCAAATAATGCAAAAAGTGGTATTATTGGGGATCACAAGTAGAGCTAATTTTATCATAATTGAAGAACTATCAATTTAGCTTATCCTTGACCATGGTCCGGACAGGCCAATTTATCCTGTCGAGAAGAAAAAAAAAACAATAAAGATAAAAAATGGACGATATACAAAAACGATAACATAGGCAGATTATCGACATGGCTGTCTCAGATGATTCCAACTTACTAACCACAAGGGCCGAAAAAATGAGGAAGTGCCAGGAGCTTGCCTTACAGCTAAAATCACTTTATCACCTCGATACAGTAATAATAAATCCTATAGTTATTTCTTCAAACGGGCTCATATTAAGACCACTAGAGAGTGTACAGAAGAACTTCATAGCTTAAAAGTGGCTCAAAAAGCAGTCCTCCTTGATACATGAAAGATTATAAGAAAAAGTTTAAACAAATAAATAGCACTTCATTCATTCATTGTTATCCAGGAAAAAGATATTATTCCAGATTGCTGAGAAGAATAAATATTTAAATAACAATTATAATAAAACAAAATAAATATATCTACCTGATAATTAACTAATCATACAGAATATAACAAATATATTGCTAACAAATTCACACAGAAACCACGCATGGCCATTACTTATGTATTTTAACAAATTGTAACTTATATATGTCTTTTGTAGGGTGACAAAAATAAAATGAAAGAATAGAAATCTATAAAATAGTTCAATATCTGTACATTTTGAAGGTTCGAACGTCTTATATCCCTAGGCACTTGTTACACTATTTCCAATTCACTATAATTTCCTTAATTATTACTAACCAGTAATCTTTTTATATTTAATTCTATTTTCTTCACAGGTTTTTACTCCTGGTAAGGCAAGGAGTCAGAAGTGGCTAAGCTCTTGCGGTGAAAGTAGATGTGACGCTGATTTCATATTCAAAAAATTAATTTCGAATATTGATATCAATTTTGGAGATGATAACATATTCCCTGAAGATATCCTCATTCTTAACATGGGACCGAAGGGAATGTATGTGAATCTTGAGCAGGCATCCCTCGATATTCTCGATAACAGTGGAGTTAACAGTTGCACTTCTCTTTTAGTCACTATTGGAAGGTAAATTGATAATTCATTTATTATTAGTTTTATCTTTTACCAATAAATAAGCAATACTATTTTAAAATATTTTCTATTTTTTTATTGCAGGCTATTTAATAATGGAACGGATTCAGATCTGTCCAAATTATACCCTGAAGTACCATATCCCGTATCTCGGTCTACGCCCATGATTGCTCCCTTGATTCGTTGGAACCACGAACACGAGTGGTATGCTGCCAACTTCCAACATACGAAGAAAATCGGATCCGGAGAAAGAATAATCAACATTTCCCTCGCAGAAGTAGAATTTGAGTACATATCAGGTCACGTCATTGACGGTAGAAATTTATTTCCAGCCACTGGATATCTGGTATGTATATAACGCGTTATACAGGGTGTCCCACCTCGTGATGTCAATACTTTAGGAGGTTATTCTAGAAGTCATTTGTAGTTAAATGGCGCAGAAATGAAATTTATATCTTAACCCATCGAAGAGATATCCTATTTTTTGTGTATTTTTAAAAATACACGATTTTTTAGTGAAAAACTGTAATTATTTAATTTCTGGTTGATGTATCGTAAAAAACGAGGATTGAATTTCCTATAAGGAACACCCCCCTTTAAAATTTTATTTATTCACACAAGCGGTATACAGTAATTAATAGCAGTTAAAAATTTAAAAATTAGTATTTTCTGATTGTGTTTACACTTTTCTAGCACAGCCAATTTTAGGCGCAGAGGTTTGCCTCTGGGTCAAAAGTTGCATCAATTCATAAGCTTTAAAATGATACCCCATTCACCCAGAAAAATAAAGGTTTTGTGTAAAAAACTTTAATTTCCAATTCCAAAACCATAATTACACTAAATTTATCGGCGGCGTAGAACAAAGAGTGAACACACTGAGAACATAATACAAAGAAGGAGGGGATTTTTTTTGCTTTTCTTTTTTATTTTATTATAACCATCTAGTGTTTGGAGAACCTATTTAGTCACTCACATATTGAAATTTCCATATTTGTGACGCGCCACGAGAAAAGGGAGCTTAGGATGAAGACCCAAATTTTTCACTAGAGCATAAAAACTTTTTTCTAGTAAATGTATTTCTGAACATCTAAACTACATGTTAAATACTATTTTTGATGTAGGTCACTCTCAAGCATTGTGTAAGAGCGCTGTTTTGTGAAATTCCGCTTTAGACCGGGCGGTTTTTCAATGGGAGATTGCTTTTTTCTAAAATTATAATTTGTAAAAATTAAACTTCAAATCGTTATAATTCTGCGATTTTTGCCCCTAGGGAGCTACAGAAGGGCTCATTTGATTCGTCTCTTCTAAAAATTAGTGGGAAGAAATAGATTTTCATTTGTTCACCCTAAGCTCCCTTTTCTCATGGCGCGTCACAATATTTATTACAAAGGTAAATAAGGATTATTTTTTTTATAAGCGAACACTCCTAGAACATAATAAAAATAAGCAGATTTTTTCAAAATTGTTTTATGAAAAATATTAAATTTAAGACATAATCATAAATTTAGTTCTTACAAATTATTATAAGTAATATGTATCTAGATACATAATGTCTTTATACACTTTAAAATAAAAATGTCTGAAATGTAGGTACCTAATAATACTAATTCTAATTACTACTCTTTTAAAAGAAACAATAAAATAAAAAATATTATTTACAATAAAAAAATACAAAATACGAAAAGTAAAAAAACTTTTTTATGAAAAGTAAAAGTACTCCTAGGGAAACTGTTAATAATAATACATAATATGTATAAGAATATTATTCTTAAAATAAAAAAAAATCAATATTGAAATATTCAAATTAATTTATTGGCCCATTAAATGCTCAAAATGCCCCCCTGCCTGCTGTCTACACATATGAGTCCGTAATCTAACCGAATCAACGGCTTTGCGCAGAATGTCTCGCCCTTCTCTCCTCATGATATTGCTCTGCTCTTCAATCCTGGCAAGGAGTTCCTCCCTTGATGCTACAGGCTCGGAGTAAACTTTGCTCTTCAACGTTCCCCATACGTGGAAGTCGAGAGGAGTAAGATCGGGGAATCGAGCAGGCCATGCAACAGGTCCATATCGACCAATCCAACGGTTTGGGAAGTGGTTATCCAACCAAGCCGTCACTTCTCTCCCACTGTGGGCCGGGCATCCATCCATTTGGAACCATGTGCGATTGATGTCAGGCAGGGGATCTTCAGGCTGATTAAAAAGAGGATACAACTGGTTTTCCAGAAGTACCCTAAATAATTCCGCATTCATTCGTCTGGGCAATATTATCGGGCCAATTAGACGATTATCTACCACTCCCATCCATACATTTATGTTGAACTGGCATTGGAAGGAGGATGGCCGAACAGCATGGGGATTATCCTTCGCCCAGACATGAGTATTGCGGGCATTAAAAATACCCCCACGCGTAAATGTTGCTTCATCAGACCACAAAACACGTCTAGGGAACCAGCGGTCTTCCTGGCACTGGTCTGCAAACCATTCGCAAAATTGTCTCCTGGCCGCCATGTCTCTATCCAGCAATTCTTGAACCGGGCTGAGGTGGAAGGGATGTCTTCCTTCACCGACTAAAATTCGGTGCACTGAGCTGTGGGGGATCCCAAGTTGTGCTTCTGCTTCACGAACACTAGAAGAGGGTTTTCATAAAAAAAATTCAGCACCTCTTCCTCACGTTCAGCATCCTGGACATCCCGTGCCCCGACAGGCTGTTAGACGAGCACGGACAGGATTGGTTGACTAAAGGCATGAGCTTACCTTTGATCTATCTTTAGACATGAAAGTATTAGAAACATTATTATTATTATTCAATAAAAGTTCTTTTGGGTTGGACCATGCCACATTATTGTAAACCTAGATTTTGCTCATCTTGCTGTGAGCCTCTTCAAGGTTAATATCGTAATAAAAAAAATTAAATAAATAAATAAAATAATTCTAATTTACCTATGTAAGTATGGACATTTCAATATGTGAGTGACTAAATAGGTTTTCCACTCATTTTATTGTTAAAAGAAAAAGAAAAAAAAAGAAAAGCAAAAAAAATCTCCTCCTTTGTATTATGTTCTCAGTGTGTTCACTCTTTGTTCTACGCCGCCGATAAATTTAGCGTAATTATGGTTTTGGAATTGGAAATCAAAGTTTTTTACACAAAACCTTTATTTTTCTGGGTGAATGGGGTATCATTTTAAAGCTTATGAATTGATGCAACTTTTGACCCAGAGGCAAACCTCTGCGCCTAAAATTGGCTGTGCTAGAAAAGTGTAAACACAATCAGAAAATACTAATTTTTAAATTTTTAACTGCTATTAATTACTGTATACCGCTTGTGTTAATAAATAAAATTTTAAAGGGGGGTGTTCCTTATAGGAAATTTAATCCTCGTTTTTTACGATACATCAACCAGAAATTAAATAATTACAGTTTTTCACTAAAAAATCGTGTATTTTTAAAAATACACAAAAAATAGGATATCTCTTCGATGGGTTAAGATATAAATTTCATTTCTGAGCCATTTAACTATAAATGACTTCTAGAATAACCCCCTAAAGTATTGACATCACGAAGTGGGACACCCTGTATATGCTTATCACGATATAATAACAATGATTACATTTTGGTTTTGAAATTCACAGAATCTAGTGTGGGAAACAATAGGACTCAGGAGAGGTGAGCACTTCACGGAAGTTCCAGTCGTCTTTGAAAACATTCGGTTTCACAGAGCTACTACCATGACCAATGATGGTAAGATTATATTATAATATTATTTGTTTGTTTGATTATATTATATTTTATTGTAAAGCTACAACAACAATTATAAATTTATTTCAGGAACTGTTGATTTCACCGTTATAATTCAGAAATCTAGTGGCACTTTCGAGATTAGCGAAGGAGGAGCGACTATAGTATCTGGAAGAATATATGTATGTGAAGAAATCAATAATTATATGGTCCCGATAGATGTTCCTATAAGATCTGACAAGGAGATGCAACTTTCTTCGAAAGATGTTTACAAGGAACTCCGTCTAAGAGGTTATAACTACAGCGGTTTGTTCCGATCCATCACCGGATTAAGCACAAAAGGTAATGATTATTTATACACCATTTATCTATCTCAGGTTTATTTTTTAACGATGTTCAACCGGGTAAATTTTTATCGTAAATACAACTCATAAAACATATATGTCTATATATTTTAAGCCAGTCAGTAGAGGGTTTGTATCACGCAAAAATTGGAGTTGAAGGTTTCATATTTTTAACTTGTTTTTATGGGTGCAAATATGTAAAGAAACCAAAATTCTAATAAGGGTGGCATCGGGAGAACATTTGGCAGACAAAATCCTTGAAATTTTAGGATTTTTTTAGTGCATAAGAAGTTAAGGTATAATAAATAAAAGAACATTAAATTTTGCATCAGTCAAATACATCTCTCGAAATTGGTATTGATATATCATTTTGGATTACATAAAGTGGAGTCATTTTGATTTTCAGGTATATTGTATGTTTTGCCCCTCTCTTGAAAAATCCATGTTCTGACGTTCTCCTTCTTGTGTTTTCCGCCAACATAAAAAAATGCTAACAATAAGCACTTTCCTCAGTAACTCGCTTCCAGTGCGTCTAAGGTAAAAATGTGTCATAACCGATTTTAAAGAACGTTAAATTTCCTGCAATTTTTGTATGTAATATTTTTTAAAATTTGGAGCAGCTCCTGAGATACGGGGTTGACAAAATCTTCAAAAATTTCAGCAAATATAAACGCAATTAGTTAGATTTGGTTTCGACTTAATAACTATTTTCAGTGCAGTTTAGAGGAAAATGCATAATAACCAATCTTGTAGAGGATTAAATTTTCTACAAGATTCCTACAAACTATAAAATTACTATTATTATCTACAAGTAATAAAATATAACTATCATTAGATGCCAAGATATATTAAAATAACAATTTTAGAGAAAGTGGACTGAAAAACCGAAAATATCACCCGCTACAAATTAATATTTCTGAACCTAATACCATCATTAATCCAATTATGTATGTATTAACTACAAGAATATACCACATAACTGCTCAAATCTCAACTTTTTGGATCTTTGAGTCATCTCTGATACATAACCTGAGGCTAGAGACAATTAAATGAAAGGCCCATTACGTGGTAAAGAAGTCTGAGGTTAGAGGAATCTGAGAACCAAAAATATGAAAGAGAAAAAATAATTACTCTTTCCTCGAAAGGAAACACATCTGCCAGTACCTGACGATATTAATTCAGAATGAATGACTAAAGGAGGTTAAGATGGCGCGGTATGCAACTCGAAGTATAAGAACGTCGCCAAACAACTTTGCATAATTCAGTATTTCGCAAAAGGTCACATAAGAAACCTAAAATCGAATAGAATAAATAAAGATACATGCAGGGAATCGGAAAACAATTGTCCAAGATGGACAAAGGTTTTGCAGGCATCTTGGAGCAGCAAAAGATCTGAAACTCTTGTAAATCAAGCAGAATAAGAGAGAGAAAAATTGATTTCAACCTGACTTCGCTTTTGAAAAAAAAATACACTAATATTAATGATGATATTTAAAACCTCAAGTACCGCGTTTTTGTGTAACATTTTCTATACCATTTTAATTTCCTCTTAAGAAGCTTTTGCGGTATTTTCATTTTTTATAGATCCTTCATCCGTCGTATGAAGTCCAATATTTCCTCATATGAGTTTTAGTTGGAAGGTGATACTTAATATTTAAAAGTTCCTGGAAGAAGCGAAATCCTTTGAAGCCATTTTTATTGGCGCTGCTACGAAGATGATATTTTCCTGCGTATGCCCACCCAGAAAGGAAATATTGAAGAGTTCCCTTTTTATTTAATAAGAATTATTTCATTAATCACTTCATAACTGGTTTCAGGATCTCCTTCACCATAAAACCAATCTAAAGTATCAATTTGTGTCATGTTTCCTTTTGATATGAATGCACTGCCTAATTTGATAAAATTAAGTTCTCACCGAGTTAAAATAAATTACCTAGTAAGAGACTGGATGTATAATATATTCTGTTGCTGGGTGATTTCCTACTTAAAGAAGTCCCAAAAAACCAGCTTCATTTTTTATTTAGTTCTGTCTTGTAAATCTGTCTGGATCCGAAGATCAATTCATGTTATATACTTATTAATAATGTAATATATATTATAAGATGGAAATTAAGTTATCATTCTAATGATTCTCCAATTGGAATTAACATTAATTTCGTTCATTTACCATTCTAGCACTATTTTCATAAGCAAAATCTATCAATGAAACAAAATTAATTTTTGCAGATAAAATTGCGAAGGTGAGATGGTCCAAGAACTGGGTGGCTTTTATGGATAACATGCTCCAAGTCCAAATGATCTTTAAAGACACACGTGGTCTCTTTGTTCCTACATCAATTGACCGAGTGGTTATAGATGGAAAGAAACATGTTCAGTCAATATTCTCTCTTACAGAAGATGAGGATCGAGGTGTGTTAAATGCGAAGATAGGAATCTTATTATATTTTTTAAAGTAAACAAAAATCAATAAATCAATATATATATATATATATATATATATATATATATATATATATATATATATATATATATAGAGAGAGAGAGAGAGAGAGAGAGAGAGAGAGAGAGAGAGTAAGAGGGAGATTCATTTACATTACCAATGTTATCAATACATGATTTCACTATTTCAAATAAAAAAATCTGCGCGAATCACACAACTTCCGCTTATCATCCTAAAACGATAACCTATTTTTTTAAATAATTTTAAAGAGTTCACATGAACACCTCTTGAAATATTCTCAGCAAGATGCCACTTCTCTCGCCGTACAATAAAATAGTTTTTTAAACTATCGCAGTACAGCAAGTCTGTACAGTATACTTGCAGATGGAAATAAATTGTATTTTAAATATTGTATTTGTAGGTTGAAATTGAAAATAAAATTTCAATTTAGTTTCCATTGAATAACATAAAAGTATAAATTATTAAATACAACAATCCCTTAGGTTTATACTACTTTCCTCGATAAAGGCTTAAGTAAAATATTTTACTAATGTACCAATTATTTCTAAATAATTCAGATGAGAAATTTTATAATATGTTGACTTCAATTTGCAAAATTGTGGATATGATCTTCCAAATTTGTTTTTTAAGGTCAGCATTCATTTCATTTGTCTAGTCATATAGAACCGGAAACTTACGGAATTCCTCGACTACTTTTTCCATTTCATCTTGAAGGCAATCCGAGACCGCACCGTCACTGCCAAATAGTAAACCAAACTAATAGTCTGTCAGCTAACCTCTGACTTTTAAGTGAGTTGGCTCACATCTGCGGTAAAGTTCGCAATGGTGTCATTTTTTTGCGTAGATTACAAATATCACAAATCCGTAAATCTAAATCGGTACCATTATCATGAATTTAGCCAAAATTAAATGTAAAAAAAACTTTTTTCTTTATTCAGGAAATTTATCGAAAAAAATTACAAACAATTGTTGGTTCCCTTAATATTACCTGCAAAAAAGGTCCAATTACATTTTAAGCTAAAACTAATGGTAGTGTATCCACAAATGGTGCGTCAAACCTGTAAAACTTTCAGTATTTCAGTAAGTGGGCTTTCTTTTTTCTATAAATATGCATTTTATTAGAGAAGGTTTCAGATTAAAGTTGTTCAACCCAAGATTGCCTATAAAAAAGTACGATACATTTAAAGCTAAAACTAACAGCAACGGACCTACGCAGTGTCAAACGTGTGAAATTTTCGGTGTTTCAAGAAAAGCCTGCTGTATGTGGATGTTCTTTTTTCTAGAAATATGCATTTTATCAAAAAAAGTCAAAAACAAAAGTTGTTCAGCTTAAGATCACCTACAAAAAAGACATTTTGTTAGTTACTTTTTCAACAAACGATAGCCATCCTACGGAGTGTCAAACTAGGGAAATTTTCGGTTTTCAAGAAAAACCTGCTTATCGCGAATTTTACGCTCTGATAATTTAACTTATAAAAATGGAAGAACTGGTAGAAGGAAACTACGTGTTGGGCAATTAAGGACGTCGCATTGTGTCACGAGCATACGGTATAAGAAATCAAAAATCGCATTTTCGTTTTTACAAAGTATGTTTTATTTTTCTAGATCATTAAACAACAAAAATGGTAGTAATAACCATTTATTATAATATAAACTTACATAAACTTATACAGAACCTTAAAAAATATATTTCAGAAATTTACAAAAAATAAATACAGACAACTACAAAAATTCTCGTAGGAATCACTTGATTGTAAATAAATATCGTCATTATCTTATTTTAAAACACAGTTGTACAAAGTAATCTAAAACATTTTGATCAATTATGCTATGTTTTTCAATGCTCACTTATCTATTAGTTGATAAATAGGGATCTCATGATAGAAGGAACATTTTCATTAGATCAATTTTGTCCTCAATAAGTGAGGTTTTTCTTGGGTGGTGTTCCATGAAATATATCATATCCTTGTTCCGGCCTTCGAATGCTTCTTTTTACCAATGTTCCATAGATTTAATAAAAAAGGAAATAATGTCAGGTTCGTGTAATAGTAATTTATGCAATGAGACTGGTATATAATGGCAACAATAATGCCTCAAATATAAATTTTTGGTTTCACCATTTAATTCAGTGAATTTTTTGTTATTAATTAATTTACCACTTTAAATTACTTTCAAAATGGTGCCCAAATTAATAATTAATGCAATGTCTATCCCTCTAATTTCGCAGCTTACTTGCGGATTTTCAAAAAGTCATCTTGTGGTGTTACCGTCATTAGTAGAACCAAAACGAGGATTTTTCATATTGATTAATATTCCCATTTTCTCTTTGAATGCAAGCTGAATTATCTTTTAATCTTCCTCGATTTTTTTTTTACATCTTCTCCTCCGACATGCCACGTTTGTATTGGAAGCATGTAAGAGATGTGAAGTAAGCATTCAAATGATCTTATTCAACAAGGTAGAGTCGAATTCATAAAATTCCTTTTAGGTGGTAAATTATCGACCAACTCTTCATTCATAAGTTTTGGAGTAGCTACACAAATGTAACATGCTTGTGTAGAATTTGCCTCACTTCAATTTTTCAAACACTTTGCTTGAATGTCCAGGCAAAATTATCTCACAAATTTTCCTCGGCACTCCTTCATTTTATCCGAGGGCTCACATAAATTCAATGCGCGCACAATCCTGTCATATAAAACATCACACCTTTTATCTACTGGATTACTGCGCCAGTCTTCATGCAGCTGGTAATTGATTTTTAAATCTAAAAACACAAAATCACGGTGCAGGTGCAGCAAGAAGCAGATAAACTAAATATCAAAATACATGTAATTGAACGAAGTAATTTTGTTGAATTATGAAAAAAAGAGATATTGAAAGATTTTTCTTAAATCAATCTCAAAGTTTAACAATCGTCAAAAAATTCTGATAAGATTTAAAACACTAGAACCTTTAAAATTCATTTTCGCACTTTTGGACAAATTGATCAAATGAACAATTCACACATGGCAGGAACTTTGAGTTGTCAAAATAGAAATGAAAATTTTGGTATGACAAGATCCTAATTGGTAAAGTAAATATTTACAAACCGTATCCGTTTTTATCTTCGCTATTTGCTACAGTATTTAATTTAATTCTTATCTTTAAACCTTTGTTTTTATATAGAAATTATGATGTTTTCTTTTGGTTCAAAGGTTCTATTTTTTATCTCACCCTTAAAATAAAATATGTTCGCACTTAATTTTTTTTATTTTTGAACAGCTCGTGACACTGGGGTAGACACATTTCGTACGCCCATTCTATTGGCATGAGCGAAAGCGCAAGTCAAGGGTTTTGTCATCCTATAGATAGTTTTAGTTCCTTCCAGCACTTGTTACTCTTTCCTTATTTTATTTGTGTATTTTCTGATATTTTGATAAATTGTTGGTTCAAATTAGCTGTACTTATTAATTACATACAAGAAGGAATCAGTTGCTAGTGTTTTGGTAAAGTATTAATATTGCTACATATTTAGGGTATGGAAAAGGAATATATTTTGATTGAATGTAATAATTAAATAGTTAATTCAATTTATTATACAAATAAATATTGTCAACTTAAAACATAGAATTTTCCCGACTTGGGGAAATTAGAGCTAATAGAAAACCAGATGGACCTTGGAAATAGCCCATGCTGAACCAATGTGGGAATGACCAATGAAAACTCCTGGTGGTAGGGTGAAAAGAAGCGGTAAGCGAAGCTAGATCGGCGGGGTTGTCCTCCGAACTTACATGTCTCCAGCAGTCTATTCCGATGGTGTTAAGGATTTGGGACACGCGATTGGCTTCGAACACTGCTAGCTCGTGAGTGGGAGTGTGAAGCCATGAAAGGACTACTTGTAAGCCTTCATCCTTGACCAGCTGACGAATCACACGGAGAGTCTGAAAAGAGCTTGACATGATTCCGTATGTGACCGTATTAAGCTCGAACAGCTGAATTGCCTGTGAGGTTTCATTGCGTCAAAGAATGTGGTGGTATCTCCGGTCATCATTATGCATAACGATCTGCCTGTACATCTTCACAATGTCGGTGCAGACAGCGATTGCATGTAGGCGAAACCTCGTGAGGATCATGCACAGGTCTGCTTGCAGCTTAGGTCCAGAATGAAGCAAATCGTTCAGACTGTGATTGGTAGAACCATAGGAGGCGTCAAACACCACCCGGAGCTTGGAACCATGCGGAAGTTCCTGCCATACCCCATGATGGGGTATCAGATACTCGGAATTGGTCATTGCAGGGGACATGTGCACCAACTCGGAATACTCTCCCATGAACATCTTGTACTTGTCAGAATGAGCAGGGTCTCTCCGAAATTTGGACTCCAACACGTAGACACGTTGTCGTCTAACTCCTTAAGTTCGGTCTTGAAGGATAACCTGACCACATATCTTCCATCATCATTGCGGCTGTGAGTGTGGACAAAGTGTTGCTCACACTGAACATCGTCGGGATCGGATTTGTCGACTGATGTGGGTTCTTCAAGTTTCCTGAATGCCTTCAGCTGCGCTTCAATGCTGCATTTGGACTGTGAGAAAAGAGAACAAGAGGTGGTTGGGGTCAAGTCATGAACTACTCCAGAAACGACTAACCCAAATACAGTAGGAGTTAGGTATAGGTCTTGGACTCCCGAAGAGTAGGAAGCTCCAGTGAGAATGCGTGGGTATAAATCCCCACCGATTAATAGATCGACCACTCCTGATTCCCCGAAATGCTGATCAGCTAGAGTGTGGCGCAAGATGCGATGGATTATCGCCGGAATATCATAGCTCGGCAGTTATGATGTAATATGGTCGACTACAATGGGCGATAGGTTATACTCAGCTTCTCCTACGAATGGACGGACAGTGCAAATGTCGAACCCTTAAGATGTGACTTCGGCATAGCTGACTCACCAAGACTGGTTATGCGGCCATCAAAAGGGATAATTTCGGCATCTATTTTGCGGGCAAACGCACTAGTGATGAATGTGCTCTGACTCCCTGAGTCCAGCACGGCACGGGCGAGGTGGTAGTCTCCTCGTTTGGTCCTTATCAGTGTGCGAGCAGTACCCAAAAGTACCATGCTATTTGCGGAAGATACCGAAGGCATTGACGTAAAATTCAGTGAATGTTTCGCCGGAAGTCGGAAGACTGGGACTCGATTCAGGCTTGGCTGCTGCACCATTGCCCCCGTGAGAATGGATAAGAGTATGATGCCGCAAGTTACAGGTGCGACATCGAAATTTGGAGATGCATGTGGCTATTCCATGGTCCTTACGAAGGCAGTTCCAGCACACCTTGAACGTGCGAACGTGTTCCAGCCTCTTCTCGAGTGGTAATCCACAAAAGGTTTCACACTTGGAAAGGAGATGATTACTCTTGCAGAGGGGACACAATGGCAGCCTACAATTATTGTTATTCTCTTGCTTGATCTGTACTCCAGTCCGAAATGCACATCTATTCTTCTGAATGGTCTTAACTGAGGAACTTGCATTGTAGAGTGTAAGGCAACGGAACTGTGCTTGACAGAATAATTTACGGTGCGAGCCTTGTGTGGAGAGATTTCAACGTCCTGCGACATCCTAATAGCATTTTTCCTTTGGCGGACCAAGTCTATAACATCATCCACAGTGGGGAATTCTTTATTGGACTCCAATGATAGTTCGAACTGTCTTCGCGTTTCCGAGTCCAATGCTCTTAATGCGTGTGTGGCCAGTAAGAAATCGGCTGGGTTGGTCAGCTTGAGTTCGCGAAAAGCGTCAATGCTGTCAGCCATGCCTGTCAAGAACAACTCGTATCGCTGAAGATCACCTCTTGTAGTTTTGGAGTCGAACTCAATCATACGATGGACTAGCATATTGGCCAAAACTCGAGGATTCTGATAAGTTTCCACTACCCGCATGCATGCCAGGTCGTATGACTGTTCTTCTACCGGAAATCTTGAAATTAACACAGCTGCCTCACCTTTCAAAGCGCCTATCAGGTAGTGAAATTTTCCACCTTAGTTAAGGATGATTCTGAATGGATCATCGAATCGAAGGTGTCACGGAAATGTGTCCACTTCAGCATATCACCATAGAAGGTGGGTATGGGTATTTTCGGTAGCTGTGGTTTGTGCGCTTGAATTCCGCTTTGATTTATCGTGGAGCAAGCAGCAAGCGTAGTATCTTGCGTCCTCCTTCTTGCCTCGCGCTTCTGTATAGATAGAAGGGTTCCGCATGCCTTCAAAATCTTTTCCTTCAGCGAGTTATAAAGTTGGAGCCATGATTCACTTGGGAATGTGTCGAGTTCCTCACGCTCATTCCAGGCGTCCCGAAACTCCGTCCAGAATTGTTTTGCTTCCGCCAATCTTGCTTCGAAGACATCGCCATCGGTGTCGCTAAGAGTTTCTAATTTAATGGAAGCGATGCCAATAATGTTCCGTTTTATGCCTCGCATCCGTCTTTCCAACACGGCGGCACGAGCATAAAGGCTCTCGTCAATAGTAGTATCCTTCTGAGAATCAGGCATTTTATAAAATTAGAATAAAAATTCTAAATGACGAAGAAGTCCCCCTAACACAGGAAGAGAGAGAAAATAAGAGAAAGACGATCGGCCAATATTCAAGCAGACGTCAAGAGGTAGTATATACTTATCACTTATATATCCCATTACTAGGGGTTAGATAGAATAACATCACATTATTCAGAAAATTGTTCCTAATAATTAAGAACAACAGTGTACAAAAGAAAATATATACATGCAGCTATGAATTTATAGCGCCAGGTAAAATAGAAGCCCCAACAATATCAGAACAAAAGAAGTGCGGTGATACGTCAGCAAAAAAACTCAAATAGTGACGTCACCAAGAGTGAGGCATGATGTCTCACTGAAGTTGCCTGCTAGCGCTAGCTATGGCCAGGCCTACCTCCTTGGAATCAGACTAAGTGAGGTTATCTTCTGGGTTAACATCAGCATGGGAATCTCCAAGGAATATTCTTGAATATCCTTCGAATATTCTTGAGAATAGGACTGGCTAGAACGAAAAATATTGTGGAACAATCTATTGTGTTAACCTATAGTGCTGTAATAAACAAAAAAAATCAAAACACATATGTATCCAAAGTGATTAGTGTATATGCTTACAGTGTGATGAAAACAGCTTTTTTTAACTCAGAATGTTGTAATTTATTACTGAATAATGAATGAATTATACTCTAAGAACTAATTATAACTGTAAGAAGTGAAGTAAGGTTTTTAGGTTGGTTTAATTTGTCCTTAGCTTTACAGTGTAAATGTACTAAGTTGTTTGAATTATGCTACTTGTAATTGATAACCATAATTGACAATAATTGCAAAATAAGCAGCAGTTTAATTTAATTGAAAGAGCTCTGTGCATAAAGTATGTTACAAAATTGAAATAAAAATTACATGATATTACATAGTAATAATTTTCTATAATACTATGAAATACTATACAATGAAATAAAATTGAAATTTAATTTAACGTGAATTTTAAAGCTTTATAACCTTTGTTAACAAAAAACTTAATTAAACATCTGAAAAAGATTACTTTATACTTTATTTGGGATATTTACAAAATGGCTGATAATGAACTAATGGATTATTATGTATAAATTATCACTTAGCATTGAAGGGCAATATTTCTTTTACAATGGAATAATTATTTGTAATTCAGATTTTAAGAATTTGTCTATTTAAAATTTATCCGGGCCGGTAGGGACCACTTGTAGGGTGTTAATACTTTCATCTTTTATTGGCCAAGCACTGACACCTTTTGAAGTTAAATCTATTTGAAAATTGGAGTGGGCTGTATGAAAAAAGGAGACTATTTAGACAATGATACTATGGATTAATTTATTTCTGAACCACAAGCGGAAGGAGGAAGCCAAAATTGAACAATTATGATTAAAAAGGTTAGTTAAATTTAGAATCAGGGTCTATTGAAGATGATGTTGAAGGTAGGTGAATATGGGCAGATCAAGCAAAGAAAAAGGGGTGACTTACTCCATTTCATGAGTTTTGAGAATTCTTGAAATTATACTCTTTTGCCTGCAGGCCTCTCCTCAGCTGTTTCTCTCATCACTCTCCCCCTTATGGCAGGGGAACAGCTTGTTGCTCTACTCAGTCATTGTAGAATGGTTCTGAAGAAAAGGAAAATACACTCTCTCTGGACCTTCAGATGTGAATGTCCTGACATGAATTCTTCTGACCAGAATATTCTAGTCTTTTTAAGTCCCCCTATTACTTTTAGTTCCTACAGAGGTCGCTACCATCGCCAAGCTGTCTCAACTACCGTGCGATGGCGCCATGTTCGCCTTTCATATTTCGAAAGACGAAACATACTAAATTAAGATCAAAACAATAAAAAAACAGAAACAAATATTTTTTATTTAACAAACAAATGAAATTTCGCACAAAATTTGCCGCCCGGGGCAAGTGTAACCTTTGCTCCCACCTCCCTAGATCCGGCTCGGCTTGAAAGTAATCAATAAGTACAGCCAATTTGAACAATAAATTTATAAAAATAATAAATAAAATAAGGAAATAGTAACAAGTGCTGGAAGGAACTTGAACTTTCTATAGAATGTCACTTGGCTTGCGTTTTCGCTCATGCCGATAGGGTGGGCGTACGAAATGTATCAATACCTACCAGACTTCCGTAATTGCCACACTCTTAGTTTCCTTCAACCAGTTCTTCCATTTTAATAAGTGAAATTAGTAGAGTGTAAAATTAACAATAAGCAGGTTTTTCTTTAAAAACCGAAAATTTCACAAGTTTGACGCTTGTGATAACGCTCAGTAGAGCGGTTATCGTTAGTTGAAAATGTAACTGGCCCTTTTTTGTAGGGGGGTCTTAAGCTGAAAAACTATTGTTTGAAACTTGTTTTGATTAAATGTATATTTACTGATAAAAGATGCCCCACTCACTTTTTTTCATGAAATAACGAAAATTTCACAGGTTCGACGCTCCGTAGGACCGTTAACGTTAGTTTTAGCTTTAAATGTAACGGGAACTTTTTTGCAGGTGATCTAAAGCTGAATCTCGATTGTTAGAATATTTGTAATCTACGCATAAAACTGAATAAAGAGTTCGCGAAAAGCAGACTTTTCTTTAAATACCGAGGTTTGACGCTCCGCTGAACCGTTGCCGTTAGTTTTAACTTAAAATGTAACTGGACCTTGTTTGTAGGTAATTTTAAGATAAACAACATTTGTTTGTAACTTGTTTTGATAAAATTCATATTTCCTGAAAAAAAAATGCTTTTTTTATAATTCATTTTGGCTTAAATTATAATCAAGCCACTGATTTCGATTTTCGGATTATGATATTCGTAATATACGTAAAAAATACGAAAAAAGTGATACCATTGTGGACATTAACTCAGAAGTGAGCCAATTGTGCCCATCAGTTGATGGACTGTGTTGGAGCATGCGGTTCGGGCACGGTTCGGTTGGGTGTGGACCGGCCTAAAATCTCCTGTTTCAAGTCCACCGCTTTCAGATGTTTATTAAATGATTTGAAATTAGTTCAGTATGAAGTGAATCTTCTTTGTTCATAAACAATGTGTTAAGTTCTACGCAAAATACACAAATAGGAGAAATATTAGTCCATTTCGTCTAAGTTTAATCACTGTAATCACACATAAACGTAGACACGATCTGCACTAGCACGGCTGAAAACCAATTCCTGTTTAAATAGGCACCGTAGATTTAGGTGTTTAATTTATATCCTACTATATAATTCCTAGATCTCGCTGTCTACTACTTCGAGGATGCGGAATTACTCAAATGCGGTGGAATTGAAATAATAGGATTGAGGGCTGATGCAATTCCAAGGAAAAAAAATCTGGCTGAAGCAGTCCTGGAAAAATATGAGTTTGTTCCTAATGTAACAGACTCTGAGGTAATTAATTTACTATGTATTATAATTCTACGATGACATATAGTATATGTCACATTGTCATTATTGTTACATTATAAAAAATCAATTTATTTTTGTAAAGGAATATAGTGAAGAGCAAATCGTAAGAATATTTATGCAGATTATTTTAGAAAATGAACTAACGATTAATGTGAAAGCTGTTGAAATTTCTAGTAAGAACAAGGAAATCTTAGCGCCGACTGTTGCACAAGTGCTTTCTGATTTGCCCCTAATACAGGTAATTTTTACCCGTTTATACTTTTAAATTTCCGAATTTTTTATGCTAAACATTTGTATTAAATAGCAAAGTAAGGTAAAGTGTGGTAAGTGGGCACTAGATTTTACAAAGTTCGACTTTACAGAACTGTAAAATCTTTATTTTTAAAGCTAGATTTTTCCTCTATTTTTAAAAATGTCCCTTAGACGATTATGGTTAAATATTACATTCAAATCCAGGCTTCAGTCACGTCAATTTTTATGAGATTGGAAATTCAATTTAGTAGCACTTAATATGCACCTGACCGAAACTTAAGGGATACTGATTATTCAAGCAGCAGTGGTTGTGCGACAAGTGCAAAATAGGTTGTTTTTCGATTATTACATCAGTGTAATAATCACAGAATTATTGCCTATTATTGTCTCCCGGATCAGTCTTCTCCATGTGTCCCGGTCCAGCGCCGCCACCCTCCAGTTCCGGATTCGAAGAAGTGCACAACACCGTCCTGCCTACGCAATCTTGGTCCTCTTCTGCGTCTGGTCCTGTATGACCTCAGAGAGGGTTTTCAGGGGAATAGCACCAGCTTCCATCCTCCCATCTCAGTCTTCCCAGACGAACATACTTCACAATATCTGGCTCCTGATACAAGGTGTAGGTAGACCTCTGCAATCGTTCTCCTGCGCCACTCCTAACCATGTAGGATTCCACCGAAGATGCATCGGAGTGTCCTTCTCTCATCGCCACATAGAGCTGGGTTCGGTCAACACTATCATAGGCACTTCTAAAATCAACAAATAGGTGGTGTGTTGATATATCATATTCGTGACCTTTCTCTAATATTTGCCGAAGGGTAAAAATGTGGTCTACCGTTGATTTCCCCTTTCGGACGCCACACTGATAGTTCCCGATGTTCCGTTCTGCAAATGGTAGAAGGCGCTCACAGAGGATTATGGACAAGATTTTATTAGCTACTGGGAGCAGCGATATACCTCTGTAATTTATGCATTCTAGCTGGTCCCCCTTCTTATGGCTTTACGCCATAAGACAAACTTCGGATGCGGTATTGCAGTATTGCTCTGTACACCTCGTTCTTATAGGCAGTGGCCCGAGTTCATTCTTCATCAAACCAAGGGTTCCAGGGTTCTCGTTCGTATGGTCCAAGGGTTGTACGAGCTTCTTCAGAGATGGCCTTCCCAATTGATTCCCATGTGTCATCTATGCTCTCACTATTCTGGCTTTCTACTGCTCTCAGAGCTAGACTCAGGCGCTCCTCCTATCGAAAGCTGGTTTCCTCTTCCTTTAGCCTCGGGGTATTGTATCTCTCGACCCGTGTTGTTGGTTGTGCTTTGATAAGAAATATGCGGTCTTTTAGACGGGCCCTTATAAGATGGTGGTCGGAATCGACGTCGCCCCCTCTCAATGCACGGACGTCAAGAAAATATCTCTTACTGCGAGTATTTATCAGAAAGTGGTCGATCTGATTAATAGTCTCACCATCAGGGAAATTCCATGTCCCGTTGTGAATGAGAACATAGTGTGAGGGAACATAGTGCCACCTATAACAAGATCACAGGCATCTGCCAGATTTACCAGCCTCTGACCGTTATCATTAGATTCTTCATGTAGACTATGAGCTCCAATAGTGGGATTGGATCTTCACGCCCTATCATCTTTCACGTTCTATTTTTGCATTTAGGTCACCTGCTACAATTTTTATGTCATAATTAGGGCATTGGTGAAGAGTCGTTTCAAGTAGGTCATAAAAGTCATCCTTCTCAGCTTCCGACGCTGCTTCAGTAGGAGCGTACACACTAAGGATTGAAAAGTTCTTAAACTTACCCATAATACGCAGGACGCAGATTCTTGGGCTAGGTGGTTTAAAGTCTGTTATCAGTCGTTTGAAGCGCCTTCCAACAACAAAGTTCAGTGCCCTGGATGTGGAGCCTCTCATGGCAGCTGTAATAAATTGTGTGGTTCCTTTTCTCTAGAGTACCGGTTCTAGTCCATCCTGGATGGCAGCGACATCTTTTTTAAAAAGGTCAAGTTGTGCTAGGAGCTCTTGAAGGTCTCCGGGTCGATAGAGACTGAGGACATTTCACAGCCCCAAGTTAAAATTTAATGAGTGGAAATGTCTAGTGGCTTTCATATTACTCTTCTTCGATGTGTGGATATCACCTGGTGCTGACTGGGGCCGCCCCAAATCCGATAAGGCCCTTACGGGGTTACTATTATTGTAGTTGATCCTCACCATAGTTTTAACGTTTAGAGAAAGGGAAGCTGATTAGGCTTCATCACGAATTTTAGTTGACAGATGATGGCTCGTGACACCCTCGCTCTGCCATCCCAGTCGGAGCTATAACCTCCATGCTCTCGTCAGTCGCCAACCCAGTCCGCTGTAGGGATTGGTTACCACCACCTTGGACTGAGTTACTAGGCTTAACAGGGCCCACCCGGAGCTAGAAAGTTAACTCCTTCGAGAAGGTGAGAGTGGAGTTGGGAAGGAGATTCTAAGTGGTCACTTGCAGACCGTGTATTACGCATACCTCCCCCATCCTATATCAACAGTCTAAAAAATAGATAGAACATAAATCCAAGATAGTACAACTTATACTTCAGCACATTGGAGTGATGTGATACCTATATTTTATTTTTATTTTTTTACTGTTGATGTGGGATATGTTTATCTCTGACCTGCACATGTGTGATCTAATATAAATGCTTGTGAATTCAGGCGCCAACTACTACTATTTGAGAGACGTAAGGCTTTGTTTTGAAATCTTACCAATTATACCATAGCATTAGTTTTTGTCTCTTTTTTGAATTCTAGCTCTCATTAATTAATACTATTTAAATCATGCATATATTAAAAGTTTCTGTATCTAATTATTTTTTTAAAAAAACATTTGCACGTTTATCAATATATAAAATTAAAATTGCAGACTGACATAACAGTACAAGGAAATCCAAATGACTACCACGAAGCTCTACCTCCTGGAGTGACTATCGAAGACAAGAAACTCAGTGGTGATCAGTCATCACTAGTACTTTTAGGAAATAATTTATTTAGCGAATCACAAGAAATCGTAAGTTCCGTAAAATATCACGAATTCACTTGTAAATATCAAAGTATAAGAGGAAATAATTTATTTTTCAGAGCCTGGATGATTGTTTGAACGCTCTCAAACCAGAAGGTTACATCATAACAAGAGAAGACATCAATACAAAGACTGAAAGTGACAAAGTGATTACTCTGTCTTCCCACGTAGTAGGTTTAGAGAAGATGATATTGTTGAAAAAGGTATAATTGTAATATTGCTTAATGTATAGATAGTAGAGATTTAAACAAACATTATATAATTCTATTGAATAATCAATGGTTGACCGTAGAACTTTATGAAGGAATAAGATGGTCCGGGAGGAGGTCAAAAAGTGGAACACAAATAGTAAAAACTATTTATTAGGGACCGACTTTTCGACCCACTTTGCAGGTCTTCTTCAGGGCTTAAAGATCCAAGGGGGAAGAGTGACACAAGTCTCTCTTCCCCCCTCTGAGTTTCAATCTTATTTTAGCTTATCAAAAACACGAAAACGAGGTCGGATGAAAACTCCACCTGATTTGAAACAATTAAACGCAGTTAAAAATACTGTACTCACATACTTATTAATAAACAGAGAAGGAGATGAGGGATTCCAAAGGGCATCTCCATTTTTAATTCATAAATTCATTAATAATTTGAATGGAGAGGTAAAGAACATAAAGAAATTACGAGAACGGAGATTTATTCATCGAAACTAGTAATAATAAAGCAAAAAAACTTTTATAATGTAAAAAAATTTCAGATTAATTAAATATAGCTTTTAAACCGCATTCAACACTAAGTTACAGTAAGGGACTTATTTGATGTTATTACTTGACATATTTAGAAAAACATGAAATAATTGCCGAATTAAATGGTAAAATTAATGATATTCAAAGAATCAAAATCAAAATAACAGCCACGAAAAATTTACCTTAAATATTGTCACCTTTCCGACACCATTCCCACCCAAAACTCTTAGAATTGGTTACCAATATCATTAATATTATAAAAGTTCAAAAATGCACACCAAATCCTATAATGTGTTATAGATACCTTAGTTTTTCCCACCATACATTGAAAAGCAGATACCCTAAAACCAATGTAGTGAGGAAAAACACACAGATGGTAAGTCAATACACCAAAACCCCAAATGTATTAATTGCAATTGTTAGCATAACAGTTTGGATCGTTGGTGCCTCATTTTTAAAATGAATAAAGAATTAAATGTATTCAGTTTACAAAGAAAGTGCCGTAAAGTATATAAGAACTGGGACCCAGACAGATTTATTTTTTCAATTTGAAGTTCCGGTGAATCACCAAATAAAGGTGACCACTGAACATTCCTATCCTGTTTCTTGCACATCGGCCGTATTAGGACCTAAACCTCAGCGTACAGTCATGACACGATCGGAAACAGCTGCCGCGGTCCATGCCCTCCACCACCGTCCCTCTCTCGGCCCGTCTCCATTCTCTACCCCTCTCCCGTCCCACCCCCTCCTTAACTCCCACCCTACCCTCGGTTTCCCACTTTAACTCTACTGCTTCAACCTCGAAATCCGAACTTTTAGATATGGCTCCTTTAGACAAGGGTAAACCTGAAGGCGACGAACTCATCGGCGTAGATCCGTAATGTACTGAAGACGGATATACCGAAGTTACGTATAAAAAGGGAAAATTTAAAAAGGAAAATTCAATGAATAAAAGTAAAAATGCATCCACGAACATGAATACCTATTTTTTGTATTATTTTCCTTATTATTTTCTTTATCTAGTTTTAATTTATTATTTCCTCTCTTTATTGCCTATGTTGGGCACCAGTCGGGCCAATGCTGTGCTCACTCTAGCCGCTTCATCGCATGCTTGTTGGATATGCTCCTTGAACCGCAGCCTCTCATCGATTATAATACCAAGATACCTCAGGGAAGACTGGGACCAAATTTCTTGTCTACCCACTCTCAAGGTTATTTCTTCCTTCCTTTTGCGACTACTAATAAGAAGGGCCTCTGTTTTCCTGTCTGCCAGCTGGAGCCCCACCGATGCCAGCCAATCTCGGATCAATGAAATGCTCTGGTTGGCCTTCAAGGTCATATCATCTTTGTATTTTGCCTCGATCACCACTGAGATGTCGTCGGCAAAGCCCACCGTCTTGGCACCCTCTGGCAGGCTAAGCCTGTGGACCCTATCGTACATGACATTCCACAGTAGTGGCCCAAGCAATGAGCCCTGGGGTACTCCACTCGGTCACCTTAAAACTTTTTGGCCCATCCTCTGCTGAATAAATCAGGGTCCTGTCCCTGAAATAATCTCGAATAATGCTCGTCAGGTAAGTGGGGACACCCATTTCCTGCAGGGCATTCAGAATCCAGCTCCATCTCGCCGAGTTAAAGGCGTTTTTAACATCAAGCGTGATAACTGCGCAATAGCATTTCGCACCTCTCCACCACCTCTTCCCCGCAATAGCCTTCCGAGCCGTTTCTATCACCATGGTGATTGCGTCCAGAGTTGATCTTGCTTTCCGGAAGCCAAACTGAGTCTGTGCTAGGCCCACTATACCTTCTGTGGTCTCTTGTATCCTGCCAGCTATAATTTTCTCCAAAGCCTTGCCAGCTGTGTCCAACAGACATATCGGTCGATATGCTGAAGGGTCCGATGGGTTTCCCTTGCCTTTTGGGATCAGCACAAGGCGCTGTCTTTTCCATGGCCGCGGAAAGGATCCTTCACTTAAACAAGAACTGAAAACTTCTTGAAAAAGATTTGGCCTTGTCTCCATTGCCGCCTTTAGTGCAACATTTGGGATGCCATCCAAACCTGTTGCTTTTCCTATCTGAAGGCTAGTGCAGACATCCTTGAGTTCTTCAGGTGTCACGGATGGTACATCAAATGGCTGCCACAACCCTGAATGCATTAATTCTTCTTGTTCTGGGAAAAGATTTGCCACTATCTTCTCTGAAACAACCGGGTACGTGGATGATCTCGAAGAGTTGCTCTTTAACTTCTTCATGACGGTCCGGTAAGGGCGTCCCCATGGATCCTCGTCTACCTCTTCGCAGAGTTCCTTCCAGCACCGCCTCTTGCTCATCTTGATTGCTCGCCGTAGTTCACGCCTCATAGCTTTGAACTGAAATACTCTTCCTGGAGTATTTGTAACTGAGGGCTGCCTTTTGCTCGCTGGTACCTTCTTCTCGATGCATGACACCGTCTACGACAGTCAGCGATCTGGTCGTTCCACCAGTAGACTGGGTTTCGGCCCATGCATGCGTTGCTGCGCACCATAGCTGCGTCACACGCTGTGGTGACCAGATCCATTACCTGCCTTGTGTGCCTTATCCTCTAGGGATCCTGAAAGATCACAAGATGCCTCCATCATAATTTTGAATAACTCCCTGCCAAAAGTCCTAGCTTTCCAGCGAACTGTACTCCTTTCTTGCCTCGCTGAAATTGTTTTTCGGTTTCCCAGGGTGATCAGTATAGCCTGGTGATTGCTGTGGGTGTATAGGTCGCAGACCTGCCAATCAGTAGTTGGACGTAGGCTGTCACTGACAAATGTCAAGTCAATGATGGAAGACCTGCCCCCCTTCACAAATGTTGGTTTCGTCCCTGTATTTACCAGCACCAAGTCGTCCATCTGGACAAAGACTTCTAATAGGACTTCTCCGCGTCGGTTCGTCGACCTGCTGCCCCACTCTGTCGCCCAGGCATTAAAGTCTCCGGAAATTACTATTGGCCTACGCCCTCTGGCGTCTCGTACTATGCTATCTAATTGATCTTCGAATTCCTAGATTGTGGTGCTTGGCGGGGCATAGCAGCTGTACAGATTCAGATATTGTATCTTACCCCAGACAAAACCAGTTGTAGGGGCCTGCGGCGTTTCCTCTATGCATTTTTGTCCACATGCCCATATTGCTGCCCTTCCTGTGACGTCGGATACCCAACAGTTGCCGTCCAAATTTTTATACGGCTCACTCAAGATCACGGCGTCCACTCGTAGATCTTTAACGGTTTGCCATAAGAGATCCTGGGCGGCTTCGCAGTGGTTGAGATTAAGTTGGAGGATTCTCATCTGCAACGATTTTTTATCCTTCTTTGTTCTTCTAGAGCTCGCTATAATGCCGGGCATTTGCTACCACCCTACGGGTGTCCGTTAACGCTTACTCCATCGCATAGTGTGCAAATAGGACTCTTCGTGCAGTCCACTGCTCGATGACCCTCTTCACAACACTTGCGGCAACACTTCGTTCGGTCGGGCCCTTTGCATTGCCTGGCCAGATGTCTGAAATCCCAGCATCGGAAACAACGCTGTAGTCGGATTTTCTCCCGAATCCGACTGATAACCAGTTCTACCCTAATCCTTCCTTCAGCAATTGCTCTCCTGGCCTGTAGGACTGGAAGAGCAACAACTGCCGTCTTTGTTCCAGCGTATGCCAGGCGAATCGATCGCACAGCTGTTTTCTGGATCTGCTCTCCATCTAATAAGGTAGTGAGTGCCTCAGCGACTTCTTCTTCTGATGTAAGGGCATCCAAGTCTCTGATTTCGATCCACGATTCCTGTCTCAAAGCCCTTACTTCGGCCTCTGAACCCAACGCTCCTTCTAGGGTTTGCTTCATATTCTCCAGGGCCCCTTTTGATTCTCGGTTCAACTGTATCAGAAGATTCCCGGCCTCATTCTTGGGAATCCTGGTGATACTTGACCCCATACTTTGCAACGCTAGATCGGCCCGAACCTTACGAAGGGTATCTGCATAGGTGGTGCCTTCTGAGATCTTGATTATCAGGGCGTCCGGCCTTGGTGGTTTTGGGCGTTGGCACCCTTTTCTGCCCCTCCTCTTCTTCGTGACTGTTTGCCACTGCCCCTCTGTAGATGCTCTAGGAGCTATCATGTGTTGCCGAGGCTGCTCCGCTCTTTCTCCCCTAGGTACCTTGGTATGTTTACCCTGCACAACCACCTTTGTTTTTTGTTTCTTTCTCAAGTCCTACTCTTGAGTAGTTGAACGCTGGTTATCTAGCTGATTCTTTTTTTGCGTAGTTTTTTTTGGTGCTGGCGTCCCGGTCTGGGTACCAGCATCCACCATACTTCCTGTTTGTTCCTCACTTAATTTGTTCTCCAGTGAAATCAGGTGGTTCTGGATTCTACAGGCATATTCCTTTATCTCACCGTGGACATTATGTCGTGACTGGATGTATGCTTGTAATTCCTGGACTTCGTTAACAAGTTCCGTCGATTCCGCCTGACAAAACTCCAAAGGTGTACCTGAAGATGTCTCAGCTGGATTGCTATACGTGGTTTTGCGGTGGCATGATGACGACGACGTGGGTCCCGCTTTCGCAACCTCTTCCGACGCCGGTACTGGGGTTCCGAGCCCCTGCACCGTAAGGCTAATCTCCTGCTCTAACATTTCATCTATTTAATTTGCATTTTATACCTCCTGCCAGGTTTAGTACAGCCGCCTCTAACCTGAGGAACAGACGCTGACCAGGTCACCGCCTAATCTAGGAACCGTCGTGCCTGGATTTGTTTAGTTTTGGTCCACCCCGGGTATTTTATTTCCCCGGTACCCACCATATCTGGTGAGCATTCCCCTATCCGCCGCCCGATGGGAGGATAGTAATTCCTCACGGGTGTGTGTGTGTGTATGTGTATCTTTGTGTTTATATATATGTATATATGTGTGTATATATATATATATATATATATATATATATATATATATATATACTTCATTATCGCTTTATTTTTCGTTCATCTACCATTTTGCACCCACTTATTTCCATGGAGATCAAATGTTTATTTTGCAATTCTATACCAGACCTAATTTATGACTCTTATCCAATGGAATAGTAATGGAAGTCACTTAATTAATTTGAAGATACTAATCGAAGATGAAGATCCATTTTGTATATGCCACCAAGAAACGCATCTAAGGCCCTTAGATCAATTCACTCTTAAAGGCTTCGAAATCTACAGAACGGATAGTAATCCAAATTATCAGCGCGCATGTAGAGGAGTAGCTACAGCCATAAAAGATACAGTATATTCCCATAATGTAGAAATAGATTGCCCACTTCAAGTAATATCAACTCCACTTCATCTAAACACTACTTTCACACTTGCAATATTTATATTCCTAGAGAAAGAACCTTAGAAACAGAACACCTACTCCTTATCCATAGACAATTGAGGAAACCAGTTTTGTTCACCGGAGATTTCAATCGCCACAATCCATTATGGGCAGAGTTGGGCGTAATGAATTACTTTGTAATTGAATTACGTAATTAATCACAATGTAATTCATTACATTGTGATTAATTACGTAATTAATTATAAAGTAGTTTCACAATTACTTTTCTACTTGTAATTCATTACAATGTAGTTTATACATTGCAATTAATAACAAAGTAATTTCACTATTACTTTTCTACTTATAATTAATTCATTACAATGTAATTAATTAAATTACAATATTGCAATTCGAGTATTTTCTTTTTATGTACGTCTTCTTCATTTTATCAAATTGCAATGTAATTTCCAATTACGAATTATAATTAGATTACAAAGTAATTGGTAATTACGAATTACAATTACAAATTATAGTGGTAATTACCAGTTTAATTACGAATTACAATGTAATTGTAATACATATAATTACAATTACAATGTAATTATAATTGGCAATGTAATTGATTGTAATTTTACCCAACTCTGATTATGGAGCTCACACGATACAAATTTCAGAGGACGAATAATTCGATTTTTTTTAGATTTAACTGACCTATTACTTAATTCCGGTGAGCCAACATAAATAAGCTCCACCTATGGCACACTTTCAACTATAGATCTCTCTAAAAGCAGCAATTCACTGATTGATATCATAGAATGGACAGTTCTACCAGAATCTTATGGCAGTGATCATTTCCCAATACGTCTAAAATTTAGGAATGCTAAATGCAATAACCACAGAATGCCTAGATGGATTTTAGAAAAAGCAGATTGGCTCCTATTCACTTCTTTAGCTCCCCCACTTCAAGATTTCCCAGATAGTCTGACTATCGATGAAGGATGCCAAGCTATAACCTAGGCTATATTGACAGCTGCAGAAGTCCGAAAAAGTAATGATTGTTGCAAAAGGTCACCAGTTCCCTGGTTTAATGACGATTGCAAAAATGTTATACGACTTCGAATAAAATCGCTTAAGAAATTTCAAAAAAACATGAACATGAAATATAAAAAAGCAAAGGACTATGTGTACAAAAGTTATAAAATATTAGAAAAAAGAATCATGAAAATCATTTATTGAGTCCATTAATTCTTCTACCCCTTGCAAAGTTTTATGGTACAAAATAAGGAATATGAGATGAATCAGTTCTTCTTACAGATACACCTTGATATGCGAAGGGAAACTATGTGACAATCCAGAAATGATAGGAAGTAAATTTACCGACTATTACTGTGGGATATACACAACTACTTCTAAAGACAGTACCTTTCAGAAATTATAATTCTTTGGCAATAATCCTTATCAAGACTATAATGCCCCATTGACTATGTGGGAGCTGTAATTAATACTTCAAAATGTCAAAGGATCTTCACCCGGACCAGATAACATATATTATGCTATTACATCTCCCAAGTACTACACTGAACTGGCTTTTAGATTTCTTCTATCACATCTGGCTTAGTAGTGACTTTCCTAGCAGCTGGCATCAATCTATAGTCGTCCCTATTGTGAAAACTGGTTAAGATAAACGCAACCCATCCAGCTACCGACCATTTTTTTTAATCATCTGCCTGAGTAAAATAATTGAACGCATGGTAAATAAGAGACTCATATGGATCCTAGAAAAGTAACATTACATCCAAAACTTCCAATGTAGTTTTGTAAAGGGAGATCGACTGTAGATATCCTGGTTCAAATGGAAGCCAAACTACAGTACGCATTTATCCAGGAAGAGCAAGCTATGGCAGTTCATTTCGATATGTGAAATATATATTGCAACATATAAATAAAACCAACCAACTCTCTATCTTAAATTAGTATTCAGTGGTAATTTGCCCAAATGTATTCAAGAATTCCTTTCAAATCGCTCCTTTTGGATCCGTATAGAAACATCATTGTCCAAGCAATGCAAACAAATGAGTGGAGTTCCACAAGACTTTGAGCACCACGCTTTTCGCTCTGGCAATCAGAGACCTAGGAAAAAATTTACCACGTGATGTTATAGTGTTGCTCTTCGTCGATGATTTTGCAATTCTATGCTGTGCAAAAGACATCCTCTCTATAAAAGAAAATCTGCAAGATGCACTGAATCGCATTAATGACTGGTCCAATTCTGCGGGATTACGTTTTTCTTCTTAAAAAACAAAATGTGTCCACTTTAGTAGAGAAAGGAACACCCCACAATCACCAGAACTCTTTCTAAGTGAAGTTATCTTACCGTACGTGAACACCTGCAAATTTATAGGACTGTCATTTGATAGACGCTTGTCTTGGAAACACCACATAAAATCACTAAAAGAAATTTGCACTAGGAAACTTCAAATATTGAGAGTCCTTAGCGGCACTAATTGGGGAGCGGACAGGACTACGATGCTTAAAGTGTATCAAGCTTTGATCCTTTCCAAAATAGATTATGGCAGTTTTGTTTACGGGTCTGCTCGAAGCATTTACACTTGCCTAGCTGGCAAGTGGACTCAGTACACCACGCTGGAATTCGTCTCGCGACTGGAGCCTTTAGAACATGCCCAATCATGAGCATTTGTGTCGAATGAGGACAAACACCTTTGTTCTTCAGAAGTCACAAACTAGCCGTTAACTATATAACTATATATCCACAAACTACACTCCCTACTCACAAATACGTGTTTCAATCTAAGCTTTCAGCAAAATTTCAACAGAAGAGGAATACCACATTTCCATTAGCGGAAAGAATGTTCATTGCAATAAATAAACTGAAGCAAATCAAATTGAACACAATAGAAAACCAAATACCTTGGATGTATATACGACCCGAATTATACCTCCAGCTCTCAAAACAGAAAAGAAAGTACAATACCAGGAGAGTATAAAGAACAATACCGTAAATAAACCTCTCTATGCCTGAACACCTGATAATATTCACCGATGGATCTAAATCAAATTCATCTACAGCATCCGCCTTTTTTAATCTCCATACAACCCACAAATGTAAATTACATCGCCTTTGTAATATTTATACCGCGGAAATCAACGCCATCGTAATGGCTCTCCGACATGCCATAAAATCCCCAATCAAAAATATTGGAATTATATCAGATTCATTGAGTACATTAAAAGCCATGAATAACGTGTATCCAGACTACCCAAGAATCCATTGTATTCTAGGACTTGTAAAAAAGCTAAAAGATGATGGAATATCAATATGTTTTATTTGGTAACCTAATCATATAGGCATTAAAGGCAATGAAATGGCTGATAGGGCATCGAAAGAAGCTCTCCCCCTTCCAGGACGCGGGAAAGCTTCCTTGTCAGCATCAGAACTAGCGCGGCCACTAAGAGAAACCATACTCCAAGATTGGCGGGCACTGTGGGACAACAGTCCAGGTAGCAAACTGGGGACTATAAAAAGGGACGTAGGGCCTTGGAGCAGCTCCAACCGCAGTAGCCGCAGAGAAGAGGTAGTCCTCACGCGGCTGAGAATCGGTCATACGAGATTGACACATCTCTACCTAATAACGAAAGAAGCTCCCCCCAGATGTCAAAAATGTGTTATTATATTGCCAATATTATACATTTTAGAGGATTCTCCTTTTTACATCAGAAGGTTAAAGGAATGTGGAATGCCTTTGAATATATAAGTATCTCTGGGTAATAAAGAGGAAACTGCTACTAAGATAATCAACTTTCTATCCAAAGAAGGTTTATTGACAAACATATAATAACATAACATAACATAATATAATAACATATAATACCCCTACCCTACCATTCCATTCCGATCCTGAAATGGCAACCTTAAACCTGCAAAGGCATCTCTCCCTGATCAAACAATGGTGCAACAATTGGCGCATCAAGGTCAATGAATCAACATGTAAGCATATCACATTCACCCTCCGACGCAAATCCTGTCCACCAGTCCATTTTAATTCCACATCATTTCCCATTTCAGACACAATTCGGTATCTTGGCTTCCTGCTTGACAAAAGACTAACATGTAACCCTAATACTAGACTTAAACGACAAGAGCTTAATCAAAGATTTGGCCATTTATACAGACTACTGAACAGAACATCTTATCTTTCAATAGACAACAAACTGTTAATCTACAAGACCATTCTGAAACCATTTGTACCTACGGACTAGAACTGTGGGGGACAGCTAAACTTTCGAACATCAAACGCATTCAATCCTTCCAGTCTAAAGTCCTCCGTACAATAGTCACTGACCCATATTATGTTTCAAACAAAACCTTACACCTTGACCTTAACATCCCTTATATTCTTGACATAATTCCATACAAATTCTCCATACTTCGTCAGAACCTTACACATCGCCCTAATCCCTTAGCACAATCCCTTTCCAGCATAAACCATCCCTATAAACCTCCTGGCAATGGCCAGCTTCTCCACTCAAGTCCTGAGCGTTTGTGGCTCTAGTACCCTCACTCAGTCTCCACTGGTCTTCAAAACCAGTGGCGCGACTGGGTAAGAAGTGCTGGGATCTCCTGGAGCCCGGCTTTGCCATTCACATGTGGGGTGCAGAGCTTGGTTCGGAGTTCCCTGGGCAGATTGTAAATTTATTATTATTATTTTTTATATTGAATATAGTATAATATAACATTGGAAAATATATAGGAATAAATAAAAATAAAAGGCATTGATGACCAATAGGTTTTAGGCCTTGACATCCAAATAAATAACTAACACATAAACAAACATTATCTAATTCTAGTTTTAACTTACCTGTTACTGCTTGGTTAATTGGATTATAATCTTCAACAACGGTTTTATTAATAACGATTACATTTCAGGCGAAGAAAGTCGAAATCGAAACTACAAGCGTATTTGCAGTATCTGATATAGACTACAGTTGGATTGTTCCAGCCCAGAACGCAATGAAATCAAAAGAGTGCACAAAAGTTATATTCCTGGGCTCATATGAGGATCAAAACGGAGTTCTCGGTTTCGTTAATTGCCTCAGAAAGGAATCTGACGGCGGAAAAACAAAGTAAGCAGACTATGGCTGCTAAACAAATACTGGAGAATTGTTTTCTATAATATATTTTTTTCAAGATATTATTTATTTAACTTTGAGTGATGGTGTTATTTTTACGATTTTATCTGTAGTCTGATTCTCCTATCATCTCTTTCGTTGTAACATTATGAAGCTTCGTACAAGCACAACACTTAATCTTAAACTGCTGTTAGCATCCATTTTCTTTTCTATTCTCTCTTGTAAATTCCTCGATTTTAAATGGAATGAGAAATCTTCGCGACTGTATTCCAAGGACACCTTTTGCACATTTTAATCACATCCTCGGTAAATGTCGTATTAATTTTTACAAGAATTAATTTAATCGTGGCTTATGGAGGTAGAGTAGGGAACGAATACAAACGCAGGGAAGAATATTTGGGTTATATAAATGTTTACTCAGGTTCTTCAATTAACATATATGAAGTATGAATAGTTGCTATATCTATGCCCAGAATATAATATCTTTATGTTATATAACATCTGTAATTTTGCCAAAATCCTTTCGGAAATCGAATGTAATCTTTTCATTATATGCAAAAAGAGTCTTCCCAATAAGTTCTTTCACCTAACACGGAGAGCTACTTCCATCCAAGGCAGAAACGGCTGCGGCCTCACTCAGCCCCTCGGTAAGCCTGAAATATTTCCGGATTAGGCTACACATAGGGTTGGAATATTGACACGCGATATATCGATACATCGGAATTGAAAACCGATATATTATATCGATATCTTAGCATCCGATATATCGATGATATCGATATTTTACAACGATATATCGATCACACCATATGCAAAACTATATTGCAGTAGAATCTCGGCAATTCATATCCCAGTAATTCGTATAGATTTTCTGGTCTCTTGAAAATCTCCTTTTATTTCGTATAAAAACACTGCAATCCGGTTCCCTCGATAATTCGTATTTATTTTCGTCTTCCAAATAAACGCCTTATAATTCAAATTTCTAAATAAAAAATCTGGTTAACTCTTAATCTTTTCAAAAGGAGAGGTGAGTGAGTGAGAGAGGAATCGTTTCTATGAATTTCGATCGGTTTACCTTTTTTTTTTTCTATGCAGTTCTCTTTAAATGAAATTGTAAAAAAAACCTGTAACCATACTGTTAGCCAACAACATAGATTGATATGAAAAATTAAGTTCGCTCATAACTGACAAATCCGCGAATGCAAGGTACTTTATAAACAAAAACTTTACCGAACGCCTATCGTGCAAACACAAAAGCATGTATCATAAGTGAAATTTTTAAGGAATGGGTACAGATATAGAATAAAAAACAGCTAAAATTGTCAAATGTTTATTAATAATTGTACAGCCCAAAACGGTACCACATCACTCAGCGATGTTTATCTTCTGTTTTTGCCACCCAGCACAACCTCTAAGCTGCAATCTCTAAACTTGGCCATAATTAAACGATTTTAGACATTTAACGCAAGGAAGTAGTGATGCAACTCTTAGAAAACATCAAGGATGGGAATCATCTACCTCAAAATTAAGAACTCCCATGACTTTTCGAGATTTCGCCTATTTTCACGAGAGTTCAGCAGTTGTTTGGATCCTAGCTGACGAGGAGGAAATTTTGACTACGTAAAAAAAGGAGATGAAGAAGAAATTGATGTGCCGACGCTAAGTTCTAAAATGGCGAAATAATGCATCTACAACGTGTGTCATTTCTTAGCAAAATCGGATGTTTGTGTAAACGTATTTTCTGCTCTGAACATGCTTAATGAAGCCATCGATGAGAACCGTCTTAAGGATTGGACCATAAGAAAAATTGATGATTTACATAAATGACTATGGTACTGAGATCTATATCAAATAAATTACATACTTATAGATGAATGTTTTGAGAATGCACAATATAGTCGGAAGAGTTATAAGATAAATAAAAATTTGAGAAGTTTGAAGGTTTTATTATTGAAAAACTTCTAGAAGACTATAATATATCAAATATGGCTAAAAGTCTACAAAAATAAAAATATGTTATAACATTTTTTTTTCTTTGAAGTATAATTCTTTTTTATCATTTTTTATAATGATTCATGGCTACTAAAAATATTGTCTTATAAATAGTAATCATTATATTGTTTCATAACCTTCTTCACAGTTTTACATTATACTCATTTGATGCACTTTCTTTGCTTTTTTATCCATTTCCTTCCGATATATCGATATTTTTCTAACGATTATCGGTGGATATCGATATTTGGTTTTCTGATATATCAAAATATCGAATATCAATGTTCCAAACCTAGCTACACAGTCTATCGGCTACTGGATACAATTGGCTCACTTCTGCGGTAAAGTCCGGTATGGTGTCATTTTTTTCGTTTTCTTTTTGGCTTAGATTACGAATATCATAATCCGGAAATCGGTAGCTTAATTATGGCTTTAGCCAAAATAAACTGTAAAAAAAGAATTTTTAAAAGTTTTATTCAGGAAATATGCATTTCATCGAAAAAAGTTACAAGCAAAAGCTATTCAACTTAAGCTTACCTATAAAAAAGGTCCGTTTACATTTTAAGGTGAAACTAACGATAACGGACCTACAGAGCGCCACACCTGTGACATTTTCGGTATTTCAAGAAACAATCTGCTGTAAGTGTGGTTTTCTTTTTTTCAGAAAATGTTTTTTTAATCAAAGAAAGCGCCCAAAAATAATAGGTCGGCTTAAGATCTCCAACAAAAAAGGTCCAGTTACATTTTCAACTAACAATAATCGCCCTACGGCGAGTAAAATTTGTGAAATAGCAGGTTTTTGGCAAATAGGATAATCTCGAACTTTACTCTCTACTAATTTAACAAACTTAATAAAATGATAGAATTGGTAGAAGGAAACTAAGTGTGGGGCGCTTAGAGACAGTGACACATTTCGATAGCCCAACCAATCGGCATGAAGGGAAACGCTAGCCGAGTCTTTTGTCTTCGTTAGAAAGTTCTTGTTTTTTTCAGAGCTTGTTATTCTTTCCTTCCGTTATATATGTTGTTAAGTTGTTGGTTCATATTAGCTGTACTAATTATTTACATTCAAGAAGCATTTAATGGCTGGTATTTTGGTGAAGTATTAATATTGCTATGTAATGAGGATATGGAAAAGGAATACATTTCGATTGAAAGTAATAATTAAATACAGTTAATTATATTTATTAAAAAAATAAATATTGTCAACTTAAAACATAGAACTTTCACGCCAAGGAGAAATTAGAGTTAATAGCAACCAAGCAAAGACCTTAATCCACATGGAAGCTATGTGGGAATAAGCAATGGAAACTTCCAGCGGTGAGTTGAAAGAGCCTACGTTATAACATATTAGATTATTATTAGGATTTAAAGTATTATTTAAGGGAATGGTTAAACATTTAACAAATAAAATAAGGAATGAATAACAAGTTCTGGAAGGAAATAGTACATTTTATTGGATGACAAAATACTTTTGGCTTGCGTTTCCGCTCATTCCAATAGAGTGTGCATACGAAAAGTGTGAAAACCTACCCGGCGTCCGTATGCCCCACACTTAGATTCCTTCTGCCTGTTCTTTCATTTTAATAGGTTTGTTAAATGAGTAGAGTGTAAAGTTCTCGCAGAACTAACTAAGCAGTTAAATTGTCACATTTTCTAGAAAAAAAAAACACGAAAATTTCACTGATTTGACGCTCCGTATGGCTGTTATCGTTAGTTGAAAATGTAATTGGACCTTTTTTGAAGGTGAGCTTAAGCTGAATCCGATTTCGATTTCCGAATTATGATATTCGTAATCTACTCCAAAAACAACACAACAATATTAAACAGTTTAAAGGTCACGATAAGCAGGTTTTTCTGAAATACCGAAAATTTCACAGGTTAGACGCTCCGTTGAGCCGTTACCGTTAGTTTCAGCTTAAAATATCAGTGGATTTTTTTAAAAGTAATCTTAAATTGAACAACTTTTGTTTGTAATTTTTCTTGATAAAATGCATAGTTCTAGAAAAAATAAAACCAACTAAAAGCCGGTTTTCTCTCGGTCAAGTCGGTTTCCGAAAATTTCACTGGTTTGACGCTCTGTTGGTTGTAACTATGCCTATAAAATGTAACTAGACCTTTCTTATAGGTAAGCTTAAGTTACGAAACTTTTGTTTATAACTTCATCGATGAAATGCATATTTCCTGAGAAAAGGGGAACAAAAACAACTTTTAAACATGCTCTTTCTACTGTCTGTTTTCGGTAAAACTTCCGATTTCGATTTTCGGAATATCATACTCGTAATCTACGCAAAAAAAAATGATGCCATTACGGATTTTAACCCAGAAGCGCTATAATTCACTTAAAAATGAAGGGCTAGCATCAGAAGTTTCTATAATATCAACACTTGTAATTTAATTTATGAAAATTATTAGAAATATTGGATTTTTATTTTAGATGCTTTCTTCTAATGGACAGTGCAATTCCTGAATTTCAACTCAAAAATGCATTTTATAAAGAGCAGCTTGCAAAAGACCTGGCTGTAAACGTTATTAAGAATGGGAAATGGGGAACATACAGACATCTGAAAATTGAAGAGGTGACAAAGATACCATCCTTGCATGTATTCAATAATTTCCTAACTCGTGGTCATCTATCCAGCTTGAGTTGGATCCAAGGACCTATCTCAGATTTGAAGTAAGTTTAAGTTTTTGAGATTTAGATGCTGTACCATCAGTTAAATGAAAATAATAACACTATTTCATCAATTATAGCCAAACAAATTTGTTGGTTGTTCATTATGCTGCTCTCAACTTCCGGGATGTCATGTTAGCAACGGGAAAATTAGCAGCAGAAGTCATCGCTTCCGATAGGAGAACACAAGTAATATTAATCACCTCGTATTTTAATATTTCCAATATAAAGCTAACAGCACAATTAGCGTATGTACAATGTTTTTCGTTTTGTTCCAGTCCTGTATTATTGGTTTAGAATTTGCTGGAGTAAACAGGGAAGGAAAACGACTCATGGGTATGACATCCTCAGGAGCTCTTACTTCCCTTATTCAATACAATGATGTATTTACCTGGAAAGTTCCTGATACTTGGACCATGGAAGAGGCTGTAACTGTTCCAGTGGTGTATGCAACTGTGAGTAGAGGAATCACTATATTTTATATGCATGTGTAAATAATGAATCAGTCCTGCAACTATCCATGAAGGACTAGAGGACAAGCATACGTAAAAATGCCTTATTCTCGTTATGTTAGGAAGTGTGATAACCTGACTGATGTCAGATACATAGTTTTTAAGATCAAGTAGACGTAGACAATGTCTCCTTCCATCCGGTTACCATCTTGACAAAGCCCACTGATTTTCGGTCAAGAAACAATTAATATACCGAGATAGAATTCGGATCAGGTCATTCTTCTCCATTATATGCGTATGTGTGCTGCACTATATCGCTGCAGCTTATTATTACAGGAATCTGTGGCTTAATATCTCAATGAAAGATAAATATCTCACCAAGTTTGTTGTAGCCTAGTAAGAAGGTAATGTTATGAGCTGTATGCTGCTCAGCCATACCTGATTCCTCCCCTAAACTTATGTGTTTTACCTTTTAAACTTGAATCTACTACTCCTTATTCAATCGACTACTTTTTAATCTTCACCTGACTAACCTGACTGAAGAATGTGCTAACTGAAATTGATCAAATTTTTATTTTTTAAAAATGTATTTGTTTTGGAACCATAGGTATTGTATGCTTTAATTGAAAGGGGGAAGTTAAGGAAAGGCAGCTCTATTTTGATCCATTCCGGAACTGGAGGAGTCGGCCAAGCCGCAATAAATATAGCCTTGTACAAAGGCTGCACCATTTTTACAACAGTTGGCACTATAGAGAAGCGAGATTTCATCAAAAAACATTTCCCTCAGGTAGGTTGAAGGGAATCTAACTCTCAACAGCTTATGTATAAGTTCTTTTTACTAAATTTAATCTTTTGTTTAACTTTAAACCTCTTATTGAATATTTCTAGATAAAGGATAAGCACATAGGAAATTCTAGAGACACATCCTTTGAACAAATGATTATGCGAGAAACAGATGGAAGAGGCGTAGATATCGTTCTAAACTCGTTAGCGGAAGAGAAATTGTTGGCTTCTGTTCGATGCCTAGCTAAAGATGGCCAATTTTTAGAAATAGGGAAATTTGACTTGTCGAGAAATTATCCATTAGGTAAGATTTCATTGGTATAAGTGCGCTACATTCAATTAAATTTAAAAGATAAATTCAAATTATTACGGAATTTATAATATTCTCTTTGGCCTTATTCGTCTGAATTCAAAGAGTTAACGAATTCACCAATAGTTGAGTGCTAAAAATGCACTTTTATTTAAAATTACACACTTATTCAATGCTCAAAATGTGATCAGATCTCCGCTACACTTCATGGATCCAGAAGGTACGCTGTCGATCAACATTCGTGTTAAGCTACGTATCCACTTGAGAGTAAATCGTGAGGGAAATCTCGAGAGTAACTTTCTGAGAGTGAGCAAAGTGTTTCTTGCCGACTCTCAGACCAGTATCCACAAGCGAGTACAGTGCTACAGAATGTAAAGCTCAAGTACAAACGTATAGTAGCTCAAGGCACTAAGACGAGAGTTGTTCTCTCTTATTTCGTCCCATGTTTTTTTCATTATTCTTGGTTAAAAAATAAATATTTCAATTATTTATAAATAATGTATATTAATAATAATAATATAATATATAAAACCACATGTACCATCCGGTAGCTAAGGAATAAAATCGCGTAGTTCAGGATTTCCTCGAGTGATCTAATCTGTTTCCTCTGAGGTTAGACACTTCTTTAGAATTAAAGCCTGCGTAAATGGGAACAAATCGATCGTTTTTGTTTGTTCACAATTATAAAAATTTTATAAACTATTATACAACATACAATGCCATACATACAAGTACTGATTCAAAATACAAATGAAAATCTTTTCAATCGATATTTTACTTATACCAGTAATTTCAGAACGAGTCTCGGAATTGCTGAAAAATTTGCGAGCAATATTTTCGTCATTTGTGTCAATATTTCCGCTACCAAATTGTAACCATGAACATTGAGGCCAAGGAATTAATTGACCAGAATTAATCTTGACTTAAATTGCTGTTAATTAAATGTTTATTCTCTTCCCCGCTGAAAAAAGGTCAGTTTTCGACTTTAGCAATTCGGACCATTAGCAATAAGGGGTTATTGTAATAAAAATCGCGAGTTTCTTTAGTTTTACCTGCCTTGGCAACACTATTGTCTTTATTCACATCACTTAAATTTGTTATAAAAGTTTTCAAAACAGCTCTGAATAAGATGACAATTAGCCCCACTTATAATAAAAAAAAAAAGCAATGTCAAGCATCAATTATTTATACACCTCGAATTTCAATTCTCCGATCAAATGTAAAATTTATTTATCAACTTATTTGATGATTTGGCCTCAAACAGCTTAGCAGCTAGACCAAAATTACTCATTCATGTTCATTGTTTTTGTACTTGAGGGACTTAGTCCTAGAATAAAGATCATATAAAAAACAAAAAAAAAGCTGTATCTATAACAGCTCTATATTTCTATTCATTATCATAGGATATTTTTTCGTGTGTTCCTGTGCCTTGAAATAATAACATACAAAACAGTTCTTTGATCTTGAGGATTTTAAAATAATTCTAAAGAGCTAACATAAACAATAGCTACTTCAAACATTGTTAACGGCATGTAATTCTTCCCGTCTTCTCTACAAAAGTACAATAAAATAGTTTTTTAAACAACAGAATGAAAATTCTGTGCACTTTATATATTGGGTTTGTCAAGCTGAAATTTTAAAAGTTAGCATTTAGTTTCTAAAGTAAAGGTTAAATTTTAAAATTTATTTTCCATAGAAAAATTTAGTTTCCAATAATTAATATGAAAGTAGAAAATATCCTGTTAATAATTTCGAATATTATATTATTACAGAGCCAGGATGGCAGTAGGTGATACGGTCGCTCCCGTCTGCTTTCGGACACACTCGGCTTTCCATCTAGTGTCTAGTCTTTAAAGATACACTTTATCTTTCCTAATTATGGTTCAATTTAGATTTTTTTTTTTAGATAATTTAATTGCCTTTCAATTCGATTATATACATAATTTACTATAAAATGTAAACTTTTTGAGTTATGTTAAAATAAAATTGCCTTTTCGTCATAATTTTTTTCCCTACATCTTCTCGATGATGTACTTCTAACATATATACATATAAAAAGTTAAAGGACTTTAAGGAGAAGATTTCAGATAAGTCTCACCAAAATCGTTAGAGCCGTTTTCGAGAAAATTGTAAAAAAAGTTTGAAATCGATGATATAAAGTTGCACTTCTGGTTAGTTGATTTTGACGAAATAGTTGCTGTAACATATCAACCTTAAATACGCAATTTCAGTTTCGTACAACTTTTCGTTTTTGAGCTGGGCTGTTCACATCCACATAGACAGACACACGCAGACCATTTTGCGAGTCTTTGTTATTTGGACTCAGGGCACCTTAAAACGTGTATTTTCGTTAAAAACTCTAATCCGAAATTTTTCACGATCGCAATACTTCCTCTTACAATATATTTTATATATAGGTAAGGGAAAGTAAAAAGTGTTCTTTGATCTTGAAGATGAATAATTTCTCAGGTTCCTATTAGATAAGGCAATTGCATTATGAGACTGAGTCTCATCCCTCTTCAATATTCTTTCTTCTTCAGCTAACACAATTTTTCTAAAATAGTCTAGGGTTATTTCAGATTTTTTACTATCACACAAAATATCAAGAGCCGAAACCACTACATCGAATTCAGGCGGCATAGCCCCAACCGTCTCTTGTTTAAATAGCATCTTCATTTTAAAATTTACCACCAGCCAACCTTAAATCTACTGTCATAGAACCAAAGCTGTGAAGGAATTTCTGAAGGGTTTTTTGTAATCTATATTCCATCTCTTTCTATGCTTTCTGAGCCATCACAATGCTTTTCATTCCAGTTTTCTCATAAGGTTTTGAAAGATTTATCCATAATTTCTCTCACCTTAATTTTATCTTTAATCAAAATCAGCAGACATGAATATTTTCAGCTCAAAATTATGAGTAAGAGGAGGGGGATCATTGGTAATTACATGTAGGACTTAAATTTGGGTCCAAAACCAACTTAATTTAGCAACATTGTCTCCATCAAAAGGTTTTACACCAAACATACCAAATGATAAAATAGAACTTGTTGAATTCATATTTACACACATGAACTTACAATCTGAACAGGCTTGCTCTCAAATCATTATTAGCATATTCATCGAATTTCACTAATAATTAGTTGGTATTCTACTTGGTAGGTCCATAACCTGCTGAAATAGGTTATTAAAATAAGTAGCGTCTTAATGACCATAATAGAATAAGTTATATTTCACTAAAATATTGTTACAATAACTGAGAGCTGTAACATAACAGCACCAGATCCTTCTGTAGCAGAGAGAGAAAGGGAGAGAGAGAGAAAACAATGTTACCCTAGTAGATTTGAACATAAATTAACACTTTTGTCAATTGGCAGCCTCTTTGCTTCATGAATACAAGTATAAAAAAAAAGGAAAATTCAGTATGTTGGGCCTCTGACATAGGACAAATGATATATTAAACCATTTTTTAAGGATCCCGCAAGAATTAACTTCACATAACAATAGCTTGTCGAAATAATTTATATCTAAATAAATAACTCATTTCTAATCGTTATGGCATAACCTTGTATGTATATATACACACACATATATATATATATATATATATATATATATATATATATATATATATTATATAAAATTTCACTGTTTTTGCTGCCAATTAATTTCACTGTTTTTTCTTAGGCTTGGAAGTATTTGCTAGAGGAGCTAGTTTTCATGGAATTGTTTTAGATTCGATCATGAATAATGAGTCGAAAGAAAGAGCAGTTATTCGAAAATTGCTGGATGATCATTTTGAGAATGGCAGTGTGAAACCAATTATATACACTATTTTTAAACACGAAGAGATTGAAAAGGCATTCAGGTAAAATAAGTAAAGACTTAATATACTTTTCTTTTATCAAACAAAATGTTGCATTGACATTTAAAATACTTCTTACTGATTAGGTTCAGTATCTAACCTAATGTTACATATCAGTATACTAATATGGAATGATTCTTCTGTAAATTCAGAGATGACTTTATAGGGTTGATATTGGTGAAGGGGGTGAAGTTGCAGGAGCAGTAGAGATGGTATTTAATAAAGAGCTTTTGTCGGAGTAACTTCCCCAGGGTTTGGAAAAAAAGGGGCCCAAGTAATATAATTGACACTGGTCCAGACAGGATGTCGCAAGTGTGTTCTGGTTTAAAGGTCAGGAAGGGCTTTCCTTAGGTTGAATAGGTAATTGAAAACTGACCAAGAATAATGGTAACTATCAAGAGCTAGATATATGAGAGAACTTGACAAGAGCATGTAGTTAAGATACAATGGGTTCTGACCCAGATAGGCAGGTCAGATACAAGGGCAATACAATGTGGCTCACCGCTCAGTAACCCTTTGGGGGTGAGTACACTAGGAGGTGGTTGGTCCTCAGGGCTATAAATTAAGCGTTGAAGTTTCTAAAGGAAAGAGAAACCTTTTATCTTTCTTGTTATACTTCCGTCACTCTGTGACCAGTTCTCGTAATAGAGCTGAGAAAATGGTTGCTTACCAATGGTGTAACAAATTTTTAACAATAATTATTAAAAAAATTGTTAATAATAATAATTGTCTGATAAATCGCGATTACGACCAAACGCGTTGTTCGCTTTTTCTCAAAGTTGGCTCAAATGTTCCTTGAAGTCAGGAAAAACCACTTATGTGTAGGGATTTTTATTTTTAAATGCCGATCCATGATGGCGGTCGTTTTATTGGCCCCGTATCATCAAAAATGTGTTGGTTTTGCATTCACGATCAAATGCATTTTTCGACATTCTTTAAATTTGACATGAATATCCCTTAAAGATATTAGAATTTTTAATTTATTTATTTTAATTTTAATTTATTTTTTCTAAAACTATAAATGCTACTCGATAACTGGTGACTTGCTGAGATAAATCGTTTTCCCTGAAATTTATCGACAGATAAATTAATAAATCGTAAGCGAGGTTCTGTTTTAACTCGGCCGTTTGGCATTTCGTCTGTCTGTCATCGTCTGAATTTATTCAAATTTGACACAAATATTCCTTGAAGTCAGGAAAAATGACGTATTTGTAGAATTTTAATTTTTTAATTCCGATCCAAGATGACGGTCGTTTTATAAAATATCTTTTTTTCACAGTGACCATCAAAGATCACTTCTGTCCGGGTAAGAGTTAAGGGTGAAGGTAAAGGTGCCCCAGAGCAATAAATGCCTGCCGACTAACACAAATTTACTCCCTCACAAGGTATTTCTATTTCCAAAGTCACAGATCTCTAGTGCCCCTGTGTCCCATAATTAGCTCCAGTATCTTAAAACGATGTAATTTCTTCACCTTTTTTCTTAATTTTGTTTTTTTATTAGCGCTATTCGCTAGTCGTTATTAGAGTTCTTACCCATACGACTTTGGAGCTGAGAAAAAAAAAATACATATTACTTCAACAATAATTTTATTATTCTTTTCTGCTTTTGCTCTGCATAGATTTAAAGGTTTTTATTCATCCATCGATTTGTTTTATTAAGTAAAATAAGAAAAAAATATTTTACGAAATGAAATTAAATGAGCACAAAATTACAAAAAGCAAATGACGCTTCCAGTAATTAAAATTATTTTAGAAAATATTAAGTCAGATTCGGTTTTAGCGTCCTTTGGAATCCTTAAATCTTCTTTTGTTAAGACTATCTAAATGGGTGAATGACTATATGGTATTGGGTGAGTTTCAAGCGGGGATTATGAAATCTAACTCAACGGTAGACAACATCGTGAATCTATTTAGTTTGTTTAAAATCAAATTGAGTAAGAAAAGAGGTAAGGTATTTGCCTTCTTTATTGACATAACCGTGGCGTTTGACCATATTGATCGACATGCACTGATGTGCAAATTGGCAGAATTAGGTGTTTCTACTAAGGTATTCAAGTTTTAAAAAATTTGTACACATCAACACCTGCTTCGGTGTGGAGTGGTAATAGTCTATCGGAGGAGTTTGAAACGACCATGGGCATGAAGCAAGGATGACTGTTAAGCCCCCTTCTATTTTCGCTATTTATTAACAATTTAGAAAATTATATTGATGGGGATGTGCAAGTGAATAATACAGTTTTAAAATTACTGGCATATGCAGAAGATTTGGTCTGCTCGCAACAGATAAGCCCTTATTGCAAGCTATGATGAGCTCGTTGCATGATTTTTGTTTAAAATGGACTTTAAAAATTAATTTGAACAATTCAAAGGTAATTTGAACAGTTGAATGGTCTTTAGAAATGGTGGTAAGATATCTAGGAATGAATCACTTTTTCCTAAATAATGAAAGAATTGAAACTGTTAACAGTTACAAATATTTGGGAATCAAAGTCTCACCAAATTTGTTCTTGAATAAACATTTTAAAGAACGAATTCCAAAAGCAAAAGCTGCATTAAATTGCTTTAACAAATTAATACTGAATAAGGGCATACCGTTTGAGGTTAAATTAAATATTTATAATGCTGTGAGCCGATCTGTTGGATGCTATGGTGCGCAGTGCTGGGGTAGTTAGTGGTATTATCAGGTTGAATTGTTATTAAAAATTTTCATTAAAAAAGTATTCAAATTACCTCTTGACGCTCTTAACTACTTTTTATATTTAGAAACAACTAGACTTCCTACCTTTTTTTACACTTTAAAGATGCAGTTACAATTTATACAGAAATGTCTTTCGCTGCCACATCACAGATATCCTAATATATTAGTTAATGAAGTAATAAAAAGAAATTTTTTTTTCAAAGATTGGGAAAGTTTGTGTACCTCATACAACGTTTCATTAGGTAATTTTGATAATGTCAATTTTATTATAAATGATATTACTGATAAAATAAAAATTGCTTCGATGAACAAATGTAAATAAGCAGCACAGAAAAGCCAATATCACACATTGTATAAGCAGCTAAAGTTTCAACCACACTTACTTAATGATACAAAATTGAACTCTACTTCGATCAGTTGGATATTCAAAATGAGGGGTGAATTGTTATACTTAAATAAGTATAGGTTTCATAATAAGAATAAATTATGCTTGCTATGTAATCTTACAAATAGAGACAAATATATTTACCATTTTATAGCAGCTCAATACTTGCTGAATTCATAATAAAATATTTTAATACAAATACATTGGATGAGTTAAAGTTTAAAAGGTACTTAAATGGTAAAAATTGGAATAGCCTTGTTAGCTATTGGTGAGCAGCCTGGAATTACAGTTATCAATTAGTAAAATAATTCAGTTATTAACTTTAATAATAAATGTTAAATATAGAATATCGATTTATATATATTTTGTTATTTACTGTACATATGTGAACTTATTAGAAATAATGATATTTTTATTAGTAATACAATCGACGATATTTGTTTCGGATTTTAAACAATAAAACAAATAGATTGATGTATAATAACCTTGAAATCTATGCGGTGCAAAGGCAGAAAACAATAATATAAAAAAATGTTGAAGTTACTCAACCTTTTTTTTTTTCGGCTCCTAGTGAGCATTGGTAAGAACTCTTGGACACATGTCTAATATTTTTCCACCTAGTATCACAAAAAAAAAAGGTTCATTGAAATCGGTGACACATCGTCCCGTAGCTTCCCCTTCCGAGTAAATTGTGTTGAACATCAAGAAATGCACGATTTCTTCCAAAAACTTCAATCTGCAGCACTACTTCGAAAAATCTAAAAAAAAAAATGATGGTGTCAATATGGCTTATGTAAAGATACCCAATGACTTTGGTTTGTCCTGCTTAAGAACTCGTAGTTCTATACAATTTTTTGAGTTTTTACGGGAAAAAAGCAATAGAATACAATGTTTTAAGTGTTGTAACGTGACCCAAAATTCCTGTCGATAGTTCATCAGGTCCATGGCTTATGGTAAAATTGAGAAATGTTTCTGATATATAGAGCTTATAAAAAAGAAAAATAAGGTGAATAAGTTACTGTGTTTTAAGATACTTGGGCTAATTATGGGGCACAGGAGGGCACTAGAGATCTGTGACCTTGGATTGGGTTCTTGCCATTATCCTCTCATATTTTAGAAGTTACCTATTACTTTTTTTTTTTTTTTTTTTTTGATCTTCAGATTTGCCATATCTCATGATCAGTGAAATCGGTGGAGAGGGGGAGGAAAAGAGCTTGATCATTGCAATGAGGGATTGGTCCATATCTGATCTCTGAAAAGGGCAGTAGTTCAGAAGTTTTGCTATAATGTAAAAACCTTCATTTTAATTAATTCAGGCTTTTATTGGCCTTTTTATCTATTTCGATATTTCATATGTGCTCGATAATTACACCTATTTTTGTTACAGAATATTTATTATTTTTTTTTTTTTAATTATTGCAAATCTTATTTAAATATTATTAGGACATTTATTAATTAAAGAAACAAAAAATGGATAACTAAAGATAAATACATACATAATTTCACTGAATAAGTAAGAATCGATAAATAATATATTGCTAAGTATGTAGTTTGGGTAAGTATCTAGATTGGGTTGACATATATTTTAGCTGATAATATACTCGTAAATCTGTATAGGGATGCCATTGGGCAATCATTGAGGATGATTATCCCAAAATTAAGATTATAAATAAATATGAATTACTTGTTTCGTCCTCTAAATTGGATATCTTTTCAAGGGCCTGATTTGTGATTATCATTGTTTATTAATTAGCCAATATAATGTGCCTACTTCTAAGTTTAATAATGTCATAATGCTAGTCAAGTTTATTGTTATCATACTTGATCAGACATATTCAAATTGATAATGGGCTTGGTTAATAAACAATAATCTCTTTCCTAGCATTTATTTTTATTCATCAAAATTAAGGTAATAAACTGATGAAGGAGTTTAACCATGGAATGATTCAAACTATACCTAGCCATTAACTGTTCTAACATAAATATCTTATCTCTAATAATTGATGTTGATGATCTTCCTTGTAATCCGGGCAACAGTGAAGGCCCTTACATCTTTAGGCCCTTTCAGCGTCTCTCCATCGAGTCCCCCGACATATCTTTAGTCATAGAGTATGAACAAGCCAGAGCATCTGTCATCCTCGGCAGCCAAAAAGACAGCCTAGTTGTTAAACGTATTTTAAACAATTTTTGTATTAAAATTACACTAAAAATTTAATACTTTTAGGCAACAAAAAAGTTTTATTTGAAGTTTTGGAACTTGAGTTCCAAGCAATGTGTTTCTTTTAAAAGTTAACATCTTTAAATTTTGCTTCTATCTATTGTTTTATATGAAAATATATAATAATTCTGAAACATTAGTAGGTGCCTGTGCACCTGAGTAGAGGGAAAATGCGGGAGCTGGGACACTCCTGTGCGCGCCCACGTGACCAGTCACGTGACCTATGGCGGGAAATTTGAATTTGAATTTTCAACTCGACCTAACCTTAACTGCCACGTGGTCTTGTCTCGACCCTACCTTAACCACCACGTGGTCCCCCCTCGACCTAACTTTAACTATTAGGCCACGCCCCTTTTTAGTCACGTGACCCGTATGCCCCGCCCCTTTTTAGTCACGTGATCTAGTCACGTGACCCATGGAACCTCCTGACCTATGCCCCGCCCGCATATTTTAGTCACGTGATCTAGTAACGTGACCCGAGGAACCTCCTGGTCTATGCTCCGCCCGCATATTTTAGTCACGTGATCCAGTCACGTGACCCTTTGAACCCTCCGGTATATGCTCCGCCCTGATTACCCCCACCCTAAGCCGCCATTTTGTTTACAATGACGTGGTCAACATCCACGCCTAACCACCAGGTTTACCCCCTCCACCCATTGAAGGGTCAGGTACCCACCTTATGGAGCATGAGTGTACCCAGCCGCCATTTTGTTTCTCTACCGTTTGAGAGACTTAAGGTTTTGTCAAAGGTTCAGGAACCCATCTTATAGAGCATGAGTGTACCCGGCCGCCATTTTGTTTTTCTTACGCCGCCATTTTGTTTTCCTACAGTTTGAGAGACTTGAGGTTTTGTTGAAGGGTTAGGTACCCACCATATAGAGCATGAGTGTGCCCGACCTCCATTTTGTTTTTCTACTGTTTGAGAGACTTGAGGTTTTGTTATAGGGTCAGGTACCCACTTTATAGTCTGTAACCTTCCCAACGGTTATATAATCATAACCTATACGACGAAGGGTCGGGTACTCACTTTATAGTATGTAACCTCCCCAACGGTTATATAATCATAATCTATACGATGAAGGGTCAGGTACCCCCTTTATAGTATGTAACCTCCCCAACGGTTATATAATCATAACCTATACGATGAACGGTCAGGAATCCACTTTATAGTATGTAACCTCCCCAACGGTTATATAATCATAATCTATACGATGAAGGGTCAGGTACCCCCTTTATAGTATGTAACCTCCCCAACGGTTATATAATCATAACCTATACGATGAACGGTCAGGTATCCACTTTATAGGCTGTAACCTCTCCTACGGTTATATAATCATAATCTATAAGACGAAGGGTCAGGCATCCACTTTATTGTCTGTAACCTCCCCTACGGTTATATAATCATAACCTATACGACGAAGGGTGAGGTATCCACTTTCTACTTCTTTAACCTTCGCAATATTTAAATTTTATGTAAATATAGTCTTCTCAACTGATTTTTTGCCTTTCCTAAATTGTTTTTCCCCTTTTCTGAACTTGATTTAATTATAATTAACTACCCTGGTTCCTAATTGCACTCGTATCAGACCTTGGGATATCATCGGCTCCTTTCGGCTACTCTCGGATACCCTCGGAGCAGAGCGGCCGGACCCCGATCATTGTCCTCGGTGACGCTCGTTCGTCCTCGTTTTTACCGGGCCCCCACCTCGATCTCCCTAATCTGCCTTAGGATGCTCCCCATTCGAGAATAACCGAACTCCTCCGGCCTCATATGATCATCCAGAATTACTAGGAAAATTTTGAAAAAATCTCCTCTCCTCACCTGGACTTCTTTTCCTACGGTTCCAACCATTCATTTTACTCAGCACGTAGAGGTCTCTCGTCTGCGTACCCCTTGATCAACTATAAATATTTACATTTTTCATAACTTGAAGTCCCATAATTTTAGTGGTTTTTAGTAATTTTAGCGGTTTTTATTGATTTTAGTCATTTCTTATCAGCTTCTAATGGCAAAATACACTCCGGCAATAATATTATGCTTAATGTTTAACCGAATCCATCATTTTCTTTCAATTCATTGATAATATTTTTTGAGTAGGTCTTTTACTGCTTTACTGGTCTTTTACCTCTAATTTTTAACATAGCTTTATATTTTTTAGTATATTTTAACCAATTTTCGATATTATTTTTTGTTTTTATAATTGATTTTACATGTTACTTTATTGATTTTAGTCAATATTAATGATTTTAGAAATAAAATAAAACGTTTTATTAGCAAATATTTGTATATAAATCTGTTTTGAGATGATTTATTATCTAGAGTTGATATTATTTGAGAATGTTGATGTAAGATGTGCTATATTTGGTCCACATTTGTATGATATTATATTGTTGTTTTTATTTTCAATCCTAATGATGCCCGAATTAGCGAAACGTTGACTGATCAGATATTTACTGCTGTTTAAGAGACTCAAAACTTTATTCAGGATTCTTCCAGAAATATACTGATAATTTAGAATTAGAATTTAACATAATTTTGAATATTAGAATGTTTGCCATCATCGGATGATAGATAATATTAACAGTAACTAATATGAGCATAATCGTGGCAGTTGGAGCACAATTCTGATCACACTTTCCCCCTTTTAAATTCCAAATATTTACATTATTCATAACTTGAAGTCCCATAATTTTAGTGGTTTTTAGTAATTTTAGCGGTTTTTATTGATTTTTAGTTATTTCTCATCAACTTCTAGCGGTAAAATACAATTCGACAATAATACCATGCTTAATGTTTGACCGAATCCATCATTTTCTTTTACATTATTGATAATATCCTTTGAGTAGGTCTTTTAATGCATAGACTTCGATCTCTAATTTTTAACATAGCTTTATATTTTTAGTATATTTTAACCAATTTTAGATATTATTTTTTTGTTTTTATAATTGATTTTGCCCGTTACTTTATTGATTTTAGTCAATTTTTAATGATTTTAGAAATAAAAAAATTTTTATTAGCAAATATTTGTATATAATACTGTTTTGAGATGATGTATTATCTGTAGTTGATATTATTTGAGAAGATGGTTTAAAATAATCTCCAACCATGTCTGACCACCCCAAACCACTCTTAACCATCTCAAACCATCTCTGACCATCCCATACCATCGCTAACCATCTCAAACCATGTCTGAACATCCCTAAATCATCCTATACCACATTCCTGATCATTCGTTACCCTCCATCACTACCTCAAGCCATACCTTGAACATACCGATCTACACCCCCTCGTGTGACATGAAAGCTGAATAATAACTTTTAAAACAGACAATAGAGGTCAGCAGATTCGCATGCAGTTGTGTTGATAGTTTTAATAATCATTGATATACTGCAGTACTTATCCTGCAAAAGTGATAAATTGGATTAAAAATTTTATATTCGTATTAAGAGTGTAGGTATGTAGAGGAGCTCAACTACTAAGGTCACCCATCCATGATTAATATTATGACAGTAGAATTTATCCAGGGCATGACTCTTGGATTATAGTCACATGTAATGTCCGCAACTCGTATAACTTTTCAGAAAGTGACTAATGCCTTCTGTTAAATTTCTGTCTTTTCGGGGTAATATTTAATAATATGAGTTTATTCGAGTCGATTAGCAAAAGATATTGGAGTCTTAAAGCAAGATGGAGTGGTTAAAATTGATTGAACTGATTGTTGATTTATTGATAAACAAACTTCGATGAGGGAACAGGTACTAGTAGAGGTGCCTCACAGACGAACTTATGGTATTTTTGGATGAAACTGTGATCAGAATCTAATTACCACGATTTTGTTCATATTAGTCACTGTTAATATTATCTGTCATTTGATGATGGTAAACATTCTAATATTTACGGTCACCCACACAAAACAAGACATTTAGATCCGGAGACGATATAGAAATATCTAATAAATAGTTATCATTTCATGAAAGATATCAAACAATTTGAATTATGAAATGAGGACGGATCTAATGCCTTCCGTTAAATTTATGTTTTTTCGAGGAAATATTTAACATTTTGGATTGATTGGAGTTGATTACAAAAAGATATTGGAGTCTTAATGAGGTCTTAATGAGCTTCCGCCTCTTAATAAAAAAATAAATATCAATCTAATAAAAACAAATAAAATCTAGTATGTGATTGCAGTGTTTACCAATAAACACACCTCGGCAAGGCGAAAGAAAGTAACTGGGAAAAAATGTCTCATAGACGAGACCTGATGCTATTCTTCGTAGAAAGAGTGATCAGCATTGTGCTCGAACTACCTCATTTTCCCTCTATCGGCTACTCATTTTAAAATCCTAGGGTGCTATGAAACACCTCTTAACAATGGTTCTCATCCTGGTGAAGTCCATAAATGTTCTGTCCAACAGAAAGTTAGTGTGCAAAAGCAAGATGGACTCGTCAAAATTGATTGAACTGATTGTTGATTAATCGATAAACAAACTTCGATGAGGAAACAAGTACTGATAGTGGTGCCTCATAGGCGAACTTTTGGTATTTTTGGGAAAAAGTGTGGTCATAATTGTGCTATAACTACCACGATTGTGCTCATATGAGTTAATTTTAGTATTATCTATGATCCGATCATGCTAAACATTCTAATATTGACAGTCACCTGCAGAAAACAAAACATTTTAACCCGGAGACGATACAGAAATATCTAATAAATAGTTATTATTTCATGAAAGAAATCAAATAATTTGAATTATGAAGCGAGTATGGAGAAGGGTTAATATGAATATTTCTAAATTATCAGTATATTTCTGGAAGAATCCTGAATAAAGATTTGAATCTCTTAAACAGCAGAAAATATTTGATCAGTCAACGTTTCGCCAATTCGGTCATTATTAGAAGTGAAAAAAAAAACAAACAACATAATATCATACAAATGCGGACCAAATATAGCACATCTTACATCAGCATTCTCAAATAATATCAACTACAGATAATACACCATCTCAAAACAGTATTATATACAAATATTTGCTAATAAAAAATTTTTTATTTCTAAAATCATTAAAAATTGACTAAAATCAATAAAGTAACGGGCAAAATCAATTATAAAAACAAAAAAATAATATCTAAAATTGGTTAAAATATATTAAAAATATAAAGCTATGTTAAAAATTAGAGATCGAAGTCTATGCAGTAAAAGACCTACTCAAAGGATATTATCAATAATGTAAAAGAAAATGATGGATTCGGTCAAACATTAAGCATGGTATTATTGTCGAATTGTATTTTACCGCTAGAAGTTGATGAGAAATAACTAAAAATCAATAAAAACCGCTAAAATTACTAAAAACCACTAAAATTATGGGACTTCAAGTTATGAATAATGTAAATATTTGGAATTTTAAAGAGGGAAAGTGTGATCAGAATTGTGCTCCAACTGCCACGATTATGCTCATATTAGTTACTGTTAATATTATCTATCATCCGATGATGGCAAACATTCTAATATTCAAAATTATCTTAAATTCCAATTCTAAATTATCAGTATATTTCTGGAAGAATCCTGAATAAAGTTTTGAGTCTCTTAAACAGCAGTAAATATCTGATCAGTCAACGTTTCGCTAATTCGGGCATCATTAGGATTGAAAATAAAAACAACAATATAATATCATACAAATGGGGACCAAATATAGCACATCTTACATCAACATTCTCAAATAATATCAACTCTAGATAATAAATCATCTCAAAACAGATTTATATACAAATATTTGCTAATAAAACGTTTTATTTTATTTCTAAAATCATTAAAATTGACTAAAATCAATAAAGTAACATGTAAAATCAATTATAAAAACAAAAAATAACATCGAAAATTGGTTAAAATATACTAAAAAATATAAAGCTATGTTAAAAATTAGAGGTAAAAGACCAGTAAAGCAGTAAAAGACCTACTCAAAAAATTAAAAACCACTAAAATTATGGGACTTCAAGTTATGAAAAATGTAAATATTTATAGTTGATCAAGGGGTACGCAGACGAGAGACCTCTACGTGCTGAGTAAAATGAATGGTTGGAACCGTAGGAAAAGAAGTCCAGGTGAGGAGAGGAGATTTTTTCAAAATTTTCCTAGTAATTCTGGATGATCATATGAGGCCGGAGGAGTTCGGTTATTCTCGAATGGGGAGCATCCTAAGGCAGATTAGGGAGATCGAGGTGGGGGCCCGGGAAAAACGAGGACGAACGAGCGTCACCGAGGACAATGATCGGGTCCCGGCCGCTCTGCTCCGAGGGTATCCGAGAGTAGCCGAAAGGAGCCGATGATATCCCAAGGTCTGATACGAGTGCAATTAGGAACCAGGGTAGTTAATTATAATTAAATCAAGTTCAGAAAAGGGGAAAAACAATTTAGGAAAGGCAAAAAATCAGTTGAGAAGACTATATTTACATAAAATTTAAATATTGCGAAGGTTAAAGAAAACGTAAACAAATAGGTGGGTAAACGTAAACATTGGGAAGTTTGCATAATAGACATTGAGAACATTATGTAAACTAGCCAGGAAAATCCCCTACTGGAGTAAGGTGCTGGGCCCTAGCGGACAGAAAATGTATAAACATTGAGGAGATTATAGAAAATTTAAAAAAGAAATAGATAGGTAAAGGTAAAGATTTGGAAAAATTGCATAAAATGTAAACATTGAGAACTGAAAAAGGTACAAAACTTTAGCTAATAATAATGACGTCATCTATCCAGATATTATGAAATGATTAAAAGTCTCTTTATCATTGTTTGCAAATGATAAAAAACTTTAAGGATTTAATATTTAATTCTTTTACGGCGTTTTAATAGTTTATACTAGAGAATAAAAATACATATAAGATTAAAAAGTTGTTTTGTTTATGTTTCAGCGAGATGAGTAATGATAGAGGATTAACAGTTCAAAGTCTATTGTTTACTTTTAAAGGAAGGATTAAGAGATAGAGCATTATTGCGAAAGCTAAATTTGTTTACTTTTTAGCGGAAGTCCTAAATCATTCTTTATGTTTGGTATTAACAGCTCAAAGTCCAAAAGCCCTTAAGGGATTAAGAAATAGTATTAATTAATATTCATTAATTAAAATTTACTGCGACATGTTCGCAGTTATTAATACCGACTCGTGTACTTTGAAAATATTTCAAAGCTATGAAAAGGTGCAACCTCTTTGGCCAACGTGATACCATCGTTTCGATTTGTTAATTTATTTTAAAGATTAAAAGTTCGATAGGAACTTAATGGATTAAAAGTTAATCCTTTTAAGACCATTATTTAACTATGAGAGAATAAAAATACGTAGAACATTGACAAGTTAATCCTTTTAAGACTATTATTTATACTATCAACTATTAAAAATACGTAGTACATTGAAAAGTTGTTTTGTTTATGTTTCAGCGAGATAAGAATGGTTGGAGATTAAGAGTGCAAAGTCCAAAAGCAGTTATAGGATTTAGGAACTCTACTATTTATTTATATGTTAGAGATAAACAGTTCAAAGTCCAACAGTTCTTATAGGATTAAGAAGCCCTACTATTTATTTTTGTTTTAGAGATAAACAGTTCAAAGTCCATATTTGTATTTCACCTAGACATCATCCAACTTGTCTATACATGATCCAACCTGTTTAAATGTTGCTAAAGTTAAATATTGCAAAGATTACGTAAACATTGAGAAGGTTGCGCAAACACGAAAACAATGTAAAGGTTATGTAACCTTTGGGAAGGTTACAGAGTATGAAGAGGGTACCTAACCCTTCATCATATAGGTTATGATTAAATAACCGTAGGGGAGGTTACATACTATAAAGTGGATACCTCACCCTTCGTCGTATAGGTTATGATTATATAACCGTAGGGGAGGTTACAGACAATAAAGTGGATACCTGACTCTTCATCGTATAGGTTATGATTATGTAACCGTAGGGGAGGTTACATACTATAAAGTGGATACCTCACCCTTCGTCTTATAGATTATGATTATATAACCGTAGGAGAGGTTACAGCCTATAAAGTGGATATCTGACCGTTCATCGTATAGGTTATGATTATATAACCGTTGGGGAGGTTACATACTATAAAGTGAGTACCCGACCCTTCGTCGTATAGGTTATGATTATATAACCGTTGGGAAGGTTACAGACTATAACGTGGGTACCTGACCCTATAACAAAATCTCAAGTCTCTCAAACAGTAGAAAAACAAAATGGCGGCGTAAGAAAAACAAAATGGCGGCCGGGTACACTCATGCTCTATAAGGTGGGTACCTGATCCTTCAACAAAACCTCAAGTCTCTCAAACTGTAGAAAAACAAAATGGCGGCGTAAGAAAAACAAAATGGAAGTCGGGCACACTCATGCTCTATAAGGTGGGTACCTAACCCTTCAACAAAACCTCAAGTCTCTCAAACTGTAGGAAAACAAAATGGCGGCGTAAGAAAAACAAAATGGCGGCCGGGTACACTCGTGCTCCATAAGATGGGTTCCTGACCCTTCGACAAAACCTTAAGTCTCTCAAACGGTAGATAAACAAAATGGCGGCCGGGTACACTCATGCTCTATAAGGTGGGTACCTGACCCATCAATGGGTGGAGGGTGTAAACCTGGTGGTTAGGCGTGGATGTTGACCACGTCATTGTAAACAAAATGGCGGTTTAGGGTGGGGGTAATCAGGGCGGAGCATATACCGGAGGGTTCAAAGGGTCACGTGACTGGATCACGTGACTAAAATATGCGGGCGGAGCATAGACCAGGAGGTTCCGCGGGTCACGTAACTAGATCACGTGTCTAAAATATGCGGGCGGAGCATAGGTCAGGAGGTTCCATGGGTCACGTGACTGGGTCACGTGACTAAAAAGGGGCGGGACATAAGGGTCACGTGACTAAAAAGGGGCGTGTCCTAATAGTTAAGGTTAGGTCGAGGGGGGACCACGTGGTGGTTAAGGTAGGGTCGAGACAAGACCACGTGGCAGTTAAGGTTAGGTCGAGATGAAAATTCAAATTCAAATTTCCCGCCATAGGTCACGTGACTGGTCACGTGGGCGCGCACAGGAGTGTCCCAGCTCCCGCATTTTCCCTCTACTCACCTGTATTAGTAGTTAATTTATTATATTAAACGTTTGTTTTCATTCACCTCAAAAAAAAACTTCAAAAGCTGTTTTTGCCAGCATTAGCGTCCGCCAAAAATCGAATGAATTGATTTGGTTTAGATATGATTATTAAAGATAGTTCACACTTCATACAATAGACGGTGGTATTCTTTATTGATATATTTATGTGTATTATTTGATGACAATAAATAATTCTACTTAATTGTCTCAGTTCATGAACTATGTTTCCGTTGAATAAATCAAAGGTACATTCTTGAAACCAAACTTCATAGTTTTCCTATTTCCCTTATATGATTATATTAATGAAATTATAATTGATTAATCTTTATTAAATACTTAAATATCTGAGGAAAAATAAGAGCTTAAAACTATGCGTGTAGAGAAAAAAAAACTCTGTATCATGAACGGGTAAGGGCTCTTTTGGTGGTAGGGGAGCAGCCAGACCATTTTCAAGAAACTTAGTGCCCTATCCAGTTATTTATAAAATCGATGGTTTTTGCCTGTAGTAGTGCAGTGCATGGCTATTTTTTATCGGCACAGGAGTAGGTCACAGAATGGCCTGTACGAATTCCTGATTAGGTTTCTGAAAAGAAAATGGTCCTAGAATTTTAATTGAAGACTACATGTCGATGTATTATTTATAAATTATTTTTATTGCATACTGAATTGCCACATTTAAATGTTACTTGTTGTAAATCGCAGAATATATATTTGAAATTGTTTTCATTTATTCTTACTGTTGATGTCCTAACAGCCAGGTAAGATAGATTTTCAGTTTACATCTCTAGTGTTCTGTTCTATACAGGTACATGACAACTGGCAAGCATATGGGAAAAGTTATAATCGATATGAGAGGCGAGAGCAAAGGTTCGATACCAGACAATGTACCCATGATGATCGAAGCCATTCCACGTTTCTACTGCAAAAAAAATAAGACTTACATAATCATCGGTATTTTCAAAAGAACAAGTTAAATAATGTTAAATATTTTGTTGAAGCCTAGTAATTACGCTGAACTTTCAGGTGGCCTCGGCGGGTTCGGACTGGAATTGGCTGATTGGTTGGTTCTCAGAGACGGAACCAAACTTGTATTGACCTCAAGGAGGGGAATAACGAATGGTTATCAGTCCTACAGGATCAATATATGGAAGTCCTATGGTGTAGATGTACAGGTGTTTACCGATGACATTACAAGCGAAAAAGGAGTCAAAGCGCTACTCGAAAAAGCCTCTCAAATGGGCCCAGTTGGAGGAATCTTCAATTTAGCAGTCGTAAGTTGTATTATATTCTTGTGTTCTTCAGCTTTAATGCATTTCGGTTACTTATGGCGTATTTCTACCAGGTTCTAAAAGATTCTGTTTTTGAAAACCAAACTGAGGAAGACTTCAAATGCTCTCTAAGCCCGAAGGCTAGGGCTACAAAATACTTCGATAAGATGTCTAGGCAACTCTGTCCGGAATTGGAGAAATTCGTCGTTTTTTCAAGCGTAAGTTGTGGAAGAGGAAATGGAGGCCAAACAAATTACGGAATGGCTAACTCAATAATGGAGAGGATCTGCGAGAAGAGGGTGTCTCAAGGGTTGCCTGGCCTCGCTATACAGTGGGGTGCGGTAGGGGATGTCGGTCTTGTTGCCGAAATGATGGATGACCATAACGTTGAAGTAGTTATAGGTAACATTTTGTTTATACACATTCAGGAATTTATATAGTATTCATTCCTAATATTTTAGTTGAATATTAATAAATAATGTTTTCGATTTATAGCTAAATGACCAGCTTGAAAGCAATAATCTATCGCCCTTATATTTTTTCCATTAAAATATAGAAAAAATACTGGTGAAACTATGGAAGGAGAGCTCTGGTACACTATCGGGCCTGAAGCCACCTGTTTATATGTGGAGAGGAAATGTTAGTCAACCCTAGTGTCCTCCTCAATGATATAAAGCTACATAAATACAAAGTGGCAAACATTTTTTATCGGGAGACGTTTTCCCTTTAGACAATTGTTTGTCACAATTTAAAATCATATCTAACCCTATGGCCATCGACGACTTTCATTTGTTCATATCTAAAAACGATAAAGAAATTGAATAAATTTTGACAAATGAGGATGATAATTGTTAATAAATTAGACAAGTAATTTAGTAATTTAATAACAAAAAATCGTCTGAGCGGCTTTTTTTGGACATTTTTTGGGCTTTTTTAGTGACTCGCTATGATACAAAACTTCTCTGTTGAAAACTCCCCGTGAATTTCTAAATAACTAAATAAAAATAACTAATGAATAGTTCTGTACTGCCAAAAAAATAGACAAATTAACTTCACAACCGTCACACTTCATATTTAAAACTGAAGTAAAGTTGTAAACAGTTCCGCGAAGAATAAGGCAGAGTGTGAGGGGACTGTGGGGAGATGCGGGTTTCCAATAAATTGGAATAAACAAAGGGGTGCGCATCCTTTTTTAAGGGTGCATGAACCATAGAACCGAGAGGGTCGTTCCAGTCGGGCGGGGAGTACGGGGATATTCTGTACTCCCCTGGAAATTTTATTAAAGAATATGCTGTTTAAAACGTATTTTAAATAGTGTTCGTATCAAAAATGAACCAAAAATTCAACACTCTTTTGCCACAAAAAAGTTTAAGTTGAAGTGTTTGAATTTTGGTTCTAAGCAGCATCGTTTTTTTTTTTAATTTTGATCTTTACCTTTGCTTCTATCTACTGTTTTATAGGGAAAAAAATAATATATTTCTGAGACATTAGCTGATGTATCTAAACCTGTGGCACCCACCGTGCGCAGGCCTATGCAGTAACGGATCCAGGAATTAATTTTGGGGGCTAACACCGGGGGTCAGGGGATAGAGAGACCTCATTACAAGAGGAGGATCCTCCCGCTTGAATTATTTTAAGGTTGGTTGGTTGTTCTTGTTTAGAAACGTAAAAGCTACCGGTCATCAACGCCTATTATTTATATTAAAGTCTTATTTTATATGAGTAAATATGGTTTGGTAAAGACTAGCTTGTTAAATTTATTAAATTTATTTAAAATTAAATTTAAATTAATAATTAATAATAATTTAATTAAATTTATTAAAAGTCTTTGAATAAATTATTTTCTTTCAGGAAATTTAGGACTGTTTAATTGTTGTTTCATTTTCTCCTAAAGCTATTGCGATATCTGATGGAATACCTTTCTGTGACATTTTTGCGGTAAAGTAAGGGCAGTGTTGAAATATATGGTCTATTGTCAGTAAATTGTTGCATTTGGGGCATGTCGGATTCTGGTTTTTAGTAATTAGATGCCCATGGGTCATTCTTGTGTGGCCTATCCTTAGTCGGGTTAATGCTACTTCCTCTTTTCGAATTTTGCGGTTTGAGGTATTCCATGGCTGCACACTTTGTTTTATTGCCTTCCATTTGCTGAGAGGGCTTTCGTCCCACATCGACTGCCATCCTTGTTTTATTTTTTCCTTTAGAGGTTGAGCTATTTCTGTTTTGTTTACTATGGCCCGTCCTCGCCCAGGGAGTACAAGGGCTTCTTTAGCTGCGTTATCTCCATTTATCCATTTCGTTTCCTGTGATTCCTATATGACTAGGTACCCATATCGGGTGAATATTTTTATCAAGCCGTTTGATCATAGTGATGTACTCGTGGATATTAATGATGTTGTTTTCGGAATACATGTTATTTAGTCCTTTTAATGCACTGAGAGATTCGGATATAATTGTGATGTTAAGTGTGGGAGCAGACATGGCTATGTGTAGTGCTGAAGCGACAGCATTAAGTTCAGCAGTGTATACGCTACATAACGGGAATAATTTGTATTAATACGTATCGCGAGGAGTCACCTCGGCATAGGCTGTTGAAGTATTATTTTTTGATTCGTTTGTGTGCATTATGGTATTATAAGGCATCTTAGCTAGAGTTTGATGTAATAATGCTTTGTATTCGATTGGCAAAGTGGTTTCTTTTGTATGTTTTGCTAATTTTCGGTGAATAATTGGTTGTTCAAAGGTCCAAGGTGGTGAGTTTGCGTTATATGGGTTCAGAGTTATTGTTTTTATATGGCGGATAGCGGCTGACATTCTTTCAGCTAGTGGGATGTTACTATTTGGTGTTTGCTGGAATTTCCTGGAAAATTTTGCTTTAAAGATATATCTGTGAGAAGGATGCGAGGTATTTGGGTATAATTTGGATAAATAATTTATTGCCAGTTTCTGTCTTCTGAAAAGAAGTGGCGGTAGCCCTGATTCATTGCAGAGACTCAGTATAGGACTTGTGCAGAAGGCTCCTGTAGATAGCCTGATACCCGCGTGGTGGACTGCATCTAGTTTTGCAAGGGTTGTTAGGCGTGCTGAACCATATATAATCGAGCTATAATCTAATAGCTAGAGAAAAAAGTGTAGTGCTGATAACGCAACCTTGTGGTAATCCGTTCTTCTTCTGCCCCTTATGAAATATCCGTGGTGACAACTCCTATGCGTACCCTGAACAGTCTTTTGGCCAAAAAATGTTTAACGAGCTCTAAAATTTTTCCCTTTATCCCTAAACCAGATAACTTATTGATTATATTTTTCCTACTGGTTCTGTCGAAGGCTTTTTCCAAGTCGAAGAATATGTATGGCAACCGCTTGTTGTTTTTCTAAAAATGTGTACTGTAACTCCGCCTCTATTTGTACTAAGTGGTCGAGAGTCGATCTTCCTTTTCTAAAACTACATTGAAAGTTTTGTATACAATGATTATTTTCCGGGACCCAAACGAGCCTCTTATTGATCATTCGCTCATATACCTTGCAGAGGCAACTTGTCAGAAATATTGGGCGGTAATTTGCTACTTCACGTTTATCTTTTCCGGCTTTCAAAATGGGAATTATTTCAGCTTCACGCCATTTTCTTGGAAGTTTACAGCTGTGCCATATGTTATTATATAGGTCAAGAAGCCAGCGTAGAGTTTTTGAGGGGAGGTTCTGAATCATCTGGTACGTTATTCCATCAGGTCCTGGTGAAGATCCTTTGAGTTTTCTTAAGATGGTTTTGAGTTCCCAAATGATGAATGGTTTGTTATAATCATTATTTTCATTACTATTGGAAGTTGTATAGTTTTCTTTTGGAGAATCTATTGCTTCTAATTCAATGTAGCTGGGTGCACTATATAGATTATCATAAAATCTGGAAAATTATTCTGCCACAGTGAGATTGTTGATAGTTAGTTTGCTTTCTTTTGTTATGGTATATGATTGAGGCGTGGTATTTCCCATTACCTTCTTTATTTTGTCCCATACTATCCTGCAAGGGGTGGAGCTATTGATTGATTCAACAAACGTTATCCAAGATTTTGCTTTATTGCTATTAATTGTTTTCCTACATATTGCTCGTTGTTTTTTATGTTCTTGAAATATATCTTTGGGGGTTCATGTTGTACTGAATTTTTTTATATGCTTTTATTCGCTTTTTAACAGCATTTCTGCATTCATCATTGTACCAGGGTACTGGTATTCTTTTAGGTGAGCAAGTAGTTTTCGGTATGGAAATTTTGGCCGCATGTACTATAGTCTCGGTGATAATTTCACAACCTGTATCTACATCGAGTTTAGATGGGTGTTACAATAAGTTCTTGGTATAGGTCCCAGTTAGCTTTTTTGATGATCTAGCGTAGGTTCCTGTTGATAATAGTACTTCTATTGGGGAATTGTAGGCGAAGAGGGAAGTGGTCACTTCCATATTGGTCGGGAAGTACATTCCAGTCTATTCGATTGAAGAGTAATGGGCTGCGAATAGATAAATCTATAGATGAGTAGGTGTGATATGAGCTGCTGAGGTAATTTGGTTCGGCTGTATTTAGTACTAACATACCAGTTCTGTCGATGAAGTCTTCAATTATTTTTCCTCTGGTATTGGTATAGTGAGCCCCACTGTAGACTGTGCCCGTTTTGATCTCCAATAAACAGGACTGGTGTTGGTAGCTGAATAAAAAGGTTTCTAAGTTCGTCTAAGGTAATATTTTGGTCTGGAGGGATGTGGATAATACATAACGAAAATGTAGTATCTATGTGTATTTGGATGGCTAATGCTTGTAATAGGGTGTCTATTTCAATTTTTTCTGGGTAAAATGATTTTTTTACGGCTATTAGAACTCCTCCGTGATTTGCTATTGGACCGTCCTTACGATAGATATCATGTCCTTTAAGTGAGAATTTATCAATAGTTTCAGGCGGGTTCTTGTAAACAGATACAGGTCGGGTTTTCTTCATAGAGTATTAATTTCATGTCATTATAGTGAGTTCTTATCCCGTTACTATTCCACTGGATGATAGACATATTGATTAATTAGATAATAATGTGCTTGGGCCTGCATCGTTAGACTAACAGTCTGGGTAATAGTCGTTTGAATGGTGATTGTGAGAAAAAAAAAAAAAATGAATAAATAAAAGAAAAATAATAACAACGATATTTAGAAAATGAGAGAAAGATTGATAAAAAATAATAGCAGCTATATAAAGAAAAAAGAAAAAAGTTTGATAAAAAATGATTAACAAGAAGTAGATAAATAAGAGACTTAAATGTCCCTGCGTATATATATATTTGGTATGGGAAGCTTTATATTTACGCATTGTATGGAGTTAGTTAAAAATGTATTACGTAAATTGTTTGTAAATAATGTTGGATAATAGTTTACATATAGAAGTGAACAGAGTAAAGCGATGAGTAGTATGTTATTGGAAGTGGTATTAAGGTCCAGAGATACGCGGCTGAGTAAACAAACATAGCAATTGTTAATGTAGAGCAAGTTGTAAAATCGTATACGTATATATCGATCGGAGAGGATAAACATAATAGAGTTAAATATGTTGTTTATTTTTATTTTGTATGTTCTATGGAGTATTTTCATTTTATATTAAGTGTGATTTTTTTTTGTTCGCATTTTCTTTGCTCTTTATAATTTTCTTTTTAATGTTTCTTTTTTGTATGATACTTTTATGTATCCCAGTTCGTCGACTGACTGTCCCGCATTGTCATCAGGCATTACCACGTCGTCGGTGCATTCAGCCTCTGAGGTACCCTGGTTAGGCGGAGTGAGGAGGGTGGGGGTAGGGCCTCCGGAACCTCAGAGGACGAGGACATGGTGGGAGGGGGCTCTATCTAATACCCGTGCTTGGCTCTTCATGACCCTTCCTACCTAATCCCATGTCCCACCCCAGCTCCTCTCTCTCATACCCCTCCGTAAATATAACCCTGTAAATATTAATCATGGACATATTTTTTAGTAGTAAGTTTATTTTATATTACTTATTTAACAACAAGAAGAGGACCCTCGCCTCTAAATAATGAGAAGATCCCCGATCGGGAAGTTTCATTTAAATTTACAAATAGTCAGCAGACCTTCCAGTTCCAACACGTAGAAAAAGGTAAAGTACAGTAAGCTTTATAATTATTTGCTTTATTAATCCTATTTTTTGTTTGAGGGACTAAGAAAAAAAAAAAAACTCGTGACCCTAGGAGGCTGTGGGGCACATGTAGGGGAAAGGAAGGGGGAAGGTGTCGGGATGGGGGAAGTTTTGTTGGTATTAACATTGGTTTTTTTACGATATTCTGCAGCCGGGCTGGGTTTATTTTTTTCTGTTACTTTTTTATTATTGTTTTAAGGCCATTGATCAAAACTGTGTATTTTACACCGTTTGAAAAGGTGGATTGGAGAAAACTTTTATATATATTTTTTTTAAACATACATTTAGTAGCTGCAGTAAGTAGTTTTTAACGCATCATTCAGATAGAAGCCACTCCCTCTCAATTTTATTTCTTTATACTTTGTACTATTAAAAATTGATATAATTTTAAGCAAGACACAGCGAAGAAAAAGTTGAACAATGTAGCAGTTACAAAGTTCAGTTTAATTGCAGTAGTATTTTTACCTTCTCCTTGCGAGGCGTTGACGGGTTAGAAAAGGGAATACGGACATTTGTTGCAAAATTATCGCAAATATTAACTTAAAAGTTACAACACGAGAAATAAAATTTAATTGTAATCCTACATTATGTAAAGCTATTTTTGTTATGCGGTACGATGTAAATAGAGAACATATTGTAATTGTTTAATTATTTGGCTCAGGTCATTCATGAAAATAAAAATTCACCAATGTAAAAAAATAATTATAAAATTTGGCCAATTAAAATAAAAAAATAATTTCGTCCAAAAACCACCCCCTTGAATCCGCTAGTGTGCCCATGGAAATGAACGGAGTAGAATGGGCAATTTTAAATTAGCTGCACATCGAAAAATCTCGAACAGCAACCCTGAACCCAACTCCTAAGTTGTTTAATGTGTTTCGGGTCAACAACCGTCCTATTCGATTGTTTTACCAAAATGCCTTATTAAAATACCTGACTCTCAATTTAAGAAATGGAGTATTAAAAAATGGATCTGTTTAGGAGGTACTCTGCAACAAAGGATAGCGTCTTGTTTAGAAGTCATGGATACATTTTTAATGAATCAAACAGGAATCGTTGCTAGTATGGTAGTTGCTGAAAAGAAATCGAGAGGGTCTTCTTCAGACAACATTGTTGGCACAGTTGTGAATATTTTAGGTAAGCTTAGTTCCAACATTAATCCTGTCACATAGCTTTTCTTTTTATGACATTGTAGCCAATTGACAGATCATTGAAAATAAAAGTGAATAAAGGTTTAAATTATAACCCTGCTTAAAAAATATACTGCACAGCATTTAATGCTTTATAATTAAGTTTAATTGGCTGTAGTTTTATGGATTATATTGAGAATATAGGTTCCTACCAATACTTTTTTCTTCAATACCGACATTGTAGCTGAAACATAAGTAATATTTGTTTTTTATTTGGATACAAAAATAAATCGTGCCTTAGGAAACCACTAAGAAAAATGACTTCATAATCTTTGTCTTTTTTAGGAGCCATATTCATTTTTTTTTGTTTAATTGACATATATCCAAATCAAATGACATATAACAGATTATTGATGATTTAATCATTGGTTGCGTTTAGGAATAAGAGATTTGAAGACAGTAAGTCTCCATACAAACTTGGCTGAACTTGGTATGGATTCAATGATGGCAGTGGAAATAAAACAAACTCTTGAAAGAGAATTTGAAGTGTTTTTAACGCCCCAAGATATTAGAGGCCTAACCATAGCTAAGCTTCAGGAAATTGCTGCAGCCAAAGCGAGTGAAGATGGGAACGCAAGTAAGTATAATCATGATAGTAACCAGATCAATAACAATTGATCAACTTCAGGCCAGATATATATTAACGTCAAATATTGAATCTACAGTACTTCACATTTGAGGGACGAATAAGAGAATAATAAGTGTTTCTTTAGAAATATATACTCTACACTTACTTTTCTTTTTGTCGTCAACTTAAATTTATAAAGGTTAGATTAATCATATATGCATGTATATATATATTACATATTTGTGTTTTAAATCACGTTCAACCTGACTCACTGCTTGACCAGTAATTTTTTATGCCATATTCCAATTTTAAAAATTACCTAGAATGTTGAGAAGGTTTAATTTGGAAAAACGCACAGTCATGTACCACTGATTAATGATCATAGGTACATACATGATGTTACAATAATTTCATTATTTTTTAAACGTCAGTATGAAGTAAAAGTTGGAAACAAAGAAGTCTTGATCCTGAAAAGCAGTTGAAGCTGTTACTGGACCACCGAGAAGATCACTTGGATATAATAAATCAGAATCAACTTTGAAAAAGATATATTTGACAATGCTAGAAAAATTATTTCCAAAGATCAACATAACTTTATACATAACAACATAACTAATTTTTCAACTCAGTATTTCCTACCTCGTGGAAAAAAGCCTTAGTCCATCCTATTAACAAAATCTTCAATCCTATATCTCCTAAAGACTATCGCCCAATTTCCATCCTCTCTAACCTTTCCAAACCTCTAGAAAGAATAGTCCAATCACAAATATCAAACTTCCTTGAAAAGTCCAAACTACTTGATCCTCTCCAATCCGGCTTCCGTTCCAGTTTCTCCACACAATCCGCGCTAGTCAAAATCACAACTGACATACATACTGCTATGGACCGAAAAAAATTAACTGTATTAATACTCCTTGACTTTTCTAAAGCCTTTGATTCCCTGGACCATTCTATCCTTTTTACCAAATTAAAATCGCTATCCTTTTCCAACAGCTCGATCCAATGGTTCAAATCTTTCCTTTCCGATCGGACTCAAGCAGTTACTATTCCTAATCAACCCCTATATTCCTTTCTTACCTTGTCCTCAGGAGTAGCCCAAGGTTCGAGTATTTCCCCACTGCTTTTCAATACCTATATAAATGATCTTCCTAATTCAATCCACCACTGTTCCCACCACTTATACGCCGACGACTTCCAAATCTATTTATCCTTTCCTCCGTCTGAGCTATTAGTAGCGTTTGCCAGTATCCAGGAAGACCTAGATAGAATCAGTGCCTGGGAAAACCTGAACAGATTAAGTTTAAACGCTATGAAAATTCAGGCCATTGTCATAGGTTCCAATTCCCTCCTCAGATCCAATGACACCTTTCCTACTTTAATCCTAAATGATCACCCCGTCACGTTCAGCTCCTCAATCAAAAACATGGGTATTACTATCGACCAAACCCTTTCCTGGAAACCCCACATTGCCCAAATTTCCCGACGGTCAATAAGTACCCTTAAATTATTCCATCGTTCTCGACAGCTTCTCCCACAACCTACCCGCGTACTCCTTGTGTCCTCTATTATCTTTCCCCACTTTGACTACGGATGTGTGGTATACGGGGGCCTCTCGAATGTGCTCGAGGACAAATTGAAGCGGATCATGAACTGCTTTTTAAGATTTGTCTTCGGCACCTCGAGACGGACCCATGTGTCCCACCTACACGGCGAGTTGGAATGGCTCTTCCCCTGCAACCGTAGACAATATTTCCTTGGATCTTTTCTATACCAAACCATCACCACCCACCATCCTTCCTACATCTACAGCCTCCTACAATTCAAATCCTCGGTCCACGCACTGGAAACAAGATCTCGCCTGTCTGACCTCCATACTCCCTCCCACAGAACCAAAACATTCGAACGCTCCTTCCTCGCCCGCTCCTCTACCCTTTGGAATTCCTTTCCTTCCAATATCCGCCATGCTTCTTCTCTATCCTCATTCAAATCCCTCCTTTTCCAACACCTTCTTTCTCTCCAAAATGATGCTCTCTAATTGCGAAATTTCAGTTTAAGATTAACATCTGGATCAGAAGTGGATAATAGATTTGGATAATGTACAAACTTTGCTAATCAATTCATTATTTTTGTATTTTTCATTTTCTCTGTTTTGTTTTTTTTACTTTTTTCTTGTTTTTTCTCTCTTTTTTTTTTGTTTTGCTCAAATCAATTATATTTTTCGATAAAAAAAAACCTATTTATTTGCTTATTTATTTTACAGAAGATATTGTAAAAATTAATTGTTCTGTATTCTATAGTCTTATGGCCAGATAATGCTACTGTTTTATTGGTTCCTTCATGTTATTCATAAGGGACCTAGTCCCAAAATAAAGTTCTTTTATCTATCTATCTAACTATCTAATTTTGAATAATAGATTAAATTCTAAAAACGAATTGGAAACGGCAGCAAATTCGTGAAAGGATCATACGAAATATTAGATGTAGCGAAGAATAAATATTGTGGTATATACATGGTTAACAACTGGCAACCACGAATAAAAGTTCATTATGTAACTTCTTGTACCCATGTATACAAATAAAAATTAGTTTACGAATTTCTGTATATTTTGTTTTTAATACATATTAACTAATCTATCGGTAAAATATATTAACGATCCAACGTACACTAGGGCGTGATCAATGGTACAAAAAAATATCTTTTAAAAAATATAAAAGTATATATATATATATATATATATATATATATATATATATATATATATATATATATATATACTTTATTTAATTATTTTTAAAAAATCGATTAATATGACAAGATCGTGGCTTGTGATGAAACGGATGGAGGTAGCACTTCAATGACAGTTCTTTCTAAGAAGGACAAAAGGTGATTTTCTTTTTAAACGCCAAGAAGCATTATCAGGAATCGAGGGTTTGAATGGGAGTGTATTGATAATAGAATGATAGGTATCTATTTCGGGCTTAATCAGCAACATATGCAACATTAAGGTCATCGTGGTTATTGGAAGATTAAAAACATTTTGTAGGCAAACGCTCTGAACTTAAACAAAAATCTCGTCCACGAGTAAGCCAGCATTTGGTCACGTGACTGATCACTGTGATCCATTCACGTGACCCGCGGCGCCTCCTGGTAAATGCTCCGCCCACATGTTTCTAATCACGTGGTCCAGTCATGTGACCCGCGGCGCCTCCTGATCAATGCTCCACCAACATGTTTCTAATTACGTGATCCAGTCATGTGACCCACGGCGCCTCCTGACCCATGCTCCACCAACATGTTTTAGTCACGTGGTTTTTCTTACACCGCCATTTTGTTTTTCTACCGTTTGAGAGACTTGAGGTTCTGTTGAAGGGTCAGGTACCCACCTTATAGAGCATGAGTGTGCCCGACCTCCATTTTGTTTTCCTTACACCACCATTTTGTTTTTCTACCGTTTGAGAGATTTAAGGTTTTGCTGAAGGGTCAGGTACCTACTTTATAGTCTGTAACGGTTATATAATCTTAACCTATACGATGATGGGTTAGATACCCATTTAATACTCTGTAACCTTCCCAAAGGTTACATCTCCATTGTTTTCGTTTTTATGCAACCTTATCAATGTTTACATAGCCTTCACAATATTTAACTTTACCTACATGTAAGCAGGTTGGATCATGTACAAGCAAGTTGGATGCTGTCCAGGTGAAATGCAAACATGGACTTTGAACTGTTTATCTCTAAAACATAAATAAACAGTAGGGCTTCTTTATCCTATAACAACTGCTGGAATTTGAACTGTTTATCTCTAAAGCATAAATAAATAGTAGAGTCCCTTAATCCTAAAACAGATTTTGGACTTTGAACTGTTTATCTCTAAAACATAAATAAATAATAGGTCTTATTAATCTTTGAATAGCTTATGGACTTTGAACTGTTAATCCTCTATCTTTACTTATCACGCTTAAACATAAACAAAACAACTTTTCAATGTTTTAGGTATTTTTAAAACTTTGAACTGTTTATCTCTAAAACATAAATAAATAATAGGTCTTATTAATCTTTGAATAGCTTATGGACTTTGAACTGTTAATCCTCTATCTTTACTTATCTCGCTTAAACATAAACAAAACAACTTTTCAATGTTTTAGGTATTTTTAAAACTTTGAACTGTTTATCTCTAAAACATAAATATATAGTAGAGTCCCTTAATCCTAAAACAAGTTTGGACTTTGAACTGTTTATCCCTAAAGCATAAATAAATAGTAGGGCCCCTTATTCCTATAACAGCTATTGGACTTTGGTGGAGCTGTTAATCCTCTACCTTTACTTATCTCGCTTAAACATTTGGTTTTTTACTAGAGGCTTACTTCCAAACATCATAAAAGAAATTAAAACTACTTCACCTTATGCAGGGTCGGCAGTATAATTTTACTGGACAATTGCCTAAAAGGTGGTACGCGTACGCCTAGGGATACATGAAGAGGATCAATAGACAAATTATTAAATTGTGAGATAGAGAAAAGAAAATTGGAGAAAAAAGAGTGTAAGGATACCTTAAAACTCGAATTAATTTTTAAAAAAGATCAATCCAAAGGTTTTAAGTTGATTGATATTAGTAGAGTTTCAGGATCTTGCGATGCCTTTTGAAAACTTCGAGCTATAATCGAAACCTTAGCATTAACTAAAACAGACCAATTGCATCATTAAGAAATCAACAATTTTAACGAATAGGAATATTATGCGTTAAATTTAATTTTTATCCTCAGGGAACCAAACAGGTATCACAGAAACTTCTACATCATTGGCGAACATATGCTGAGGCTACGATAATGAAAAACGTAGCATGACATCGTGAACTGAGATGAATTAAACGAGCTGAATTCTGCTCCAAATAGTACCAAAACACCGGACATATTATAACGAGCTAAACGCTGCGCATGGATGATTAAACACCTTGAATATTCCCTTCCGATAATGAAAAATATAGCGAGCTGAATTCTGCACCATAAATCATCAAAACACCCAAAAAATTCTTGAAACTGGCAACACTACAGGAAAATATTCAGTTCTAGAAATCTTCATTACTCTTATATTAAGAAAATAATTTTCTTGGAAAGATCGAAATTGTAACCAGCCGAAATCCACTCTAAAAAACTTACATTTTCGTTCGATTCTAAGAAATTTTCTTGAAATTGGTAAACTTATAAAGAATGGAATTCTACTCTAAAAAGGCGCAGCACATTCAAATTTGCGTCCGATAATCAAAAATTGTCTTGAATAAAGGCGAAATTACAAAAATTACCTATATTTCAGATATTTCTAGGACCGCCCCCTCCCCCCAAAGAAATTTCTGCGTACACTCTTAACACGGGATAAGACAACACAATCACATAATATCACCCTTACCATTTTCCCTAATATATGTGCTTTGTAAATTAAAAATGGTCGGTGCCTTAAGGGAAGAATGTATTCAATATAAAAAGCATAGCATAATTCCGGCCTCCTCTAAGAGTGTCCGAAATTCTGTGGTCACCCTGACACGGGATCGAAACAAGGGCGGAGGGCAAAAGTGGAACTTTTTGTGGATTATCCCATTATTATTTCCTAGAATTTAGAGGGCGGAAATTTCAAGTGATTTTTATTTTTAGGTAAAATAAAAAATATTTGTTTCTGATTTTTGATTGTATCACTTTAATTCAGCCGATATTAATGTTAGGAAATGATGTTATTTATTCAAAATATATCACCCATAATACTGTTATAATTCTGTTGACTTTTATTGGAGGAGGGAGGAGAGGGAGAAGTTACGGCCCTGCCCTAATAGGCCTCCCAAACACTACCAGGGCCGCCCTAACCACAGAGCTAAATGGGCTATAGCCCCGGGGCGTTAGCCCTTAGGGGCGGCAATTTTTATTGTTGTTATATATTTTTTTTATTATTATTTAGTTATTTAGTAATTTTTATTCAACATCTATTCATGAAAAAATGGCCAAATAACCTTTTCTAAATGATATATAAAATGAATTATTTCATTCATTACAATTTAAGTTTGATTGCTGTATGTTGTAAAAAATGTTGCAGAAAAACTATTTTTTAAATTTTAGTTTGGCCGATTAAAATATGTGACCATGTTACTATCAAGTGACAACTCGTGTCATTACGATGTCCGAATTATTAGCGCGGTAATGACATAAATTGTGCCGTAATGAAGCCATTTTTAATCTCTAATATCAAAAATTCGTTGATTACTCTCCTTAGCTTAATGTATTGTCGATTTTTCATACCTATCAAAAGTATGTCTATAAATTTCTTTGAATGTGCTAAATAAGAAAGTGTGTTAAATACTTTACACTGACTTGTTTGTCAAATTGTCTCTAAGATATCTATGCATATCATACGAAGAAGGACGCATTATTTTTAGTAGCCCATGGGCACCGAATATCTTAGGACGGCGCTAAACACTATCTCTGGATCTGCCCCTGCTATTTGGGCATACGAAGTTAAGGCTAAACCTCACCGTTTAATTACGTTTTATGGCCACCGCATAGCGCTTCAAACTTTGGAAAATTTACAAGTAAATTTTCTTTGAAACGGAACGTCCGATTTTCGTTCTGTAAATTGCAACTTATTCCTTATTAACATGGAATCCAATTCCAATTCCAATCAAACCTTGCTTCTCAATCGATTTTTGAAAATTCTCCTAAAGGTTTAAAAAGAAAACCGTCTCACAAATCGGAGAGCTAGTAATGAATATTTTAATTACAAGTCACGGCCATGTCACTTTTTGACATTCAGATAGGACACATACTAATTGTATTTACATAACATAAACCGTTGAAAATCTCAGTATATAATTTTTTCAGAAGTGATTAGCATACATTGTTAATTATAGATTAAGATAGTACAATAATTATAAAATATGTATTTTAATAATAAAGCTCAATTAATCAAAAAATAAATAATATAACTCATGCAACAAATCTTTTAGGTGAAGACAAGAAAGCAAATATTCCTGTTGAAGAGCTTGAAAAATATTTCAAGCAAATGGTAGCAGAACCTGAGTATTACGAACCCATTATAAAATTCAATTCATTACCTAACGACGATAATAAGATTAGGAAGAAATTATTTATGATTCCTGGCATTGAAGGTAATCAGAATAGTTAGGAATCAGATAGTAATGAAACCAATAGATTCAATTGAACTCTATGCTCTCTAAATTGAATTACTAGCCATTATAGAAAAAAATACAAAAACATTAAAGCAATGCGTATTAAATTTTAGGTTTCCCCATTGTTTTCGAAACTATATCAAGTCAAATGGATTTTGAGGTTTTTGGCATTCAGTTAGACTACACAACATATCATGAAAGGGTAGAAGATATGGCTGCTGCATTATTGTCGGTAGGCAACAAGACAAATTATTTAATTCAAATCATTAACATTTTATTTAAAATGTTACATTACATTTTGACGCAGTAAGTGATTTATACCTAGAAAATAACACTCTTTTATAGCACCCAAAATGTAGGTATATCTTAAAAGACAATCGAGAATTATTCCTTGCGTAGTGTTGACAGACTATTAAAAAAATGGGAAATCATACGAAGTTCTGGAATTTGTGTTGGCGAATTCAGTATCGACAACTATTTTATTGTCGTTCCAATATTTACTAAACATACTATGTGAGTACCTTCTCAAGATGGAATAAAAGAAAATGGATGAGTTATAACTTAGAAGGTTTTTGACAAAGATTAATGACATATTTCTGGGTTTGATTTTAATTATCTAATTTTCAAACCAGCATTCGAGAATTGTGATAAATTCCTGGAGGAATTTGAATGTGAAATTCACAAACAACAAACAAATAGTGCAACTAACTAAAAAAAAAAAAAATGACATTGTGCTGTATCATTACCGTCAATTTCCTTGGTAGGCTTTTTAAGTTGGACAAGATTATCTTTCGGTTGATCTCCCACTCATTCTTTGGCCTGGTCAAATAATACCGAGATGGCGGAAAGTTGGAAAGAATCGAGGGCAAGCTGAATTTCATATATGCTTTAGAAGTCATTTAAACAATTATCTTCAACAATGCCTCTAATAATCCGAGCCGCGGAACATGTTCAAAATGGTGCCTGAAGTAGCGGCGGGGAATAATGTTCAAAAATGTTATAAGCTTGTTGTAATCAGTCAGAGATATAAAACTACATTTATTGGAAGCATAATTAAATTATTTAAAAACTTTATTTAAACCATTTTTACGCTCATAAGGTAAAAAAATTAAAATAACCGGCTAGAAAAATACTTCATGATTATTAAATCGGGATTTTGAGGTGGAAGAAATAGATTGAATGCAAAATACCGCCAAATAAATATAATAGCACTGTCCATGAAGTTACTATTTCACTGTATATTTTTAACAATACTCCTAAATTCAGACTATGTATACATGTACTTGTAAGCTCTTTTAAGACAGTTCGACTGGACAATTCTTATTTTATTCTATTGTTGATATCGCCGATTTTAGTATTGGAACAATTAACGGAGAATACTTTTATATTCATATAAATCTTTTCATATCTTAGGACGAATTATGTTTGTCACTCTAAAATCCAGATTGCACATAGAAAACGACAAACTCCGAAATGTTTCTTCTGAGTTACCAGGTAAGGATCATCTGGGGCTCATATCTCCAAAGTCTTTTAAGCAAAATAAGTAGAGATTAAATTTGAATGAAAATATTTTTTACTTTGGACATTGCTAAATCGGAATCCATACATAAAATTAAATGCTTGAATGATCTTTTTCCATGTGCACGGTTACAGATTTGGTATAACACAATACCATCTTGGCAAGATTAATGGAAAAAACATCAACAAAAAAAGCGAAATTTCATATTCAACCTGTGAAATGATTGGACATCCTTCCTAAAGCTAGTCGATAAAGATATAAAAGTCATCTAAAATTGTATTTGTGATTGGATTGACAAAATAATATAGTCAAGAAAGAAATATTAGTGGAGCTATAATAAATTCAATTAAATCTTTATTTCTTTATTTATTCACACCTGTCAAAAATGCCTCATCAAAGTAGAAATAAATTATGGAAATATATAATAGAATAACTAATACCATTTTAGCGGTAATGATAGGAGTGCAAGGAGGGCCGGAGCCAGACGGGATTGGTTGTCTGCTCTTTGAATCCCGATTTTTAGACCGAATTCAGGATAACAAAGAATATTTTGTTAAAAATATACAGTGAAATAGTAACTTCATGGACAGTACTGTCATATTTATTTCAGGGTATTTTGCATTAAATTCATTTCTACACACTCAAAATCCCGATTTAAAAATCATCATAAGAATTTTTCGGACTGCTTATTTTCAATTTTCACAATTTTTTTGAGCGTAAAAATGGTTAAATAAAGTTTTTAGATAATTTAATTATGCTTCGAATAAATGTAATTTTATATCTCCATGACTGATAACAACAAAGTTATAGCGTTTTTAAAAATTATTCTCCACCGCTACTTCAGGCGCCATTTTGAGCATATTCCGTGACTCGGATTCTTGGGGAGTTTGTAGGAGATGTATGTTTTAATGATCTCTAAAGCGTATGTGAAATTGAGATTGTCCTTAATTCTTTATACCCTAAAGTGAAATTTGACTCGGGTATACTCCTAAGACCGGATTGAGGTTAAGATGAGATTTGAGGAATGGCATTTCGAGATTTAGTTTTTGCGATCGTTGCGAAAGTGTACAATGGTAACATTTGAAATTTAAAGATGCCCATAGTCATACACAAGGTGTTAATGGCATATTATTATATTACTGCCGATTCATACTGTACAATCAGACATACTAGTCCTCAGCGGATTTAGGGATAAGAAGAACCTCAAAACAATAATATCAATTTTTGACACTACTTATATATTCAATTAGATAATTATTTATGCTTACGAAGCTCTGAATCTTTAGAAGTAAAGAAGAAATGTATCTGCATGGATCGTAGACACATATATTACATCACAGAGAGTAAGAAAAAGATCGCACTGAGAAAATTTATTTTTCAGCTATGAATGAAAATAATTTTATTCTGCGACAAAATCCCCTGAAAATAATTTAAATGTACAGAATTCATGTTGGCTTAATGCTATGCTGCCCAAATGCATTAGGTCGCTACATACAAAGCATACTTAGTCATATCTATTAGGCATATGACTGTTAACATTATTTCTCCTTCTTATCATGGTGGGGTAAAAGTAAGGTGTTCAATTAGTTCTGAAGTTGACCACCATTCCATTCAGAGGCGAATCAAGAAAAGAGAGGATCCGCTTACAGCTTAATTTGGTCCTACTAAGTTGTTAAATAATTTGGGCCCTTTAAAAAAAAATTTCAACATAGAGGCCATAGATTTAATTTTAATTTTTTTTTTAGATTTATTCGATTATTTTATAGTTTTTTTTTTTTTACATTTTCCGTAATTTCTTGCCGAATATGTTAAGTTAAAATATTTTACGACCTGGTGCCTCGCTTAGTGCGCCCCTGATTTCTTTCATAAGATTCAGAACTATTCTTTGCACTTGCTCAAAAACTACGTTTGACAGTTCAGAGCCCTGTTCAGAGGTAGGAAGCGTGATGGAACAAATCGACAGGTGGATATTACACATGTTAACACCTAACTTTCTTATAATCGCAAGGGTGTAGCTTCTTTAAAAGTCTCTGATATTTTATAGGATTTGATATGTCCTAAGCCTAAGGAACACATCCTTTATCATCTGAAATGACCTCAACTTATCTACCACTTCATGAGCTACTAGTCTTTCACATTTTACTGTGTTTGACTTCTTCTATGTTCTAAACTTCTTATTCTTTAATTTACTCCAAGAAATAATCTTAGTCCTTATCTGGTTTCATAAACCTTTCAATTTTTTATTTCTGTTTAATTACTATTACACATAATAATTATCAATGTCATAGTTCCATTAAATATTTTTTATTTATTTTCGCAGCCCATATTAACACATCTGAGTGATAAAACCTTTAACATTGTTGGATACTCATACGGTGGATTGATAAGTATGGAGTTAGTTCGACATCTAGAAAGTCTTGGCTATCAAGGAAACCTGATTCTGATCGACACTTCGCCGAAAATGATGAAAGTAATGACACATACAGACTATTCAGATGAATTAAATGACGTTGCACAAGTTTCTTTCATTTTGAAGCTGCTCGACTATATAGGTGCTAGTAAAATTAAAGCGCAGGTAATCTACTATTATTTTTTATATTAATGTTAATAATGTTGTACCTGTTTATTAATAAAAACACTAGATCCCCTTGTATTTTAAACATTTTATTAACGTACTATTATTTTTACAATGTTCTACAATTAAATATATATATATATATATATATATATATATATATATATATATATATATATATATATATATATATATATATATATATATATATACTCGTATATTATATATTTAATTGTAGAACATTGTAAAAATAATATATATATATATATATATATATATATATATATATATATATATATATATATATATATTGTAATCTCCGTTAATGGGCCGTATCTTCATCATACGTGGCTCACTTCTGAGTTATTATACGAATGAGATGAACAGTTCTCAGACTCGTTTTGGCTTAGACAGAGAGCTAGCAAGTTGCATGGGAGAAGGTGATGAGACCGAATCCCACAGGGAAAAGATTTTTAGGAAGGAAGCCGGTGATTAGACCGAACTCCCCAGAGAGAGAGAGAGAGAGAGAGTGAGGGGGGGGGGGATAAAAGGTTGAAGGATAGATGAGAATATCAGGCATCTAGCCTGAGAGTACAGTGCCCATACTAGACCCCAGGATCCTCTGATTCGGTCAGTGTAAGACTCCTCTAAATATACTACTTATCACTGATCGCTGGGTAATCTTTACACTGATAAGTTTAATAATTATCTATGTCTGGCGAAATTAGAGAATCTTTCAGTCCAATGTCTATTGTTATAATAGGAATACATATCATACATTATATAAAAAACATTAAATCTTAATAAATACATTAATTATACTGACCAACCGTAGTTTTGGTGCCAGTTTTGGTTGCTGATTTCATATGAATATGGTGCCCTAAATTCAAAGATGGCATTAGTTTTTGCCTAGAAGGTCAAATTTCTAAGATATAACGTTTTAGTACAACGTTTTAGTATAACGTTTTAGTTTTAGTATGTACGTTTTACGCTATATTAGGTTAAATCCATGAATCAAATCTAAAAATTAAACATGAAATTTTTATTGTTACATTACATAAATATTATTATATTATACAAATATCATTATATTATACAAATATCATTATATAATACAAATATATATATATATATATATATATATATATATATATATATATATATATATATATATATATATATATATATATATATATATACGTACAAAGATTGTACCAAGTCATCGATGGAACCAACTAGTCACTCAATACTTCGGAAGTTTCTTTTTCATGATCTTCCGGAATATATCTTGGAAAAGTCCCTTTCTAAACTCCAGCAATAATCATCCATCATGTGCGTATCCCATCTTCCTTGATAGCGGTCCTCCATAATTTTAACATCTTGATGAAATCTTTCACCTTCTTCCTCACTGCCGTCTCCTAAATTTCCCGGGAAATAGTCCAGGTGGCTATGTAAATATTGTACCTTAATACTCATGTTGCACCCAAAGGATTTGAATTTTTTAAGCATATCGTTTACTAGTTCAACATGGTTTTCTGCTTTTCATTGTCTCAGAAAATTTCCAACAACTGCAGCTGCAGCAACTTAATGAATTTTCTTATTTCTGGACCGTTAAATATTCCTGATTTAATTTTTTTCTTACTCAGATGAGGCATTTTTCTCCTATAAATGCAAAACGTTAATAACGTTATTTTCTACAACGCCCATGCCTTCCTCTCAGGCTACTCTTGTCTAACCCAGTGTTGTTTTTTGTCTCTGCTATCCCAGAGGCACAAGAAACCAGGATATTTGGTATAGCCACTTTGCTGTCCGAGGAGAAAGTTTACCATTTTTTAGACCACACAAATCACCAATTGATGTTCACGATACCTTATCTTCTCCAAGACCAAAGCTATGGTGCTATATGTTTCTTTCATTATCATCGAGTAAGCAATTCGTATTGAACCATATTTGTTTCCATTGTGTAGAACACATTTCAAGCTTAGCTTTGAGCTATCAATAAATAGGCGCCAATCATCTGGAAAATATTCAGGAAGACTCATTTTTTCCAGGAGTCCTCACTTACCGTGACAAAATACAAGATTTTCTTCTTGAGAGAAGGTAGCAGACATTTTTCTATTGTACGGTAAAAAGTAATTTTGGTTCCTTGTTCCAGTAAATTGTTGTCGTTCAACCAGGAAACCAGTAGTAATTCAGAAGCTTCTTTTGACAGGTTAAGATCTCTGACAAAGTTATTTATCTCATCCTGGTTGAAACGTTGAGGAATTGTTGACATCCCCTCATGATTACTTTCACTTTCATCAGTATCAGAAGGGTGATTATAGGGTGAAATGCTGGGATCGGTACATCCTGTGAGGTGTCAGGCGTCTTGCAGAGACTAAATCAGGATAAGTCCACTTGCTATGGTTGTTTCGAATGATTCCAGTAATATTCACTAGACAGAAATAACAGTCATCGGTGTGGTTTTTGGGTTCTCTCCAAATCATCGGTACGCCGAATTTCAAACTTTTTCTTTTCCCGTTAGTCCACTGGCTTAAATGTTTTGTACAAATTTTACAAATCTGTTACGGTGCCCAGGATTTATCCTGATCACCGAGCTTAACACTAAAGTATCCATGATAAACTCTCTTTACAATGTCACTAACAGTCATTCTGTTATCTTTTAATGTGTATTCTCCGCATATGTAGCAAAACACATCAGGATGATTTATACAACTTCTTCTACTTGAACTCATTTTTTATCAACTTCGAACTATCCTGCACGGCTAAAACTGACCTCAAATTTTGTTGAAGCCTAAAAATGAAGGATTAATTCACAGTGACAAAGTGGGGATTCCCATCCTGGTTAAGCAGGAAGGAAGTGGCTTGAATCAAGCAGGCGGTTTTACTTGCTTTTTCACAGTTGAACTGATAGAAAAAAACTTATTTCACATTTAGATTCAGCGTCCAAACATAGATAAAACTAGTTCCAAAATCCTAGGCACCAAAAAATTACTTTCTCTTGTAGGCCTGTGTTATCTACAAAATAAGCTATTTTTAACAAATGCGCTTAGAATGAAATAGGCAGATTAATTCCTTTATTAAATTCCGCTGCTAGGAGGCGCTGGCGTCGGTCTCCCAGACTACCCTTTTCTCTGTCATTTCTGTTTGCCACCTTTGAGCAGAGGGGTCCAGCTAGGTACAGCTGTGACAGCGCTCTATTAGCCTTACAGCTGTATAGCATTTTTTATTATATTTTTTTTTTGTTGAAAATTACAGCATATAATTAAAAAGAAGTGTCATTTTAAAAAAATAATACATATTATTTAATAATGAAATAAAAGAAAGACCTTTTAGAAGGTATTATGCAGTATTTAATAATAAAAAAGGAAGGGGCCCTTTTTTAAGATATTACAATAAATATATATATATATATATATATATATATATATATATATATATATATATATATAGAGAGAGAGAGAGAGAGAGAGCGCTAAAAATTAGTTCCCGATTGTTTTTACTTTCCTTACCGTATAGGTAAGGAGTGTATTATTCGGGTCAAATTTTCGATTTGCACGCACTTTTTAATGGATCTACACATTTTAGAACCCCCTGAGTCCAAAAAACGCATTTTTGGCCATTGGTCTGTGCCACAATAATCTCTAAAACTGGGTGGACCGATTTTGTTGATTATTTTTTTGTTTTGTAGGACTTAGTCCGCCGATGATTCTGTACCGAATCGGCCATCCTGTGCGCAATACCCGATAAAGGAGTTTTTGAGTTGAAGAAAGTTACCTCAAATCTTCCACCTGAAGTACTTGTAAAATCACTTCAAAATCATTCGAAAGGTAATTGAATTTCCTACAAAACAATAATAAAAGCATCCAAATTGGCCCAGTATTAGCAGTGATATAGCGTTTTTAACTTTATACACTTCTTATAAATTAGTTCGCACATGTTCTTGAAAACTATACATTTCCTGGAATATTCCAGATGTCTATTTGAGAAACAAAATAATCTTAAAAGAAAAAAAAAAATAGTCGGACTTATATTAGAAACAGCAAACATTTTTTGTATCTGACTTTAGCCCAAAGAAGTAAAGAAAGTGAGTGTCCACTCACACCAGATATTTAATTTCCATATGGTATATGTTGAAATTAATTTGTAAAGCAAAATATATTTAGCTATAAGAATTATTGAAACAAAAATGGTATGGGGAATTTTTTTTTTAATTACGGAAAGTTTTTTTTTTTTAAGGGTATGAAAATCTGTCCCTTAATTAGATCCGTCTTAGGTCTGTAAAGTGGATTTTACATTTAATGTTATAGAATATATTTAAGATAATGTAGTGTCTTAGGATAGGGAGAATGTCCCCGAAACGTCACGAATGTTCTATAATTTGATTTATTGAATAAAGTTGTTTGGATTGGAAATAAGTAATGTCCAATAATGATTTTTTGATTTTTTTTTTTTTATAGCCTCTATATACAGAAGTCGTGTATATAGAGTACTTTAATAATTGAATTAAATCTTATTTAATTCCTACTTTTAATCAAAATATAAATATTCCCTTTTCTATATCAGTATCTACAATACATAGCACAATATTAGGTTTTAATTGTGAAGAACTTTAAGTTCCCATTTAAAGCAATAAAACTTATTTAAAAAGGAAAAAAAAAACATTAAGGTCCACTATCAAGAAAAAATGAGGGTTCCACTTTAAGAACACAGAAGGGTCCAGAGTTTAGGCACAAAACAACATTTTCTTATAGCCTCATTTTTCATTTTTTAAATCATTAGCAACGGGTGACTACTTGAAAATTCACTAAGACTACTTCTTATCGATAGAATCATTACAGAATAAAGACACTTGCCGTCATTCAGAAATGATGGTCTTACATAAACAACGCACCGTAAATTATTTTCATGACTCCACTTATAGGTTTTAGGCTACATATACAAACTTCTCATCCTTTATCATATCCTGACGTTAGTCCTCCCTTTATAATGGTGGGGTATTTGGTAGCAATTTATTTATCTGAAACAGTTTCTTTCATTAAACAAATAAAGTAACAGGTTAGCGGGTGGAGAGGACGCTACCAACGGTAAAAGAGAGAAACACTGAATATACCTGTTTAATTAAACAGAAACAGATCCCTGCAACAGATATGCTACCTAAAACCTAGGGGTGGGATGTGAAACAGAAGCAATCTCTTTATTTGAAACAGTTTTCATGAACGAATCTGTTTGGTTGAACAGAAACAGATTCCTGCTACAGCTATGCTTCGTCATATGTAGTGGTGAGGTTTGAAACAGAAGCAATCTGTTTATTTGAACATACCTGTTTAGTTTATTTATTCAAAAGAGGACCACTTTTGACGCGCGTCCCTCACTCACACCCCCTCTCACTCACACTCTCTCTCTCTCTCTCTCTCTCTCTCTCTCTCTCTCTCTCTATATATATATATATATATATATATATATATATATATATATATATATATATATATATATATATAGATAGATAGATAGATAGATAGATAGATAGATAGATAGATAGATAGATAGATAGATAGATAGATAGATAGATAGATAGATAGATAGATAGATAGATAGATAGATAGATAGATAGATAGATAGATAGATAGATAGATAGATAGATAGATAGATAGGAGATCCGCAAGAATATTTTCTTTACCTTGTTTGTAAATAATATTATAATAAGTTCAATTGGGATAGATAGAAAATTAGATCACCAAGAATTTCATCAGATCTGGCTTTCGTCTTTAAATTTTCTAGTGGTTTGTGATCACTGCAGACCGTGAAGTGACATCCAATCAGGTAATACTGCCAAAACTTAATTGCATCCTTGATTGCTTTGCATTCCAAATGAATGACATCAAGGCGTTTCTCTCTTTCTGAGAGCTTGCGTGAATAATACGCAAATGGATGTAAAACTCCATCTTCTTGTGGCTGCTTCAGTGTTGCACCGATGCCTTTGTAGCTGGCATCAGTTTCTATGAAGATAGGTTTATGAATATTGCTATGTTTTATCTAAATTAAGTTGATATATATTTTAGCTACTAATATACTAATCTGTATATAGGGATGCCATTGGGCAATCATTGAGGATGATTATCCCAAAAAATCATATTATAAGTCAATATGAATTACTTATATTGTCCTCTAAATTGGATACCTTTCCAAGGGCCTGATGTGTGGTTACCATTATTTAATAATTAACCAAGGCAATGTTCCTACTTCTAAGTTTAATAATAATGCTAATAACCATAATGCTAATCAAATTTATTGCTATCAATAAACTGTTACAAGAGAAAATAATAACTGTTAACCATGGAATGATTCAGACTAGACCTAGCCATTAACTGTTCTAACATATATCTCTTATCTGTAATAATTGGTGTTGATGGTCCTTCAGCATCTCTTCATTGGGTTCCCCTGCATACCTTAAGTCATGGAGCCAGAGACAGAGCATCTGTCATCTTCAAAGGAAAGACCTTGTAGTCCTGCGTCAAGCGAGATCAGAGAAGCATTCCCCTTTCGTTACCTCCTCCGCTTCGGTCCCCCTTTCTTCCTTGTTCTCCTAAGAGGGGGTCGAAGACGTTGTTGGTTGTTTAGATTCCCGGCACCGGGCGGCACATTTTCCATGATTGGCCAACCAGTTTTATAGAGGGAGAAAATTCCGGGATTTCAACGCATGGCTCCACCCCTTGTCATGGGTGGTCCGGTCTCCTCGAATCCATTAGTATATATTAGTATAGCTCTAATCGAATGACGCCCTTCCCAGGCCTTTGCCGTTTTTTTCTGGAGGCCAGGCGGTACCAAAGGGTGACCATTTTCTTAAAATTGATTAAGTCTTCCTAGACGGACCACCTCTTGCCTTTGTCACACTGCCCACTTCTCGGTAGGTTTTTAAACTAACTTATTACTTATATTTGCGGGTAAAGGTTGTGGTAACATCTGCCGTCGCAGATGTCAGTTACCTCTCTACCTACCTGCTCGTCCCTTATCACCTTTTGTTCGCACCCTGTGCTTGTTATATTTAATTTGTGCCTAAGAATAATATTGTCCAATATCAATACATATTAATTTCATATATAGCCAGGGTTGGTGAAGAGCATAAATAGTTCTCAATGTGTTGAACGTGATCTTCCAATTCCTAGAAAAAATCAAAATACCATCGATATAATTTATACAGAAATCGTCTAAGTTATTTCGCCGAATAATATTTGCCAATGTCCTCTGGATGAAAGCCGAAGCATTCTTAATCCGAAATGGGAGAACTCTGAACATGAACTTTCCATATTATGTGACGAATGATGTATTTTCTCTATATTTTTCTCTGAATGGTATGCACAAAAACACGGAGTTTATACCCAAAATTGTGAATTATTCACAATTGGCTACTTTATCGATAATATCTTGTATAGTAGGAAATGGAAAATATTCTGGAACAACCAACTTGTTAAGTTTTCGAAAATCTATACATAGGCGGGATTTTCTTTTCTCTTCTTTCTTGTACGCAAGTGTAACATGAGAAGCAAACGGCGAACCCGATTCTTCAATAATCCCTGCCTGTAGAAGTCCCTCTATTTGTGACTTTATTTCTTCATCGTCAGGTATGGAACATTTGTATGGGTGAGAGGTGACATATTCTTCTCTGATTAACCTTATTTCTGCTTCTTGTGAGCGCACCTTACTAATGTCGAACTCGTCTTTAGCGAACAAATGCTTGTACTTTCTTATTAGAAATAGAATCGTTTGTTTATGCTCTTCATTGTCAATATGTTTTAAATTCATTTCCTTTACATTAGAATTCTCACTGAGATTTATTTCCATCTGATCGCAAGGTGATCGAAAAATAATACTGTTCTGATCGTCATTAGCTGTTTGTCTGTAAGTTTATGACCTTCGAGTCACAAGTATATTGCAAAAATTTGAAGATTTTCACCTTGTATCAGCTTGAACTTATTGATGGCATCCTTTCCTAGTAGTACATCATAGGAGAAATTATTATTCTCGACAACATAACAAGTAATATAATCAGTAATGCTACCAATTCTAAGTGTTATCTTGGCCCGGGCTGAGGTGAAATTATGTCCGCTGATAGTTTTTAGTACTCCTTTTTGTTCTATTAATTTTATCTTCGGCAAGTCAGCAATTCGTCGATTACTTAATGTAACATTAGATAGAGCCACAATTGTAAACTATATTTACCTTAAAATCGTCATTTACGACTACATTCAGTTTTATCAACGGATCTAATTTCGCCCGGCTCTCTAGTTTAAAGCTTCAGTTTCAAGATCCACCATACACACCTCAAATTCACTCAAATCAGTTGGCCTTTCAGCTGTAATTCTTCCGTTGCACAAATAGAACATGGTTTTCGCTGAGTATCATCCTTCTGTTGATCATATATTTTATCAGGCTGTAAGACAGATTTGTTATTTAAACTTGGACTTGAAAGTGCCTGCTTATTTTTCCTACTAAAGGCATTTTCTAATTTTCTCAGTTCTGAATATAATTTATCTATTGAGGTGATCTCTTCTCTGTCGAGCTCTTCCTGAGCTTCGTTAGGCAGACCAAAAACGATTAGGTTAATGCGGGACATCTCAGTTCCTTTAGGCTCCACTTCCATGCATAATCTCTCTTTCGCAAGCGCATAGTCAACTAAGGAACCGCCTAAATATTTATAGCTAAAAGCTCTCTTATCTAGAGACCAACCCTTATCAACGAAAACATTCAGGAAAGAACTGTTCCAGATCTCCCAGGAATCGTGTAGACCGATCTTCTTTAAATTTATTTCTTAGCGATCAGTCATTAACAAGGAAAAACCGCAATGTTCGATTTTTTAGAACATCAGATTTTATATGGAAGCGGATACACTCTTATTAAAACCTACGTAACCACCAAATGTTCTTGTCCTTGGAGATACAAGGAATAACAAAGTCTTTCTTAGTTGACATCCGCATGATGGTATAGAAGGATCAATCTAATTAGGGATTGATAAATTATTTTCCACTTCTATAAATTTGTTTTATTGAAAACTAGTTTCGAATGACTTTTCTGTTTGATATAATCCATTTAAACCTTGGTGAGTACCATCATGATTTCTTGTCTTAATTAAATTCATAATTCATAAATGTTTTATAATACTGATTTATATCAATCTAATTTAATATGTATAACAATACCAAACTATATTTTGAATTGCTTATTTTTGAATTTTTTGTGTGTTTTTAGAACTGAGGATGAATGTATAACATTCAAAACTAGTTTTAAATAAAACAAATTTATAGAAGTGGAAAATAATTTATCAATCCCTATTTAAAGTCTTTCTGACTCTTTTTTACAACTTGCACAAATAGCTGCTCCATCTTCTTACTTGCGATCTTGTAATTTAATTTCTAAGATTGTTTGAACTTGATTTATTCAGTAAAACATAATGAATTAAATTACACGTATTTACTGTAAGAGTGAAGCAAACAATAATAATTGATAAATCAGAATAAAATAAGTAGAGAGTTTCAATGATGCGGTGGAACATATGGGTCAGGTAGCTTCGGAACCTTAAATATACATATATATATATATATATATATATATATATATATATATATATATATATATATATATATATATATATATATATATATATATATATATATATATATATATATGTATAAGTAGTTTACAGCCAGTGCTGCAATGAATTTATTTTATGGTCAGATTTTAATCCATAAATTCGCGTAACGATTTATTATTGCTGTTACGAAATAATTCGGTAAATGGGTTGTCTAAATACCATTAGATTTTTGTTAGCTATTTCACTTAGTGAAATATCAGTGCTGCAGATTTCATTAGCATAGCTGATGTTTATAAGATCATTGCTAATAATTATTAAAAATTTATAAATGGGCATTCAAAATTTAGTAAACGGAAATCTTTTGGATTAATACAAATCAACAAAATTGATTATCTATTAAACGACTCTCTCTTTTTTTTAAATATAACGAAAACAGAAACAGTTAAATATAATTTTTAAAAAAAATCAGCGGTCTGTAAAATATATATATATATATATATATATATATATATATATATATATATATATATTTGTTATCAGTTTATATTTGTTATGTATATTTAGTTTATATTATGTATATTTTTTGTTGTCAGTTGAAGATAAGTTAGGTGAATGAATATGGTGAATTTGATACAACTTCATTTTTCATAAAACGTAATGTTTTTTAAAGTTGACTGACTAAAATATATATATATATATATATATATATATATATATATATATATATATATATATATATATATATAGGTTTAGTTATAGTTATATATACCTGTTATTAAGTAGTTCAATGACAGCAAATTTCAAATATGTTATTATAATGTGCGCTATATAGATTTAAATAATGTAAGTTAAAAATAAAAACTACGTTTTAAGACACAAAATATAACATGTATATTCAATGTTATAGGTAAAGGATACATTAAGAAATTTGCCTGGGTGGAGTTCGAAACTTGATTACATGCAGCAAACCTATAAAGCAGAACTTCCTCTAAGCGAGACATTCACGAGGCAAATATTTCAAGCTGGTTATTGTAGATTATTATCAGTATATGAACTTAATGACTTTCCAGAAAAGTTTATGTCATCAAATGTTTCACTAATTAGACCTACAGACAAATTTACTCTTAAAAATGATGATTATGAACTGTCAAAGGTAATTTGAATTTCTTAACCAGATTCAGTTATTAAATCTTAATTTATCTTATCTGATCCATTACTATAAATTAACATTAGGAATCAATATTCTAATGCAACTTACCAGATTTCAAATTATATCTACACTGAAAAAGTTATTTGTATAATATTGAAATAACTTTTATATTCCATGGTATTTTACTTCATGGAGGAAAAAATAAGAGACTGCGAGTATTTATTTACTGAGATATCGGGAGAATTCTGATCAGAAAAAAATGATAGACTACTCGATGCCACTTACCAGTACCAGTAAAACGTCCCATGAATAGAGATTGATTTAGTACTTCCATATTGCAAATCATTGTTGTTGAATAGAAAGAAAGGAATTTTGACAATACTGATGAAGGAATGCCTTATTGTGGGCACAGGATTTTATATAAATGATTTCCAAATACCCTCTCTACATGGTATTAGGAATGAACAAGGAAACATGGATCTGATTCTCAGAATCACGATCAGAACTGAAGATTCTCCCCGCATTGCCTCCAGTCCTTGAATGGGGTCTAATCAGTCTTGTGGGTACAACCAAATAACTATTCAAATAAAAAAAAATAGATGGAACCTGTCTAAAGAGCTGAAATTAAGGTTCCGAGAAATAACGCATGATTTACCACCAATCACTAACTATGAACATGTTTGTGATCATATTGGTTTGTGCTGCATCAAATACGAGATGTGAGATCATTTTTTTCCCTCCATTTCTTTCCTATATAACATTTGGCCTGAAATTCATCATTGTTCAAGATTCATATTTTATTTTATACTGGATGTGATAGAAAGGAGAAGAATTGACGAGTTTTAAAGATCACAAAAACTTATTTTCGGTGTTTCGGAACAATATTTCTTGTGTCTGAACAACCACATCTTATCAAATGTTATCAGGTTTTATTGAAATCCAATATATCACAAAACTTATTAGTAACTGGAGGATAAGAAAAAAATGCAGAGCAGATATCTCTTAACAGACATCATAGCTGTCATCAAGAAAGAAAAAATTAGATGCAGAGCTGGTTCGTCCTCTTCAAGGAGTGGAAGAAAACTTGAGAACAGAAGAAAACAATTATAATACCATCCTAGGTGGTAAATTTCTCATAACCTTTGTATTGTGTGACTGGAACAAATATAGCTAGTATGTGAGGAATTAAAGATTGGTAGGAAAGAAAAATAGATTAAAAAAAGAAAAAGACAAGCATGGTTTAATCTATTTAGCAAGTTCCACGAGCTATTACCAAACCTTAAATTTATAAGTAGGGTAGAAAATGTTATCGGAACTGAAGAGCATTCCCCAACCAAATAAATAAACTATACCATGCTTCCTTAAATTCAGAAGGAGGCTGGATAAAATGCTACAGGAAAGGGTAATTATACCCTCCTAAAAAAGCGTATGTCATCGCCCACCATGAAGAAGGATGGGACATATGATTTTTTGTTTGATTTAAGGGTAGTCAATGATGTCACAAGCTTCCCTATATTACATTTTTTCTTTATCACTTAAAATATTACAAATGTCTTAAGTTACTCGACATTGAGAACGCTTATTGGAAAGATCCTTGCCAATCCCTGCCAAGTGCTTATTTATAGAGGAGCGGACTGCATTTACTATCTCTAATAGGGAACTATTCCAATCTTGTCTCTATGGTAACAGTTAGTAGTCTTATAACTAAATTTGGAGCCATATATTTTATTTATCTCGAAGATATAGTTGTTGTTACTACTATTTTTGTTAAACATTTGAAAGTTCTCCATGAGATACTTATGCGGCTCAAGGGAACAAGTGAGATTGTCTTGGGACAACTGTCAATTTCCAAGGCAAGAACTCGCCTACTTGGGTAATTTTGATATTTCTATTACTGCTTAGTTCAGGTTTTCTGATACCTATTTCTCTGATCTTATCTATGGTTGTTAGGAACCAACAGCGAGGTATTATTAAAGCACAAGGTTATTAATGTAAACATAGGTTTTTGAAGGAAAGAAATTATGAATTCAATGTATTTACTGACATTCATTTAGATTATTTCTTTTTCTCCAAATTTTTTTAATAACACTCAAAATCGATTTGAAAAAATCAGTTTTTTTCCAATTTACTTCTCTTGACAAACTCGGCAATAATAGATATAGATAAATTAACTTAGAAAATAAAAAAAAGATTGAAAATAGGGATCAGATAACAGCTATTTAGTCTGTTACTAAAGCAACTAAGGAATATCAACACAATCTGTAGGTAAAATAAATTAATAAACCTCACCTCAGCCATGGTAACTAAAATAGAATTGTACTTTAATTTTTTATAGGGGCATACTGAAATAGGTGGAAGATAAAAATGATGCTATTTTGGCTTATATTTGTATTGGTGGAGTTAAGGTTACGTCAAACAATGTATGTTGTAAATGAATTTTAAGAAGTTTTCAAAAATCTTTGCATTCAGGATATATGAGTCTAATTATAGAATGTAAAGAAAAAAATTAATATATTGTTTTAATATAATGGATTTATTTTCAGTATTGCCAAAGTCCAGTTTCTGAGTATTATGTGGAAGGAAACCATACCACAATGTTACAAAATGTAAAGACAGCTAGAATAATCACTGGAATTATTAACCATGAAGTACCTTCCCCTGAAAAGATATCACTTCTTCATCCTCCAGTAGATATTAATGTAGTGAGAGAAAGCATTAAACAAATTTAATGTAACTGAATAATTTATTCGGACATGTAATACAAATTGTATATACATATCACTAATGTTCATAAAATATAATAAAAATTGTTTATCTCATTAATTTTTCCAGTTAATCTACTAACTTTTCTGATGTAGATAATAAAATCTAGGATAACAAGATGTAAGATTGTTTGATGAACCTATAAGTAGATTTCTGTCCAATGATGATAATCTATTAATTAGATAAATATACTAAATAAAAAGAAGAAGAAAGTAAAAATACCTAAAACATCTTTCATATGAAAAGGTATTCATTGTACAAATAACACAGGCCAACAAAAAGTTTTCAAAAAAAAAATTTTTGTTGGCCTGTGTTATTTGTTCTATGAAAAGGTATTCATGGGACAAATAACACAGGCCAACAAAAAATTTTTTTTGAAAACTTTTTTAACTTTAATAGTTGATCTTTATAGATTTTTATGTGCTCAATCTAAATCTGGCCTTAGTTTTTTTGTATCACCCATAGTTTTCCAGCAATATGCTTTGTATTATATAGTATAAACTCCTATATGGTATGAAACACTATGATACATCATAAGCATGGTTTGTATTTAAAGGATCTACGAGGTTTTTGCGTAGAACGTTCTTCTCACCAGGTTTTAAAGACTTCCTCACAGGCTAGTTCTTTCTGTACGAATGTTGATCCCTAGCCCTACTGTCTCATTCACACAAGAATCATGGAAATTTGGTAAAAGCGCCTTGCTGACCAAAGAGCATGCATGTTATTTTTAAATCACCACATATCATCCAACCATGAGCAGAATAGCCTATTCGATTTAACACTGTTTCTAGGTTTTCATAGTTTTCTTTATAATCAAAATTCTTAAATTGTGGGTGATACAGCTTTTTTGATATTATATTTGGATTCAGCACCCTAAAAACTATAGGAATAAGGTATTTTCAGTACAAGTTTTTTCATCGTTGACCTGTGTAATCAGGGTTCAGTCAACATGTTTTTTTTTAATTGTAAAAGCTGATGTTTCGGCCTAAATATGTGAGCCATCATCAGGGCTGAAATGATGATTGTTCACATTTTTGGGCCAAAACATCGGCTTTTACAATAAAAAGCCATGTTGACTGAATTCTGATTATTGATAAATCATATAATATAAATAATAAATGTAAACTGCGAGTTACATCATGGGATACCATGAGGTAAGTCACAGCGTACCATCTATTATAAAAAAGTATTCAATATCACTGTATATAAGTATAATAGCTGCTATCAATTACAAATCAAATGAAATACTTTTATAGAAAAAAATATAATATGATAAATCTTTTCCATTATATTATATTTTTCGTTAATATTTACTATCTATCTCACTAGAAACCAGTCATCTAATCATTTAGGAAGAATAAAGCCCCTTTCTAGAGATATTTCCTTTTACAGATTTATGGAAATATGTGTATACATACAGTGACTCAAAAAATGGATCACGTTATATTTTGCTTATTGCCAAAAATTTTTTTTTTTATAAAATTATACGTTAAAAGTAGGTTAATCATAAACTTTAAAATTTTATATTATAAAGAGTTATATCTTTTTTCAAAAACTATGTATTCCTTGAGTATAAATTTAAATATCCTCCTTATAATATAAATCATATTTTAAAAATTTTGAATACCAACATAAATTAATAAATATTCTTAACAACAATTAAATATAATATATACAATTATTAAATGATAAGGAATGATTATCATGTGCATTGATTGTATATTGAAGAAAATAGCTAGTACTGTAGTTTTAGTAACTAAAATAATTATTATGGAGGGAATACAAAAATTAGAATGGTCATATTCTTCAGTTTTATATAAATTATTATAATCTTACTGCAATAATAACTACAATATTTTATAAATAATCACATCAATTATCATAGTATAATGTTACTATACATTTATATTACATTACTAATTACACACACAGTACATATATATGTACATACAATACATTCAAATACTTTGTCCAGAAAATAAAATTTTAATCATTTACAATTAATAAAATATGACTAATATTACGGTGAAAAATATATGAACAACATAAAGCAGAATAGAGAAAGTAAATGAATACAAATTTTTACAAACTATTTATACATAAAGTTTGATTACTTACATAGATCACAGGAAAATAAATTAATTAATATTCTTAAAAGCATTCAAATATTTCATAGCAATTATATGTATATGTGTGTATATATATATATATATATATATATATATACACACACATATATATTATATATATTATGTAATATTTGAAACAAGTGTAAATCATTAATTTTCATAATTTGTTACAATTAATTATCCTCAAGAAACCTGATAAAGCATTAAAAATCGCAGTTGCATGTAAAAATCAATTAGACACATCTTAAAAATCATCAAATCAATACTAAAATTGAGATAATATTCGCTCATGTGCCAGCTTGATATAATTATTAACCTACAACACATACTTTCATGCATAAAACTAGACAACTTCTAAAGATAAAAATTTCTCTTTCTTGCATAACAACTCCTTCATTCGTGTAGCAGCATAACTGAAAAATATAAGAATTTTCTAACATTTACAAATATATCTATCATCAATCAAACACCATATGTAAAGCAAATATGAATAACATCAATTATTACTCTTTGAACATGGTAAATATAAAATATTTGTTGATTATGGTGAGACAGTCTTAATATATATTGAATAATTTCATGCAATATAACATATTAAATGAACACATAATAGTTCTTCATTTGCAATGATAAAATTAATACAAACTAATCAAAAAATTTGGTCAAAAATACTCCTGTAGGGGAGTCCATAGGGGAGAGAGATGTGTAATATGTGGCCACAAACGGCAACCCAACCTCTTCCCAACTCCACCCTCACCTTCACGTGGAGTGCCCCATTAAACCTAGCAACCCTGTCCAAGATGGGAGTGCCCAATCCTTACAAAGGACTGGGTAGGTGAATGGACGAGAGATGGGATTCTTAACAGAGCTGCCTAGGGGTAACCTGGGGCCAGGCCTGTCAGGATAATGAATGTTGGCAGCAGGGTATACATATTGGGGATAGTGGCGGATGAATCTAATCCACTGGGTAAACGGCAGCTCACTCAAGCCAAATCAGGAGGCCAAAAGTATGGGGAAGGCACTGCAAACTCCAGAGCTGAGGCGAAGGCAACTCCCTATGGGTTGAAGACCCTGAATTCAAGCTTCCAGGTTGGGGGTTGAGTGGAGGTGTCTTTTTTTTTCTTTTTTTTTTTTTATTCCATGAGGAGGTGTCATGAGCCACTACTTGCTGAAATAAATTTGTTGAGATGTCTAGCAACACTAGTCAGCAATATGAAAGGTAGAGACCAAATATCAATTTACCCCATTCCCATTTGGGGGACCCCAGTCCATGCCTACTCATATTCGTTATAAAAATCCCACAAGGAGAAGAATCAGTAGACACCACATCGATTCTAAAATTGGAAAGTTGGAATGCTTTAAGCATGTACTGACCCGGGGTACTCAAACTGCTCCTAGACCAATTAAGCACATATTTAATAGACATGGCTAGGATCCAGGAGATCTGGTGGATAGGGAGAGGCATAATAAAAAAGAATAGGCACATAATCAATTATAGCTGTCACAGGAAATATCACCAAAACGGAACTTTGGTTAGTAGGGAATAGGTTCAGGCAGCTGGTTATTGATTTAAAAGCGATCAGTCCAAGAATATGCTTAATACGCCTTTGAGGAAAGTTTAGGGGCTATTACATTTTCAATTTTCATGCTAGAACACTTCCGGAAGCTCCTTAATACCAATGCTCTCGATGATCACTCAGCTGAGATACTGGAAAGAGGAACAGTCGAAAACATGGTACCAACAAATGAGGACGAAGTAATGCCATCAAGAAATTGAGGACAAATAGGGCTCCAAGCTATGATGATCTTAATCCAGAATTGTTTAAACACAGGGGTTCCGAATTGACTAAAGCCTTGCAGGAGATCCTAATCTGTGTTTGAGAGGAAGAAAAAATATCTGAACATGGCACCAATCATTGACCTGCTCGATCCATAAGAAGGGTGACCCCCTTGAGTGCACCAACTACCGGGATATTTCTTTGCTGCCTGTGGTACAACTACAGAGGAGCGGCGCACTATCAGAAGAGTCTAGAGACTGAATCGAGTGTCGTCTCACTTGCGATCTCAGGGTCCATTCTTGTTAACTACTTGCCTCCTTTTTCTTATAAATTTGGTTTTATGCTCACCGCTTAAAGCTGTTTTTTTACAAGCAATTTTTCGATTGCTATGAAAATTCGTTTTTAGTAGTTTTGGGGGGTGCAAAAAACGAACATCAACTTTGTCTCTCCCTAAAAAAAATATTTTACCCCGCTTTGTTACGTCGCACAAATTTTATTCCGAGTTGCTACACCCATTGTGATTTAATTTTGTTAGATTCTAGTTTGCACCAATTTATGATAGTTACTGGGTAATTTCATGTTTTTTAATTATGAACTTAATCATTTATAATCATAATGGATAATATTAACAGTATTTATTTTTGTAGAAAATTAAATTAATTATTTAAAAAATTCAATTGCGATAGTAAAGTGATAATTTTATGGTTTTTAATTATGAACATATTCATTTACCTTATTTTAGATAATTAAATTAGAACTAAATAATGAAATTAATTATTACAAATGTTTATTAATCATGGCCTTGCATTATGAAGATCATTTAAAAAAAACATTACTTGATTAATTATTATTTAATTGTATAAAAATAAGTGAAATACTTATATTCTTATGTGAAAAAGGGGAAGATGTTAAGTACATTAAAATAAAAAGTAACTTTTTTCTTTAAAAAAACAAACAAACAGTTATATCCAAATAAGAATCAATTTGCAAACTGTGAAACAGCTTTTAGCGATGAGCATAAAACCAATTTATAAGAAAGTGCTGAAAAAGGAGGCACGTAGTTAACAAGAATGGACCCAGAGATCGCTAGTGAGACGACACTCGATTCAGTCTCTAGACTCTTCTGATAGTGCGCCGCTCCTCTGTAGTTGTACCCTGCCTGTACCTTACAAAATTCTGTCCAACATTCTCTTCAAGAGATTACTTCCATTTGCAGAGTAAGTGCTAGGTTTGTACCGATGTGGATTCCGGAAAAGGAAGTTGACAATTAACCAAATTTTCACATTGTGGCAAATACTTGAAAAAGGAAGGGAATATAAACTGCAGATCTATCACCTTTTTATTGATTTTAAAAATGCATATGATATAGTCAATAGGGAGAAACTATACAAAGCAATGGATGAATACAACATGCCCAACAAACTTATAAGATTGTGTCGGGCTATGATGGATGGAGGTAGAAGTAAAGTGCTGATTCAGGCTGAGAATTCGGAGGAATTTCTGGTCTCAGTCAGTGTTATACAGGGAGATGCATTGGCCTACCTTCTCTTAAAACTTGCCCTGGAGAAGGCTGTCAGAAACTCTAACATCCAGACCACCTCCTCAATCATGAAGCAAATAGTACTGATCCTAGGGTTCACTTATGATCTGGGCATAGTTTACAGGTCTAAAGTAGTTGTAGAAGAAGCATTCCTTGAGCTTAAATCCAATATGAGAAGCTTAAGATCAATTGTGAATGAGACCAAGACCAAGTATATGATCACGGGCCAGCAAGCAGAGCCGGGCTAGAAAGTGAGCTTCGGCAGATTCTCATTTGAAAAAGTGAATGAGTTTACATACTCTGTTGAGCCAAATCACTGACACAGAGAGATTTTGTTTTGGCCTAAAACCTCAGCTGAGAAGCAACCTCATCACAAGAGCCACAAAGTTGATCCTCTATAAAGTATTGATAGGTCCTGTCCTTACATATGGGACTAAAGTTTGGACGATGTCCAAGGCTGATATGCATTCTTTGCAAATATTTGAAAGACACATACTTCATTGCATCTATGAGGGGAGCCAAGTTGAGAATGAGTGCCGAAGGTGTACTAATCAGGAACTGTAGGACTTGACGAATGAGCTAGATGAGAGTCATTAGCCTTATTGGCAGCCCATGTGGCCAGAATAGACTCAGCTATCCCGAAGAAGATTCTGGCCGAGATGTTCCATGGAACAAGACAACAGGGATAGCCAAGGCTAAAATGGCAGTATAGAGTGGCCCACAATTCAAGATGCCTGCTTGGAACTCAGAACTGGAAAGCAGCTGCACAAGACTATGACACCTGGCATAGGCTGATTCAGGAAGCCATGGCTCACTACACCAGAGCTGTAGAAGTAAGTATACTCCAATAGTTGAGGCAGTATCACTGTGCCTTTATAGTATCTTCACTAAAGATCTAACTAATCTGACCATGATGTTAGTAGTATTTATTTATTTAACAGTGTTTTTAAAGAAATCCTAACACAGGGACCAAGTCACCAATAACCACTTGATCATATGATTTAGGCTTTTTATCGAGGAGTATAAAAATGTAGAAGTGGTAGTAAGTGGTGGGTGGAGAGGTCTGTGTCTAGTTCAGCTCTTCATCATTCACAAAACAGGTTATTACATAGAGTGGAACCTCGTTATACCATGGATTTAAAAAAAAACTGAGATTTATGTATGATCCTTATCTTCATTAAATACAATATGATCCCAATCTCAATTCAATACAAATGTGTTGGTGTTAAAATATTACATCGATTATGAAAAAGATTCAATTATATAATCAACCACTTATATCTTCTTCGAACATATTTTCAAAGAAGAACTAACAAAGCAAATGATTTATATGAAAATCTTCAAATTTTAGCTGATAATAGAAAGCAAGTGTATTTTGCAAGGATGTTGCCTTGGTTAATCTGAATTAAAGGTAAACTGTTAAAATGAATAGACAATGATCGACTCCAAACAAAAAGTCTAATCATGTTTTTACTGATTAAGGATATTTCAAACACTAAGACATCTCATAGACTTTGATAAATGTATATTATATTTTATATAGTAAGTGTTGAAGCCACCGCAAAAATGACTGGGTCTTTTGAATGAGGCTCCAAAGAAATATAAAGTAGCTCAGACATAAACATTTATTTGGAAAACCGAACTACTCATATTATATAATAAAAAAAAGCATTCCTATGCAAGCGGTGTCTTTCCCAGTACAAAGGACAAATATTACCTGTCAAAGATCCATTTTTAGACATTAAGACCTGATTTGTAATATTTTTAGACCTGTAGAGGGGTTCAACATTAATTGAAATTGTAAATGTAATGTTAATTGTAATGTTCAACATTACAACCGAACTGTGAAGTAGGAGGATCTGTTTGTAATTCTATCCCTTGGCCCTGAATGGAGTTTCGGAAAAATCTTCAAAGTTTGTATTTCAGATGAAGATCCAAATTCAGCTTCAAAACGCTCATGCGTCTTAACATCGAATGACCCCAAACAGAACTTAAGCCAAATGAATCTGGAAAGGTCTTTAAGGTTCATATTTCGAAAAGCCGTCGCACCATCTACTACGACCTCTGCTAAATGTTCCATTGAAAGGAAGTCAAATTTTGAAATAGGTTTACAATTAAAAATGTCAATCAGATTACCAGTGGCATGAATAGATTTATTGTCGTATTTTTGTACCAGAGTAATCCAGGTTTGTTGATAACCATCAGAAGTTGTCATAATAGCCGATACAGATTGTAGCGCTGAACCCTTTAAAGCAGACTTAAGGTAATTAAATTTTTGTATTTCACACAAATTTATATTATTAAAAATTAAGGATATAAATGTACGTTTGAATGATACCCAGTCAGAAATTTTCTCATTGAAAGTGGGAAAATCGATAGTCGGCAACTTGACACCCAACTCAAACCCCAGCTAATCCCTAAATTCATTCACAGATAGGCTGGTGAGAGCTGTTTCTCATTCAATCCCATAAGACAAGGCTTCATAATAAATATTACTAGTTTCAGATCATATAGCATCAAATCGTGAAATAGATTAATCTTCAAAAAATCTCGCTAAAGATTTTGCTTTTCTAAGATACATCTAAAATTTATCATGTAAATTATTTAAGGGAGATAAATGAGCATTATCAGTTGACGTCCGCATGATGGCATAGAAGAATCAATCTAATTAGGTATTGATAAATTATTTGCCCCTTCTATAATTTTGTTTTTATTAAAAACTAGTTTCGAATGTTATACATTCATCTTCAGTTCTAAATACACACAAAAATTCAACATTAAGCAATTCAAAGTACAGTTTGGTGTTATTATACATATTTAAGCAATTAATTTAATGTAATATAAATTAGTATTATAAAACATTTATGAATTATGAATTTAATTAAGACAAGAAATCAAATGCATGTTGGTACTCACCAAGATTTAAGTAGATTATATCAAACAGAAAAGGTTACATTTGCACTGAACTAGTTATGAAAGAAAGGTGGGGTGTTTATAGGTAAATGGTTTAGGGGTTGGGGTTTTTCCAGTAATGCCGGTGAGTAATTGTTTTTCTGTTATAGATGGAAATAAATTTAAGATTGGACTATTGGAGATATTTATTTGGTCATTTAAGCAAAAATCTGGATTGGATTTGAAGGATTATATTATTTCAAGTGCTTCATATATATTTAATTTGAGGCTGTTTTCGACGCGATGTATTAATTTAACTCCTGAGTCTTTGATGAATTTATGTTTTTTTTTCATTTAAATGAATTGCAAATTTGGAATTCTCTGTCTTATTATTATATGCACGTATATGTTCCTTTGATCTCTGATTTAGCGATCTTCCAGTTTTTCCCGTGTATTTGGCTGCACAATCATTTCAATTTAGTTTGTATACTCCGCTTTTTTGGAAAGGGTCTATTTTGTCTTATACATGATAAACAATTTTGTCTTGTATTATTATAAAAGATAACTGGGTTATTTATTTAACTTTAATTTATTTAGCGGTTGTAACGAATTGTTGACACCAGAGCTTTGTGCCTGTGTAACACCTGGAGTCCTTTTCATGCCCACACAGAAGGATTCACTAAATTTATCTAATGATTGCATCATTAATTTTTAAATTATTATGAATATGCTAGATTTCAGGGAACTTGTAACCTTTCAAACTTCCTTTATTTTTTGCTATTGCCCAATTATTATAAGCCCTTTATTATCTACCCGTTATTTTTTGCTATTGGTCTTTATTATAATTCTTTTCATTTAATGGTATGTTCAAAAGATGGTAAATCATGTTATTAAAGGCTGCGAGTTTATGTGCTATCGGTCTCCTACCTTCATTGTTTATAACGACATCCGTGTGGGTGAGTTTCCGGTAAATTCCAAATTCATGATGTTTGTTTTTTACTGAGATTTCTAAATCTAAAAAGTTTATGGTTTTGTTTTTTTCTAATTCTACTTTGAATTTAATCGAGGGGTTAATTTCGTTTAAAAAATTATTTATTTGTCTAGTCATACCAGATCATAGGCATATAATGTCATCTACATACCGATACCAGTATATGATATATTGAGCTAGTTGAGAATTGTTTGGGTCAAGAATTTTTTCTCATTTGTCCATAAATAAATTTGCCAGAAGGGGTGAAAGAGGGGAGCCCATGAGTAAGCTTTCTTCCTGTTTGAAGAATTTTCCATCAAATTGAAAATAATTATGGTTTATGCCACCTTATCAGAAACTGAAAAGAATCTTCTTAATAAAGGCTTAAAACACTGCATAAATTCACCTGTAAACTCAGAAATGTTTGAAAATCTTTCAGTTCATATCGAAACTGGTATATTAAAATATAAGAACGACTCTATTTCCAAATCCGTATGCGCTAATGTATTAAAAACCGAAATAGAAAAAATCAATAGGTCCAATGAAAATATATCAGCAGAATATAAAACAGCACGTGAATTGTCAGAAAAATTACGTGAAAATAATCTCGTAGTTATAAAAGCAGATAAAGGAAATACGCCAGTAATTCTAGAAAGAGGTAACTACAGAAAGAAAGTTTATGATTTCATAAAAAAAAACAGTTTTCCTAATATCTAAAATCCCGTGAATAAATTTGCCACCGAAGTCCGCGAGTTAATAAAAAACAGCATATTGATACTGGATAATAAAAAATACATTCTAATTGAGATGAATCTGCTACCTCCCCGACTATATGGCCTACCAAAAATACACAAACCGGAAATTCCCTTAAGGCCAGTCGTTACTTACATCAATAGCCCAATCTATAAACTTGTCCATTACTTAAACAATTTTTTCAAAACCTGAATCTCATTTTCCCCAAAACACAAGATAAAAAACTCTATAGCGTTAGCCAACAAAATTAAGAACATAGTAATTCTGGATAACGCAATATTAATATCATTCGACGTCACAGATCTTTTCAGAAGTATCCCATCACTAGAAACAATAGAAATTTTAGAACAGTTAATCTTCCAATCGAATCTATCACCGCTAGAAAAACTAGATCTTTACAATTTGATGTCTATTTGCATAAACCATAATTATTTTCAATTTGATGGAAAATTCTTCAAACAGGAAGAAGGCTTACAGATGGGCTACCCTCCCTCACCCCTTCTGTCAGATTTATTTATGGAAAAATTAGAACAAAAAATTTTTGATCCAAACAATTCTCAACTAGCTCAACATATCATATCCTGGTATCGGTATGTAGATGACATTATATTCCTATGGTCTGGTACAACAAGACAAATAAATAATTTTGTTAATGAAATAAACGAAATTCACCTCTCGATTAAATTCACAGTGGAACTGGAAAAAAACAAAATCATAAACTTTTTAGATTTAGAAATCTCAGTAAAAAACAAACATCATGAATTTGGAATTTACCCACACAGATGTCGTTATAAACAATGAAGCTAGGAGACCGATAGCACATAAACTCGCAGCCTTTAATAGCATGATTTACCGTCTTTTGAATGTACCGTTGCATGAAAAGAACTATAATAAAGAAATTGAAATAATATATTCCATAGCAAAAAATAACGGATACAATAAAACCACTATCGATCATATTTAAAAAAACCAAATACAAAAAATGACAATTAATGGTAACTATTCAACAATTCCCATAGATAAGTCCATCCAGACACATCAAGTTTTGATTCCATATTACGGCCCTATATCCACCATAGTCGGAAAAGAATTAAAAAAACTAGGATTAAAACCTGCAGTTAAAATAGAAAAACCCTATCCTCATATTTCTCTTCTCCTAAAAACAAAATAGACCCTTTCCAAAAAAGTGGAATATATGAACTCAATTGTAATGATTGTGCAGCCAAATACACGGGAAAAACTGGAAGATCGCTAAATCAGAGATCAAAGGAACATATACGTGCATGTAATAATAAGACAGAGAATTCCAACTTTGCAATTCATTTAAATGAAAAAAAAAAAAAAAACATAAATTCATCAAAGACTCAGGAGTTAAATTAATACATCGCATTGAAAACAGCCTCAAATTAAATGTATATGAAGCACTTGAAATAATAAAATCCTTCAAATTCAATCCAGATTTTTGCTTAAATGACCAAATAAATATCTCCAATAGTCCAATCTTAAATTTATTCCCATCTATAACAGAAAAACCAATTACTCACCGGCATTATTGGAAAACCCCCGACCCTTAAACCGTTTACCTATAAACATCCTACCTACCTTTCTTTCATTGTTAGTTCAATGCAAGAAGAAACCAGTACAAACTTTTCTGTTTGATATAATCCATTTAAACCTTGGTGAGTACCAACATGTATTTGATTTCTTGTCTTAATTAAATTCATAATACATAACTGTTTTATAATACTGATTTATATTACATCTAATTTAATATGCATAATAATACCAAACTATATTATGAATTGCTTGTTTTTGAATTTTTTGTGTGTTTTTAAAACTGAAGATGAATGTATAACATTCACAACTAGTTTTCAATAAAACAAATTTATAGAAGTGGTAAATAATTTATCAATCCCTAAAAATATATGCTTTTCAAACTTATTTCAAATATTTAGACAGCATTACATTTTACTTATAATTGTTATCAATCAACTTCCATAAGATCTTACAAAGCCCATTTTCAACCGACTGTGAAGAAACTAACAAAAATATTATATAAGACTTGCATACGACTTATTTTTATTAGGAACATATTTATTTATTGTTATATTAACTTTATTAATTCAAAAGTACATTTTCTTAGATTACTCTATCCAACATACTGAAGTTTTTACAAAATCATTAATGAAAGCTTGAAAATATTTTAAAGTTCATTACAATAAACATGCATATTTTGATAGTATGAGAGTTGTCATTGGAATAGTATAGTATTCAGTTTCTTAGGGAAGGAACTCCCCATTGCCCAGTCTTTGGACTGCAGCAGTCAGACAGCTACTAGACCTCCAGGTTGCAGAAAGAATTCACATTGAGGCCCACACATTACAATAATAATCAATAAACACAGCATACCATAAAGGTCACCAACAGTACACAATCTAGGGTCACCCCACCGTATCCGTATCCGTATCCGGGTAATAGGTCAGGGGACTTGAAGGAGGCAATTCTTCAACCTGACTCGGTGTAGACCAATAATCAATAAAGCCTATTACATCTTGAAGTATTACTGCAATGAAAACTTAAGAATGAAACCTCAGATGGACAATAAGGAGTATAATAATAAAAAATATAAGATTGGATTCTTCTTCTTCTTCTTCTTCGATCTTCCCATTCAAATGGCCAAGTCAGGGAATGACAGAATAAAGTCGGCGGTACTCCTGAGATCCTCCAGGTCGCCGTACAGCTTGGTCACCAAGTCAGTAGGTTGAGGCCACCTCTGCCTCCGTTGCTCCTCCATAATTATGCATGACTGCAGAATATGCTCTGTAGTCTGTTCGCCTCTTCCACATTCACACAAAGGAGTTGGGCCAATTTTAAATTTTTTGTGGAGATGAGAGTTGAGCCGATTATGACCAGTTCTGAGACGGAAAATTAAAACCTGTTCTTTTCTGGAAAGCAAGTAGTAAGGATCCTGGGGTTTGAAGTCTGGATGTTGATTGTTCCACCTCTGCTGAATTGATGCTTTATTTATAGTTTTAACTTCCTCCAGTCGAGGTATGGAGGTGATCTGAGGAAATTTGGAACCTTCCTTGGCAAGTTTATCAGCCAGCTCGTTTCCTTGTATTCCACAGTGCCCAGGAATCCACTGCAGAGTGACTTGTTCATATACAGTTGTAAGGCGTTCCAACTCAGAGGCAAGCAATATCAGCCCCGCTTTCCATTTGGACTTCAGGTTCAAAAGAACTGCTGCTGCATCGGTCAGAAAAACAATTTTTGATTTCTGGCTTCTCTTGAGGTCTATTAGAATTCTCGTGGCCTCCAGTAACGAATCTTGCTCTGCTCTGTAGTTTGTAGAGCTGAACCCCGTAGGAATCGCCTTCTCAAGCACATGACCATTTGGAAATTCCATGTGAATGCCTCCGCCTCCATTTCTAGTAGCATTTTCGGCTGAACCATCCGTATAGATTCTGGTCCACAAGTTTTTTGGGTAGGTTGAATTCACATATTCGAGTGCGCGAGCTCTAATTTCCAATTGATCTTGGTCGCTTTTCTTTCTAATCCCTGGAATAGTTGGAAAGATTGAGGGTCTGCAAGGAGACGACCATGGTGGGGAGTCCTCTGTTGCCTTCTTTATTTCAGGTTGAATTTCTGCCAACTGAAGTTCTGCTTTTATTGAACGTGTTTTGTGTAGGAAGCTTTGTCTTTTTATACGGTTTCGTATCCTTTGACCTACACGATCCTTCAGTGGGTGGTTAGGAATGCATTTTGCTTTTGAGTCCAAATTAAGCATTTTTATATCCCTCCTGTCCTCCAGTCTATGCAGGCCCGTAATGGACTCCATTTTATTTATCGGAGTAGATTTTAGACCTCCAGTAATAATCCTAAGTCCCTGATTTTGGACTACAGAGGCCTTTTGGAAATTGGAGTTTGCTGCTACTCCCCAACTGGTTATCCCATACTCTAACGTGGGCCTGACATATCCGGTGTAAAGAGATTTCAGGGTCTTATGATCTGCTCCCCAATTTGAGCCACACAATATTCTCATAAGGTTAGTTCGTTTTGCGGCCTTTACAACACATTTATCGATATGGCCTTTCCATGTTAATCTTGGGTCTAAGTTGATTCCGAGGTAGTTGGGTTTGTCTTCCTTCGTAATCAATCTTGCACCCAGCTTTAGATGTATGGATTCAGGAGCATTTTTGGATAGGCTGAAGATGGTGTACTTTGTTTTCCCAGTGTTTATCTTCAGTCCCCATTTTTCAGTCCATAAGAAGAGGCCATCAAGTGCGTCTTGCATCCGATATTTAGCAGCTATAACTGATGAAGTCTTGCACCAAAGGGCTATATCATCAGCATACAGCGAGGCGCTAACGTTATTTGGAAGATTATTTAATACATCATTAATAAATATGTTGAATAACGTTGGGGATAGAACTCCACCTTGGGGAACTCCATTTTTTATAAGTTCGACCCGGCTCTTTATTCCCCTAGAATGTACTCTGGCCTTGCGCGTTTTCAGGAAATTGTGAAGCCATATCAGTGCCTTGCCTGTTATTCCCATGTTTGCTATCTTAAGGACCAGACCTTCTATCCAAACTCGGTCAAATGCTTTTTCCATATCTATCCAAACAGCAAGGGTATGTTCCTGATTTTGGAATCCATCCTCAATTTCCTGAGTTATATATGCAACCTGATCTTCTGTGGACCTGTAATTCCTGAATCCTGCTTGCTCAGGAGCCATCAGATTGTTCTTTTCCAGGAACCAAGTAAGTCGTTTATTGACAATTCTCTCCATAAGCTTGCTCAGGCAGCTTAATAGAGTAATAGGCCTGAAACTGGAGAGCTCATGCTTTGGTTTACCTTTTTTGAGAATGGGAATCACGGCTCGTTCCTTCCAGATCTGGGGGATTTCCCCCTCATTCCAGCTGGTGTTTAAAAGCCTTAGGAGTCTCTTTTTTGCTTTAACTCCTAGGTTTATTATCATTTCATTCATTATACCATCTATCCCTGGAGAACTTTTAGTTTTCAGAGAGTCGATGGCATTATCAAGCTCGGATTGAGTGAAGGGAGTATCGAGATGATTCTGGGTCTTCTTAGAAAATTTAAGATGGCGTTTCAGCTGTCTGTGTACAGTTTTCTTTGTTTGTCGATCTATCTGAATCTCACAAGTCTTACTAATGTGTTTTATAAGCACGTCTGCAGCTGCTTTTCCTGTGAGAAGTTTCCCTCCGCTTTCAATGGTAAGATGGTCATACTTTGTATGGTCATCAGCCAATGATTTGGCTAGTTTCCATAGCTTATTGCCATTTCGATCTAAATTCAGATCTTCTGTTTTTTCTTTCCAGGTTTTTCTTTTTGATCGATTTATCTCTCGTTTTAGCTTGGCTGTGACTTCTTTCAACTTGATGCAAGTGTCTTCTCCAGGGTTTATTTCTGCATTGGTTCTTACATAAGACAGTTCCCTCTCTATAGCCCCAATTTCTTCAGTCCAAAAGGGTTTGTAATCCTTCCGTGCTCCTCTAGGAATACTCTCTCCAGCCGCCCGAAGAAGTGCCACTGTGAATTGCTTTGCGGATTGGTTGACCTTTTTCGATTTTGCATTTATTGTTGCAGTGTATATGTCCGTTAATTTTCCATATTTGTCCCATTGGGCTTTTTTGAAATTCCACCTAGGGAGCGGTATTACTTCGTGTGGTGGGGCTGCAATATCCACTGCAATTCTGATCGGTCTATGGTCACTACCTCCTAGCTGATTCAGAACTTCCCTTTGAGCAACGGTTGCCAGATTGTTCGTGGCGAAGGCTAGGTCCGGTTTAGAGGTTGTTTTCCATGTTCTGGAGTAGAATGTTGGGGGGTCGGAAGGTTGATTGAGCAGTATCAGCGAGCATTCAGTCTGCCATGCTTCAAGTTCCTCTCCTCTGGGGTCATAGTGATCATATCCCCATGAAGGTGAGTGGGAGTTAAAGTCATCTATCACTAAGCAGTCACAATCAGGAATTCTCATATTATGAAGGGAGAGCAGTTTGTCATTAGGACAGTAGTAATTATAAATTTCTATTTGTCTATTCCCAATTTGTAGGAGTATCCCTTCCATTTCTGCTTCATCGTTTATGTATATTCTTGGTGAAGAGATACATCTTGCTGGGATAGAGTTTCTAACCAATGTGATTACTCCGCCTTTCCTGAGCTCGGTCTTTCCTGAAGACCTGATAGCCGCGTATACTGAAGCGCAATTTGGGGTTCAAATGAGTCTCCTGAATACATGCTATATCAATGGATTCTTCATGCAGTCGTTTGGCAAACGGTATTTTTTTATTAATAATACCTTCTGCATTCCATTGTAGTATTCGCAAGGGTTTTGTTGATGGTTTTGGATGGCCAGTAGTATTCCTCCTAGTCCCAGCCCTGACTCCTCGACGGGGGAGGTTACCACCGGTAGCAAGAAGGCGCCCCTTCCGATTGGGGCCAGATGCTCCACTCGCCCGGCGGGATTCCGCAAGAGAGACACCTCGTTCACTGCGTCTATGTCCATTTTGAGCCATATTGGGAAGGATAGCGTGGCAACTTGTTTTCCAAACCATCATGAAAGATGTTTGGTTACTATTTTGCGCCTTTCGGCCAGTTACCTCCGACTTCAGCGGCATTTTTAAGGGTTTGTTCCCTCGCAGTTCTTGATGTCTGGACAGGGACCCATCCAGCTAATACCGCTTTCGGCTCCATGCCAGTACTGGTGGCTGCTGCTGCCCACCACCAGGAATGTTTATTGACTTTCCAGTCTAGATCCGCCGTGTTTAGTCAAGAGCAGGGCCACCTCGAGCAGGATGCGGTTCTTCACCGCGCACGGACGGTCTTGGACTTATTAGCCTAACTTCACAGTTCTCTCAGCTACTTCCCTGAGGCTGGATGAGGACCAGTGTACAGGTCAACCCTGTGCAAAGGTACTACCTCTCCCCAACCTCTTGACCCCAGACTGGATTTATTACGAAAACTCCAGACATTGAAGACAACAGAAAAATTTGGGTATCTATCAATGGAAAGAACTTAATCAATTCACAACAGAAATATACTACATAATATAATATTCACAATGATAGAATTTTTGTGAGAAAGAATTGCTAAATTAAGCCTAAGAAATCAATTTCATAAGTTAAAATTATAGATTTTCAGATTTAGAGTAAAAAGGGAAAGCCATTGCTATATATCTTCATCAATTTCTAAGAAAATAACTTCAATAAAAAATGTTTATACAGTTAACAAAAATAATAGACACAAGGATTATCCTAAAATCTGTCAGCAACAAAAAAATAAATTAAAGCAAAATAAAATCCCATTCCAATTGGTGTACTAGATAAGATATGCTTTTTGCAGTATTGTTAAAATTTTAACATTTAAGCCAAACATTTACTGCACTAATAAAAATATACAAATTTAATAAGAAAAATCAATGTTAATATTTGATTAGCCTTATATACCAGAGATGTAAAAAGCAAGTTTATAATGAAGCAAAAACTTAATTCAATGCTTAGCAACCAATTGTACCACAAAATAAAAAAAACAGTGACTACAAACATGAAACTTTATCATTAAAAAATGAAAAGTATGATGTTTTAATTATAAGTGCTAAGGTTAACATTTAATTCTGAGCTTAAAAATATCTGAATGTATTTTTAATTCATAGTAATTTCAGAAAGAATTTAAATATTGCTTAAAAAAAGTTAATAGATGCTAGGATTATCCTCATATCTGTGAAAGAAAATATATGAAATTAAAACAAAATAAAATCCAAATCCAATCGGTATAATAGATCTGATAGTTATGATTTTAGCAGCAGTTTTCTAAATGTCAACATTGAAGTTAACATGGGTGTTTGTTTATTTTAAAAACAAGGGGAGAACTGATTCATTCTAACACATAAGAGCTATTATTCTCCTATGATCCTCATTAAAATGAATCTTCCTCTTATAAATATACACATGTAGATGCAATTTCAGATTGATAAACAAAATAAATATTTTAAGTACAACTAAATTTAGATGTTCTGCAAAGCCAGATGGGTATAAATCATTAGTATTTCAAAATTTTGAAATAAATTGCCATACTACATTTCACAAAATACAAAATGAGAAAGTGGATATGATTAAATTTAGGATGCATGCATATTAAAAAATGCTGAAATAAGTCCTGGGAAATTAAAAACTCACTGACTGGTTCTCCATTCCCCTTCAATGTATGTTTAAAAATCCAAGCAGCATGTTGGTCATAAGCAACTTCATCTTTCTAAAAGCCCACAATGGGCTTTACCGTACTTGGAAAGCATAAAAATATCCAGCATTCACTGGACTTTCAGGAGAGATTAATTAACCCTTCCAATTTTTCGTTCTCTTGACTTAGCACCTATTGATCTTGACAAGCATACAAAATAAGTTCTTGAGGCAGGCAGCAAGTAACTCATGATAGTTGTCTCTGTTCTGCAATTCATAACTAATTTAAACCTGCTGCGGGATAAATCGGATCTATTTTACATGTGTGAAGTCTAATTAAAAAAACAATATTAAATTATACATATTAGGATAAGTTAATTGAAAATAGTCAATCCAGATAGAACAGTGTTTGACTGTAAACAGTCTTAGAAGCAATCTACTTTCATAGTATAAGTATCAAGTCACGTTAAAATCATATCCAAAATACAAGTTTTATTGTTTTGTTTCTTTAGTCATTTTTTTTACAATTTCAGAGATATGAAATTCCTGCCATGATACATTTAACTTATTTTTCTAGCCAGTAAGTTCAATTTGAAAAAAAATAAAGAATATTATTTTAAGAAAGTATAAGTATGATTCTTAAATTAAATTTTAGAATAAGTTTCAATTTTATTTGTATTTAATATTAAATTTCATCTTGTTTTTAGTAAATAGTTCATGTATTTTATAGTAGATAGTGGTTAACGAATTCGCTCAAATTAAAGAACTTTGAAAAATAAAATGTTAACACACTTCCAAGTGTTGTGTAGTAATTGTTGATAATTTTGGTGGTAGCACAACTACATGTTTCAAGATGGCCAAGATAAAGAGGGCCAAAACGTTTTATTACTTTATTTGAATATTATAATTGTTTCAGTGTATCCTTTATCCATGAACAAGGATTATATGACTTGAATCTTCAAAAATCGCATTTTAGTCAATATCAACAAGCTCTTGATCCTTAATCAGTTTTTCAAGCCAATTATGAATTGCAATTGGAGTTTACCAAGCAATAAAAGTGTGGGCCCTCGACGATCCAGACACGAGAAAACTATATTCTGCCAATTTGGAAGAAATCCTCAGAGTTCTGAACTTAAACGGAGACGCAGAGAAACAATGGAACGCTCTCAAACCTTCCATTTTGGGAACTGCCAAGGAGACCTGTGGCCTACAATAATACACCAAAAAAGGCAAACACAGTAAATGGTGGAACAATAGTGTAAAATTGAATATAAGCAAAAAGAAGCAAGCATTGATGTCCTACCAAGAGAATAAGATACCTGATAACTTTGCTGAGTGTAGAAGAGCAAGAAATGAGGCCAAAGCAGCAGTTAAAGCACAAAAAAGGATATCATGGGAAGAATTTGGGAAGAGCCTAGATGAAAATCACAGGGGAAATACCAAAACGTTTTGGCAAACTGTGAAATTCTTGAAGGGCAAAAGAGCAAAGCCAGTGAGAAATATAAAAGTTAGTAATGGTGAATTGCTGACTGAACCATGTAAAATATTAGATAGAAGGCGTAGATACTACCTAGATCTCTTAGCTAATGAAGAAACAGCTAGAGAACGAAGGGAATAGACGCTCTAAGAAATCAGTGAAGAAGCTAATAATGAAGAGAAAGTAGAACTGGCTCTTGAACAGATGAAGACAGGCAAGGCAGCGGGCAGAAAGAACACTGTCCCTGAGTTCCTGAAGTTTGGTGGACATGAGCTCATTAAAGCGCTGCAAGGGGTATTTCAGACTGTATGGGACACCAAGAAAATCCTGAAAGATTGGGAATACAGTGTGATTCTTCCAATCCACAAAAAAAGGCAGTCAAACAGAATGTGCTAATTACAGAACAATTAGTCTCTTGCGCATGGCATACAAGATGTACACGCACATTCTGGAGAAAAGGCTGTGACAAATAGTGGAGGAACAGCTGGAGGAGGAGCAAGCAGGTTTTCGCCCTGGGAGGCAGACCCAAGATAATGTCTCTGTCCTAATAAATATACTAGAAAAAGAATGGGACAGAGGCTGGAGCACATATTTAACAATCCAGAAAGGACCTGGATTGTTAAATATGTCACCTGGAGGACCAGGAATCCAGAAAGGTGAGGGAAGCTCGACCCACTAGCAAGAGGCCATGCGGAAGGCCTAGGTTTTTATACAAAGAGCATATTCAGAGGATTGGAAGAATAACTCTCCAACAACTGAAACAGCTCTGCAGGGACTGTGATGCCTGGCAGCATTGATTTGAGGCCCCTCCATGCTAGTAATGGCAAAAGGAGGAAGATAAAGAAGAAGACTATTGAGTCAAACTGCGTAGGCTTTATCTATTTTATTTGAACCCTTGAAAATATAATTTGGTCACTAGTAAAACCAAAGCACTGAATATATTATGTAAAATATTTGTCACATTGAAACCTTTATCTTCTTTTGATGGATGAATCCCACTTAATTAAAAGGTAAAAGTAAAAATGACATGCAGATTTTTAAGCCATAAACTACAACAGCAAAATTATTTTTAAAAAATTAACAATAATAAAATTTATAAGGATAAAAATTAAAATTTCAAGGTAAAAAAAGAGCCATGTAATGATTTTTTACGAACTACAGACAAATTGAATACCTAACAAAATCTAAATTCTACAATCAATCCCATAACTTACAATGGAGAGAGGTTTATAATCAGCTAGTATTATAGTATTATAGAAAAGTTAGATGTAATTTAATTCACTGAGAAGTACCAGTTAAAAAAAAAAAAAATTTGTATTTTTTCTTAAAATTATCTCATATTTTTCTAAAAAATTCCTAAAAGGCACTAAAATTTAATTTAATGAAAAGTTTAATTAATATTCACTAGTAAAAACTAATATAGAATTATATATTATATATTACATATATATATATATATATATATATATATATATATATATATATATATATATATATATAGGCTTTTCCCAGCGGGACCCTACCTCCATCCCTAATCTAGCAAGCTTACCTAAATAATTTTCTGATCCATTCTCTTATAGAATAGGAGTCGATTTTAAAATATCCTATTTTAGCCTTTATTCTAATGTCTCTCTACTCGCTAATACAGTCCATTCCAATTTAATAACTAGCCAGGATCTATTGAAGCCTGTATCAATGTTAAAACCGAATATTTTTGAAATAAGGACCTTTTGAAGGACCTCTATCCTCGCCAAAGCTAGTGTTATTTTAAGAACGTTACAATGTATGTATAAATTTTCAATAATTAGATTGATCCTTCTATACTATCATGTGTATGTCAACTGAGGAATGTTATTGAAATTTTCCAGAGTGAAGAAGATGTTTTTCATATTTTGTTTTCATAGCCCTGTAGCCATCAAACACTATTATTTGTTTTACATAATGGCCAAGTGCATATGCAATATACTGTTTACATATGGACTGAAAGGAAGCAGAATATGCCACAAGACACGATCTGATGGCTTCTCTACTTTGCCTGCTAACACACCGGCAATAGATGATTTGGAACCCCTCCGATAAATTGCAACAAAAATGTAACTGTATGTATATAAAAATGTAACCCCATTACATTATTTATATAAACAATCCATCAATTGACCAAAAAAAAAGATTTTAAAAGCAATTACAATACAATTTTTGCGAAAATTGGAGACAGAAAAATCCTTCCCTTTACAAACATCGCATTTTATCCTCAAATTTAATCATTTAACCTGATTATAATAATCAGTAATAAGTAATCGATCATAGGCCAAAAACAAGTTGAAAGGAATTTAAAATGATTTACACTCGATTTATGCAAAAATGATAATCTCATTCTGTTTTCCGCTGTTAGTATTTCAGAAACAGTTAGGGTTACAAAAAAAATGAACTGAATATATTTTGTTGGGAATTTAATATACTTTTATTTTGAATAAGAACATATTTGCTATAAACCGTATAAGTTCTGAGATATTTGAGAAAAAAGGAAATAAGTGCCATTTTACGACCCTTTTTTCCCCCACTCCCCAGATGCAGACCTCTTAATAGTTTCAATGGCCCTGGCTGAGGCAGGCAACGCAGGTGGTAAAACTATTGAGATTGGAGAGGATACTGATTTGTTGGTTACCAGAAAATATTCATTTGAAAATCCTTGTACCGAACAGAAATAATCAACCACATAAAATTCATGAAATCAATGACATACAACATCAATTGGAAGATTCAAAGAGTACTATTCTTGCAGTGTATGCCTTCACTGGATGAAATTCTACCTCATTCACTTTTCAGAAGGGTAAAATTATTTCATTGTCAAAAATCAGGCATGATAGAAACCTGAGGGAGATAGTAGAGCATTTCAACAATGCCGATTCCTCACCAGATTCAATAGCTGAAGCAGGTGAAGTTTTATTCTGTGCGCTTTATGGTTCCAGTGAAAAAAGCCTGGACTCACTCCACCACAAGTTGTACATAAGAGCAATTGTAAAACAGCCAGTACATGCACAATTTAATTAAGCTGCACTCCCTCCTACATCAATGACAGCTTGTCGGTACTATCTTTGAGTGTTCCAGCAAATTCAACAATGGTGTGGAACCTACATGGAAATTTACATCCACGACTCTCAAGACACCTACACCTGATGATCTATTGCACCTTATCAGCTGCAGCGGCAAAGGTGACTGCATGACCAAGTGTGAGTGTTTTAAAAAATAACTGAAGTGCTTAACTATTTGTGTTAATTGCGCAGGCCATGGTTGTTGCAACAGACATAGCTGACGAAATAGCACCTGATGATGATTATTTTATAAAGGTTCAAAATACTGAAACCAAGAAATTCTTTATCAAGAGGAAGTTGACTCAAATACGGAGCAAGAGGATATTGACCAGAAAAATGACCTCTAGAGACTGTGCTACCGATATAACATTGTAATTATTCTAATCAATTTTATTTAAAAAAAAAAAAAAATCCCAATAATGTTAGGGTTACAGAAAAAATAAATTGTACCTTTTTCATAGAGAATTTAATTTACTTTGATTTTGCATAAGAACATTTGTGCTCTTAACCCCAAACGTTCTGAGATATTTGAGAAAAGAGGAAAAAAGTGTCATTTTCTGAACCTTCTTTCCCCCTCCGCACAAACCCGATGCTTGAACCTCTGGGACTTTTCAGAGCGTTTTAAAGGGAGAATAACAAACATCTTGGCACCATCAAACCTTTGTTGTTTTGAATGTTCAGGTAAAAGGCTAATGTCACTAGACTATAACTGCACAACTATGTGTTTGTGTACAAAAATTCTTGTTCTATTGAATGTTATCATTAGTCATGGTGCCAGTTTAAAACTAGAGATTGCAGTTTTCTTCAGTCACTGATTAACAGAAGAGAGTACATTATTTATTAAAAGTACAAATAAAGTATTGCCTTTGAGATCATAATAAGGCTTCTCCACACTTCATCTAACGTTTTATTGATTAATTAAAACTTATGTTTAATAGGTAAGGTTTCATTTTATTTATTCAAATCTCAATGAATAAATTTAATGAGTTAAAAACAAATATTTTATATATTAGTTTTACTTTTAATTTATCTTTTTTTCTATTTTTTTTTTTTATTTTAAAGTCTTAATTAACAATTTTGTAAATATTTTCAATTAAATTTTGGTTTATACATGAATTCCCTTTCATTGATAATTTAAGGAATCAACGATATTATAGACAGTCATTGTGTTATATCTATTATACATACTATCATTATATAGTCTCTGATCAGTTTGTGATCAAGGACTAAACCCAAAATCTCTGTTTTCTTAAAAATATATTCATAATTTATTTTTTGTCATTATTTTTTAAATTTATTTTTTGTTTTTTATTTCCACATGCGCTGGTTGTGAATGTTTTTTGCCGTTTTTAATTTAATAAATAAGTCAAAAGAAAAATTATTTTGTTTTTACTATGGTTTTTTGTTTGTCCATTTTTGAAAAATGACAGTGTTTTGAATCAGATAAGATTAAGGTTACATTTTGGAGACCCATACCCTACTCCATTGACCAAGCATGTATTACCACTATTTATATATGTGGGCAAAAATGAGTAGTAAAAATTATATATAACTATATGAATATATAGATATCAGTATATAATATAAATATACAACTAATCTTAAATTTATACAGAGTACAAATATGGATTTAAGAAGTTGAGAATATTATTTATCAACTAGTTTAAAAATAATTTAATTGTCATTTGTAATGAGCATTGACATTTGTTAAAATACTAGAAGAATATTTTAAAATTTTAATCCAAATAACAGATATATGAACTGGTTCTGATATGATTGATTAAGGAATTCTGAAAGATTCCTTTTTCAACAAATTTGGCATCACAGAACAAATAAATGATGAGTAGAAAATATATGAAATATTTTTTATAATATATAAATATAGTATAACCACTATTGAACCCATTGGTACACAATCAAACACAAGAGTCGAGTCGAAACAAACTGTGAACCAAGCATCTTGTGGACACTCAACTCAATTCACCCAAATGTAATGTTTACTTGTGAGTAAGAGTGACAACATTACGATTGTTGAACAGGATGTGGATATACTTGTTCTTCTCGAGTGCTGTGCTGGCTGTTATAGTGAACATATAGCTCCTCAATCTTACTTAAATTTAAAGTAGTTATAGTGGTTTGTTCGTGATAATTTTTTGCATACCTGGAAATTAATAGATTTTTTCTAATAATGTGAAGTTTCATTGAATACTATGAAGCTATTTTTCTACAAACTGTGAATGTTTTTAACTGAACTGAAGCTGCGCAGTGAGTAGTGGGGAACTTATAAGGTGAATGGTAAATATTGTTGTTTACAGAACTATTAATATTGATGTTTATAATAGACTTATGCATATTGCATATTAAGACAGTTATTTTATAACATATTTATAAAATATGTAAAATTCAATTAATCGAAATTCTTGTCAATCCAGAACATATTTATATTAATGCCTAAATCAATAAAAGATTTTCTAACCGCAAAACCTGAGACACTGAATATGCAAAAAAGAGAGAGAATTAAGAGGTCATACTCATCATCAGAATTGCCAGGAGATACTGCTAAAGCAAAAAAACTAAGTGTTGGTAGGAGAATGGTACAAGAGATGGAAGGTGAGCTGGAAATTGGTAAAATGGCAATGAAAAATCTATTAGCAAGTTTAGTGCATTGATAGATTCAAAAGAGTTAGCAAGAAGATATTTCTGATTTAAAATAACAAATTGAAGATTTGCAGTCTGAGAATAAGAATCTAAAAGTTGTGGTGGAAGATTTATGAGCTAAGAGTGAAGTACTGGAGAATCGAGTAGAATTTCTGGAAAACTGCATCAAGAGGAATAATTTAATATTCGCTGGTATCATAATAAAATTTTGTCTTAGGAGTTGAAATATCACTTAGTGATACTGTTAGTATTGTGAGTATTAAGCTGTCCAATAACTTGAAGAAGCTACTAAAGATGACTTTCGCTAATAATTATCTTATTAGAAAGATTTTGAAAAGTATCAAAAAACTTAAGGGCACTGGCTATACATTAATAAAGATTTCGTGTATGCAGTTAGATTGAGGAGAAGAATGCTTTTCCAGTTTCATAAGGAAATGCACCAAAAAGATAAAAGTAAAAGGATTTTTATTAGAAATGATACTCTATTTATGGATGATAGTGCATACTATTGGGATACCAAGGAAAAGTGTATGAAGGAAAGAGAGTCATAAAACCTCAAGATCAAAACCTCAGTTTGAAAGAAGAGAAGATTATTCCAGTTCTAATCCAGATGCTTCAACATCCAAGGGAGTAAATGAGTATGAATAGCAGCTAACAGCTCTCTGTCAATCTAAATAAAAAAATATTTACACTTTCAGACATTTGAATATTTTTAGTTACAATATTTGAGGCCTTAAAATTAAAATTAAAGATAATTTTTTTGTTTATTAGACACATTTATACACTATGTGGAGCTCCATATTTATTCAAGAACAATTCATAAAACATTGCCTCTGCCTCCTGTTGATGTGATGAGTTTGCATCACAACACACAATCCAATGACTTATGTATCATCAACATTTTGCAGATACCATCTTTCTCCTTCCTGTAATAAGATGATTTTATGTCAGTCAGAGAATGAATGAGCAAGTAGTTTGATTTGTTTAAGGTCCTTTTTTGCTGTTGTGAGGAAAATACCTGAGTTTCTACTTATCTTAGGCCTGGTTTGTATAAATATATATTTTTATCTGAAGCGGTTAAGATAGTGAGAAGAACAAGAGTAGATTGATAGATAGAAAGAAAATACTTTTATTAATAATAATTACAAAATTTTATATTATTTAATAAAGTGTTTAAAGTAGTATTACTGACGTAGCACTACGTCTGTCTGTCAGTAGTGCTTTTGATATAATTACAATAACAAAAAGTAATATAGTATAAAACAATAAAAGCAATATAATATAAAATAGTAAGAAATGTATAATATTAAATTACAAAATAATCAGTAATATTAAGTAATAAAATAATAAGTAATATAAATATTTCTTATCATAAATAAATCAGCCAATATATTTTAAAAAACAGCGAAAACCTATATCCATTATGATAAACTATGTAGCGTACATGAAATTTAATAATAAATACCTAATTCAAATTACAAATTTTACAATTAACTTCATCAACTTAACTATCTTTCTATTACTTTATTTACATCAGTTATTAAATTAATGTATGCATAATTGAAATTTTGAATAAGAATAGAATAGAAACTGTAAATTACTATTATTAATAAGAATATCATCAAGTAAACAAATATTTTCTTTCCATTTTCCAGTCCCTAAATAAACTGACAATACATGCAAATAATAGTTTGAGCTTATTTTATTCTGGAATAAATCAACATTATTTATAGTTGTAAATTTACAAATATATTTAGTTATTAATTCATTTCGACAACAAATCGATAGACCACCTATTGCTCTTCCAAATTTTGCTATTCTTGTGGCTGAAACCCATAACAGCTAATAGTTTTGAAAATACCTTGAATAAAACAACTCGTGCTTTTCTTCAATAAATGTGTCTAATAAACAAAAAAATTATCTTTAATTTTAATTTTAAGGCCTCAAATATTGTAACTAAAAATATTCAAATGTCTGAAAGTGTAAATATTTTTTTATTTAGATTGACAGAGAGCTGTTAGCTGCTATTCATACTCATTTACTCCCTTGGATGTTGAAGCATCTGGATTAGAACTGGAATAATCTTCTCTTCTTTCAAACTGAGGTTTTGATCTTGAGGTTTTATGACTCTCTTTCCTTCATACACTTTTCCTTGGTATCCCAATAGTATGCTCTATCATCCATAAATAGAGTATCATTTCTAATAAAAATCCTTTTACTTTTATCTTTTTGGTGCATTTCCTTAGGAAACTGGAAAAGCATTCTTCTCCTCAATCTAACTGCATACGCGAAATCTTTATTAATGTATAGCCAGTGCCCTTAAGTTTTTTGATACTTTTCAAAATCTTTCTAATAAGATAATTATTAGCGAAAGTCATCTTTAGTAGCTTCTTCAAGTTATTGGACAGCTTAATACTCACAATACTAACAGTATCACTAAGTGATATTTCAACTCCTAAGACAAAATTTTATTATGATACCAGCGAATATTAAATTATTCCTCTTGATGCAGTTTTCCAGAAATTCTACTCGATTCTCCAGTACTTCACTCTTAGCTCATAAATCTTCCACCACAACTTTTAGATTCTTATTCTCAGACTGCAAATCTTCAATTTGTAATTTTAAATCAGAAATATCTTCTTGCTAACTTTTTTGAATCTATCAATGCACTAAACTTGCTAATAGATTTTTCATTGCCATTTTACCAATTTCCAGCTCACCTTCCATCTCTTGTACCATTCTCCTACCAACACTTAGTTTTTTTGCTTTAGCAGTATCTCCTGGCAATTCTGATGATGAGTATGACCTCTTAATTCTCTCTCTTTTTTGCATATTCAGTGTCTCAGGTTTTGCGGTTAGAAAATCTTTTATTGATTTAGGCATTAATATAAATATGTTCTGGATTGACAAGAATTTCGATTAATTGAATTTTACATATTTTATAAATATGTTATAAAATAACTGTCTTAATATGCAATATGCATAAGTCTATTGTAAACATCAATATTAATAGTTCTGTAAACAACAATATTTACCATTCACCTTATAAGTTCCCCACTACTCACTGCGCAGCTTCAGTTGTTAAAAACATTCACAGTTTGTAGAAAAATAGCTTCATAGTATTCAATGAAACTTCACATTATTAGAAAAAATCTATTAATTTCCAGGTATGCAAAAAATTATCACGAACAAACCACTATAACTACTTTAAATTTAAGTAAGATTGAGGAGCTATATGTTCACTATAACAGCCAGCACAGCACTCGAGAAGAACAAGTATATCCACATCCTGTTCAACAATCGTAATGTTGTCACTCTTACTCACAAGTAAACATTACATTTGGGTGAATTGAGTTGAGTGTCCACAAGATGCTTGGTTCACAGTTTGTTTCGACTCGACTCTTGTGTTTGATTGTGTACCAATGGGTTCAATAGTGGTTATACTATATTTATATATTATAAAAAATATTTCATATATTTTCTACTCATCATTTATTTGTTCTGTGATGCCAAATTTGTTGAAAAAGGAATCTTTCAGAATCCCTTAATCAATCATATCAGAACCAGTTCATATATCTGTTATTTGGATTAAAATTTTAAAATATTCTTCTAGTATTTTAACAAATGTCAATGCTCATTACAAATGACAATTAAATTATTTTTAAACTAGTTGATAAATAATATTCTCAACTTCTTAAATCCATATTTGTACTCTGTATAAATTTAAGATTAGTTGTATATTTATATTATATACTGATATCTATATATTCATATAGTTATATATAATTTTTACTACTCATTTTTGCCCACATATATAAATAGTGGTAATACATGCTTGGTCAATGGAGTAGGGTATGGGTCTCCAAAATGTAACCTTAATCTTATCTGATTCAAAACACTGTCATTTTTCAAAAATGGACAAACAAAAAACCATAGTAAAAACAAAATAATTTTTCTTTTGACTTATTTATTAAATTAAAAACGGCAAAAAACATTCACAACCAGCGCATGTGGAAATAAAAAACAAAAAATAAATTTAAAAAATAATGACAAAAAATAAATTATGAATATATTTTTAAGAAAACAGAGATTTTGGGTTTAGTCCTTGATCACAAACTGATCAGAGACTATATAATGATAGTATGTATAATAGATATAACACAATGACTGTCTATAATATCGTTGATTCCTTAAATTATCAATGAAAGGGAATTCATGTATAAACCAAAATTTAATTGAAAATATTTACAAAATTGTTAATTAAGACTTTAAAATAAAAAAAAAAATAGAAAAAAAGATAAATTAAAAGTAAAACTAATATATAAAATATTTGTTTTTAACTCATTAAATTTATTCATTGAGATTTGAATAAATAAAATGAAACCTTACCTATTAAACATAAGTTTTAATTAATCAATAAAACGTTAGATGAAGTGTGGAGAAGCCTTATTATGATCTCAAAGGCAATACTTTATTTGTACTTTTAATAAATAATGTACTCTCTTCTGTTAATCAGTGACTGAAGAAAACTGCAATCTCTAGTTTTAAACTGGCACCATGACTAATGATAACATTCAATAGAACAAGAATTTTTGTACACAAACACATAGTTGTGCAGTTATAGTCTAGTGACATTAGCCTTTTACCTGAACATTCAAAACAACAAAGGTTTGATGGTGCCAAGATGTTTGTTATTCTCCCTTTAAAACGCTCTGAAAAGTCCCAGAGGTTCAAGCATCGGGTTTGTGCGGAGGGGGAAAGAAGGTTCAGAAAATGACACTTTTTTCCTCTTTTCTCAAATATCTCAGAACGTTTGGGGTTAAGAGCACAAATGTTCTTATGCAAAATCAAAGTAAATTAAATTCTCTATGAAAAAGGTACAATTTATTTTTTCTGTAACCCTAACATTATTGGGATTTTTTTTTTTTTTTAAATAAAATTGATTAGAATAATTACAATGTTATATCGGTAGCACAGTCTCTAGAGGTCATTTTTCTGGTCAATATCCTCTTGCTCCGTATTTGAGTCAACTTCCTCTTGATAAAGAATTTCTTGGTTTCAGTATTTTGAACCTTTATAAAATAATCATCATCAGGTGCTATTTCGTCAGCTATGTCTGTTGCAACAACCATGGCCTGCGCAATTAACACAAATAGTTAAGCACTTCAGTTATTTTTTAAAACACTCACACTTGGTCATGCAGTCACCTTTGCCGCTGCAGCTGATAAGGTGCAATAGATCATCAGGTGTAGGTGTCTTGAGAGTCGTGGATGTAAATTTCCATGTAGGTTCCACACCATTGTTGAATTTGCTGGAACACTCAAAGATAGTACCGACAAGCTGTCATTGATGTAGGAGGGAGTGCAGCTTAATTAAATTGTGCATGTACTGGCTGTTTTACAATTGCTCTTATGTACAACTTGTGGTGGAGTGAGTCCAGGCTTTTTTCACTGGAACCATAAAGCGCACAGAATAAAACTTCACCTGCTTCAGCTATTGAATCTGGTGAGGAATCGGCATTGTTGAAATGCTCTACTATCTCCCTCAGGTTTCTATCATGCCTGATTTTTGACAATGAAATAATTTTACCCTTCTGAAAAGTGAATGAGGTAGAATTTCATCCAGTGAAGGCATACACTGCAAGAATAGTACTCTTTGAATCTTCCAATTGATGTTGTATGTCATTGATTTCATGAATTTTATGTGGTTGATTATTTCTGTTCGGTACAAGGATTTTCAAATGAATATTTTCTGGTAACCAACAAATCAGTATCCTCTCCAATCTCAATAGTTTTACCACCTGCGTTGCCTGCCTCAGCCAGGGCCATTGAAACTATTAAGAGGTCTGCATCTGGGGAGTGGGGGAAAAAAGGGTCGTAAAATGGCACTTATTTCCTTTTTTCTCAAATATCTCAGAACTTATACGGTTTATAGCAAATATGTTCTTATTCAAAATAAAAGTATATTAAATTCCCAACAAAATATATTCAGTTCATTTTTTTTGTAACCCTAACTGTTTCTGAAATACTAACAGCGGAAAACAGAATGAGATTATCATTTTTGCATAAATCGAGTGTAAATCATTTTAAATTCCTTTCAACTTGTTTTTGGCCTATGATCGATTACTTATTACTGATTATTATAATCAGGTTAAATGATTAAATTTGAGGATAAAATGCGATGTTTGTAAAGGGAAGGATTTTTCTGTCTCCAATTTTCGCAAAAATTGTATTGTAATTGCTTTTAAAATCTTTTTTTTTGGTCAATTGATGGATTGTTTATATAAATAATGTAATGGGGTTACATTTTTATATACATACAGTTACATTTTTGTTGCAATTTATCGGAGGGGTTCCAAATCATCTATTGCCGGTGTGTTAGCAGGCAAAGTAGAGAAGCCATCAGATCGTGTCTTGTGGCATATTCTGCTTCCTTTCAGTCCATATGTAAACAGTATATTGCATATGCACTTGGCCATTATGTAAAACAAATAATAGTGTTTGATGGCTACAGGGCTATGAAAACAAAATATGAAAAACATCTTCTTCACTCTGGAAAATTTCAATAACATTCCTCAGTTGACATACGCATGATAGTATAGAAGGATCAATCTAATTATTGAAAATTTATACATACATTGTAACGTTCTTAAAATAACACTAGCTTTGGCGAGGATAGAGGTCCTTCAAAAGGTCCTTATTTCAAAAATATTCGGTTTTAACATTGATACAGGCTTCAATAGATCCTGGCTAGTTATTAAATTGGAATGGACTGTATTAGCGAGTAGAGAGACATTAGAATAAAGGCTAAAATAGGATATTTTAAAATCGACTCCTATTCTATAAGAGAATGGATCAGAAAATTATTTAGGTAAGCTTGCTAGATTAGGGAGGGAGGTAGGGTCCCGCTGGGAAAAGCCTATATATATATATATATATATATATATATATATATATATATATATATATATATATATATATATATATGTAATATATAATATATAATTCTATATTAGTTTTTACTAGTGAATATTAATTAAACTTTTCATTAAATTAAATTTTAGTGCCTTTTAGGAATTTTTTAGAAAAATATGAGATAATTTTAAGAAAAAATACAAATTTTTTTTTTTTTTTAACTGGTACTTCTCAGTGAATTAAATTACATCTAACTTTTCTATAATACTATAATACTAGCTGATTATAAACCTCTCTCCATTGTAAGTTATGGGATTGATTGTAGAATTTAGATTTTGTTAGGTATTCAATTTGTCTGTAGTTCGTAAAAAATCATTACATGGCTCTTTTTTTACCTTGAAATTTTAATTTTTATCCTTATAAATTTTATTATTGTTAATTTTTTAAAAATAATTTTGCTGTTGTAGTTTATGGCTTAAAAATCTGCATGTCATTTTTACTTTTACCTTTTAATTAAGTGGGATTCATCCATCAAAAGAAGATAAAGGTTTCAATGTGACAAATATTTTACATAATATATTCAGTGCTTTGGTTTTACTAGTGACCAAATTATATTTTCAAGGGTTCAAATAAAATAGATAAAGCCTACGCAGTTTGACTCAATAGTCTTCTTCTTTATCTTCCTCCTTTTGCCATTACTAGCATGGAGGGGCCTCAAATCAATGCTGCCAGGCATCACAGTCCCTGCAGAGCTGTTTCAGTTGTTGGAGAGTTATTCTTCCAATCCTCTGAATATGCTCTTTGTATAAAAACCTAGGCCTTCCGCATGGCCTCTTGCTAGTGGGTCGAGCTTCCCTCACCTTTCTGGATTCCTGGTCCTCCAGGTGACATATTTAACAATCCAGGTCCTTTCTGGATTGTTAAATATGTGCTCCAGCCTCTGTCCCATTCTTTTTCTAGTATATTTATTAGGACAGAGACATTATCTTGGGTCTGCCTCCCAGGGCGAAAACCTGCTTGCTCCTCCTCCAGCTGTTCCTCCACTATTTGTCACAGCCTTTTCTCCAGAATGTGCGTGTACATCTTGTATGCCATGCGCAAGAGACTAATTGTTCTGTAATTAGCACATTCTGTTTGACTGCCTTTTTTTGTGGATTGGAAGAATCACACTGTATTCCCAATCTTTCAGGATTTTCTTGGTGTCCCATACAGTCTGAAATACCCCTTGCAGCGCTTTAATGAGCTCATGTCCACCAAACTTCAGGAACTCAGGGACAGTGTTCTTTCTGCCCGCTGCCTTGCCTGTCTTCATCTGTTCAAGAGCCAGTTCTACTTTCTCTTCATTATTAGCTTCTTCACTGATTTCTTAGAGCGTCTATTCCCTTCGTTCTCTAGCTGTTTCTTCATTAGCTAAGAGATCTAGGTAGTATCTACGCCTTCTATCTAATATTTTACATGGTTCAGTCAGCAATTCACCATTACTAACTTTTATATTTCTCACTGGCTTTGCTCTTTTGCCCTTCAAGAATTTCACAGTTTGCCAAAACGTTTTGGTATTTCCCCTGTGATTTTCATCTAGGCTCTTCCCAAATTCTTCCCATGATATCCTTTTTTGTGCTTTAACTGCTGCTTTGGCCTCATTTCTTGCTCTTCTACACTCAGCAAAGTTATCAGGTATCTTATTCTCTTGGAAGGACATCAATGCTTGCTTCTTTTTGCTTATATTCAATTTTACACTATTGTTCCACCATTTACTGTGTTTGCCTTTTTTGGTGTATTATTGTAGGCCACAGGTCTCCTTGGCAGTTCCCAAAATGGAAGGTTTGAGAGCGTTCCATTGTTTCTCTGCGTCTCCGTTTAAGTTCAGAACTCTGAGGATTTCTTCCAAATTGGCAGAATATAGTTTTCTCGTGTCTGGATCGTCGAGGGCCCACACTTTTATTGCTTGGTAAACTCCAATTGCAATTCATAATTGGCTTGAAAAACTGATTAAGGATCAAGAGCTTGTTGATATTGACTAAAATGCGATTTTTGAAGATTCAAGTCATATAATCCTTGTTCATGGATAAAGGATACACTGAAACAATTATAATATTCAAATAAAGTAATAAAACGTTTTGGCCCTCTTTATCTTGGCCATCTTGAAACATGTAGTTGTGCTACCACCAAAATTATCAACAATTACTACACAACACTTGGAAGTGTGTTAACATTTTATTTTTCAAAGTTCTTTAATTTGAGCGAATTCGTTAACCACTATCTACTATAAAATACATGAACTATTTACTAAAAACAAGATGAAATTTAATATTAAATACAAATAAAATTGAAACTTATTCTAAAATTTAATTTAAGAATCATACTTATACTTTCTTAAAATAATATTCTTTATTTTTTTTCAAATTGAACTTACTGGCTAGAAAAATAAGTTAAATGTATCATGGCAGGAATTTCATATCTCTGAAATTGTAAAAAAAATGACTAAAGAAACAAAACAATAAAACTTGTATTTTGGATATGATTTTAACGTGACTTGATACTTATACTATGAAAGTAGATTGCTTCTAAGACTGTTTACAGTCAAACACTGTTCTATCTGGATTGACTATTTTCAATTAACTTATCCTAATATGTATAATTTAATATTGTTTTTTTAATTAGACTTCACACATGTAAAATAGATCCGATTTATCCCGCAGCAGGTTTAAATTAGTTATGAATTGCAGAACAGAGACAACTATCATGAGTTACTTGCTGCCTGCCTCAAGAACTTATTTTGTATGCTTGTCAAGATCAATAGGTGCTAAGTCAAGAGAACGAAAAATTGGAAGGGTTAATTAATCTCTCCTGAAAGTCCAGTGAATGCTGGATATTTTTATGCTTTCCAAGTACGGTAAAGCCCATTGTGGGCTTTTAGAAAGATGAAGTTGCTTATGACCAACATGCTGCTTGGATTTTTAAACATACATTGAAGGGGAATGGAGAACCAGTCAGTGAGTTTTTAATTTCCCAGGACTTATTTCAGCATTTTTTAATATGCATGCATCCTAAATTTAATCATATCCACTTTCTCATTTTGTATTTTGTGAAATGTAGTATGGCAATTTATTTCAAAATTTTGAAATACTAATGATTTATACCCATCTGGCTTTGCAGAACATCTAAATTTAGTTGTACTTAAAATATTTATTTTGTTTATCAATCTGAAATTGCATCTACATGTGTATATTTATAAGAGGAAGATTCATTTTAATGAGGATCATAGGAGAATAATAGCTCTTATGTGTTAGAATGAATCAGTTCTCCCCTTGTTTTTAAAATAAACAAACACCCATGTTAACTTCAATGTTGACATTTAGAAAACTGCTGCTAAAATCATAACTATCAGATCTATTATACCGATTGGATTTGGATTTTATTTTGTTTTAATTTCATATATTTTCTTTCACAGATATGAGGATAATCCTAGCATCTATTAACTTTTTTTAAGCAATATTTAAATTCTTTCTGAAATTACTATGAATTAAAAATACATTCAGATATTTTTAAGCTCAGAATTAAATGTTAACCTTAGCACTTATAATTAAAACATCATACTTTTCATTTTTTAATGATAAAGTTTCATGTTTGTAGTCACTGTTTTTTTTATTTTGTGGTACAATTGGTTGCTAAGCATTGAATTAAGTTTTTGCTTCATTATAAACTTGCTTTTTACATCTCTGGTATATAAGGCTAATCAAATATTAACATTGATTTTTCTTATTAAATTTGTATATTTTTATTAGTGCAGTAAATGTTTGGCTTAAATGTTAAAATTTTAACAATACTGCAAAAAGCATATCTTATCTAGTACACCAATTGGAATGGGATTTTATTTTGCTTTAATTTATTTTTTTGTTGCTGACAGATTTTAGGATAATCCTTGTGTCTATTATTTTTTTACAATTCCTTACAGAACACGGTAACACAAAATATTACTTAAAATGATTCAACATCATATCAACTGACATATGTGACGAAGATGGACAGATTCACAATTTGAGACATATCCTTTATGACTGCAAATTATATGACAGACAGAGATTTAAATTGATACAAGCCATAATACTAAAGGATGGTAATTGGCCTGAATCAGAACATATTCTTTTAACTAAATTTAAGATAGACTTAAAAAAATTTATAAAGCAAATTGACTTTGAACGACTGACCGACTAGAAGGGCAACCTAAATTTCTCTTGTGATGGTTGAAACTTGTTTTTATTTAATTTTTTTTTAATTTTATTTATTTATTTTTCTTTTTTTTTTGTTGTTTTATGAAAACGTGATAATTACATACCAGCGAGGCGTGTGGTCTAGCGCCAACTGAATATTAATAATGGATTACCGAGAATTAGGAAAACCGTTAAAACAATGTTACCAACTCACTGATTTGAAATAAAACTAACACTAAATTTAAATGCGGTGTGATCAAAAGACATAACAATTGATTTGAAAACTGTAAAAACGAATTGATATAAGTATATTTTGAAAACTATATATATAAAAAAAATTAATGTTAAAAAATTAAATTTGAAAAAAATTAAAGTTAAGTTAAATGTAAGTATGAGTTAAATAATATTACGGGTTAAATTTACTAAGGAAAAAATATAAATAAATAAAATAAATAAAAAAATATAAAAATAAATAAATACTTTGTATAAGGAGTCGTTGCGGGTGACGAGTTAAAAAATAATATAATAATAAAATTAAAGTTAAGTAAACAATAAGTATAAGTTAAATAATAACAATAGGGGTTTAATTTACTACGGAACATTTTTTTAAATAAATACTTTGTATAAGGAGTTGTCACGGGGAAAAAAAAAAAAAAAAAAAAGGGGGGGGGAATGAAAAGTTATGTTTTTTTAATAAATTGAATACTTGGGAGTAGGTTAGAGAAAGGTTTTGTATATCAGTTTTTTGATTGACGGGAAGGGATTCTAATTGGATGAAGATGCTTTCTGAGAGGAGTCGTTTGTCATGGTTAGGGACTGTGGCGAGGATTGAAGTACTGTCAAAATCAAAAGTATGGTTTAAGGATAAAGCGTGTTCTGAGAGTTTAGAGGCAGTCTGGTTACGGGAAGAGATGGAATATTTATGTTGGGTGATGCGATCTTTAAGGAGGTTTTTAGTTTCGCCGATATAGGTAGAGTTACAGTTGGGAGAGGAACAGAGGATGCGGTATACGACATGGGAACGGTGTTTAAGAGGAATGGGATCTTTTACACGTGTGTAGAGGTTGGAAAGTTTGTTGTGGGATTTGAAAGCAATTCGCAGATTGGGAATTGAGGAGCGCAAGGATTTCTGTATGTTTTCAGAAAGGGCGGGGATGTATGGAAGAGATCTATAGAAGGGAGTGGTAGTGGGTGGTGAAGAAGTAGTGGTAGAGGTGATGGGAAGGAGAGGGTTTTTGTAGTTGTGGATGAGTTTGTTGATGGTATTGAGGGGAAAGTTATTGGTTAAGAGGATTTGTTTGATACGATTAATGTTGGTATCATGAAGGTGGGAGTCGGAAAGGGAAAGACATCGATGTATGAGGTTTTTGGCGACGTTTATTTTTTGGTGGTAAGGATGTTGGGAATAGTAGTTTAGAAGTCTGCCAGAGTAAGTCGGTTTGGTATACCAGTCTGTGTATATAGAGTTGTCAGGGTTTCTTATAATGAGGAGTTCAAGGAAAGGAAGGGAACTTTGTAATTCTCGTTCAACGGTAAAATGTAGGCGGGGATGGTAAGAGTTGAAGGCTAATAGGATATCAGGAATTTTATCAGGATTGAGGATGAGGAGAAGGTCGTCTACATATTTTTTAATGAAGATAATGTCATTTGGGAATAGGGGAGTTACGGAATTAAGTAGGTCATTAAGGACAATGTTAGCAATGTCAGGAGCAAGAGGATTTCCCATGGCAAGTCCTGAAATTTGATTAAAGAACTGTCCATGGAAAGTAAGGTAACCGGATTTACAACAAAGCTGTAGGGATTCTAGGTATGAGGAACGATTAAGGGGAGTATGGGGTTCAATGGATGTCCAGTTGTCTCCAATTATACGGAGGGCTTTATCTATGGAAATGTTGGTGAATAAACTTTCGACGTCGAAGGAGGTAAGTATGTAGTGGTCAGGAATCGTAAAGGATAATAATTGTTCGCGTAGGTGAAAGGAATTTTGGACGTCATAAGGGTTGTTGTGGCTATGGATTTGTAAGGAGGGGAGTAAGAATTTGCTGAGTTTGACCGAGGGAGAATTAATATTGGAAGTGATGGGACGGAGGGGGATGCCAGGTTTGTGAATTTTGGGGAGTCCATAAAAACGTGGAGCTATGGAACTATAGGATATAAGGTTTCTGTAGGTAGGGTAAGTGATTAGTTTTAAATTTAAAAGGTTTTTGAGATGCTGATTGAATTGGGTTTTTAGTGAAGGAGTAGGGTCACGGGTTATGGGGATATATGTGGTTCGGTCTGATAGGAGTAAAGTCATTTTATCATAATATTCAGAACGGTCCATTATAACTGTTTTGTTGCCTTTGTCTGTTTTTGTAATGATAATGTTGTCATGGGATTTTAGGAAGGATCGGGTAAAAGAGAGGTCTTTGAAAAATTGGGGAGAAAAATTGGAAGAATTTGAGGGTGGGTGTAGGAGGTAATTAGAAAGAATATTAGTAATGGAAACTCATGACAACTCCTTACTATCATTAGAGCGGTGGAACAGGGGGTCATTGTGGATATATTCTAGATCAGTAAGCATTTCTGGAATCATTTTTTTGAATGAGGAGTTGGGGGGGGGGAATTTGGGCCTAAACTTAAAATGTTAATGACGTTGGAGGGAATGTTTTCCGATGAGATATTAAGTACCCATTTATCGTCTCCTTTAGGATAAATTTTATGAGAAAGGGATTGTTGGTAGAGGTTATTGAATTTGCTGGTAAGTTGTCGTTTCTTTTGGAATCGGGCTATATTAAAAATGGTGGAAATACATGTGGAAAGGTTTTTCATATGTTCATCACCTATTTTGGTTCGTAAAAAATGGGTAAGAGAGGAAATTTTTTGGTTAAGGGAATCTATGTGTTGTATCACTTCACGAATTTTTAAATTAAGTAGGGATTTTTTAAACTTGAAGGAATGCGATGCTAATGTATTATTAAGTGGTTTAGATATGGTAATTTGGTTTAGGGAATTGTTTATGAAGTTTGGAAAAATGGAATTAGAGCGACATTTGAGAAGGAAAATGCGATGTTCTAAATTATGGGCTAGGCGTTTGTGAAGGGTGCACAGATAATTAATGCGGGATTTGTAGGTAGGAAAAGAGGATTTGAAAAATGAGAAGGATAAATTGTAAAGCGTGGGAGTGGAAATAACTGGGTGAGGGGGGCTTACATTAGAAGAGAGCAGAATGCGAGTTTGCGAGGCGTTGATGGTAGATGGTGAAGCCGGAGTGGGATTAGAATAGAAGTGCTGTGATGAGGGGTTGGGATGCTGAGGGGGTCTTATATCAGAAGAAGGCAGAGTGCGAGGAGAGTCACTGAAGACAGAAGTTGGTGAACCCGAAGTGAGACCTGAAGAGAAGCGCTGCGATGAGGGCGTAGGATGCTGAGGTGGTCTTGTAGACGTAGGATGCTGAGGTGGTCTTGAAGAGGTAGGTCTTGATCGAATGAAAATTCTGGTACTGCGACATGGTGGGTTGTTATTTTGTTGTGGGCCCCGTGTGTGTTGATTCATAATGGAGGGAGTTATTGTTGACCGTATATTTATATTTAAAGGGAGAAGTTGATCGGGGGTGCGGTCAAAGAAATAGACTTAATAAGTGTGGTCTTATATAATTGTGCCTACGTTTCGGCCTAAATTTTAGGCCATCTTCCATACATCCCCGCCCTTTCTGAAAACATACAGAAATCCTTACGCTCCTCAATTCCCAATCTGCGAATTACTTTCAAATCCCACAACAAACTTTCCAACCTCTACACACGTGTAAAAGATCCCATTCCTCTTAAACACCGTTCCCATGTCGTATACCGCATCCTCTGTTCCTCTCCCAACTGTAACTCTACCTATATCGGCGAAACTAAAAACCTCCTTAAAGATCGCATCACCCAACATAAATATTCCATCTCTTCCCGTAACCAGACTGCCTCTAAACTCTCAGAACACGCTTTATCCTTAAACCATACTTTTGATTTTGACAGTACTTCAATCCTCGCCACAGTCCCTAACCATGACAAACGACTCCTCTCAGAAAGCATCTTCATCCAATTAGAATCCCTTCCCGTCAATCAAAAAACTGATATACAAAACCTTTCTCTAACCTACTCCCAAGTATTCAATTTATTAAAAAAACATAACTTTTCATTCCCCCCCCCCTTTTTTTTTTTTTTTTTTTTTCCCCGTGACAACTCCTTATACAAAGTATTTATTTAAAAAAATGTTCCGTAGTAAATTAAACCCCTATTGTTATTATTTAACTTATACTTATTGTTTACTTAACTTTAATTTTATTATTATATTATTTTTTAACTCGTCACCCGCAACGACTCCTTATACAAAGTATTTATTTATTTTTATATTTTTTTATTTATTTATATTTTTTCCTTAGTAAATTTAACCCGTAATATTATTTAACTCATACTTACATTTAACTTAACTTTAATTTTTTTCAAATTTAATTTTTTAACATTAATTTTTTTTATATATATAGTTTTCAAAATATACTTATATCAATTCGTTTTTACAGTTTTCAAATCAATTGTTATGTCTTTTGATCACACCGCATTTAAATTTAGTGTTAGTTTTATTTCAAATCAGTGAGTTGGTAACATTGTTTTAACGGTTTTCCTAATTCCCGGTAATCCATTATTAATATTCAGTTGGCGCTAGACCACACGCCTCGCTGGTATGTAATTATCACGTTTTCTTTACATTTCCTCCTCCTCATTCTTTTCTATCCTTCTTCTTTCTTCACCACATAGGATTTTTATCTATTTTTGTTTTTGGGGCTTACATTATTTTATATTTCACTCCTTCATCTCATAATTACAAAAATCAATTACAACAATGTCAACTTCTTTAACATCATAGTCATCTTTTGCATAACTTACAACTATCTCTGTATGCTTTTATATACTGTATGCATTTATGCTTTATGCTTTGCTATGCATGTATGCTTTACACATTACCAAACCTTCATATTATGTGTCTTTTTAATTAATAGATTTCATATATTTCACTATTCCCTGTGTAAATATCGCATTGTTTTTAATTTTTAATTTTTACATTGTTATTTCATTTGTTTTATTTTATTTTATTTTTTCAATTGTCTTTTGTATTATGTAATTTAGTGTTACCCTTTTCTTTTTATTCTTTATACTTTTTATCTTACTTGTATTTTCTGTTTTTTATCATTTATCATTTTTACTGTTACTGGTACTGCCTCTTTTCTCTTTTTTCATTGTTGTTATTTTGTTTTCATTTTAGCCCTGAAGATGGCCTAAAATTTAGGCCGAAACGTAGGCACAATTATATAAGACCACACTTATTAAGTCTATTTCTTTGACCGCACCCCCGATCAACTTCTCCCTTTAAATATAAATATACGGTCAACAATAACTCCCTCCATTGTGTAACGTTTAAATTTTTATTTTTGTGAGGTTTGAAGTTTTATTATATTTTCTTTAGCAATTTAAAAGTTTAAATACATAACCTTGGAAACATTAATAAAGAATGATTCAAAAACATACTTGAACCAGCTTTTAAGTTCACCATTAAGTAAAAGTGTTTATTCTAATAGAATTAATATTCCCTCTACCATCAGTAAAAATTTAATTACAGTAGATAGCTGTCTTGAGACTCAAGATGAAAATAGGCTCAACTCCAAAGTCGAAAAAATGGAGTTCTTTCCTCAAGATTTAGTGGAACTGGGATTAAAAATTCTTGGAACGTCTATTAGAAATAAAAACAATTACGTGGTACCATAAAGTTCAGTCAAATAAACTGTGACATACTGATGTACAAAAAATGGTTTCCATCTACAATTGTTGGCTTCAAATCACTCAAGCTCAAATCATTAAAATTACTCATTCCAATCAATATGTTTCTAACTGCCAATTTAAGCACCAAGTTTATAATGCTAGGGTATCTTTTAGATGCCCTAAAAAGTCATATTAAATACATGTATAACACATATATAACATAAAATATACTTGCATACTCTCACAACTCACTCATACAATGCATAGTGATTACATTCTATATTATATAGTCAATTATAGAAATCTTGTTAGCAAAATCCTTACCAGCAAACTCTGTGAAATGATTTCCAATATCGTAAGCCTGGTAATTGCAACCAGCATACTCATAATCTATGAAAGTAATTTTCCCTTGGAGGTGTATAATGTTTGCAAGCAGAAGATCATTATGACAAAACACCACTTTACATGAAGAATGACTCAATTTTTCTTCAAAAAATAGTGCTTCAGAATTTAAGGGCTCAATGCCATCAGGAAATTTCTCAGAATATCTATGAAAAAATGAAATATTACAATTCAAACTAATCATACTTTCTCATTTATTAAGCAATTAATCGGGTGAGTAAAAAAAAAATAACCGATTTAGTTTTCTTGGAAATTGTAATCCAATGATTGGCTTTATTAGTTTTTTAAATCCAATTAAGGTTGAAATTGAAATTACTTTAATATCTAGACTATACTAAATGAATTTGTAAATAAAATGACCTCATCTTGCCTTCAGTAGCATTCAGTTAATTAACATGACACTAAAACTTGAAATATAGGGAATACTATGCCATTATTGGAAACATAAGTTTTCCGTCACGGAAACAACCCATTTGGTGCAGCAGTTCGCAGAAGAGGTTGCTCTTTCTAAAGGAACTGTGAGTAGATAGTTCCAGAACTTTGAAACAGGTGACAGCCTTGAGAAGAAAGAAGGTTTTGGGCAAAAATCATCATTAGATGAGGAAGCACAGCAGGACTCAACGAAAAGTAATTGGAAATTGACAAGAAAGCAAGAGTGGCCAAATGACCATCATTTCATTAAAAGAATCATTACTTGTGATGAAAATTGGATATATTAGAGCAAACTTCAGAACCAAGAAACAATGGCTAGACAGCAATCACCCTGCTGCGCCGGTCGCTGAGCAAGGGAAATTTGAAGAAAAAAACAAAAAAAAAACAGTGTTTTCTGTATTTTTCAATTAATGAGGCATAATTCATTTTAGAAGGTTGAACCATTGATTTAGAACTTTATAGTGCTCAGTTATAAAGAATGTATCATGTTGTGACCCAGCATTTACCAGGATTAGTAAACAGAAATTGGGTTTTATTTCAACAAGATAATGATCCCACACACTTCTCGTTACACAAAAACAGATTTCAGAACAGGAAGTGATTGAGCTTCCCCTCACCCGGCTTACAGTCCAGACTTAGCAACTTACTACTATCTGTTCCGGTCAATGGCTCACAATCTTCTAGAAGAAACTATCAATACTCACGATGAATTTCACAATGGAGAATTCTTATGTTTTAAGCTCTAAGAGTGGTATTGTAAAGGAATCCAACAGCTGGCCTCCAGATGGCAACAAACCTTAGAACACGACAGTATACACTTTGAAAAAAAAGAAGTTTTAAAATGGAATTATTTTAAATTATCAAGAAAAACGGTCATATTTTATTACTCATCTCATTATTTTACTGAGACTATTTTGAAAAGTTGAATTTACTGAAAGAATCATAAATAAAATAGAGTAATAAATCTTTTAGAACAAACAAAATTTTTAAGTTTTAGTTCTTATTGTACATATTTTACATTGTCTAAATTAAAAAAACAAAACAATTATAATGAGGGTATACCATGACCCTCATTATAATTGTTTTGTTATCTTATACTTTGTTATATTGTTTTGTTATTATATACATCTCAATTCGGAATATTACATTATTTCGCACTTAGTTTTTGGTAAAAGAACATGATTTTTATTTGAAATATAAACAAAATAATGCACTTATTTTCAAGTAACCCTCCGCCGGGTACTATGCCATCCGTCTGGACGGCAGTCACACAGTTTCATTATTATCAGGAAAAGGAAAATTCCATTGACTTTTTGTGGTCAAATTATTCTACCTGCAACTCATCCCTTACAATAGGAGAGAGGGGTACAGTTCCTTGCCACTGTATGTATATATATATATATATATATATATATATATATATATATATATATATATATAAAAAATATATATATATATACATACATACAGTGGCAGAAAAAATTGAACAAGTGATAGTAAGTACCTTTCATTATCAAATCATTATATAAATTATAATATTTATGTACCATCATCCCAAATGGGATTTTCACACATAAAAGAAGTGCTCCTACATATTTATGGGGTTCATCTCACTAGTTCGTTTTACTCTGACCTGAAAAAGCATAACTGCCCTTCCTTCTGATGGGGCACGATCTATTAACATCCCTAGCAGCAACAGCACATTCATTCAATCGGCGCTACAACTCGATGTTGAGTCTTGGCCTCCTGCACCCGCCTTCACCAATTGTTCCGATCCTGCGTTGCTGCCATCCAGCTCCTCACGCCCAACATTTACCTAGCATCTCCAGCCACTCCATCGAAGACGAGGTCTTCCTCTTCGCCTTGTTCCATGTATCACCTCCGTCATTATTTTTCTTGGCAGATCATTCTCAGCCATCCGAGCAACATGCCCGGCCCATCTCAATCTACTGAGCCTCAAACACTACACCACGTCTGGTTCCTTAAATAAATCTTTGAGCTCCTGGTTTGTTCGACGTCTCTCGATACTCTCCGATAGTGATTTCTTCGCCAGGCCTGGGGATTTCCTCTGTATTTCCTTATGTATTTGGTCTTTGCTGCATTTACTTTAAGTCCCATTTTTCTCGCTGCTTCTGCTAGTTTAAGGAATCCATCAGAGACAGTCTGGAAGGATCGTCCGGCGATATCAATATCATCAGCATTAGCCAGAAGTTGTACTGTTCGGCTGAATACTGTTCCGCCCACTTGAATACCAGATTCTCTAATGGCCTTCTCCAGAGCTAGATCGAATTGGAGGCATGCCAGTGCATCCCCCTGCCTCAGTCCTTTCCCAGATGTGAATTCCTCAGATCTTGCTCCTCCAATCTGTACCATACATCTCACTTCTCTCATGGTGAGTCATACTATTCTAATAAGCTTTTCCAAGATTTCAAGCTCTCTCATTGCCTTGTACAGTTGTTCCCTGTGGACACTGTCATAAGCTTCTTTAAAATCCACAAACAGATGGTGCGTTTTAAGCTTATATTCGCGTCTTTTCTCAAGTATGATGCGTAAGCAGAATATTTGGTCAATTGTGGATCGTCCTTTTCAAAAGCCGCACTGGTACGGACCCAAGATCTTTTCTGCAAAGGGGAGTAAGCGCTGAAAGAGGATGTTGGACAGCACTTTATATGCACAGGAGAGTAAGGAAATGCCTCTATAATTGCCACAGACCAGCCGGTTACCCTTTTTGTGTATTGGACAGATTATAGACTTATTCCAAGATTCCGGCATTACTTCATCAGTCCAGATCCAAATTATAATATTCTGGATGATTTTCACAAGCTCACTACCTCCACACTTTAGTAATTCTGCAGGCAGTTCGTCAGCACCTGGCGCCTTATGATTTTTAAGCCTTGTCAGAGAGTCCAGAATCTCCTCTTCATCTGGGGATGGGGGAGACTGATAATTAGCAAAATCTTCATGGTTGTCGTTCTCAACTTCATCCGGTAGATCTTTGTTAAGAAGCTGAAAGAAGTGTCTCTTCGATTCTCCAAGCACATCCACCATGTTCGTGAGTAGCTTTCCGTCTTCATTCAAGCAGTATGTAGTTTTGCTTTCAAAAGGTTTTCTTTTCCAATTAACTGCTCTGAAGAATTTTCTAAATTGCTTGTTGTCCCTTAGAAGTTCAGTCTTATCCAATTCGTTTTTCTCCCATTATCTTTTCTTATACTGGTGGATATGTTTTTCCACTCGCCTCTTCTGCCTATATATATTGATGTTCCTCCTCGTCTCTTGCTGAATCTTGGCTTTATATGCTTCATTCTTCTGATGTATTGCCCTTTAATAATTATTTAATAATAATTACATAAATTATATATATATATATATATATATATATATATATATATATATATATATATTATTTATATATGTATGTATGTATATATATGTATGTATGTATATGCATATTTATGAACTTAAGATTTCAGTTATTAAAATATTTTCTTTTGAAAAACAATTTAGAAACTCTTGATCTGAGGGAAACTTTGGACACAATACAGGCTGAAATGGCGCACAGGAAACCATCGCTCTGTGCCTTGGTGGAACAATTAATTAACGATATTACACAGACAGACTATTAGGTTACAAAAAATATACCAAAAGACAAAAATTGATGAAGCAGTACGAGAAACAAGAAGACGTGAATACATATTCAGTAAACAAAAACACAAAAAATTAAATTTCAATCTGGAAAACATACACAACCAATTCTACTGCATGGAAATGGCCTTACAAATCAGCGGTTAACAAACTGAAAACTGTGACTTTACTTCAAACTGTAATTAATAACCTGGGTGAATACACAATAGATACAGAAGAAACTTTAAAACAGATTTTGAATGACATAATAAAGGACGATAGATTCGACAATGACAGACAAGAACACATGGCCGTGAGAACTAATATCAATATACTACCTACATCTATTGATGAAGTACCACTTGAGGACGGGGAAATAATTTATATAATAAAAAATCTAGACACCAAAAAATCAACAGAGATCGACAAAATTAGTCCAAAAAATTTGTGAAAGTTTTCCTAGATTAGTGCTACAAATTTATAAACTTTTATTCAACAGAAAAGAGTTTCCAACAAACTGGAAAAAAGGTAAACTTGTTCTTATCCCTAAAACTGATCATAGTTCGCTCAGACCTATCAGTATCCGACCGGTTATGGGTAAAATATTTGAAAAAATTATCAAAAATCGGCTTATGTATTTTCTGATGTCTAAAGAGATAATTGATAAACTACAATTTGCCTTTCGACCCCAAACTGGTACTGACGAGGCTTTACACACACTGACTGAGCACAATGCGTCAAAAAAGTAATAAGCTGGTGGTTATTTTGGATATTAAGGTAGCATTTGACAACACACGGTGGCCTGCTATACTGACCAATCTAAAAAAATACAACTGTCCACAAAATTTATACCTACTGATTACAAATTAAACAAAAAACTAACGATAGGTACTCCCCAAGGGTCCTGTCTGTCTCCGATACTTTGGAACGTACTGATTAATACCATTGAAATTGGCGTACCTAAAGATAAAAAAATCATAGTCTACGCCAACCAAATTTTGGTGTTGGTTAAACGTAGGAACTTTGACGAAGTTGAGTCAATTACAAATACAATGCTAATATGTCTTATGCGATGGGCTGGGAGTAATAAACTTCACTTTAATCCAAACAAGTCAAAATACATAATTTTCTCTCAGAAAAGAACAATACCCAATCTAAATATTAAACTAAACTCTGCAGAACTGATAAAACATGATGTAATTCAATACCTGGACATACTTTTAGATAGAAAATTAAATTGGAATCGACATATTGACAATGTCTACAATCAGTCACTGCAGACCATTAACAGACTTGCAATGACTGCAAGAGTCAAATGGAGCCTCGGGTCTGAGATGCTGAAAGTAATGTACGAAGCAGCCTTGATACCTAAAATATTGTTTGGTGTACATGTTTGGTATCACGCAGTAAGTCGAAATAGAAATTTAGATAAACTAAAACGACTTCAAAGACTTCTAGCAATAAAAGCTTGTAATGGCTTCAGGGTTCTCTCATATGAGATGGCTATTCTTCTTGTGGGGATGCTGCCAATAAACTTAAAAATAGAAAAGAAAACTGAATTATACAGAATTAAAAACTACATACTGACTACAAACACATATCACATGAAGATATAGAACTACCAATTCCCTCTAAAAAATGGTGACATTCCACATTATACACACATGTAATGTCACAGGTGAACTCAGCTGACTCTGACATTACAGATATATACACGGACGGTAGCAAGGAGGGTGGTAATGATGGTTGCGCTTGCGCTTGGTTTGGTTTAGATAGGAAGGGTGAAGTTTTCGAACACCAGTACAAACTAGCATCATGGTGTTCCAACAACCAGGCTGAGAAAGTAGCTGTATTAAAAGCTTTAGAAACCCTTCTTGTGACACCTTTCAGGACGCTACATACAGACAACATGAACATACTACACTCAATAAATAATACAAACATTCACGACCCACTGACTGAGGAAATCAGATTAGAGGTGCTGCAACTGCTGAGTATTAAGGAATCGAGGTGAAATGGGTGAAGGGACACTCGGGAATAGAGGGAAAGGAAAGAGCAGACCATTTAGCAAAAGAGGCAGCCAGCAGCGAGATCTTGCCCTCTTATAATAAGGCTCCAATTTCCCATATCAAAAAACTAATTACCAGTGAGTTGGTAGTTAAGTGGAAAACCATGTGGAGGGCTTCGATCAAATCACCCAGTCTACACAAATACATTCCACAAATAACACTATACAGTTACAAACAAATACACAGCACAGAATACAAATTGATACAATTCCTTACAGAACACGGTAACACAAAATATTACTTAAAATGATTCAACATCATATCAACTGACATATGTGACGAAGATGGACAGATTCACAATTTGAGACATATCCTTTATGACTGCAAATTATATGACAGACAGAGATTTAAATTGATACAAGACATAATACTAAAGGATGGTAATTGGCCTGAATCAGAACACATTCTTTTAACTAAATTTAAGACAGACTTAAAAAAATTTATAAAGCAAATAGACTTTGAACGACTGACCGACTAGAAGGGCAACCTAAATTTCTCTTGTGATGGTTGAAACTTGTTTTTATTTAATTTTTTTTAATTTTATTTATTTATTTTTGTTTTTTTTTGGTTGTTTTATATTTTTTTTTGTTTAAAAGTAAAAATTGTATTTATTTTTCTTTTTAGTAAAGTTTAAATAAGTGTAACGTTTAAATTTTTATTTTTGTGAGGTTTGAAGTTTTATTATATTTTCTTTAGCTATTTAAAAGTTTAAATACATAACCTTGGAAACATTAATAAAGAATGATTCAAAAACATACTTGAACCAGCTTTTAAGTTCACCATTAAGTAAAAGTGTTTATTCTAATAGAATTAATATTCCCTCTACCATCAGTAAAAATTTAATTACAGTAGATAGCTGTCTTGAGACTCAAGATGAAAATAGGCTCAACTCCAAAGTCGAAAAAATGGAGTTCTTTCCTCAAGATTTAGTGGAACTGGGATTAAAAATTCTTGGAACGTCTATTAGAAATAAAAACAATTACGTGGTACCATAAAATTCAGTCAAATAAACTGTGACATACTGATGTACAAAAAATGGTTTCCATCTACAATTGTTGGCTTCAAATCACTCAAGCTCAAATCATTAAAATTACTCATTCCAATCAATATGTTTCTAACTGCCAATTTAAGCACCAAGTTTATAATGCTAGGGTATCTTTTAGATGCCCTAAAAAGTCATATTAAATACATGTATAACACATATATAACATAAAATATACTTGCATACTCTCACAACTCACTCATACAATGCATAGTGATTACATTCTATATTATATAGTCAATTATAGAAATCTTGTTAGCAAAATCCTTACCAGCAAACTCTGTGAAATGATTTCCAATATCGTAAGCCTGGTAATTGCAACCAGCATACTCATAATCTATGAAAGTAATTTTCCCTTGGAGGTGTATAATGTTTGCAAGCAGAAGATCATTATGACAAAACACCACTTTACATGAAGAATGACTCAATTTTTCTTCAAAAAATAGTGCTTCAGAATTTAAGGGCTCAATGCCATCAGGAAATTTCTCAGAATATCTATGAAAAAATGAAATATTACAATTCAAACTAATCATACTTTCTCATTTATTAAGCAATTAATCGGGTGAGTAAAAAAAAAATAACCGATTTAGTTTTCTTGGAAATTGTAATCCAATGATTGGCTTTATTAGTTTTTTAAATCCAATTAAGGTTGAAATTGAAATTACTTTAATATCTAGACTATACTAAATGAATTTGTAAATAAAATGACCTCATCTTGCCTTCAGTAGCATTCAGTTAATTAACATGACACTAAAACTTGAAATATAGGGAATACTATGCCATTATTGGAAACATAAGTTTTCCGTCACGGAAACAACCCATTTGGTGCAGCAGTTCGCAGAAGAGGTTGCTCTTTCTAAAGGAACTGTGAGTAGATAGTTCCAGAACTTTGAAACAGGTGACAGCCTTGAGAAGAAAGAAGGTTTTGGGCAAAAATCATCATTAGATGAGGAAGCACAGCAGGACTCAACGAAAAGTAATTGGAAATTGACAAGAAAGCAAGAGTGGCCAAATGACCATCATTTCATTAAAAGAATCATTACTTGTGATGAAAATTGGATATATTAGAGCAAACTTCAGAACCAAGAAACAATGGCTAGACAGCAATCACCCTGCTGCGCCGGTCGCTGAGCAAGGGAAATTTGAAGAAAAAAACAAAAAAAAACAGTGTTTTCTGTATTTTTCAATTAATGAGGCATAATTCATTTTAGAAGGTTGAACCATTGATTTAGAACTTTATAGTGCTCAGTTATAAAGAATGTATCATGTTGTGACCCAGCATTTACCAGGATTAGTAAACAGAAATTGGGTTTTATTTCAACAAGATAATGATCCCACACACTTCTCGTTACACAAAAACAGATTTCAGAACAGGAAGTGATTGAGCTTCCCCTCACCCGGCTTACAGTCCAGACTTAGCAACTTACTACTATCTGTTCCGGTCAATGGCTCACAATCTTCTAGAAGAAACTATCAATACTCACGATGAATTTCACAATGGAGAATTCTTATGTTTTAAGCTCTAAGAGTGGTATTGTAAAGGAATCCAACAGCTGGCCTCCAGATGGCAACAAACCTTAGAACACGACAGTATACACTTTGAAAAAAAAGAAGTTTTAAAATGGAATTATTTTAAATTATCAAGAAAAACGGTCATATTTTATTACTCATCTCATTATTTTACTGAGACTATTTTGAAAAGTTGAATTTACTGAAAGAATCATAAATAAAATAGAGTAATAAATCTTTTAGAACAAACAAAATTTTTAAGTTTTAGTTCTTATTTTACATATTTTACATTGTCTAAATTAAAAAAACAAAACAATTATAATGAGGGTATACCATGACCCTCATTATAATTGTTTTGTTATCTTATACTTTGTTATATTGTTTTGTTATTATATACATCTCAATTCAGAATATTACATTATTTCGCACTTAGTTTTTGGTAAAAGAACATGATTTTTATTTGAAATATAAACAAAATAATGCACTTATTTTCAAGTAACCCTCCGCCGGGTACTATGCCATCCGTCTGGACGGCAGTCACACAGTTTCATTATTATCAGGAAAAGGAAAATTCCATTGACTTTTTGTGGTCAAATTATTCTACCTGCAACTCATCCCTTACAATAGGAGAGAGGGGTACAGTTCCTTGCCACTGTATGTATATATATATATATATATATATATATATATATATATATATATATATATATATATATATAAAAAATATATATATATATACATACATACAGTGGCAGAAAAAATTGAACAAGTGATAGTAAGTACCTTTCATTATCAAATCATTATATAAATTATAATATTTATGTACCATCATCCCAAATGGGATTTTCACACATAAAAGAAGTGCTCCTACATATTTATGGGGTTCATCTCACTAGTTCGTTTTACTCTGACCTGAAAAAGCATAACTGCCCTTCCTTCTGATGGGGCACGATCTATTAACATCCCTAGCAGCAACAGCACATTCATTCAATCGGCGCTACAACTCGATGTTGAGTCTTGGCCTCCTGCACCCGCCTTCACCAATTGTTCCGATCCTGCGTTGCTGCCATCCAGCTCCTCACGCCCAACATTTACCTAGCATCTCCAGCCACTCCATCGAAGACGAGGTCTTCCTCTTCGCCTTGTTCCATGTATCACCTCCGTCATTATTTTTCTTGGCAGATCATTCTCAGCCATCCGAGCAACATGCCCGGCCCATCTCAATCTACTGAGCCTCAAACACTACACCACGTCTGGTTCCTTAAATAAATCTTTGAGCTCCTGGTTTGTTCGACGTCTCTCGATACTCTCCGATAGTGATTTCTTCGCCAGGCCTGGGGATTTCCTCTGTATTTCCTTATGTATTTGGTCTTTGCTGCATTTACTTTAAGTCCCATTTTTCTCGCTGCTTCTGCTAGTTTAAGGAATCCATCAGAGACAGTCTGGAAGGATCGTCCGGCGATATCAATATCATCAGCATTAGCCAGAAGTTGTACTGTTCGGCTGAATACTGTTCCGCCCACTTGAATACCAGATTCTCTAATGGCCTTCTCCAGAGCTAGATCGAATTGGAGGCATGCCAGTGCATCCCCCTGCCTCAGTCCTTTCCCAGATGTGAATTCCTCAGATCTTGCTCCTCCAATCTGTACCATACATCTCACTTCTCTCATGGTGAGTCATACTATTCTAATAAGCTTTTCCAAGATTTCAAGCTCTCTCATTGCCTTGTACAGTTGTTCCCTGTGGACACTGTCATAAGCTTCTTTAAAATCCACAAACAGATGGTGCGTTTTAAGCTTATATTCGCGTCTTTTCTCAAGTATGATGCGTAAGCAGAATATTTGGTCAATTGTGGATCGTCCTTTTCAAAAGCCGCACTGGTACGGACCCAAGATCTTTTCTGCAAAGGGGAGTAAGCGCTGAAAGAGGATGTTGGACAGCACTTTATATGCACAGGAGAGTAAGGAAATGCCTCTATAATTGTCTAAAAAAACAAAACAATTATAATGAGGGTATACCATGACCCTCATTATAATTGTTTTGTTATCTTATACTTTGTTATATTGTTTTGTTATTATATACATCTCAATTCAGAATATTACATTATTTCGCACTTAGTTTTTGGTAAAAGAACATGATTTTTATTTGAAATATAAACAAAATAATGCACTTATTTTCAAGTAACCCTCCGCCGGGTACTATGCCATCCGTCCGGACGGCAGTCACACAGTTTCATTATTATCAGGAAAAGGAAAATTCCATTGACTTTTTGTGGTCAAATTATTCTACCTGCAACTCATCCCTTACAATTGGAGAGAGGGGTACAGTTCCTTGCCTGAGTCGTTCAGTGTTTAACTGTAAATAGAAGAGAAAACTTGTGATTTGCCATCTTTAGTACACTTAGCGATTGGTGGTGTAACAAATTGTTCAACAAAATGTGAGTAGGAATTGAAGTTATTTCTCTCGTATTTTTAATTTATTATTATTAATTTATTGATAATATATATATATATATATATATATATATATATATATATATATATATATATATATATATATATATTAATCTGGGACTTTTAGTCCCCTTAGAATAACAGAAATGCTCAGTACTAGTACTATTTGTCTAGCTTACATACACTAAATAATTAAGAAAAGTTAAATAGTAAAATGAAATAAAGGAGATTTCAATAATTACAGACATTTAAATCATAATTAAATATATATACACCTATCTACTAACAATAGACAATAACTAACAAACAATAGACATAATAATAATAATAAACATAAATCTATAAACAGTAAATTATAAAATATAAACATAAAATGAAGATATATATAACTATAGTAGTTACATAAATGCGGAAAATTGATAGTTAAGGAGATGGAAAAATAATTGATCCTTGAAGGAGGTTAAGGATGAGGATTTGCGAATGGAGTTGGGTAAGGAATTCCAAAATTAAGTAGCTCAAAAGGTAAAGGATCTTTTGAAAGAGGCAGTTCTATGAAAGGGTATATACAAGTTTGCAGGTTGAGATCTGGTGTTTAAAGACTATACAGAGGAACATGGGGTGAACAGGTCAAGAATATAAGGAGGCATTTTGGTTTTGAAGATTCGGAAAAGATAGATACATAGGAAATATTGCCGTCAGAAAACACGTTGAAGCCACTTAAACTCGGCATACCAAATGGAGACATGGGAGCGCCTGGGGATTCCGAAGATGAATCTAAGGAAGCAATTCATTAGTCTCTTCAGTCTCATCTCAAGCCCGCCAGACAGTCCGCCATACACAAGGCAGCTTATTGTTATAAGCTATATATTAATTATTTATTTAATTTAATTTATTTAATTACCCAAGTACTTCTTTTGAAAATACATAGTGTTTTTTGGAAAATTGATGGAAAATTAAATATCTTAGAAATTTAGCTTAAGAATTGGTGAAGGAGCAATTTTCTGCCTGGTAGGAAATAAAAAATCTTCCAATGGATGTGAAAGCTTTATTAAGTGTTCACTATCCAAAAAAACTTATTGAAGAAGTTGAAGAGACAGATACATCTTCAGCTATAGTGCCCAAGGAAAACCGGCTATAAGGAACATGTAAATCTAATACAACAAAATCCTGCAAAAGCATTTTTTGTTAAACGGTGGGAGAGACGTTAGCGAATAAAATTAACCTGTTCATAATATATTTTGTTAGTATTAGTAATAATATTGTATAAATCATTTGATTCTGTTTTCTACTTAATTAATTTAATTAGTAATAGAAATGTTTGTTTGTGAAATAATTTTTTATCTTATTTTAAATAAATTCCTACAAAAACATATTTTATTAAACTTAGAAATGAACAATCCTATAATTCTGACAAATAAAATCATCACTTAACATCGCTAGTGATGTGAATAGAACATAAGTTGTATGTCGTCCAAAATAAGGCAAGCTCTCAGTGATATAAGAACCTTAGCACCCAGCAGAGGGTAATTATAGTTTTTGCCAGAGGGGCTTACTTTGGAATTAGATAGTTCAAAGCTTGACAGTTTATTTTTTACCCCATAAAACATCCTTTCAATCAATGAGTCTATACTTTATTTTCCCATGCACAATTCAGTAAATGGTTTTCTTGTTCCTCATTAGCCAATTCCAAAAAGAAAAGGAAAATCGCTGAGACTGTTTTCTATGAAATACCAGATTGTTTTAAATCATATATAATCTGAGAATGTTTTAATTACTTGATTATAATTATATTTATATAACCAATTAAAGAATTATATACTTAATAAAACTTTATACTTAATTTAAAAAAAACCTAAAGGTAGTGAAACTTTATTTCTTGATATAAAATAGTATTTTTTTCTTTTTATCAATGAATTTCTTTGAATTAAAAGCATATAAACTAAATTAAAAATCTAAAAATAAATATGGATATTTCTAAAATTAGATATTCTAAAATATTCAATGAACAAATTCCAATACAAAGAAAGAACTTCATAAAGTGTACGATAAGGATTAAGAGAAATAAATTACTGACATTGACAATACTTCTTATAAAATGAGAGAATATTTACACAAAGGTGTGATATATATCATAGAACAATATGATGCACTTAGGAACAGCAATGGTCCTCATTGAGATTGGGAACAAATCGTAGACAAAATAATTCGAAAAAAGAAGAAAATTGAATAAGAGACTGTTGGCCAGTTTCTCTTATTTCCAGTATTTTCCATGTAAACTACCTAATTAAATTTAAATTTGGATGTTGAAACATTTTAAATTTAAACCAACCAGAAGGACTTTAGCCCGTGAGGCGCTACTGGTCTCCCATTGGGCACCTTCCCATGTGGCAGATATGGGAATGCACATAAGATGTGGTCGGTACCAGGGAAATAAAATACCCAGGGCGGACCAAAACCGGCGGGGGGAGGAATCTCCTGGCCGCAGTGTAGGCAGTTCCTCTGGGGCAGGAGAAGCCTGATGAATAACTCCTGGTCCTCCAGGTTGGGTGTGGGGCTAACACTCCTACCCTGGAAAACCTATAAAAGTTCAGAAACCCAACAAGAAGATGCCGGACGGATCATTAGGTAGACGAAAACGGAAATTGGACCTGCCCTTTGCAACTTGGAACGTGAGGATGTTTCACCCGGGCGAAATGGCAGAAATAGCGGAAGAGATATTGAGATTTAATCTTGATGTCGTGCCTCTACAGGAGACTAGGTGGAGTGGGCAAGGCAAAATAGATAAGAAGGAATACACAGTGGACTGGAGAAGAGTACAGGTAGAAATGGAACTGGCTTTATCATCTCTAAAAAATCAGGAGGTCCCTGATAATGTTTGAACCACTGGGAGACCGACTTGTGAAGATAAGATGGAAAGGAAAATTAAGGAGATATAACTTTGATCTCAGCATACACCCTGACCGAAGATGCAACCGAGGAACAGAAGCAAGAGTTTTATGAGAATCTTGAGTGGGCCTACCAGGCTATTCACAGGTAAGATGTTATAATCGTTTTGGGAGATTTCAACGCGTAAATTGGCAAAGAGGAATTTATTCAGCATGTTGGGGGAAAATTTTCCTACCATGATGTGAGAGAATGGTATATACCTTTCACAATTTGCAGCATATAGCAACTCTAATTAGAATAAAGAAGAGTACCTGTTTTCAACATAAAAGCATTCATAACGCGACATGGAAAACACCAAATTGCGCACTAATCCAAATCGACCATGTCCTGGTTTTTAAAAGGTTCATCGATCATCGATGTAAGGACAGCTAGGGGACCAAATTGTGGCTCCGACCATTTTTTAATAAAAGCAAGATTTCGTGAGCGCTTTGCTGTTATGCCGGGAGGAATCAAATGCAAAAGAGGTCGATGGAATTTGGATAAGTTCAAGGACCGAGAGAATGTAAAGAGACTTGATGATGAGTCTGTGCACAAATTATCTTTGTCGAATCCAGTAAACCAAGATATCACCAATGATGTAGAGGTCAAGTGGTGTGCCATAAATAATGCTCTTCTTAAGTCAGCTAAGACTGTGGCCGGAGAGGATGAATGGCGAGGGAACATGGTGTGGTTCGATGATGAATGTAGAGAGGTACTGAGCATAAGGAATAAAGATAGGCTCGTGATGTTGCAATCCCGTACCAAAAATAGCATTGCCAAATATGAGATGAGCCGCAAAGAAGGAAAATGAAGGAACACATGAAGCAGCAAGTAGAATAATAGAAGAATTCCGAAAAGGAAATGAAGCCAGGAAAGTTTTATAGGGCTGTTAAAAGGAGGAATACTTGGTTCCAATCCAGAGCCAATGGATACAAAAATAAGAAAGGGGAGATAATTGCAGACAAGATTGAAATGATGGACAGGTGTGCTGAATATTTTGGTGACCTTTTTGCAGGTGAACTGGAGATCACCGAAGATACAGGAATTACAGTTCAGCATTCAGTAAGCAGTCTCGTAAGAGGAAGAAGTGATTGCTCCCCCGAATCTTACCGAGGTCAAGAACGCAGTTCGTCGCCTAAAAAACAAAAAAGGATGCAGGAGAATATAAGTTGGTTGCAGAGTTTTTCAAGCATGGGGGGAGGGACCGTCTGCATGCAGAGCTACAGTCTCTTGTTTCAATGATTTGAGAAAAATGATCGTCAAGTGTAATCTGACCAGTTTTTAAGAAGGGGGACTAACTACTGTGTGAAAAATGTCGAGGAATATCGCTCCTAGCTGTAGCGAATACAATTTTCGCAAACGCCCTGGCGGAAAAGATTAACGTATACGCCGAACGCATTATTGGTGATTACCAATGCGGGTTCAGGCGAGGACGTGGGACTTCTGAACAGATCTTTACCATGAGGTAAACAATAGAGGAAAGTTGGTAACACAATATAGATCTTCACATATTGTTCATTGATTTCCGACAGGCCTTTGATCGCGCGAACCGGGCTGAATCAATGGTTGCACTTTGGGAGTTAGGAATTCCTGATAAAATTGTTAGGCTCATCAGCATGACTTTAGGTGCAAAAGTGCTGTTCAATGGAGAACTGACCAGAGAATTCCCGGTATTCTCTGGAGTGCGGCAAGGGGACGCTCTATCTGCGATTTTATTTTACCTGATACTGCATTGTGTAGTTCAGAAAATGAACTTGAGAGACAATATTGTAAACAAATTGAAGCTGATATGCGCATATGCGGATAATATCTGCCTAATTGCTCGAAACAGGCGTGCCTAGGAAGAGATGTTCACACAGGTCAAGAATGAGGGAGATCAGATGGAGCTAGTGGTAAATGACATTAAGACCAAATACATGTATATGGTACGATATGGGGAGCAATCGTTCACGGAGAATATAACCATGCAAGGTCACAAATTCCAAAGATTTACCTATTCACGCACCTTGGCGTCGACCTAAATGATGAAAATAAAATAATAAACGAAATCGAGAAGAGGGTCATGGCAGGAACCGAGCATATTATGCTAATCTCAGTATTTTTCGCTCGTCAGTTCCGTCCACTACCACCAAAGTAAGGCTTTATAAAACTCTTACACGCACAACAGTGGCATATGGTGCCATGGGTTCTTAAGATGGCTGCCACTTTTATGATAAATTTATAAGTATGAATATCAAAAGAGTTTGATGCACTTCTAAATGACAATAAAGAAGAGTTAATAGAAGTAACATATACATATAACATATATATATATATATATATATATATATATATATATATATATATATATATATATATATATATATATAATAAGGTAATATGGGGTAAGTGCGCGCTAGATTTTACAATGTTCGACTTTAAATGACTGTAAAATCTTTATTTTGGAAGCTAGATTTTATATCTTTTTTAAAAAAAAATATTCCTGAGACTATTATGTTTAATATTACACACTAGCCCACGTTTCAATCACATCCATTTTTATGAGATTGATAATTCAATTTAGTAGTACCTAGTTCACACTTGTCCTTTCCTTAAGGGGTAAGTGCATACAAGGTATCTATAAGACTCATTATTCAAGCAGTAGCGGTTGTGAAGCAAGCGTAAACTAGTTCGTTTCTGGAGGATTATTAAACTTAGGCAATATCGAAAAAAGTTAAAACTTGTCTGAGATTCATAATTTGCAATCTTAAGTGACAGTCATGAATGTGGGATATAGAACATAATTGAATAAAAGTATTGAAAAAAAGAACTTTTATATCAATGTGCTAGTCCGCAGCTGCCCTGGCAAAACAAGATAGTAGAGGTAAGTGTACACCTCACGCACTCATCCCACAACAGAGATTTGCACTTACCCCTACTATCATGTTTTGCCGAAGCAATTGCAGACTAGAATTTAAAAACTAAAAAAACTGTCAAGAAGAAATGTAAATCACAAAGTATTTTGAAGAACAGTTTCTGAAGGTTTTACTCACCACAAAAAAACAGGCCGAGTGATGGATAACCATCAATACAGCTGTACACTGGACGTTGAAAGATCCACCTTAATCAACATATAGGAACTGATATCTTTACAAATAGCCATCTTTCACCTTATCGAAATCTCTGCTGCTTGGTTTGTGATGCACGCGTGTTTAGGGTCAGCTCTTACCTGATCAGGATTTGTATTTAATTATGCACTTACACAGAAAACGCACTTACTCCCCATTTCATTGTATCGATACAAAAAAATTTCGAAATAAAGCTCCCTAACAATTTCCCAACTGTGTTGCACTTTTTTCTCCGGTTACAGTTGGTAGTTTCCCTATGAAAATATATTCGTATAACAATCCGATTTTCCGGTTGTAACACTCTGAATGAATTTTTTCTTCAAATTTTTAAAAAAAATGATAATGTTTTGTTTTGTAATATGATGGAAGTTTTTAATACAGTTCACGGTAGGAAACAGTGGAGCTATAAAAAACAACAGTCTAATTGATTCCATGGATGTAGTTTAGGAATTTATGTAATTTAGGAGTTTATTCCTAGGAATGTTTAGTCACGCTTGAATGAGATATTTCAATGAATTGAAAGATTGTTATTAGTTTTACGGATACGGATCCGATTTTTGCCTCAGTTACTTTGATTTCACGTTTAAGGAAACCGAAAGTAATTTTCTATTAAAGAAAAAAATTATTAATTAAAATTAACTTAAATAAAATTTTTTTTACCGCATCTAAAACATGAAGTGAAGATGAGAATGAGAATGGATTAGAATCAATAAAAACAACAGATGATTTGGAAATGTTACAGACGATTCTCACATTTTTTTCGTGCTCTTCTTAAATGCAAGACAAAACTTAAAAATACTTTATATTACCTCAACAATTAAAAATTCCTAATACCTGCCTGCAATATATATATATATATAACTTATGGTCTTCTCGGCACAAAAGACAAAAAAAATGGAAAAAGGGTAGAATAAACACTCTCGAGAACTGATTAAACACTGACTTTATTTTCCTATCAAGCCTCTATATATAGTATTACTAATGTTTACATTTATACATTTGGGATTAGCTGTTATATTATGCCTGGTCATACCATAACTTATATATATATATATATATATATATATATATATATATATATATATATATATATATATATATATATAAATTAAATAACTCCAATTCCGGATGCGGTTTTTAAAAAGGAATATTTATTGGTTTAAACAATTTACAAACACTTGACTATAATAATTAAATTATCGTAATTAATACTAAATAGGAACTGGTCTAATGAATACAAGGCGAATGCAACTGCATCTCGTCTGGGGACGGGTATATATAGTGTCTTATCTTATACTGACTTAGTTAGTTGCATTTATTGTTAGAGGCCACCTTAACTCCTCCCTGCGAAGATTTGGCAATACTCCTGGATTGCTTATCCTAAATGGAGTTGATATATTTTCAAAATTGGTAATTTCTAATGTTCTAGGGTTATAATATACATTTTCAATAGGTGCACTAGGATTTACAATGTGGTTGTGGGGTACATTTATTTTCTTTTTATTATAATAATAAACTAATATAATGATTACTAATAATATTATAAATCCACTAATATAAACAATAATTGTTTCCGTTGAAAACACCCTCTCAATCTCTATATAGTTAGGTTGAGTTATATTTATTAAATCGATAGTTGATATATTATGCAATTGGTTATAAAATTTCTTATAAGTAAAATTGTTATAATGATATTTCTTGTTAAGTTCTAATATACAATCACGTTTGGTCGTATTAACTAATGCTATTTCTGGTAAAAATACGCTTTCATTTTTACAATTATGAAGCTTCCTTATTTTAGATATCACATAAATTCCTAAATATTCACTAAAGTGTATATTTTCCTCTATATTAATCAATTTACATCTGTCTTTAGTTCCATTAAGTGTTAGCTCTAGAAGACATTTATCTGTTTCTATTTCTAAATTATTACATATAAAGAATCCATAATTTTTACATTGTCCTTTATATAGTATATTGTCTTTCTTAACAATTAGTTTTTCTTATATATTATACATAGAATAATTCAATTGCTTAATAGGAGTCGAAATAGTTATATATCCCTTGTATAGTTTCTCATGAATTGGCAATTTCACAAACACGTGAAAAGTTAAATTATAAAGTGAACAAGCTATTTGAGCATTGTCCCATAAAACATTTCCTGACTTTGATATAAGAGTTACGTTCGAAGGTACATATTTAATTATATCCGTTAATAGTTTTGAATGCATTATACCGTTCTTACACATTTCAATGGATAATAATGTTTCTGATATTTTCTTTTCCAATAGTTGAATATGAATTAAGAATTCTAAAGCTTTCTCGTCTGTGTTGAGAATAGTCATTTCGTCTTGAGTGAGTTTAAAGTTTTTATTTATTTTTAATATATCATGATTAAATTTCTGAATTATTTTAGTATTAGTATTGATTATATTTTTCTCATTTGTTCCAGCTTGATTAGAGGCTATTGACAATTTCTGAATTATTTCATCGAAGCGTTCTTTGTCGTCTGCATCCATGTTACCCGTTAACCATGATATAGCTGAACCTAGTCCATTTACTAATCCCCGTTTATATCTATAATGATTATTATGAGTCTCTAACAATTCAAATTGGTCATTTAAAAGTTGTATCATCATTTTAATGCTCTCGTAATAATTTGTTTCATTATATTGTTCTATTCTAACATTAATATTTTCAATTTCAGTTAAGTACAGTTTCATATCATAATAGTGATAAGTTTCATAATATTTGTCTATTATTCTTACATTATTAATCGTATAATGCAAAATTCCGTTTTCATTGGTTATGTCTACTATGCGTAGACTTGTTGCTGTTGCTATCAGGCAAAACATTATGATTTGTCCCTCCATCTGTAACATTTTTAAAATAAGTTGGTATCTTCTTTTTATTTGGTCTCTTAAAAGAATCCTTATGTTTATCTTTATATTTTAATTGCTGATACAATTCTTTAGTCTTATTTCCTGGATTATTTTTAACATAAGCTGGTTCTGTTATTTCTATTGGATCTTCTCGATTAACGTTTAGTTTCTCGGTTCTTTCTTCCTTTTCTCTCACGATCTTATCTCTAACCTCATTCTGTATTATATGTAATTGTTTAAAATAATTTTCAATGTATAATTCTTGCAGATCTTCAAATTCGTAGTCGTTCTTAAATTTACCAAAGGTTATCTCGTTAGGCGATAGTTTCAACTGCTGATTCAAAGCGTTGTTATAGGCTTTTGTTGCTAAAATCAGTTTTTGTTTAAATTTCAAATTCCTATTCTGTCTATCGTTTTCTAACGTTCTCATAATCTCAATTATAGTCGAATGGCATCTATTCATTATTCCTAAACTATTCGAATGTCCTGTACTTGTTAAATGTAATTCACACTTGATAGCTTTACAAAAATTCTTTACAATACCGTTATCAAATTCTTTTCCTTTGTCGGCCGATATCTTGTCTGGTGGCGGGAAATAACACGTGTATTCTTCTAAACATTCAACGATTGCTAGTGCTGTTTTATTCTGAATTTCTTTCATAAATAATCGTTTAGTAAAACAATCTATTAAAGTAAATAATTTCTTATTACCAAATTCTAACAAATCTATCATTACGTTCTGGAATGGTCTTTCTGGTGTTTCCGTGATCATTAACTTCTGTTTGATCGGATGTCTCTCATATTTGTTTTTCTTACAAATATCACATGAATTAATAACTTCTGAAATCTTGTCTTTCATATTAGGAAAATAATATGTTTGTTTAAGATGTTTATATGATTCTACGATTCCTCTGTGTTTCGATTTTTCATGATAATTAGTAATTAATAGATGTTGGTCGTCTAATTCCAAAATATCTTCACATAAAAGTTTATATTTTTATTTTAACTGTTTTAAATTCAATTTCAATTAAATTCTGTATGTATCTAAAGTATTCTTCCATTTTATGTTTTAAGCATCGTTTATTTGTCTCGCAATAAATCCCATAGGTCTGGTTTGGTTCAAGTATTTCACAGAATATTCTATCTAGTTTCTCTTTCTGATCGATTTTAATTTCATATCTTAATTTATTAAATGGTTTTGATAAAGTATGTTTATTTTCCTCATTATGTCTAATAATAATTTGCCTTTTTTCAATATTAATACACTTGTCTGGTTCTACAATAAAGAATTGATTGTGATTCGAGATGTCTGAATGTATTGTTATCATACTCGCATCATCTTGTTGATCTTGTTTATTTCTTGGATGTAACATTTCCAATGCTTCATCTATGTCAAATAATTCTGGTTCTAATTCTTCACTATCTATTGTCTGGCTTAATAATTTTTCAAATTCTGATAACTCTTCACCTGTATCGTTATATATTCCTGCACTTGTACTTGGTATTGGTTCATTTTCGATTGCATTTATTAAATTATTCTCATTTCTCCTCGACAATGCATCTGCTACTTTATTTAATTTGCCTTCTACATGTTTAATTTCAAATTCAAATTCCTGCAGTTTCCAAACCCATTTCATGATTCTTGAATTCTGATTTTTCATCGTAAATACCCATGAAAGAGGTTTGTGGTCTGTTAATAGTAAGAATTTATTTCCGTAAAGGTATGGCTTAAATAATTGTGTAAAATAAATTATTGCTAATAATTCTTTTTCTATAGTCGAATAATTTTCCTCCGTTTTGCTTAATACCCTTGATCCATATGCTATCGGATGTTCTATTCCTTCTATTTCTTGGCTTAATACAGCTCCTATAGCTTGATTGCTAGCATCTGTTGTTAAAATAAATTGTTTATTCCAATCGGGATAACTTAAAATTGGAGTACTTGTCATTAATTGCAGTAACAATTTAAATGACTCTTCAAATTCTATCGATTCATAATTTTTATCTGTTAATGCTTTACTTAATGGTCTTGTTATTTTGGCGTAATTTTTAATAAATTTCCTATAATATCCGGTCATGCCTAAAAAAAGTCTTAAAGATTTTTCATCCGTAGGTTTTTTCATTTCTAATATTTTACTTATCTGGATCTGTTTTTAATCCTTTTTCTGTTATGATATATCCTAAAAATTTTAATTCCTTCCTAAAGAATTCTGTCTTATCTAACTGAATACTCAAATTATTTTTTTTCAATCTTTCTAGTACATCTTCTATATCCTTTAAATGTTCTTTCTCGCTCTTAGAATAAATTATTATATCGTCTATGTAAGCCATTGTCCTTGGTAGATTCTCAATGCACATGTTGATCATACGTTGGAATGTTGGTGGGGCGTTACATAAACCGAAAGGCATCCTTAAAAATTCATAATGTCCATGATCCGTAGAAAATGCTGTCTTAGCTATGGACTCCTTTGACACTGGTAACTGATGAAAACTACTGGTTAAATCAATCGTACTAAAGTATTTCGTATCTCCGAGCCTATTTAAAACGTCTTCAATATTTGGTAAGGGGAACTTATCTTTAACTTTGGTAAGGGTTTAATTTTCTATAGTCTATCACCATGCGAACCTTTTTTATTCCGCTAGCATCCATCTTCTTCGGCACTATCCATAGTGGCGAGTTATATGGTGAGTTACTTGGGCGTATGATTCCGTCATGTAATAGTTTTGTTACTTCTTCATTTATTTCCTTCTTAAATTGTTCTGGATAACGATAATTTTTAGTATAAATTGGATTCTCATTTTTCGTTACAATTTTATGTTTTAATAGGTCTGTTGCCTTTAATGATTCTTCATTTCTTTTGAATATATTTCCATTTTCGGATAAAATATTAACTAACTTATTCGTGGTATCCTCAGAGATATGCTCATGCCGAATAAGAGTTTTTGTTTCCTCTTTATCTTCAATTAAATTTATTTCATTATTTTCTTGTTCTAAAAATTCAAACTTCTTATGTCCCATCATTATATGATTATTAGACATTTGAAATTTTAAATCTTTTAATGATTCATATCCTATTAAAAAGTCAAATTTATTACTAATTGGATAAACCATAAATCTTAATTCTACATCTAGGCCTAAACTTTTCTTCGGAATAATTATACATTGGCCTCTGCCTTGGCTAATTCCATTAGGAGTTCTTATAGTGAAAGTTTCATCATTACATTCAAAATTTCTTTCATTAACTACTCTTGGATTGACATAATTTTTCTGCGATCCTGTATCTATTAACCAAATATATCCATTATTATCTTTTATACAAGGTAATGTTTCAATATTATTTAAGCTGAATTCGTCGGAGGCGGATCCTTCCCATTGCTTCGACCTGGTTCTAAAAAATAGTTCTGAGCATTTTTCTTCTCTTCAATTTGCATTTTTAATTCTTCCATTTGTTTTTCTAACTCTTCTACCGATGCGTCTACATGATGTACTCTGTTCGAGACTGATACGGTTCATTGATACGGTTTCTGGTTTTTCCGTTTTCTCTACTGGCGGTTGTTGCTCATAATGATTTTGATTTCTGAATTGACCTGATCTAGGTTTATTAAAGAACTCGTGTTGGGCTTGCGGATTCCAACTTTGATTATAATAAGGTCTTTGCGGATTCATTGGAGAATTATATCTCGGCTGATAATTAAATTGTTGATGTTGATTATTAAATGGTCGTTGATAATTATTTTGATGCGGATAATTATTATGTTGAAAATTATTATCTTGTTTAAATTATATATGCGTTTTCATTTGTTGATTGTTTTGAACGTGAGGCTTATGATGCCTTTGTTGTTGATATTGTTGTATCATTTGATCCTCTTCATCATGCCTAATCCCGTGAAGTTGTCTTACTACACGCGATAATGTATTTTTCAAAGCATGTTCAATGTCGTCTAAATCTTTTATAACGATGTGAATAAATTGTCGTTCTAAAATATCATGAAATTGTGAAATACAACTTGCGGCTATTTGTTTATCAAAATACTGTAATAAATTGATTTTATCTTCAATCTGTAATTTAGTTACTAAAGCTCTACGTTTTATTCTTAAGAATTTTACAAAATCCAATGGATGTTGATGATTACGAATTTTAACACTAATAATTTCATTTAAAATTTCTTCAATATCTCTACTATCATAAAATTGTCTTTTTAAATGTTCAAATATATCACTTAATTTAGAAAATGTTTTACCATATATTGTATCTAAAGCATTGCCTACTAACTTAGACTTAGTAAATAAAGCTATTTCATTATAATTATCTTCTGCATAAATATTATCTGTTTTACAATACTTAAGTTCTAAGAATTTAATATTTTCAATAAATGTTGTTAACTTATGTGCACTACCATCATAAGGCAATACTGTACAATGATTTGGTTTGAACATAATATTTGTTTGTTTAGTTGCCATTGTTAAAGTTTCAGTTAATTTACTAGGTTTAATTAATTGTTTCTTATCTGACATAAAATAAACTTATTTCTAATTTAAATTTGTAATTATTCACCTCAATTCTTCTTCTTCAGCGGCTGGAGTCCGTTTGATGATGATTTGATCCTCAGTGACAATCGTCCAAAGTGCTGGTAGATTTCGTCTGATGTCGATTCTTCTAAGTTGAAGTATACAGATGTACTCAGCTAGAATAATCTTGAAGTATTCAATATTCTTGACTTGAATTGGAAATTCTAAAAAGAATCTTCTAATCCCGCAGTTAACTTAAGTATACTATGTACTTGCAAAGTTTGCGTGAAAAGCCCTTCAAGTACCTATTTGGGCGCCAATTAAATAACTTCAACACCGATAGACGTTTTTAAAAAGAATTTTATTGAGAATAAGTACAAAGAGCGTAACACTAACTGTACATAAAGACTATATCTAACGACAGCTAATAAGTGAATGCTGAATACTCTTCTGTGAGCGGGTATATATACTGTCTTATATCTAAATCCTACTTATCTCTAAAGTAGTCACTTAACTTATATATATATATATATATATATATATATATATATTGCAGATAGACATATAGGTAGGGGGGATGAAGTCGGTGAAGAAAAGTGTCTTTTTCTGTTCTCATCATAATACTAGAAGTAGATGAGCAGATGGAGCCCCTGCTAGGTGTAAGAATCGATGACATGCCTTATGGCGGGGACTGTACCACCAATCTTTTATACGTTAATATACTTAAAGGTATTTAAATATTCTTTAGTAGCATCAAATATCACAAGAGCAAAAGTATGAGTGTGTATGGTAATTATTTATAATCAGCTGCTAAATATATAGTTATAACTAAATACATTCATTCACATTTGTTCAAAAACATACCAAAAATCTATAAACTGGGTAATTCTAGAACAGCTATCTTAATTACAAGTTGAAATAATTACTTAGGACAAAATATTTGCAATAAATTTGGTAAAATCTCATTAAAATAAAATATCAAAGAAAATTAATGGATACTGCTATGTATTGAGAAAACATGGGTTGAAGGAAATGATTCAGATTAAATAATAATTATCAAATAAGGGATACCACGCGGTTTAGCAATATTAATATTAATCGGATTCTTTTTCGGACAAAGAAACACCGGGCTCAGGGTCCTTGAGGTATATGCCTGGAGGGCCGGGGAGCACGTCGAGATTGCCGGCGGGTCGCTCAAGGAGTCCTAAAGATAAGCAAAATTGAAAACACCATAAAAACTAGAGATAGATCCTATCGACAAGGTATGATAAAAGCAGCCGTCCTAGAATACCAGGAACAATAGAGAAAAAAAGTTCAAAGATTTCGAAGGCCTCTTCAAAAATTTCCATAGCATCAGCTAATCAGAAGGCCCAAAAAGAGAGTGGGGACAAAATGTATCTTTTCAAGAAGGAGAAGGGGAAAGAGAGAGAAGGGGCAGTGGAAACAGAAGGAAGGGGAGTTCTAGCGAGAAGGTAGAAGAGTAAGGCTCTGAGAGTAGAAGCAGAGGGTCCAGCTGAGTAGTTCATCCGAGACGGAGTCCGTGATTCTGGCAGCAGAGAAGAAGACCCGCTGCGGGAGAGAAGAGCATCGAACGGCGAAGTTGCTAAGCGGCCTGCACCAGAGACGGGGAAGGCAATAATAAGAAAAGTGCTGTATATAACAATAAATGTCATTTCATTCAATGTGTACATTATTGTCTAATATTATGTGGCACCAGAGTAAGATTTTAATAAGCAAGTTCTCCCAGTTTTATCAAATACATATGTTATAGTCAAGGGTTCTTTTATAATGAGAGTAAATTTAGGTTTCAAATTAGTAAGCCAACAGTTTAATTAATAAAATTCTCTTAAATAAAGTAAGATCTTCTATTAAAATATATTATTCTATTTACCCTGCATGCCATCATATAGTTTAATTAAGTGAATAGGTAAACGCGACACCCTTGGAAAGGATCTCCAATGGTATTTATAATATCCCAACCTAGTGACCATAGCAGGGGGGTCTGTGGTCTCTAGCCTTTTAAGTTAAAATACAGTTTGATTGATCTATTCCTTTCCGGAATCGATGCAAATACATAGTATATTAGATCATTAAATTAGGTAAATGTGGTCTCTGGAACCCTCACCTATCTTAGAAAAGCAATTTGCCAGAAACATAGCAGTACCTTAAAATTTCTTGTTTCAGCTTTTTTCCGTAAATCCAAATTAAAACTATGTCTCCAGGATTTTTCTCGGCCCAGCATCCAATAAATTTGTTTGATATGCCATCCGTAAAACTCTGTAAATATTCAAAAATATTAAATAATTTAAACTAAATGACTGCTTTAAATTATCTATAAAATCCAAATAAAATGATGAAATTATACACAATAAAGAAAAAGATTAAAAAAAAAGCAGAGAGCTATTTTTTATCCAATCATTATTTTTTTTATTATATCGAAAACCTTCTTTGCAACTTTATAAAAATAATTGATACACATTTCAAATAATTTATGAAATGGAGGACAATATCTACCAATTTTGGTAGTTGAAATTCCTGACTTTTTCAAGAGTTCTTTCGAAAATTGCAGATTAATAACATTAAAATAAAACGCTGCAAATTATTACAAAATGATTTATTATTTAGTATTATTAGATAACGAAATTTCGGATGGTAATATCGAGTTCAAAGGATTCTTTCTTCGTCGATTACAAAGGTGCATCATCATCAAAATAACAAAATCAATACATCATTAATTAAAATTATAATGATAAAAACCGAAAAATAAAAATAAAAGCTGCCGGCCATGACGAAGATGATCTTGCCCAAGCATTGCCTCACTGAAAGGGCTAAGTAGTGCATACGTATCTGTTTCTGTTCGGCTAAACTCTCTAACCAGAAATCTCTTTCCTTTCATTCTTTTAAGTGCCAAAGTTAGCTATCCTGCAGTTTATGAAAATTGGAACAAGCAATTAACGTTTAGCACTAATTGTAAAATTTACTGTGAATTCCCGACTTCTCCCGATCATACAATATTCCCAATATATTCCTCTATTTCCCGACTGGTAGAAATCCTGAACATATAGAAATACCTGCTGTACAGAACAAGAGAATACGTTTTAAATTTAACATAAATCGCAATCCGAAAAATATAGCAGTAAAATCTGATTAAACAGATGAAAGCAATATAAAAGAATACTAGAAATGATGGTGGAGATTCATTGAAATTTCTGGCAGTATTTAAATTTGATTATAGAATTCCGATTTCAAGGCGAAAAATTGCTGGCTAAACGAGGACAAACTCGCATCCTGATTTCAGATCCTCCTAATTTTCGAAGCACTTAATAGTGGAGGAGCAAACTGTATTCCATATAATTTTTTGTGAAGGGAAGGTGCGACTATTTGGAATCCATTTATTATATGCTACTTAATGGTGTGGTACCGAGTGTTTGCCTTCAAATTGCGCTGTTTGGTTTTTATGACGTCATGCATTCAAGTTGGTCACCAAATGCGACATCTATTCATTACATTAAGAATAAATCCTTCCAATGTGCTCATACGAACAAAATGCATAGAAAAGTTTTTGCTGTACATGAACTGAAGAACTAATGTAGTCCTTAAATTATTTTTCATATCTTCTACCATTTATGAGTAATGGTCCATTAAATAAGTCACAGTCGGTTTAGAACATGTGTTATATTAGTTATATATGAATAGATAGAAAAATAATGATTGTGCTGTTTTTTACTCACAACAACTTTAAAAACGCAATGATATGGAACAGTGACGTCGCCATGGGAGAGATAGAGAGTGGGTGTCAGTCCAATCTCACTGACCAAAAAAAAATGTTGACATGCTAAAAGCCTAGACAAATCTGAATGAGCAAAATAAGTGTTTATTTGGCCTCCATTTAAAAAAGAATATCATAAAAATTAGTGTGAGGTATCAAATTATAGAAAATGTCATGCTGAAAAAGAATATGATATTGGTATTAAAAAATAAAAATAATAACAAAATGTGTTGGAAGCCTAAAATTTTCGCTCATTTTTCATTCAGTGCTCAATATCGTGAAAACTATCAACTGTGGGAAAAAAAAACATTAAGCATACATTTTTTAAAGTAAAGCAAATTTCATGGAATTGGAGCCCTAATAGAGCTCATTATGTTTACAAGTACCCGAGATAAAGTTTTTCAAAAATACATTTTCTTTTTAGTTCCCAAGATAAAGTTAGAAAAAAAAAAACACATTGAAAAAAAAGAAGCGAGAAATTACCATTGAGTGAAATTATTTTGGCAAATATCATAGATACTGCTCTTCCTACGAAAATAATCATTATAAACTACTTTATGATGCATCTAACTAGCTCCAATTTGAGTGGTAATACTATAATAATAATAATAGTAATAGCTTTGAGATATCTAACTTTTCTCAAGATATGACTCAGATGCATAATATCAAACTCGTGTACAATGTGTTTCTTGATAAACTTTGTCTCAAGAACTATTAGACGTACGGATGTCTATTACCTCCCAAACTAGAGCTAGTTAAATGTGTTGAAGATACATTTAAATGATTTATTAGCTTAAAGTTTAAAAGATAATAAACACATGTTTTTATTAAAAAAGGTTACTTTGACTTAATGAAACTTACTGCAAACATATGAAAAAAAAATATGAAAATAATACAAAAATATCAAGACAGTTTAAAAGGTTCTAAGCCTTTATTTTGTCTTTTTTCAAATATTCTAACTGGTGGGCCCAAGGCATGAATTTTCCTAACACTCAGAGGAACCGAAAATAATTCCGAGAGAGGTGGAAGGACTTCGAATTAAAATAGCTCACCTAGAAGGGAAGTCGAATTGGTATTCATGGAAATACAAGATAAATGCTCTCCTCTATAGTATAGAGGGAGGTATGGAGGTTGTCGAAGGAACCTTAGTGAAGCCAACAACCTTGGAAACTCTGCGGCTCCAGATAATGTAGATAAGTTTAATAATAATTTGAAAACCTTTAAGAATATCATTACATTTACTGACTACCCATATTTCTGAGGAGACATTGGAAAAAGTAATGCATTAGACGTCTCGTGAAGTATAGTTAGAACTTCATAGACTATTTTCTAGACTAGGTTAGGGATGCCCAACCCAAAGAACAATGGGGGTTCGGAATTGGCAGGCGGCGGCTAGTCGATTTTTTATTTGACGTCCGCATGATGGTATAGAAGGATCAATCCCTAGTAGATATATTATTTTTAATTCTGCAAAAAATAAAAAAAATAAAGTTATTTCCCTGGGATGAAAGTTTTAATTTACAAATAATAGTCATTTCCTGATTTCATTATGTTACATTAAGGGAAACACTGTTTAAAAAAAATGCTCCTGTACTATATATGTACGTCAGAGGTAAACTGTCGTAAGTCCAATATTGACGATTTTGATTTGTTATTGTAATTGTATGATTCTGGCCATATTTTTCGAGTACAAGTATCGTAGATAGGCTAAAAGGGAAATAAAATATGCAGCAATTCATATATGAAGATTAAACAACATCCACATCAAGCAATACGATGCGAAATCTGAAACTCCTTTTTTCTCTCCTACAAAACTGAAAATGCTACTTACGGACGCTGCTTATGGTACGGACGCCAGTACCAGATGGCCAAACATTGAAAGAATAACAAGATCATCTGCTGAGGAGGTTCTTGGCTATCGACAGAAACAAGAAAGGACAGAGTGGTTCGATGAGACTGCATCAGATTAATGCAGGAAAGAAATGAAGCCAGAATGGACTACCGGAAAAAGAAGACGAGACAGGCTTACTATCTTTATAGCAATAAGAGAAAATTGGCTAGTGCCCTTTGGCGACGTAAAAGAAGAGAGCACGAAAGAGAGAATATGAGCTCATAAAATGCCAATGTGAAACTAAGGATGTTCGAGATTTCTTTGGGAGAACACGACAGATCAGACAGGGATACAAATCACGACATAACCTTATGAAGGACGAAAAAGGTGATGTTCTGATGGGCAGGGACGATGTCATGAACAGATGGACGAGACATTTCCAGGGACTACTGAACAAGGAAGAAGAATTTAACGAAGATATGAATGAATGAATAAAGCCTTTTATTACAAAAAGTAACAGAATTCTACTGATTATATTACTTTTTCTTCAGATGCTACTTACAATATTTACAATTTTATACAATATTATGAACTTTTTTTTTTCTGTTAATTTATGTGGACCTTCCTCTTAGGGTGTGATGGTCTAACTTCCCTGGAGACCAATTCCTACTGGGAAGTGGGATACGCTGTTTCTCTCCACAGTTCCTTCCAGGCTTCTTTGTCTCTGGCTGTCCTCATCCAGTTTGGCCCTGCAATGGCTCTTATGTATTCACTCCAACGCCTTCTTTGCCTTCCATGTTTTCTTTTCAAGTCATAAGGAGTCCATTCTGTTGTCGTTAAGGACCATCTTCCGTCCGTAATTCTAGCCAGATGGCCAGCCCATCTCCATTTAATTTCTTTGACAAACAGATTTATGTTTTTGAAGCCTGTTCGTCTCTTTATGTCCATGATTTTATGCGGTCCTTTTTCTTAATGTTTAGCACACTCCTTTCAATAGAATTTTGCCAGACTATTACTTTATTTTCTAATTTCTTTGTCAGAGACCATGTTTGACAATCATAGCTTACACAAGGCATTATGCAAATTTCAAAAATAATCTTTTTGTTTATAATTTTAAAGTTTCCTTTCATAATAGGCTTGAGGGTCCAATATTTTTTCCATCCTAAAGTGGTTCTCCTCTGGATCTCTTTTGACGTCCTTTCAGAGAAAGAAATGAGTTGACCTAAATAAATGTACTCTTCTACATAATTTAATATTGTATTGCTCCAACTGATTTCAGTTTTTTCACTGTTCGTCATCATAACTGTCTTTATGGGTGAAAGTGGATCTCCTTGTCTAACTCCCTTGTCTATTTTAAACTTCGGACCTTTCTTTCCAGTTTCAATGAAAGCTGTGTTATCTTTGTAGAGTTCTTTGATAATTCTGATGTACTTGTGTTCAATTCCCATGTCATCCAGCGCCTTCAGAAGGCTACTGTGGTAGACGCTGTCGAATGCTTTCCGGAAATCAATGAAACAAAAGTAGACCGGGAAATTATATTCTTTAGGCTTTTCGACAAGCTGACTCACCACCTGTAGGTCATCAGCAATTGAGAAGCCTCTCCTAAAGCCTGCTTGTTCGCTTGACATTGAAGTCGTTATGTAAGGGGTTATTCGTCTCGTGATAATGCTAGTAAAAACTTTTGCAATGGTTGGACAGAGCGAGATTGGTCTGTAATTTCCTATGTTGTTTTTATTGCCTTTTTTATGCATAAGAACTATTTTTGCTGTTTTTCATTGTTTCGGGACTGTTTCTTCCTCCAGGATGGAATTGAACAATTTAAGTAATTCTTTGCATACTACTGAACCGCCTGCTAGGAGGGTCTCATTTCTTATATTGTCAGGTCCAGCCGCTTTATTTTTCTTGAGAACATTGATGGCACTTTCTACTTCTGATAGTAGTATTTCAGGGGCTTTTTCTTCGGACTGAAAGATCAAAGAATGATATTTATTTTTATGCTGATAAAGTTCTGTAAAGTAATCAGTTGCCACACCTAATATATCTTCTCTGTTCATTACTAGTCGAATTTTATTATCCTGAATAGAATAAGACCATTGTTTGCCTGAAGATAATTCAGATAGTATTTTTTTGGTTGATCTGGTTGTATCAAGTATACTCTTAATTTTGTTCTCCCTTTGTTGGTTCAGGTCGGATTTCATCTTCCTCCTAATGAGTTTATTCAGCTCTGTTAATTCGATTTTATCCTTTGAACAAGCTGGTGTCTTTCCTTTTAATTCTCGTCTTTTGCATAACAGTAACTTTGTCTCCTCTGTTAATTTGCTACTCCTGGATCCGCTTGATGCCACTTGTGTTGGTACATATGCATCTTCTAAAGCTTTTGTAAGATGGTCGTACATCATCTGGACTCGTAAATGCTGGTTACCCAAAGTTTCTGGTTCTCTAGCTAGGTTAGCTTTTAGTTTGGTTTTAAATATATCAGTGTCTCTTTGTCTTACGATTTTCCAATTGTTTTTTATTACTTTGAAGGGTCAATCTTTCTTGAATTTATTTATTTCAATGACGCCTCTGATCATTCTATGGTCAGTATGGTAATCGAGATTTTGAATAACATGTACAGTTTTAAGATATTTTATATGGTTAATGAGTAAATAATCAATTTAAAATTTCTGATCTCTAGGTGATTGCCATGTCTATTTATTTTTCTGTTTCTTACCGAAAAAGGTGTTTCCTATTTTGAGGTTCTGTGAAAGAGCAAAATTCACTATTCTATTTCCTCCTTCATTTCTTCGTTCAAAACTACAACTTCCCAATACTGCTTCTTCTCCAATTCTTTCACCAACACGCCCATTGAAATCTCCCATTATCACTACATAGTTGTTTTTCCTGCTGGTGTTGTTAAGAATTTCTTCTAATTGTCTATAGAAATTGTCTTTATCTTGTTTTGGGGAGTCTGCAGTGGGAGCATAAACCTGAACCAAAGTTATAGTTTTACTTTTTCCTAGAGATAGAATTAAGGTGACAATTCTAAAGTTAGTCTCTTCAAATTTTACAACGTTGTTTTTAAATTTTTTTGAAATTAAAAATCCTGTCCCATACTGCCCATTTAAGGATGATGTGTACATAAATATAATACCTGATTTAAGTTCTATTATTTTTGGGCCCTTCCTTCTTACTTCACATAAACCAATAATATCCCATTTTATTTTATTTATAGCCGTTTCAAATTCCTTTAGCCTGTCCTCTCCTAGTAACGTTCTCACGTTTAAGGTGCAAACGTTGAGGGTGTTTGAGCTAGATTTTTTAGCTGTTGTCGGCTCTGAGATTTTTAATTGATTTGAATTTATTGTTTTTTTTTTTGTTTTTTTTTTATAAATATAGTTTATCCATAAATAATATTACATTGAGTATTTATAATTGATTCGGGATGTACCCTTATACAATACTTTTTTTTTTTTATACAGCTTATTTGGACATAAAATTATATTTTATTTATTGGTAAAAATAAAAATAAAGAGAAAGAAAAAAAACCCAACACTGTTCTGAAAATTAATAAAATATAGGCTATTTAAATGAAATATAAATATTATAATAAAATACAGGCTTCTTAAATTAGTATATGTTTTGTTCGTTTATGTTTATATCTGCGTGTAGTATCTTTTGTATAGTTACCTATTTCAGTTATTAAAGGATTTAGAGAGTATGGGCATGATTGAAAGAATGAATGAGTTAGTTTGAATATGTAATCTTGTATGTAAGATATATTTAATTCTGTGTGCATCTTTGTTATTTTGGTGTAATACGGATAGTTGTTGATAATTCTGAGGCATTTATTTTGGAATACTTGTAATTTTTTTAGGTTCGATGCACTTGTGAAACTCCAGATAGGACAAGCGTATGTTAATATTGGCCTTAGTACAGATTTATATAGAATTAACTTATTACTAGGAGATAGTTTAGATTTTTTATTAAAATATGGAAACATTTGGTACAACATTTTCCGGCCGTTTTCTAATTTTATATTAATATGATTATTGAATAAAAGTTTACTATCTAGTGTTACTCCTAAGTATTTCACAGATTTGGCTAACTGAATTGAAGAACCGTTTAATATTACGTACATGTCTTCGTTTTGTAAAAATGATGGCCTCCGTTTTGTCTATGTTGAGGCGTAGTCCCCATTTTTCAAGGTAGTTGGATGTTTTTTTAAATGCTAGCGTTAATCTATTGAAAATGGTGTCAATTCGGTAAGAGGAACAGAATAACGCTGTGTCATCGGCAAAGAGGGCTATATCGACGTTTTTGGTTTTAGGAAAATCATTTATGAATAAATTAAATAATATAGGGCTTAGGCAGGATCCTTGTGGAAGACCGTTAATAGTGTAGTAAATGGGGGAAGATAAATTATTAACTGATACGTAGAAAGATCTATTGCTTAAAAATGACTCTATAAGTAATATTAGATAACTTGGGATGTTAAGTTTTATTAATTTATAAATCAGTACATTTGGAGTGACAGTATCGAACGCTTTTTCAATGTCGATAAGAATCATGCCGGTATGTTTTTTATTATTAAAATTTTCGGTTATATTATCTACAACACGAGCTAATTGGCTGGTAGTTGAATGGTAATGTCGGAATCCGAATTGTTCGTTTATTAAAATGTTATTGGCTAACATATATTGAGTAAGGCGATGCTTTATGATTTTTTCAAACAATTTTGAAATAATATTAAGAAGGCTAATGGGTCTATAACTTGTAGGCAATTCGGAATCTTTATGTGGTTTGATCAAAGGAATAAGTTTTGCATTTTTCCAATTGTTCGGAAAGTATTTAAGTCTCATACAGCAATTAAATATTTTTGTAATATGAATTATTGCTTTTTTTGAAAGGTTTTTAATTAATATTGCAGGTATGATATCTGGGCCGGGTGACTTATTAATGTTGAGGGACTTGATGAGAGTCGCGACTTCCTGTGGAGAAGTGTGTTTAAAACTATCGGAATCTGGTATTAAAGTCTTAAAGTCGTCTATAGATTTAGTTATTTTATTTAAATGATATTTTGAGATTGAGTTATTCGGATTGTTTTGAATACTTGCAAAGTGATCGGCTAGAATCTTTAATTTTTGTTTTGAATCGTATTCGTATGTAGTATTAGAGGTTTTTAGGGGAGGGATAGATTGATTTCTTTTGGTAGAAACTTTGTGTATTTTCCACAGGGGTTTAGAACCTTTTTCAAATGATTCCAGTGTTTTAGACCAGATTTTGTTTCTCCACTCGTACAGTTTCTTTCTAAGGAGACTTGTAAGTTTAGTGAGAAATTTCTTAAGTGTAATGGAATTCGAGTGTTGGACTTTATTTTTAATTTTATTTTTAAATTTTATTAAAATTTTGAGAGAAATAGGGATTTCATCAACTCTTGTAGCAACATATGTTTTAGGTATTGATTGGTGAGCTGAGGTGGAAATCAAATCTGATAGGTTGCTGATTGCTTCATCTATTGCATCTTTACTGTTGAGTATAGGATTGAATTCTAAATTATCATTTAGACATTTTTTGTATTTAGGCCAGTTTGCCTCTTTATACTGATATTTAGCAGTGGGAGGTTGCATAATTGTGTTTAATTTGATGCGAAATAAAACTGGGTTGTGGTCCGAACTTAAGATTGGTAGAGATATAAGACGGCTCAGTGAATAAAATGATTTCGTTAATAAGATATCGAGTGTACTTGGCTTGGAACGCCCATTAGAAGGATAATACGTAGGTTTATCCGGGAAAAATATTTGGAGTTTTAGGAGTGAAGCTAAATTTAAAAGTAGTTTGCCATTTTTGTCAGTATTATGACAATTCCATAATTTATTTTTACTGTTTAAGTCTCCCATTATAAGTACCCGCTCATTTAAGTCTGATAATCTTTTTAAGTCATGGTAACAGATGGATTTCCTTGGTGGTAAATAGAGAGAAATTATGGTTAATGTACAATTATTAATCAAGTGTAAATTAACAGCAACTGCTTCTACAGATTTTAAATGAGGTAATGGACATTGGGATTGTTTAAATGATTTATCGATGATAAGCATGACACCGCCTCCATTTCGATCTCTATCCGATCTATAAATGTTGAAATTAGGGATTTTCACTTTGTCAGCATTTGATAGATGGGTTTCAGTTATTGCCAAGATTTTTTGGATTGTTAGAGGAAATAAAGTCCTTTAATTCGATTAATTTATTTTTAACGGATCGAGCGTTCCAAAGTAAACAATTTATAGAGTTATGAGCCATAAGCAATAAAACAATAATATGTTTTCGTTATTAATTTAATTAGACGCTTTAAAGATATGATAGTAGAACTAAGCTCGTATAATATTACGTGTGCAATAACATCACTGGGTGGGATCATGATTCTAGGTTGGCCGGACTGTGCAGAGATAAGAACTTGAGATTGTTTATTAAAATTGTTTATATGTGAATGGTTATAGGTCACGTAAATTAGATTTTTGTTATTGTATGTGAAGTTAGCTGTGTACCATTTTAAAAATCTGAACAAATCTGCAATTAGTATAGATAAATAATATATAGAAGATATTAATACAATAGCGTAATTATAAAGATAATACATACAGTCCATTAATCCAATAGAGCAATAATGCCTTCAAATAATATGAAGAATTTTGAAATACCGTCTTCTGCTGTATTCATTTTCGCTAGTATATGTTTGAAATTTTTCAGAATAGCAGAAATTTTGAAAGTGCTGAATATAGATTTTATTTCCTTTAACATATCCATCATAGACGGTTCCTTTTCTTTATCTTGAGCTATAAAAGTTTCTTGAGGCCATTTAGCTGTAGACTTAGGAAGATCTGGGAATTATTTTTTTGAATTTATACTTCTGAGACTTGAGAGTTGCACTTTAGGTGATTGTTTACTCAGTCTCAGGGTTGCATTTTTTTCGTAATGAGAGCATTCTTTGGAGTTAGCTGTGTGTGGGCCCTCGCAGTTGGCACATTTTGGTACGAAATTGTCAATATTTTCATTTAAGCAATCGTTAGTATGATGAATCCCCTAACATTTCATACATTTTGGTTTTTTATGGCAATTGATCGATAAATGGTTAAAGGCTTGGCAATTGAAACATTGAATCACTTCTTTCTTATTGATATATGTTTCCCAGCTTATAATGACGTTTCCCACTGCTCTTATTTTTTTAATCATATTTATTTGAAGTTTGTCGTCCAGAGTAATGATCCAGATAGGTAATTTGACATGTGGGATTTCTTTTTTTTTAATCATTTGTGTTACTTTTATAACTTTAATTCCTTTCGATGTCAAGTCTTTTTTTATGAATTCGCAATCAAAATTTGGGGGAGCTCCTTTCATGATAATTTTAGGTTTTATTTCAGTTTTTGGCGTGTAGGAATGAAATTCCTGACCTTTTTCTAATAATTGCGCTTGAACTTTTTTAAAGTCATCGGAATTGTATATTAGAAAAATAGTTTTATTTTGCCGGTATTTGATGTTTATTTCTCCAACTTTGTTTTCATTTATTGATTTTAAAAGTTGTTCATAATCATCAAATGCGTTATAAACCACTATTGGTGGAAAAGGTTTAATTTTAACACTGTTTAATGATTCCTGATAATCCTCATCGTCCGATAATATAGAATAGCTGTTACTTACAGGTAGGTTGTAATGAGTCATTTTCCTTTTTTTAGATTTTGCTAATTGGTCCAAATTAGGCTGAATTTGGGCCCCTGAGGGTCCAGCACATTGGTTTATTTTGAAGCTAGAACTAATTGTTTTTATAAACCTTAACTGAAATAAAAACTTTAGGCACTAACGCACGCACAATAAAAGCTCTGTACGATCCAAGGGTCGGGCAGATACTGATGAATTTATTGTTTCATTCGTATTGCCAACTTTGGTCGAACCTACTTCTTCTGAATTATGTTTATTTTGGAAATACCTTTCCAGTCTGTGACTTCCTGAATTTAAATTTTTAGTTCTCTTCTTTTCAAATTTTAATTTGATATTTGACAAGATTTCCTCCTTATCTGCGGAGGTTTCTCCTTTCTCTTAAGAGGAAGTTTCTAACGAACTTTTCCTCAATACTGCATTTGTTTCCAAATCATAACCATTATTAACGCCTTTGTCTTTAACCTTTGAGTGGTTCGAACTATTGGTGTTGCTCAATCTTAGTTTTTCCGTCCGAGAGAGTGAGATCTTGGACGTAAAAAAATATCTAACGAACCCTGTGAATGTATTTTCCTTTTTTTATTTAATTGTTCTTCGGTTTCTTCTTTGCTCTGACTTTCTGTTTTACCAATGCTTAGAGGATTCTGATTATTTTTATTAATTATTAAATCTTGTGATTTTAGCTCGCTTAATGAGTACATACATCCGTCTATATTTACTTTATCCCCTCTGTAATTAGCTCTCATACCATTTTCTCGTGCTAGTTTTATGTATGGCCATAAATCTTTTCTTGTATTTGTTTTTTGTAAAGTATAATCACATGAAAATTTTAATTTCGATTTATTTTTCCAACCTAAATAATAGACCTGCTTTTTTCTTCTCAATGCTAAAATTTTTATTAATACTGGTCTATTGTTCTTATTAGGAGAACCTAATCTTATAATCAAATCTATTTCTGAGATCTTAATATCAGTTTTTAGTTCATCATTTATTGTGTTAACTACCGTTTCTTCCAATAGAATAGGCGTTTCATTAGGTAGGCTGGCAAAGTTACATAATATTAAATTCTTTTCTCTATTGGTATATTTATTATTTGAATCTATAGGCTCACTACTTTTTAGAATTTCGTTTTGAAATGTATTCTTTAATAAATTATGAGATTGCTCCAAGTTTTCAAGATTCGATCTAATTTCATTTATTTCAACTTTAAATTTCTCAACTGATTCTTTTAGAGTAGGCATTTCTTCATTACCTTTTTTTACTTGCTCATTTGTATCCTTCAGGCTCATGAGATCTTTTAATGTTATTTCTTTAGGCATTTTTATGAATATTAACGGAACTATGTATAAATAGAGTTAAACTAAATCGAAATGTCCTGATACAACAATTTATATTATTTAATTTTAGGGCTTGCTTTAATATATTTCTTGACTCGCAATAACCATTTGTTTTTGTTGACAGCAGCTATAAGCTATCACCGCGGTAACAGGCCATATATTGGCATATTGGCCATATTGGTGACACGGTGCACATCGGGTCCATTAATTGTGTTCATTTTAATTTTTTAAAAGCGGAATTTACGAGCTAATGTAGTGTACACACGAGTGTCAACACATAGTGAAGTGAAATACAATCAAACTATATCATATCACTCTGTGGTTATTGTAATTTGCACTGGATATTATTGAAGTAATTCAGTTGAGAAGGTCAGTAATCAAGCAGTCACTAGCTCTACAGCGCATGCTTATCATCTAGTATTAGCGAAGATATAATACAGCAGAACTTCGACTTGAATCGGACACTAGAAAATGACATTGACGACGATGTGGAAACACCACCTGAGAAGGAGGAGGTTTGAGAAGTATTCCACAGCATAAGGAATTACAAAGCTCCGTGGGTCGACTGTATACCAGTAGAACTGCTGAAGTACGGCGGAAGAGTAGTACTCGACGAATTGTACGAAGTAATTTTCGATGTCTGGATAAATGAAAAAATACCGATGAATTAGACTACAGCTCTTTTATGCCCCATACATAAGAAGGGAGAAAGAGTAGAGTACGAAAATTACAGAGGCATAGCCCTACTTAATGTAGTCTACAAAGTTCTATCGTCCTTAATTTGTAAGAGACTGAAGACGTACATGGAGAAAATTGTAGGCGACTATCAAAACGGATTTAGACAAGGAAGGTCGACAACGGGCTGCATGTTTGACCTGAGACAGCTTTATTATTTTTAATAAAGATTTCCATAAACATTATCCATCTTACGCTACTTGTAACCATACATGATATTAAACTTTATGGAATACAAATAAAAATACATAAAATGTAGATTAATATTTGGTGTATCGGAACAAGTATCATAATACATTAGGGGAATATGACTGAGTGGCCCTACAAATTTATCTTCTTTACCTCTTCCTTTATTAACAAAAACCCCAACATCGCCCTTGTAACTGTATGGTTTTGATACTTGGTCAAGAATCTAGACCGATTCGTCGTTGAATTTCATGAAAAAAAAAAAAAAAAAATATGTCGACCGGTTAGTCATTCTCATAGGTCACTGCAACGATGAAAATGTCTTCTTGAAACTAGGAAGCAACAACGTTCATCTAGCAAAAGCCTCTCCAATGCACGCTGTCAACAACCAAACTAAGGATATCAATAACCAGTAAGTTAAAACCGATAACCTTTTTTTTTTGTAACGAATAACCCGTATCGTTTGTGTTTTTATTTTACACTATCAGTTATAATCGTTTTACTTCAAAAAAAAGAAAAAAACTTATTGAGCAAGAAATACGAAACAGATTTTCTACCTTCCCAAACAGTACACATTACAGTACACACATTAGTCTAGTCAATGAATGCTGAAAAGAGTGGTGTAGACGGAAATGATGAGAGGGCAAAAACTGACTTTAGGGCTTTGTTTGGACTAATTAAGAGATAAACATACTAAAAGTTCCCGGGTCTAGGAGCAGAGGCAAAGAGAAGAGTGGGAAAGGTAATATTTTTCGGTTTTTCATTTATATCTCGAAAACGATTGGTCCTAGCTTAAAACATTACATGTATAAAATTGAAGAACATTAAATTTTCTCCAAGAATTTTCCTTTTTTTTTTATCTGTATAATATACGAGAAATATAGAGACCATAAAAAGAAAAGTATAGACCAGTTTAGGATGAAATCAAAATTATATTTTTTTCAAATGAGTTACTTTACACCAGCTCATATCAGTGATTTTGGTAAGGCACACCAGGCAATATCAAAAGTTTTGCTAATAACTAGTTATTTCCAGGGTTTTAGACATTTATTTACTTATGTAAAGATTTTATAGGTTAATCTAGAAGATAGATGTGTGATTAACTTGAACTAAAGGTTTTGCCAATGACCAGTTATTTTTAATAATTCCAGTAGCTGTTATTTGTGACGTCATGAATAAACGTTTTGGTGGGAAATTATTTCGTTTACAATAACCAGTTTTTCCAAAACGATCGGTATTAATTGAAGGTAATATAACCGGAATAACCGATAACCGTTTTTTTACAAAAACAGATACCCCCAAAACCAAACTTTTTAAAAACATATCGTGTTATTACATGCTTAGTCCTTATGATACAACTTAGTCCTTTTCAATCAAGATAAATAGAAGTTTCTGAAAAACACTTTCTAAAACTCCGATATTTCTGCAGTTGTGAATATTTTCCAAATATCACAGGCCCCTTAACAGAGCATTGCACAAGCAGGGGAACGTTTCCTGGTTTCATTATATGGGTATAATGAGAGGACTGCAACCTCATAGAACCACCAAGGTAGTAGCATTACCACTCTCAACAGCTGTAATCACCCAGCACAGTTTTAGAATGTACCACCAGGTTCAGTAACGGATGGTGGTGGAGAAACATGCGGATTGGATTGGAAGGTTCTTGAATGAATCAAATCATAAAATGTTCTTAAACCAATCACCACTAATTTCCAATGATGCAGGCAAAACAAAATCTGCTCAAGAAACTATAGCTTCATAAAGGCTGGCCTCTTGGTTCTTCCACAAATGTGTCGGTGGACAGATACAAAGACGATATCGTCGACATGGACCTTCAGAAGGAACTGGATTTTGACTTCTCCAGCTAGATGTCCCAGAACCCTTGGACGAGGATTAATCTTTTGGGCGAAACATAGACCGGGAGGTTACACTTAAAATGTAAAAGTTAAGACAGCTACTTTGTTAAATATAAATTGATCCCCTATGCCCCACATGCGGTATTCCGGAGACAGCAGAGCATGTGGTCACAACCTGTTTCGCATTTCAAGTATTAAGGGCTAAGATGATGAGAACCACTGGAATGTGCGTCTTCAATGAGGAAGAATTTCCTCGATTAGTGAATGAAGAAAATTTCCCGCGGATCAAGGAATTCATAAATGGTTAGAAGGCGGCGCACAGTGGGGCGAGCATATAGTTTCCTTGGACATCGGCTCTAGCTTAAGGTAGACTTTCGCTGGTACTGCCCGCGGTTGCGATTGGCAAAGCTTGCCAATCGTAGCCGCTAACTTTTACTTCTTCCATATTTCGCTGAAACTGCCCACTGCAGCGGCCCACTCTTGCATACCCTATAACTTTATAACCTCTCCTATATTTATAATCAAACCATATCGTTATAGCTATATAGGATATCCTTAAAACCTTTAAAATTATATATTATTTAGATACAAACAAATTATAAATAAATGAATATGCTTATTTACAAGTATATACAGATATGCAACTATATATGTACAGCATGTATATTGTTATGCTATTTACAACTAGATATTTGTTAGGTATTTTATTTATATTTATATATTATTATTTATATATTTATATAAAAATAAAAGAATATATTTTTCCACACATAAGTTTTTACTATAACATTCTCATAGTCCTTAGGTTTGTGGTCATAAAGTATCTGAAACTGGTTAAAGAACTCTACTAGAGGTTCGGCGTCATAATCGCTGAATCCTTTTTTATTAAACAACATTGTTTTAAATGGCAAGCGGGAACCGTCGCGTCTGAGGCAGTATGACTCTTTCTAGAACGGTCAGAGACGCGACAGTAGAGGTATGACATCATACCTATATTGCCGGGCAGTGCCAGCGAAATATGCTCCTACCTATTCAGTCAAAGTAGTAGTGAACTATCCGCAAACTTTGCCGGCCAAAGTTTACCTTTACACATAATATTCATTGGACGGCTCAAAGTTCGTCAGTTGATGTGTTTGAGAGTGTAGAATTTGAATTCAAGCCATTTTATTGACAAAATGAATACAATGAAAGATAGAAATAATTTTTTTTTTTTGAATGATGAATTCAATTAATTTGACAAGCTCTAAATTTTTTGTTTAAAATTCAAGTTAGTACTGATGAAATATTACATTTAACATGCTGCACACTTTTGCAACATCTTATAGTATAAATAATTATAATTTGAAACGAAATAACTATATACTTTTTTATTATTAGTATTATTAATTTTTAAAAGGATTTTCAATTTCACTCTCAAATTCATTTTCATAAAAGTTAAATTCTCTCTCACTGAGAATTTTTTTTATCCTTACTTCTCGAAAATATTAAAAAGTAGCAAAGTCTACACAAGAACATGGTCGAAGCTTAGGACCACATTCCCTAGGTAGCCGCCCCGTATAGGGAGCAGGTCTGCATGCATAGAGGTGGCAGCCCCATCAGCAGACTTGGATATGGAGAAAGGATGGATGGCCCCCCCTATCTGAAACAACAACTATCACGAAACCCGAACCAGTCTCGGATGTTATCAGTCTTAAAAGGAAACGACCCCGTAATCCTAACAGAATTTTTAAAATGGATATTGGAATGTATTGTCACTTTATAGACCTGGAGCTTAGATCAATTGGGCAAATATAAGATTGACTTAGGCGTAATCCAGGAGATCAAATCGGCTGGTCAAGGAATTCTTGAAAAAGAGGCCACTCCATCTACTACAGCTCTCATGCGAGTTTACATGAATTTGGCACAGAATTTGCAGTAAAAGGAAAGTACAGACATATGATAATAGGGTTTAAACTAATATGTCCAAGAATCCATCTCATAAAGAATACTTGGAATGTTTTACAACTATAGCCTCCTAAGTGTGCATGCGCATACAGAGGTGTCTGACGAAGAAGGTAAGGACGCCTTATATGAACTCCTTGAAAAGACTTTGGGTACATGCAGAAGGTATGATATGAAAGTAATAGCTGGAGATTTTAACGCTAAGTTGGTAAGAGAAGCAATATACCAGCGGATTATAGGAAATATACAATATATATAATATACACAGCCTTCATGATGCACCAACGATAATGGACAAAGGCTCATTAATTTCGCAACGTCTAGAAATCTAGTTGTGGTGAGCAGTTGTGGTAAACCAGATTGACCATATTCTTAAGGAAGACGCAATTGAAGCAATCTACGGAATTTGAGAGCATTCAGAGGAGCCAATGTAGATTCGGACCACATTCTGAGCATAACACATATGACTGCTAAGATCTGCACAATAAGGAATCCCGAAGCAGCAGAGAAACCCCAAAAGTTCAACCTGAGAAAGTTGAAAGATACAGAGACCCCGCCCTTGAACTTGGCGATTTGTCAACAGAGAAAGAAAGCCCTACAAAAAAAATTAAACTCTTGTAAGGATAAAGAGGGTAGCTTGGTGACCGACAAGTCTGAAGTTCTCGCATAATGTAGGAATTACTTCAATATCTCGCTACTTTCCTGGGCCTATAAGATAACGTCTCACATTTTATTCATACATCTCTTATCACATACCGAGCGTGAACTCGGTTCGTACCAGAGTGGATTTAGAAAAGGAAGATTCAAATCGGACCAAATCTTCTATGTGCGGACCATTCTTGAAAGAGGTCGCGAATATAAAACCAAAACTTACCATCTTTTCATAGATTTCAAAGCGTATGACAGTATAAAAGTGCTGTACAGTGCCCTCACAGAATTTAATATACCTGAGAAACTTATTCGCTTGATAAAGCTTACTATGAAGGATGTGAGGATAAATGGTCAGAATAAATGGCGAAAGATCCAAGGAATTTCGTGAAGGAAAAGGGCTCCGGCAAGGGGATGCACTATATAGGCCTATGTATTGTTTAATCTGACACTTGAGAAGGCTATGTGAGGCGGGCTTACCTTGACGAGATAAAGGACAAGGAAACACACTTATCAGGCGTTTCCAATTGTTGGCAGATGCTGATGATGTAGACATTGTGGGACGCTCTCTTCAGGCCGTGACTGAGGCTTTTCTGGCACAGGATGGCCCAGCCAGCAGACTTGGACTTGAAGTTAATAAGTCCAAATCTAAGTACACATAAATGCTAACAGAAGAGACTCCCAAGCCAGGTGAGACAGTTACTAGTGGATCTTATAACACTGAAAAAGTATCGGAGTTTACTTACTTGGGATCTGTGGTCACCCAGGATAATAGTCCCCATACTGAGATAAGAAAGTGGATCACCACAGCCAACAAATGCTACTTTAGGCTGGGCAAACAACTGAGCAGATGGATAATTTCAAGGCAGACCGAGCGCCACCTCTATAAAACCTTGGTGCGCCCTGTACTTCTTTATGGATCGGAGTGCTGGATATCTAAGGGTGCCAAAAAGGAGCTCCTTATTTTTGAATGAAAAGTACTCCGCCGTATTTTTGAAAGTGAAAAGGTAGAAGAAGATTGGATGCGACGCACAAACCAGGAACTATACAGCGCTTTTGGGGAAGTTGGAGTCAGAGCTACGAGGAGAGGTAGACCAAAGTTGAGGTGGTCAAATAGTGTGGCGGGAGAAGCTTACAACATACTAGGAGCCAGGAACTGGATGGCGTCGGCACAAGACCGTGACGATTGGAGACAGCGGTTGGTGGAGGCCAAGATCTGTAACCAAGTTGTAGCGTCGTGAAATAATAATAATAATTATAGTCACTTTAGGTTCAACATTGGCGTGTTTCAACATTGAACGTGTATTGAATCTTCAATTACAAGCGATGTGGCAGGTAGGGGCAAGATCTGAAAACTATTTCAGAAGTTCAAACTTTTATTAACAAGATATTTAAGGCTTTTCGGACGATTAAAGCAATTGAATCAACTTTTTTGCAATCGTTTGAAGCGTCTTTCAGGTGTCTTAGGATTAGGTTTAGGTAAAAAATATAGACAAACTAGCTCGAAATAAAAAAATTGATAAAATGATAAAATCAAGGTAATACAAATAGAAGAGGGCAAGCATCAGGAAGACCGTTGGAAGATGGGTGCCGCCCTTCATAAAATATAGGAGATCATGCACAAATGGTCAGAAAATTGTGGTCAGTGCTATACGTATTGCTGCCAAACCCCGTATCGCCGTATATAGAGTGATAAACTACCCATATAGGTAGTGATAAAAAAAAAAAGAAAAGAAAAGTACAATGTCTAATATAAGATTTTGCAATATATTTTTTTAACATTTTGATTTGTTTTACAGTCTTTCGATCGTGTGTATAATTCGTAAGTTGGTCATTATTTCAATAAAAATGGGTAATAGTCAGGCGCATGCTCACTAAAAGGTTCTTCCTTAAGTTATAGGTAATAGGTAACATTACCTTCTACAAACCTAATTCCAGATTACCAGTATCGATAAATGACCTAGGTCATTACGCCCTAATTTCATTATTATTTATTCCATTTGTTCTATATAGGTACAATAGATGACTGAGCAACATCCGAGTATGATGCTTTTTTTTTTCTAATCCATCAAACAAAAAAGAACATTAATAAAACAAATAATTAGATAAATTATAAACTTGATGTACTTTACCTTTTACTACCTGTTGGTATTTGAAGGTCTGAGGACTATATACAATTGGAATGATATTTCCCAGTCAGGGAATTTTCTCATTATTTAGAGGTGAGGGTCCTCTTCTTGTTGTATGTTAAATAAAATACCTACTACTAAAAACTATATACAAGATTAATAATAAAAATATTTACAATATTTACATGGTTATATTGACAAGTATGGATATGAGAGAGTGGTGCTGGGGTGGGACTAGGAAGTTGGCAGGACGGGGCGATGGGATAGGATATTGGGGGTGGGGGTGCTTTAGAAGCGGATTAAAGTATGGTGTTGACCAGGTTGAGTGGTCCCTTTCGGCCCTGCCATCTGACAGGAAGGAAGGATAGGGTGATGGCGCGGAAAAGTGGGTTAAATGAGGCAGGGAGGTTGTCAAAGAACTTTACGTGTCTTCTTGTGATGTGCTGTTGAACAGTGTCGAGTTGTAATTCATCGTGAATGTGTGCCATGTTCCGTCTTTCGAGAGACGTTCGTTTTGTGATTTTTTGTAGGACGTTGTTTTGATATGTTTGGAGATACTTCAGGGCTGAGGGGTATAGGTAGTGCAGGATGCGGACACCGTGAAGCAGTGTAGGCCTAAGGATGGCTTTGTAAATCAGGATCTTGAGTCTGAGTGACAGCCCTGGTGAATAGAGTTAGTGATTTAGTTGGTGTGTAGTGGCTTTGGCTATGTATATCCTGTGTTTTGTATGAGCTGTAAATGATAAGTGTGATTCCAATTTCACACCGAGGTATGTGAGTTGTCTTTTATTCTGAATGGTTTGCCCATTCAGTTTTGGTTGTTGCTTGAGTGTTTTCTTGTATGAAAATGTGATTGCATCTGTTTTTTGTGTGTTTATGTGGATATTAATGTTTTAAGTGTAAGTTGGTCTGTGATTTTTTGGGCTATGGCGTGATCTGCATTCATGCTTGCTGTGTATATAGCAATGTCATCAGCATATGCAGCGATTTGAACATCGTCAATCTTTTACCCTACTATATGGTCTGTATATATGCTGAAAAGGACTGGCGCAAGGACCGAGCCCTGAGGAACACCACAGGTAACTGTGCGCGGGGTGGAGATCTCAGTTTTGACACGGACAGAAAATGTCCGGCCACTGATGTATGAGCCAATATTGTCGACCAGTTGGTCCGGGAATTGGTGAAGCCGGAGTTGATCAATTAAGGTGGAGTGGGGTACAGAATCAAATGCCTGTGTGCAATCTAATGAGATCATTGCGGTAGCAAGATTTTTATTGAGGGAGTATGATGAAGGAAGAGCCAAGGAATTTCAACTTACTACTTTGACCTTGAGAGTTTTGCAACAACTATCGATTTTGAAACGTAAGAAAATAAAGGAAAGGATCAGTTTAGACAGATTTAAACTCTTCATTCTGACAGTAAGTAGGGCTCAGTATAGGTTTCAGTTTTTAAAATGGAATATGCATTTATATAAAAAATCTTTATTTAATGAGATTAAATTATACTCTTTATTACAAATCATCACCATTTAGGTCCTCCCAGGAATCTTCATAAGCCTGTTTTTATCCATGACTCACATTTTTTGAACTTAAACATTTATGCCCTACACTATTTACTGCCTTGTTTATCTCCAATGAGCGTAGTAAATATATTACTACATTTATTGCACATATGAAGAGTTTTCTATCAAAAGTTAATCGATCCACTTCTCATAAAGCAAGATTTTTTCGACGAATTAAAATTCTAGATCTAAAAATAATTCAGTTTATCTCAAATCTTAATTTTTCTCCTGTCAAATAGATGTTACAAAATCAAGCTTTTAATTAAAAATTTCCTTTATATTCATTAAAGGCCCCTGTAATAATTTTTTTAAAATACCTTTCAGATATTTATAGATATATTGACTTTTTATAGAATAGTCCTCATATATTTAACAATCCTACACTATTTACTGCCTTTTTTATTTATTTATTAACACTTATTGCAGAATAAGTGTAGTAAATATCTTACTATATTTATTGCACATATTTAATTTATATTTATATTTAATTTAAGGTTCGCAATATATACTGAATTCTATATTCCGGTTGGTTTAATTTGAGTTTTTTTTGTAACAGATCGATCACTGTTTACACCTTTGCTGAATGTGTCAAGAAGTCGACATTATATTAATCTAAAAGAGTCACTGGGTGCTTATGCATTTTCTGTTATTTCACGTTCATTGTTCGCCTAAGATGGTACATAGTTAGTATTTGCCAATAAATCTACTTTGATGAAAATACTGTAAGATATAGTCACTTCTACTGGTGAAGTGAAGAAAGACATAACTGATATCATGCAGCCACTAGCATATCACATAAATATCACTTCAAATCATTATTCAGTAGGATATACATCTATGAAACTAACGGTTGTCGTTCTTGATGGTATGACAGAAGCACAAGCCGTGAAAAGATTACCTACTATTAAAGCCTCTAGTGACCTTGAAAATTAATTTCACAGGAAATTAGAATATACACTACCACGCTATGATGATGCCCACAATGAAATATTCTACGCGTAAGAAAAAAAAAAAAACTGACAGCACACGAGATCCAGTACGAGGTCAGCAATACAATCTACATTGAAATCATTTCTATTAAGTTATTTTTATCTCATACCAAGAGTAAAGATGAGTCAACCAACATCTTACTTATTCGAGAAGGCAATACTGTACGCAACTAAAAGAAACAAGTGTTTATTTGTATATTCAAGGGAAACAAATCAAGCTTCCCTAAACTCCAGGTTGGGGGTTAGATCGAAAGGTCCATCATTAAGAAAACCCAAAACGCTTTCAGACCAAAAATACATAAGCCAGATGGATCTAAAAGGTTACGATTAAAACGCAGGAAACGGACATACATTAGGAACATGGAACATACAAGGTTTAAATACAAAGAAAAGGGAAGTAGAGTAGGAAGTGAAAAAAAAATTGGACATTACAATTCTGACCTTGACAAAGATTAAAGTTAAATACAGCGATATGGATAGTATTACATAGTACATTTCTTCAGTGGAGTTGAGAAATATATAAGGGCAAGAGCTGGAGGAGTTTCAGTCTTCATTAAGAAGCGTTTAAAAATTAACTTAAAAGCCTTAGAATGTATTAATGAAAGAATAATTAAAGTTGATACGCATCTATTCGGAAAACAGGTAATAATATTAGGACTGTATGCACCAACGGATGATGCCTGTACAGTTGAAAATTATAAATATTATGAAGAATGGGAAAGTACAAAGTATTATTCTGCACAGGAGACCGAAACGCTAGATTTGGTAAAGAAATGTCTAGTGATATAGTAGGAAAACATGGTGAAGATGTTCTGAATGCTAATGTCATATAACGGAGAAGCTTATATCTAAATGTCAGTTTAAGAATCATGAACGGATTCTTTGAGCACAAAAATTTTCAAGGCACCAACCGAAACAGAATCTTTGTAGTATCATGAATTATACGATTGTGAGGAAAAACTCAGCCACTGTAAATAATGTTAGAGCCTTGAGAGGCACAGAATGTGGCCCAGGTCAATACATGCTTAGGTGTGTTATAACGTTTAAATCTTTTCAAATAACTAAAGGCAAACCAACAGCTGCTGGAGAAACCAAATCAAATCAGATAAATTATAAATAGATAGTCTGCTACAAGAATCAATCAAAAATCTCTATCAAAATAGGCTGAGACAGAAACTGATTGAGGAAGAGGATAACAAATATGAAGGTTTAAAAAGGTGTATATACTATCTAGTAGAGAGGTATTCATTTATTTTTTTTTCTCGCTTTTATGGGCAACTTAGCCTGATATCCGTGCAATACTTGAGGATGGTCTATTATCTAAATATTGCGTGTGAACAATATTAGAAATAATAGAAATCCAATGGTTGGATGAATGAGGTTCAACAATTCAATCTAAATTAATAATATTGACGAACCAAAATTTTTGGATTAAGCATAGCTTAGGAATAGAAAAACGTTCTATTTTGAATTGTATTACTATATGGGACAGACTCTTAACAATTATAATGTACTCACCTAAAGTACAGAACAATATCAGCCTAAGTTGGACCTAGTAGAGAGGAATTTTTTTTTATCAACTTCAATTTTTATGGTCAACTTAGCCTGTTATTAGTTTAATACTTGAGGATAGTCCAATATCGAAAAATTGTGTGTGAACAATATTAGAAATAGAAGAAAAACAAAATACGGAATGTGAATAAGTAATGTGTAAACGGGTTATGATTGTAGTGTCCTGCATATAGTGTACTGTCTGAGTGTCAGAGTAGATGTTCCACCAACTTGGCGGGCAATTGGCTGAATGCAGTCTGTAGACTGGATGATGGGGCCGCCACTACCCTACGCCGTTTCTGTTCCTTGTAGTAGAGTCATTTATGGGACAGACTATTAACTATAAAAATGCAATGACATAAAGTACAGAACGATATCAGCCTAACTTTGGCCTAGTTGAGAGGTATTTTTTTTTAAATAGAAAACTAAACCTGGTATCCCTGCAATACTTGAGGATGTTCCAATATCTAAAAATCAGGTGTAAACAGTACTAGAGAAAAAAATAGAAACAAAAAGAAACCCACTGATTGGATGAATGAATTTAAATGATTAAATCAAAATTAATAACATATACGAAGAACCAATATTTTTGGATTAAACATGACCAGAGAATAAAAACGTACTATTTGAATTATATTAATGTATGGCACAGACTCTTAACCTATAAAATGCACCAGCCTAATGCACAGAAGTATATCAGACTAGTTTAGACCTAGAAGAGAGATTTTTTTTTTTTTTTTTTTTACGTACAACTGAGTCAATACATAATAATATACTATAATATTACTCAAACGAGAAGTAGGATAGAAGAAAGCTGGGAACAGGAGGGCTTTCAACCGATATCAGTATATAACTCTCGCTCCCAAAGGAATGAAAAAAAAAACTACCGACTTATAAAAAGGACCGAAAGAACTAATCCAGTTCCTTTCAAGTTACATGACTTACTGCATAAGCAAAGGTAAAGTACCGGAACAATGGAAAAATGGCCACATAACTTCGATCTTAAAAAAAGGGAGTAAACAAGTATGTACGAAGTATCGTGGAATAACAGTCATTAGCAGCATGAGTAGGTTATATAGCAGAATCATCAAACGGAGACTGGAAGAAGAATGTGCGCAATAATTTCCGAAGAACAAGCTGGGTTCAGAACGGGACGGTCCTACAGTAACCATATCTTTGTAATTAGGCAACTCCTAGAGAAGGCAATAGCACACAATCAAGAAGTACACCTAATCTTATTGGACTTGCAAAAAACGTACGATACAGTGCTATTAAAGAAGCTTGGGGAAAGGCTGGACGATTTCAATATAATTCCCTACCTTATAATAGCCATAAAAAGACTATATGATGATGCAAGAGACTGTGAAAAAATCGGAGCCTTTGTTAGTAATAGTTTCCCTATAACGAAAGGTTTGAAACACGGATGTTCACTTTCTCCGCTTCTCTATAACATTTATGTGGAACGGACCGTATGAGAATAGAAGAAAAAATGTAATGGTATGGGTATAAAGATTGGTAATGAATACCTATTTAATCTCCAGTTTGCTAATGAACAGGTGCTCATCACTTCAGAGATCGAGGATATAAAGTATAGGATGAGCAAAAATTCTCCAGAAATGCTCAAGCTGGTGGCTGGAAGTCAGAAAAGAAAAACTGGTGTACATGGCCTTTAATAGCCAAGGCGAATACCTATCTATGGACACATGGATTATGAAACCTAAAGCTCAGTTTAAGTATCTAGGAAGCTATAGGAACAACAGATATGGTCATTGAAAAAAGAATAATCAACGGGAGGATTATAACGGGAGGATTAGGATCTTAAATTCGGTACTATGGGGCAAACAGCGTCCTTAAAAACAAAAACAAAATATGTATAAATCGTTCCTGGAATGTATTACTCTCTATTCAGCTGAATCATAGACAATTCAAGCGAGTTAATAAAAAAGATTTACAACCCTAGAAATGGACTATTGGAGGCGATCATGTGGTGTCTCTCGGCTTCAAAAAGTTCCAAATATTGACATAAGACAGCAGGTGAAACAACTGAGAATATCCTCTAAACCATTGAAACAATGAGGATGGAGTTTTTTCGGCATGTAAGATGGAAGAGGGACAATGGCCTAGCAGAATTTTGGAGTGGAGACCGGAAAGAAAACGGAAGAAAGGTCGCTCGAGGAAAAACTGGAAAAGCCTGAGGGCGTCAGGGAAGGAATGATGAACGGAGGAATTGGTGAGGGAGACTGGCAGGATAGAAGAAGATGGCAGAAACTCAGATTTGGTGACGATATATGAATATAAAAGTTGTCATAAATCGTTAAATAAATAAAAAGAGAAACAGTCAGTCTTGAATTGGTATGGTAACAGATGAACACAATAGTAATCAAGAGGAGGCAGATACAGAAATAATTTTGCATTCCATATTCGCCTGTCGTCGTGGTGCCACACAGCTTTATATTTGCTAACCAGGTAAAAATTTCTTCGTCCATGCTTAGGGGTAGTCCAAGTTCTTTCCATCTCTCCACTGGGCACTATGTTTGTAGGAACTGGAAGTGGTCAAAATCAAAGAATCGTTAATCTCAGCAAAGTCAATACTTTCCAAAGAAAACTAGAGCATTGGATAAGCTTTAAGGATAAACATGAAAATTGGATCAAAAATAATTATTAAAATTATCAAAAATATTACTTGAAATACGAATTTTTATTTTTTGTACATTCCGGGCGAAGGGAATATATCTTTCAACCCCTTCCCCCTACGTATGCAACTTAGTAATATCAGAGGTGCATTGCCAAAGAAAGCATAAATTTATTTATTTATTTATATATATTTATATTTATATTTATATATTCTATTTATATATATATATATATATATATATATATATATATATATATATATATATATATTATATAAATATATTTATATTTATATATATATATATAATTTATATATTTATTTATTTTCGAAAAGTCTTCTATACAGGAGATGACAATATTCTTGAATCTATAAGCAAACTTGAAAGCTAGAAAAACTTTCTTGATAAGGCTTAAACATTTAACTTTCTTGATAAGGCTTCAACATTTGACTTTCTTGATAAGACTTTAACATTTAACTTTCTTGATAACATTTAATAGACAAGTTCATATGTCAACTCTATGATGTCCCTGGCAGATATATATCAAGGGTTGGAAATATGAGGTGGTAGATCTTCACAAAGAAAGAAGCTCAAGCAGAAAATTGCTAAAATTTCATATTAATTTTTAATGGATTTTCCAACAATAATTTTCTTTCCTATTCAAACACAAGATTTTATCGATAAAATTTCAATTTCATAACTTTAGAGATATTGGAATTGGTATTAAATTTTAGTAACTCATCGATTCACCAGATTTAACACAATTTTTTCAGTTCGAAGCAGGTTCTCAAATCTCAAATTTACTCACATTTTAGGTTTTCAATTTTTTTTTTCAACGGTGGGTTGGCTGAGGCCCCCTCCATCTCTCCCTTGGCGACGTTTCTGTTCCATATAATTGTATTATTAAAGTTATTGTGAGAAAAAAAACAGCACAATCATTATTTTTTTATAGCTTAATAAATAACTGATGGTAACATAAGTTCTAAACCAATAATGACATAATTAATAGACCATAACTCAAAAATGTTAGAGGATATGAAAAAAGTGATGACTAAATTTCTTCTTCAGCTATGACACAACAAAAACTTTTTTTTTTTATAGGCGGAGGTGTACTCTATGAGTGAGTGCTAGTAATTTCTATTATACTGATAATTTAATTACCTACCTTTTAAATGAGGATCTGTGTATATATCTGAAAAGTATAGCTTTCGAAGTATTTAAAAAAATAAATAAAAATTGAACGGGTTTCTATGATTTCTATTGAACCTGTGCTGAAAATATGGATTCACTGTCCAACACGCTTTTATATATCGACTATTTTAGCTAATGCTGGCCCGGCTTAGACGATTTTAATTATCTTTCAAATGAGTGCCTATAATTTTTCATAGTTTTCTCGAGATATTCGAATTTTTTTTTTTTTATTTATTTTTTATTTTTTTTTATTTTTTTTTTTGCCTTTAGAAATAATTTTTTATCAATTACTTATATTGCGAATTATCAAACCCAGACTTACTTATAATATAAGGCTTGTCTATATACATATGTAATGGAAAATAAAGAAATAAAATATATGATGCAACCTTTTTTTAAATTAAAGATAAATTTATAGAAAGTAATAAAAAAGTATTCTGTTAAAAACATCTTAAAAAAGAAATAAAAATAACTTATTCAATGTTAAATGTGCCTAAGGCAATGTTAATATCGATTACCTATTACAAAAATAATAAAAAAATAATAAAAACGATAGTAGGGAGTTGTGAACTAGTGGCTGGCCGGCTCTTAAGCGTGGAGTGAGAATCGTGCTGATGTTGATGATGGCACCTCTTTATTAGGCGATATAGATCTTGAATGGCCTTGAGGTGAGTATAGTGATGGTTCTAGCTGGGGAACTTACAAAAAAAATAAAAGGAACGAAAATTGTTCGTCTTAGCAGTCTCGCACGTAAAACATTCTTTCGACTCGGGTGATACAAGCTGAGTGTCGTAGAGGTGAGAGACGATATAAGCAAACTGTGATGAGGCTGCTACCTGGGTTAGCCCTCCAGAAGAAAAACAATATTCCTTTCTTTTCTCCTCTCTTCAACAAATCTGCCTGCTAACTTTACTGCTGGCTAATGGGAGGACACCGTCATTGAACCTATGAGGCAGGCACAAACTGGGTCTATACATAATACTTCTGACTGAAGGCCAAACAAATTCTTGAAGCCAAACACTTGAGCTCTCGCAATTTTTTTATGTTGTAATACATTGTAATAGCTTCAAAATCAAATCGATTTTTTCATTTTTCAGTTTTCAACGATAAAAAAATGTTGAAAAACATCTCATTTATTGACCCAAAACACAAAAACAAATTTTACATAAAATGGTGCCTGATAGAAATTTTCTGCCTTGGATTCATGTTAGCATACCTCAAAACATAAAAAAAAAAAAAAAAAAACACTTCAGTTGAAGGTAAGATTTTGATACAGAACAGTGTGAATGTAAAATCATCAATAACACATTATGTCTGTATGAACTACATGTATATATGTGACACATATCATTAGTTAATGATGATTTTACATTCAAGAATACTAATTTGAATAGCGGATGATATTTTCAGTTTCCAGTCTACCTTCATTAAAATTATTATTTCAATACATCTTGAATCTTTTAGCAAATTTAATGTTCTACAAGATTGGTTATTATGCATTTTTCGCTAAACTGTACTGAAAAATAGTTGTGGCGGGACTGAATCTAACTTTTTCGTTTTTTGGACATTTTGTAAGATTTTAACGGACATAGCATATATATATATATATATATATATATATATATATATATATATATATATATATATATATATATATATATATATATAACATACCTGAAAACCAAAATTACTCCACTTTTGGCAATTCAAAATGATATCCCAACCGAGCTAATATGCCAATACCGGAGATTGTCACTTTCGAGAGGTGTAGTTGAACAAAATTTGATACTCAGTGGACGCAAAATTTCATGCTCTACAACTTTTATTCCATGAGCTCTTCTCTTAGAGAACTAGTTTCCGACTCATATATAGTACTCTGCATCACCAAGAGAGTGCACGATGTGTCCGTCGCCGATTTTGATAAAAATATTTTGGGTGATTCTACATTAAAAAAAAGTCGATCCATACTTTACCGGTTTGTCCAATGGGCCCTAGGACTTGAAAAATAAAATAAAACATGCTTTATTTTATATCTCATGTATGGAAAATGATATAGACATTGTGTTTCCAGCTAAACCTTTTTTGTTCAAATAGATTTTTGGTCAAATAAATTTTAAAAAGTGTTTAAATTATTAAGTAAACTTGCCTAATGGATTTTTTCAAACCTAAGACGATGAAAGATTTTGATTCAGCACTCCAAAAAACCTTAAAGTTTAAGATCTTATCTTATTCCAAAATCGGGTTCATCTGCTGCATTCTCGCTCCTCATGTTCCTATGGTATTCGCTCTCATCATACTGTCATCCACAAAAAGTTGGTCGAGCAGCTGTTTCGCCGATACTTCCCAGTCGGAGACTCCTTCATCCTCTCCAAACATCCCCACCACCTTTTATGGGCGCACTTTTTTCGTACTCAGTTTGTACACATAGTTCCATGGGTCCTGCTCGACTTCCTTCTGTACAAATTCATTCCAACTATCATCTTTCGGTTCCCATACTGGCATTTTATACCTTCCTCTCAGACTAGCTCACTCTCTCTTGCATTCATTAATTCGCATAACTCATAACTTCCACTGATCACAGTCTTTCATCCTCCTCGTTTGATTTATTTCGTCCTCGACCACCGGACACCCTCTCCATATGACCGAATGATCTAACGACTGCCTGCCCGTGCGCACGCAGTTCACACAGGAAACATGCTACCTAATCTTTTTACAGAATTTCCGGTGGTGACCCTCCTCCCCACACTTTCCACATGTCACTGCTTGTGTACACCTTGCTCCTATGCACCCATACCATTGTCATTGGAAGCACCGTATATGGTCTACAAACTCTTCCACTTTACACGAGGAGGCTACTATATTAACTCTTTTCTTCCTCGTCACCTTAAGGAAAATCTTGCTGTTCATCCCCACCGTGATGAGTTAACATAAATTCCCTTAGGACCTATTATCATAGAAGGAACGAAAGCCTCTCTAATCACTCTTTCGTCCAGCCCCTCAAAAATGTCCCCATTTCGACTTACTACCGCGTCCACAAGGTTCTCCTTCTATCTCACTTATCCACGCCGTGTATTGCTACTAGAGGACTTCTCATTTTCAGAGAACCATCGACCTGGAAGCCCTCACTTTACTTAGCCTTTTCACTTCGTCCATATCATGGACCTCATCCCCAACACAAGCGTAAAATCTATCAAAACCACACGAACTAACCTTCGCTAAGCCACATGAGCAAACCCTTGCTAAACCATACGCACAGACCCTCGGTAACCCACAGGCGCAAACATTTGCTAAACCACACGCTATCCCACTTGAAATCCCTTGCAAAATCACATGCGCAATCCATTGAGAAATCACACTCGCAAAACTTCACAAAACCACTCTTATTGAACGAGTTTTTCTCTCAGAATACTCATTTTCAAGCTGCTGACTCAAGTAGAGAAAACTAGTTCAATAAAAGTGGTAGAGCATCAAATTCTGCATCCATTGAGCAAAATGTACCAGCGCAATAACCCGCGAAATACCATTCGCAAAACCTTGCTAAACCAAACGCCCATAACCTTGATAAATCACAAGCGCAAAACCTGGCTAAACCACACGCGCAAAACCTCGCTAAAGCATACGCGCACACCTTTCCTAATCCACAAGCGAAAATCTCGCTATATCTCAATTGCAAAACCTTGTTAAACCACGCGCGCAAACCTGACTAAACCACACGGGAATGCTATCTTCTGGGTCTTCTTAGAAAGTTTGTGATGACGCTTCACCTGTCTGTTTACATTTTCCTTTGTTTGGCGATCTAACTGATCTCATCAGTCTTGCTTATGTGTATTATCAGCACGTCTGCAGCTGCTTTTCCTGTGAGAAGTTTACCTTCCCTTTGATATGTAAGAGGGCCGTACTTTGTATGATCATCGGCCAAAGATTTAGCTAGTTTCTATAACTTATCGGCATTTCTATCTAAATTCAGGTCTTATGTTTTTCTTTCTATGTTTTTCTTTTAAATAGATTTATTTATCTTTTTTGCTTGGCTGTGACTTCTTTCAACTTGATGCAGTTGTCTTCTTCAGGGTTCATTTCGGCTTCGGTACTTGACAAATCTTTCTAAACTAGTGATTGCCAGTGGTTTTCGCATGTGTTTGCGCGTGTGGTTTAGCGAGGGATTGCGGGTTTGATTTCGCAAGAGATTTCAAGCGGGGTTCTGGGGTTATCGCGTGTGGTTTAGCAAGGGATTGCCCGTGTGGTTAAGCAAGATTTTGCGCTTGTTGTTTAGCAAGATTTGCGCATGTGGTTTAGCAAGGTTTTGAGCGAGGGGTATAATAAGGTTTTGCGCGTGTGGATTAGCAAGGTTTTACTCCTCTTGGAATACTCTTTCCAGCATCCCGAAGAAGTTCCACTGTGAATTGCTTTGCAGATTGGTTGACCTTTTTCGATTATTCACCTATTATTGCTGTGTACATGTCCGTTAATTTTTAGTTTTTGTCCCATTTGGCTTTTTTGAAATTCCACCTTAGGAGCTTCTTCGTGTGGTGGTGCTGCAATATCCATTACAATTTTGATCGGCCTATGGTCACTTCCTCCTGGCTAATTTCAAACTTCCCTTTGAGCAATGGTTGCCAGATTGTTCGTGGCGAAGGCTAGGTCCGGTGTTCTGGAGTAGAATGTTGGCGGATTGGAAGGTTGATTAAGCAATATTGACGTACGCCCAGTCTACCATACTTAAGTTCCCCTCCTCTGGAGCCATAGTGATCATATCCCCATGAAGTTGAATGAGAGTTAATGTCGCCTATCGCTAAGCAGTCACAATCAGGATCCCTCATGTTATTAAGGGAGAGCAGTTTGTCATTAGGACAGTAGTAACTATAAATTTCTAGTTGTCTATTCCTAATTTGTAGGCGTATACCTCCCATTTCCGCTTCATCCTTTATGCTTATTCGTTTAAAAGAGATTCAGCTTGCTGTGAACGAATTTCTGACAAAGGTGATTATTCCGCCTTTAGATCGGTGAGCTCGGTCTTTCCTGAAGACCAGATAGCCGCGTATACTGAAGCGCTGTTTAGGGTTCAAATGAGTCTCCTGGATACATGCAATCGATTCTTCATGGATTCTTTGATTAATGGTATTTTTTTTTATTAATAATATTTTCTGGATTCCATTTTAGAATTGGCAGGGGTTGTTCTGATGGTTTTGGACGGTCATTAGTATTCCTCCTAGTCGCAGATCTGAATCCTCGACGGGTGAGATTATCGTTGGTAGCATGAAGCGTCCCTTCAGATTGCGACCAGATACTCCACTCGCCCGGTGGGATTCCGCAAGAGGGACACCTCATTCACTGCGTCTATGTCCGACTTGAGCCAAATATTTGGAAGTCTTGCGTGGCAACTTGTTTTAAAAACCATCACGAAAAATGTTTGGAAACTATTTTGTGCCTCTTGGCCAGTTACCTCCGACTTCAGCGACATTTTTAAGGGTTTGTTCCCTTCCATTTCTTAGGCTTAGCTTAATGAAGTCTGAACGGGGGCCCATCCAGCTAATACCACTTTCGGCTCCAAGCCAGTAATGGTGGTTGCTACCAGGAATGTTTATAGACTTTCCAGTCTAGATCTGCCGTAATTAGTCTAGAGCATTAACCTTGAGCACGGTGCGGTTCTTCACCGCGCCCGGACGGTCTTGGGTTTATAGTGTCCTCAAGAACTCAAATCAAATCTCTGTTACTCCCCTGAGCCTGGACGAGGGCCAGTGTACAGGTCAACATTATGCAAAGGTACTACCTCTCCCCAATCTCTTGACCCCAATGCGAAACTAACAGAGAGTAATCAGTACTGCCAATCTTAATATTGAAAGTGCATGGAGATAATTTGGAATGTGTTTTTAATTATATTTAAACATTGCAGAGTAATGCTGAGGGAGGTAGCGTCATCTTGATTGTGCCTATCACCGTAATTGGGTTTCATTTTAGACAAAAAATAAGTTTATATGTTATTTTATGAAAATCGTTTGTCATTAAAAAATAAACCTTAAATCTTTGTTAATTCAATTTAAGCTTCTTTTTCTTTGTATTCCGCCCTTAGTGCCTTTCAGCGTGGGGATGCATTAATCCAGGTCGAGCCTCCTTATACTATTCAAAGTCTCGTTCCAGTCGTTCCATTTGTTCGAGCATTGTCGTTCTTGGACATTCTCTTGGTCTCTTGCCAAATGGACTACATTCCATCGTCTTGAGAGATTCCCTGTGTCTTTCCATTCTACAGACGTGTCCAAACCATTATAATTGCTTCCTTTCTATCGTATCAATGACAGAGCATATCTTGAATTTCCCTTTTATCCGTTCATTTCTTATGCGGCCCCTTCTTGTTTTCCCAGCCGTCCATCGTAGGAACTTCCTTTCCTCAGCGGTAATTCGACTTCGGAGTCGGTCAGTTGATACCTGGATCTTTGCACCACACAGGGGAACAGCGAGGTGAACCGTCTTGAAAATAAACAATTTTACATCCAGTTCCACCTCTCTCTTTCCTACCACCTTGTTTCATATTTGGTTGTAAACAGCATTTGCCTTTTCACTTCTGTGCGAAATTGCGCTGTCTACTTTCTCCGAACTTTTCATTACAGATCCTAGGTAAGTGTAGTCCTACACGACTTCCATATCTTCACCGTTGCAGGAATTATGGATTTCCTATTGGATCCTGCGTACCTGTAGGATTTTACTTTTAGTTATATTAATCTTCATACATTGCCTTACAAGCTCTTTATGCCATTCTGGTACCGCTTGTTGTAATTTTTGCAGGGATTCTGAAATTAGAACTATGTCATCCGCATAAAGAAGTGCCCGAATGACAACAGGGCTTAGGTTCAATTGTCCAAGATGCGTTCTCTGTGTTCTCCGGATACACATTGAGCCAACTTTGTCCACATATAATACAAAGTGTAGGCAGTCTCCTTGTTTTAATCCCTTTTCTATTTTAAATATTTCTGAATCCTTTCCATTCAGCCTAATAATTTTTTTTGGCTCAGAGTAAGTTGATTTGAAGGCCTCCACTAGGTGCTTTGACACATTTTTCCTCCTTAAAGCTTCCCATATTTTCTCTTTTGGTATCGAATCGAAAGCCGCTTTTAAATCGTGAAAGGTTATGAATATAATATGATCCAGGTCCCATCTCTTTTCAAGAATGATTTGCAGCGAGAAGATATGGTCCTAAGTTTATTAATTAAAACTACTTCGACTTAATTTTCTAATATTAATAGGCGAATAGGCCAAGAGGCCCTCGTGAGGCGCGGTGCCCATAGGTGATTGCCAGCATTGTCTGTAGGGTTAATCCGGTATTTGTTGTGGATAAGTGTGAGTTCAAGCTTGTGATATTGGCTACCTGCTCAGACTTAGTTGGTGTGATGTCGTGCTCCGTGTTTCTCCCTTTTTTAACAGGTAAGATTTTATATTTTTGGATTTATATTATTACTTACAGGTTTATTTTATGTTTTCATTATTTTGTGGCAGATTTGGGGAAGTTTTTTGCTATTTTTTGGAATGATTTAGAATTTTAATTAAGTGTGTGGAGCTTGATGGGATTAGTGCGGTTTTATTTTCTTATTATTTCAGTTTTCTTGGTGGTTTTAATCTTTATGTTCTTATTTATATTCTTCATTTATTATTTGAAAGAATTTTGAAGAATATTGTTCTCAATATTCAAAGCCACTTCAAAAGTGGCCCAATATCAATAAGTTTTAGGGAAATTTGACAAGTTTTACGTATTTTCCACAAAAGGATCCACAACACGTCCACTACATATTGGCCAATTTTTAACTGACATTAAGCACATAATGCTAAAAGGACTTGCGGAGATTGCCAGGATACGTGTAACTATCCGCATCTCGTGGAAGCATAGGCGCAGACTTAGGGGTTACACTAGGGACTTAGGGGGCCAAATAATAACAGAGAGAGGGCGAGACTATCATTTCGTCTCCTCACCCATCTAAGTCATTATATTAAGGGGAGTCGGAATCTCTATACTATTACATGTTTATAAGGAACATTTTCTTAAAATCTGTGTGACCAATAACTTTCAACAAATTTTTGAGTAATTGACTTTAATACATATCCCGATTTTTTTTTTCAGTACCTATATCTAAATGATCTGTAGTAAATTCTTTTTTTTACTAACAAGGGAAGGCTATGGACATAGCATCACTGATTTCAATCTATAAAATTACCCATTTAATGTAGTTTTTTAACGGTTGTAGTAACATTGAATTTGGATAAAATCTTGAGCAGTTATGAATGCACAAGTTAACAGCGGACATCGGCAGGAAAATAATCCGCCAACAAAATCAAGCCCAAAAATTTCTATTCCAAGAAAATTCTTATTGAAGGGTTTTAAAAGACGGTAAGAACAAATCTGAGTTGATTTTTCCTAAAATAATTTTTTTTGGCCTATTTTACTCGAAGCGTCTTTTGGTTTTTATAATTTTTTGTACATTTAAACTCATTAAAATACAATCAGCAATATTTTTTTAATTATTTTACACAAAAAATCAAATCGATTGGTATATGAACTTTGAAATCCATGCAGAGCAAAGGCAAAAAACAATAATATAAAAAAATGTTGAAATTACACAAAATATTTTTTTTCTCGGCTCCTAAGGCGCATTGGCAAGAACCCTTGGACACATGTCTAATAATTTTCGGCCTAGTATCACCACAAAATGTTTAATTGAAATCGGTGGCGTCCGTAATGTCTCCTTGTAAGAGGGGTTAAAAATTTAAAATTCGTAATAAATTTTTTTTAAGTGCGTAAATATTATTTTTTTAAGTGTTAATATAGTTATATGATTATATAATTTTTTTTACAAATTCACACAATTACTTTCTAAGAAAATGGCCCTTATTTGCCAAAAATATAAACTTTCGGAAAAATGCAAAGAAACTAAAATAATCAGGTTTACAACTGACAGTAGAAAGAAGAGGGAAAGGCGGCACAGCTAGAGGAGATGGAGGAGCAAAGGAGGCAGAATGAGTCAAGGGCATTCTACAAGGCGGTGAATGAGAGTAGAAAATCATTCAAACCGAGGGTCCAATTATGTCGAAAAGAAGACGGCTCCATAATCACAGACAGGGAAGAGATCCTGGCATGATTGTCTCGTCACTTCGATGTCCTTCTGAACAAGGGTGCGGGCAGCCCAGACGATTTTGTGATCCCAAGCGCTGAGCATGATCCCCCAGACCCACCGACATGTGAAGATGTTGTTGAAGCCATTAACAGGCTGAACAACAACAAAGCTCCAGGAGAGAATGGGATTCCTTTTGAACTTCTTAAGCACGGTGGTGACGAGTTCCAGAGAGCCCTCTACATCATCCTCACCGTCTGGGAAGAAGATAAAATACCAGATCAGTGGAAGAAAGGCACAATCTATCCACTGCACAAGAAGAGTAACATCCTGGAGTGCTCCAATACCGTGGGATCTCACTCCTTCAGTGTGCCTATAAGATCCTCTCGAACATCATCTTCTGCAAACTCCTCCCATTTGCTGAAAGGGAGATTGGTAAGTATCAGGCAGGGTTCAGAGGAGCAACGTCCACAGTTGACCAGATGTTTAGCCTCCGGATGATATTGGAAAAGTCTCAAGGGTATAGGTTAGGTATAGATTTATTGACTTCAGAAGTGCATATCATAGCATCAAGAGACCTTAACTGTACTCAGCCCTGTGTGAATGGAGTTCCTCTGAAACTTGTCCGTCTGATCAAGATGACCATGGATGATGCTAGGAGCACTGTTCGAGTACAATCAGACATATCACCTGAATTTGTTTCCACGCGAGGAGTTAGGCAGGGTGATGGTCTGGCTTGCCTATTGTTCAACCTGGCCCTGGAGAGAGTGATAAGTGACGTGGAAATCCAGACTGCCGACACTATCTTTAACAGGTTGACACGAATACTGGGGTTTGCTGATGACATAGACCTGGGTCCTATTTCATAATAAAGTACAAAGTAATACTATTAGTCTTGTTGTTTGTACTTTGTACAATTTCGTTTCATAATAGCAAAGTACAAAAGAACAAACTACAAGTTATAAAATTGATAGTACAAAAACAAGTCAGTGAGGACTCGAGGAGAAAATACATTGACGCTTATGAACTAACGCTATTCTAACGTTGGCTCCGAGACGGTTTTTAAACCAACCTGTAATATCAAAAAGTGTGTGTCTGTATGAAGTTCATTTAAATTATTATGGAAGATAAAATAGCAAAATTATTATATTTTTAGGAATATCTTTTCAATTCTGTTTTCTTATATCAGTTTTTGTAAAGTTCTAACACTGCATTATAATTATTACTATGCACCTTTACATTATTTAATTTTATATTTTATATTATGCTATTTGTCCCTATGTACGGTATTTTATCATATTACTTTATTAATTATTTTATTCAGTATTGGTTTTTTGAGTATCTATATTTCAGTTTATTATTTGAATGATGTCTTCATCTATGATTACACCCTCAAAACTAAATTTTTTTCTCAGTGATAGCAAATTTCTTTGTTATCAACGGAACCACTTTCCAAGATAACAACAATGTCCACTATTGATAGCAAAACACTATTAGCTTATATATATAAACTTACCTATAATGTTATAAATATCTATATTTAATTAATCAATTATGTGTGTGTATATATATATATATATATATATATATATATATATATATATATATAATGTAAATGACCAATTTGTTTTATTTTTAATGGTATAATAACTTTAATAATTGATCACTTAAATAACATAATAATCTGTGTAATTTATAATTTGATTTTAGTTTTCCATTGCCCAATTTATCCAATCAAATAAGCTATAGGTTATTGGCATTTACACAACACTTGTTCTGACCTGAGTTGGCATCATGTTAATTTTTACCTACTCCCATATTCTGCTTATTATTCAGTTTTATGATGATTAATTAGAGAGACTTAAGTGCTTTATTTCAACATTAAGCCATCATCATCATCATACACATTTATTAAAATTATTCTGAATTATTTAGATGTCTATTATGTACTCCCTACAAATTATTTTCTTTTATGTCTTTATTTTTATTTTTTAATTTTAATAGTATTAAATTTGTTTATCAGATTCTCTGCCCAGTACACTTGTTTGATTTCTATGTTTAAAATTGGCATTAACAATGTGTTACAGAATTCAACTAACTTTAATATTATAATAAATTAAAAATTCATTTATGAATAGTGAATCAAAGCAATCTAAGAAATTATTACTTTGATTAAAGTGTCTCATAATGAAAGCATCCTATAATCAGAGCACGAAACAGTTATTGAACTTTTTCAAAAGGTTCCAATTTAACTGTTTTACATGAACTTTTATAATTAAAATACTATCATAAAAATTCTACACAAAAGAACCTTCTGATAAAAAGTACCTTAAGAACTTATATCATAAGAAGTCTTTATAATAAATTTTCTGTTAATATAAGTTCTTGCCAAAATTTTTTTAATAAACATTATGATAATAGAAGTTCCTACTGGAAAATTTTAAATATAGGATCTCACAAATAAGTTTTCACATACCTATGTGGCACATCTTTTTTTTATAAAATTATTTTTCAGAAATCATTTGAATGAAATAGGGAGATAACCACAAAAAACCTGCCAAATAGATGCTCAAGACACAATTCCATCAATATTACCCATACTTTACTAGATTCTCACTAAAAATTTTTAAAGAGAGCTTCTGTAATATAGAACTTGTACCTAAAGAGTCAAAAAAAAAGTTCTAGAAACAGCTTTCATTACAAACGTTTTTATGATAAAGTTCTCCAAAGAACTTACTCATTATCTGACATAATAGCAATAAAATGATAATGTAAAATAATAATCTTAAAATTCACTTGAGGACTTAACATATTCCTCTTGGAGATAAAAGGCAAATTTCTCTCAGCCCAAGTGTAGGTTATGTTTATGAATATCAAAAACACTTTTATAAGGAGGTCATTGTTTGATCAAAATGGTATTAACATAGCTACTAAGGAAGTATATATTTATTGGAATCAGTGGTTTAATCAAAATGTAATAAACATAACTACTAATAAAGTATATATTTGCTGGTATCAACATACATTCACTATTCTGCTCCTACAAACAATTTAATTATTATAAATTTGTTTTTATATTTGGCTAATTTTCCTTATGTTTGTTGAGTAACAATTGGTCCATCGATTTCTTACATAAAGGTAATAAATAGTACAAGTTCATAAATACATGAGAACAAATTACAAGATCAAATATTTTTTGTTTCATAATGGGGACGACCACACTAATAGTATACAAGTTAGGAAGTACAAAAGTACAAGATAGAATGTGGGAAGGTTTATTTTTAGAGTTTGCAGATTACTTATTGTCATTAGATAATAATAATATTTTATTCTTTTTTTTTTTTAACTTAGTTTTGTTAATGTTTATAACTTTTGGTGGGCCACGAATTGAATTGGGTTAAGATCTTCCTCCGCGCATTGACCGGTCGGTCCTTGCAATATGAAATATTCTGATTTTTTAATTAAAAGGCCTCAAACTGTGTTCCGAGGACAAAAATATCTTTTATACTTTTTAATTTATAAATTAACTTTTTAATTTATCTCAAGTTATGCATACATATACCTATACAAAGATGCATAATAAAGCAAAGGACTTATTAATTAAAGAATAGAAATGAGTTTAAAAAAAAAGTCAGCTAATATAAAAACTTTTGTCTGTGTATTCGAAAAAACTATTGTTGATGATTTTGTTATTATTGAATAAAATGAGTTTGGTACGCCTGTGTTAATATATTCTTATACATTCAACAGTAGTCCATTAGATTCCAAAATTAGTAAGAGAGAAGGGAATAGAAAAACGCGCTTGTGTAAGATATTATTTGGTGGGTTCAATGATAAGCTCACCGAAACAGACAAAATAATAAAGGTGTGGAAGAAAGATGAAGAATATGCCAAATCTATAGGAATTGTGCCGAATAATCAAGAATGGAGCTACATAAGGGATGTTTGGTGGTCTAGCATCAGAAGATTGACGATGGTAAGTAAATCAGTTGCTGTTAATTTTTCAATCATAAAGGATCCCACAATATTTTATAGGAAAAGTAATTTTAAGCAAATGCTTTGAAACTTTGAAGGGAACTAGTTTTGGTCATTCTGAGCAAAAGTCACTGTTGCTCCAAAAAAATTCGATGAGCAGGATTATGCGAATTAAGATTTACCTATACCAAAATGGTAAAGGCATCATATATAATAAGGTATTCAACCGTATTTACTTCAATTTTTACTGGTTCAGATGCATACACACATCCATGCACACAAGATGTATATATATATATATATATATATATATATATATATATATATATATATATATATATATATATATATATATTCCTATGTTTCTGGCAAACTGCTTTTCTAAGGCAGGTGGGGGTTCCAAAAACCACATTTACTCAATTTACTTATCTAATTTATTCTCTATTTGCATCGGTTCTAGAAGGGAGCCGATCAATCAAACTATATATTAACATAAAAGGCTAGAGACCACAGACCCCCCTGCTATGGTCACTAGTTTGGGATATTCTTAATATCATTGGATTATCCTTTCCAAGGGTGTCATGTTCACCATTTTACTTAATTAAACTAGATGATGGCATGCAGGGTAAATAGAATGGTAGATTTTGTTACAGATCTTACTTTATTTATGTTACGTTATTAATTAAACTGTTGGTTTACTAATTTCTAATCTAAATTACTCTTATTGTAAAAATCTATGGACCGTAACATATGTATTTGAGAATACTGGGAGAACCCTTGCTTATTTAAAATATTATTCGGATGCCACATAATATTAGACATTGATGTACACAATGAATGAAAGGACTAGCACTTATCTTATAGTTGCCTTCGACACTCGGTGCTCGATGGTCTAGGTTTCTCTCTCTTGCAGTGGCCTCCTATTCTCCTTCTGGCTGGGACTTCATCTCTCGATGGACTGCTCCGCTGTACCCTCTGCGAACCTCAGTCTTCTCTCTTCCTCATAGAACTTCCCTCTTTTAGAATTCTCCTCTTCAATCTTCTCCCAAGAACTATCTCATTTCTGTTTTCTCTCTGTCTCTTCTACTCCTTTCCCCTTCTACTTCTTGAAAAGATGCATTTCGTCCCCACTCTCCATTTGGGCCATCTCATTGGTTGATGCAATAAGAATTTTTCGAAATGTTTATACCTTTTTCCTTTATGGTTCTTAGTATCCTTGGTCGGCATGTTTATTACACCATGTGGACCAGGGCTTTTCTCTAGTTTTATGGTGCTCTTACTTGCGCTTATCTTAAGCGGTCTATTGGCGATCCCGCCCTGCGTCCTCAGGTATAGACCAAGGATCACTATCCCACTTTTCTTTGTTTGAAAATGAAATTTATTTATGTTAATATTGGCTGAACCAGGAGGCATCTCTTTAATTTATCCATATTCTAATTACTATTATTTAATCTTCCTCGCGCGGATCTCATTACCGCGTAGGGGAGCGTCCAACGGGTGGCGGATGTGGGGATGGTCGGTGGAAATTCCTTGGAAGTTCCTCCCGGCTAAGTCCGCTGGACTCGCTGACCAACAATGAGAGCGCCCCTCCAGGCTTGCTGGAGGGTGTGACGTAGGTTTGAACGTCCTACTCACATATTTTTAGTTCACAAAATACCACAAAAAGTCATGGATATCTCTGAGGTAAAACGCTCATTATCCGGAAGTAAACTAGTCCCCCGTTCGGGTCTCCGGGTGGGGACTGCTTCAGGGGATTCATGGCGCAAGTTAAAAATTAGAGATTTAGGTATAGGGACGTGGAACGTAAGAAGTTTGAATACAGCGGGTGGATTAAAATCGGTGGCAAACGAGGTTAAGAGATACAATGTAGATATCGTGGCACTGCAAGAGGTTCGGTGGCCAGGGGAGGGTTCGTTAACAGAAGGGAACTATTCTATTTGGTACGGTGGGAGCGGTAATTATTGTTTAGGTACTGGATTTCTAATAAGGAATAGATTGCTCTCCGCATTGAGGGACGTAAAATTTTTTAGTGATAGGATATCTGTGGCCATATTTCAGGGGCGGTGGTTTAAAATCGCGCTGATAAACATACATTCCCCTACCGAAGACAGTGATGATGAAGTTAAATGCGAATTTTATGATAAACTAGAGTGGGTATATGATAAACTACCTCGAAACTGCATGAAAATAATATTAGGGGACGCAAACGCAAAGGTGGGAAGGGAAGAAGTATACTATCCGACGATCGGTAAAGAAAGTTTGCACGAACATAGCAATGATAATGGGATCCGTCTAATAAACTTTGCTATCTCGAAAAACCTAACAATCAAAAGTACTACGTTTAAACATAGGGATATTCATAAGTATACGTGGACATCGCCGGATTCATAAACACGCAATCAAATTGATCATGTTTTGATACAACAAAGATGGCAAAATAGTATAATTAACGTGAGGTCTTATCGTGGGGCAGAATGTGGGTCAGATCATGAATTAGTAATCGCGAAACTTCGACAAAAACGTAATATAAAAAAAAGGAAAGAAAGCCGTATTTGTTCCGAAAATTTTGATCTAGATAAATTGAAAAACCCTTCAGTTAGAAATCAATTCGCGGTAGAAATCAAGAATAGGTTTGAAGCCTTGGAATCTTTAGATGAGGATCGCGAAGATGTAGACAAGCTATGGATCGGAATTAGGGATAATATTAAAGAGGTAAGTAATCTGTGTCTTGGAAAAAGGGACAATAAAAAGAATAAACCGTGGTTCGATAATGATTGTCTAAACTTGTGCGAAAAAAGAAGAGCCGCGAAACTAAAAGCTTTGAATAATCCAAGCGATAACAATGTTGCTAATTTCCGGGCCTTGATGAATGAAACGTCCAAATTCCTCAAAAATAAAAAACGAGAATATCTTAAAAACAAAATAATAGAGATAGAAACTAATAGAATTGAAAACAACGTAAGAGACGTGTACAAGGGTATAAACAGATTGCGTAAACAGTTTGAACCAGCAATGAATGGAATTAGAGATGAAAATAACAATATCTTGGCCGATCCGGGGGACATTGTGAATAAATTTAAAAAACACTTTGAAAGTATTTTGAATTCGGGAAATAATAATCAATCTCCTCCTTCTGAATATCAGAGTGCTGAACCGTTAATTGAAGAACCGAGTAAGGAGGAAGTCGAAATAGCCATCGGAAAATTAAAATCTCATAAAGCAGCGGGAATCGACAACATTTCCAGTGAAATAATAAAAGCGTGCGGTGAAGCTGGAGTTTCTAAAATACATTTTTTGGTTAAAAAGATCTGGGAAAATGAAAAAATGCCCGAAGAATGGAAAGAATCTATACTTATTCCGATTCACAAAAAAGGTCCGAGGACGGAGTGTAATAACTATCGCGGAATATCACTCCTCCCGGTATGTTATAAAATATTCTCGTTGATCCTAACTAGTCGAATCACGGAATATGCCGAGGAAATTATCGGAGACTACCAATGTGGTTTTAGACGGAACCGATCAACTATCGATCAAATATTTTCCTTACGGCAAATATTAGAAAAAAAAATAGAATTCAACGGTGTAGTTCATCAGCTTTTTGTGGATTTCAAAAAGGCTTATGATTCCATTGATCGCCGGAGACTGTATAACATTTTGATTGAGCAGGGAATACCGAAGAAGTTAGTAAATCTAGTAGGGATGTGCATGACCGAAACATTCAATAAAGTTAGAATAGGTAATTATTTTTTGGAGAAATTTGAAGTTCGCTCGGGGTTAAAACAAGGCGATTCCCTTTCACCTGTCCTATTTAATTTAGCATTAGAGTATGTCATTAGAAAGGTAATGCTTACCGAAAGGGGTTTAGATCTGGGTGGTAGAATATCCGTGCTGGGGTTTGCGGATGATTTGGTATTATTAAGTGAGGACGCGGAAACTATAAAACTGAATACAGCAACGTTGATGACAGCTGGGAAAGAGGTTGGCCTCAAAATAAATACGGATAAGACGAAATATATGGTTAGCAATAGAAACAGAGGCGATTTTGAGGATATAGATATAGGAGAAAATAGGTTTGAACACGTTGAGAAATTTAAGTATTTGGGGTCTGTGATTACTAGAAAAAACGAAATTCAAGAGGAAATAAAGGCGCGGTTAAAGGCGGGAAATGCTTGTTATTTTTCGGTGTCAACATTACTTAGGTCGTGCATTTTGTCCAGAAACTTAAAACTTAGAATATACAAAACTATTATCTTGCCTACAGTTCTGTATGGGTATGAAACGTGGCCGCTAACCTTGAAGGACGAACAACGCCTTAAGATATTCGAGAATAAGGTACTGCGTAAAATATTTGGTTCGAAAAAGGATGAGTCAACTGGAGAATTTAGGAGATTACACAACGCGGAATTGCGGAGCATGCACCCTGTTAATATAACCGAAGTGATATCATCGCGACGGTTGAAATGGGCTTGCAAAGTTGTTGGGCTCAGTAACGAACGAATTCCTAAAAACTTAATAAATGCTGAGCTGACTGGTAAACGTCCGAGGGGTAGACCGAAACGTAGGTGGGAGGATAGTATTAAGAGTGATCTACTGAATTTGGGTTTGGAAGGTAGTCGGTGGACCGAGATTTGTAGACAGCGATTAGTGGTATCGGCATCGAATCTTCGGGTTCGCTAAGCCTTTTATTATTATTATTATTTAATCTTATACATAACAATATATATATATATATATATATATATATATATATATATATATATATATATATATATATATATATATATATATACATTCATCTTCAGTTCTAAAAAAAAACAAAAATAAGCAATTCAAAATATAGTTTGGTATTATTATACATATTAAATTATATGCAATATAAATCAGTATTAATTAAGACAAGAAATCAAATGCATTTTGTAACTCACCAAGGTTTAAATGGATTATAACAAACAGAAAAGTCTGTACTGGTTTCTTCTTGCATTGAACTAACAATGAAAGAAAGGTAGGTAGGATGTTTATAGGTAAATGGTTTAAGGGTTAGGGTTTTTCTAGTAATGCCGGTGAGTAATTGGTTTCTCTGTTATAGATGGGAATAAATTTAAGATTGGATTATTGGAGATATTTATTTGTTCATTTAAGCAAAAATCTGGATTGGTTATGAAGGATTTTATTATTTCAAGTGCTTCATATATAATTAATTTGAGGCTGTTTTCAACGCGATGTATTAATTTAACTCCTGAGTTTTTGATGAATTTATGGGTTTTTTCATTTAAATGAATTGAAAAGTTGGAATTCTCTGTCTATTATATGTATGCATATGGTCCTTTTATCTCTGATTTAGCAATCTTCCAGTTTTTCCCGTTTATTTGGCTGCACAATCATTACAATTTAGTTCGTAAACTCCGCTCTTCTAAGAGTCTATCTTGCCTGATGAGAAGAGAAATATGAGGATATGGTTTTTTCTATTTTAAATACAGAGTATAATCCAAGTTTTTTTCAATTCATTTCCAACTTTGGTGGATATAGGGCCGTAATATGGAATCAAAACATAATGTTTCGGGGGTTGTTGAATAGATATCATTAATTGCCTTTTTTTGTGTTTGTTTTTTAAAAATATGATTGATAGTGGTTTTATTGTACCCGTTCTTTTTTGAAATGGAATCTATTATTTCAATTTCTTTATTATAGTTCTTTTCATTTAAATGATCATGCTGATACTTTAATATATATAATAAATCCAAACTATATTTTGAATTGCTTATTTTTGAATTTTTTGTGTATTTTTAGAACTGAAGATGAATGTATAACATTCGAAACTAGTTTTCAATAAAGCAAAATTATAAGTTATAGAAGTGGCAAATAATTTACAAATCGATAATTAGATTGATCCTTCTGAACCCAGGTTCTGTATTCATAAAAACAATGCCGAATTAAAATGATCTTTTTCCATCTGTGTAAAAATAATTTTGACCTAAAAACACAATTAATTCATTTATATTGACTTCTGTCGAGCTAGATTGCAGAGTGCGCTTGTCCCATAGTGCGCTGCAGGCCAGAGGAACGTTTTGCAGAACTGCTGAACACTTGTCCCATAGTGCGCTGCAGGCCAGAGGAACGTTTTGCAGAACTGCTGAACATAAGCGCGCTGCTAGGGTATGGAAAATATTGCAATGGGGTCCAATTTTCGATGTGCAGTTTTCAATAGTTCTTCGCTTTGCAGAGCCCCTCTGTGTAAAAAAAATTTGTATCTTTTGAACGGGTGAACTAATCCTATCTTGAACTTCAAATAATTTGATTTTTTAATACTGCATTTATACATACAATAATTTTGATCAAATTTTCAACTGTGTTAATTTTCTCTATATATATTCTCAAATCCAGCAATAGCAAAGCATTGCCGGGTCAGCAAGTATATATATCATTCTAACCAGAAAAAGGTTTACTACCTTGAAGTAAGCATTTAAAAATGCCGTGTTGCAAAAGGATTTAAAAATATTTAATAATATGACATAATTTGAATTTAAAATTAGGGGCCTTTGTGCCATGTCATCTATCTGAACAATGGAAGTAGTTATAACAATGTCCGTTTAGTAATAATTGAATAATAATTAATTATTCTTAAGGTTTGATATATAATCTTTGCTTTTTTGATTTAGTCTTTGGTTGCCTATCTGCTGCTGCTTGTGAGGATGTATCCACTTAGAATGGTGAGTGATCATCATAATGACCTGTTATTAGTATAAAATAATATTTTAATATGTATCAACTAAACCATAAATATAATTTAGTTAAGTATATTGAATAAGTGACATGCAAAGACATAAGTCTGACAGAGTTGCTGCTTTGACATACCCTTTTCCTGAAGACAGACTGATCAGAAATAACCAGCTGATCATCCGCAGACCCTCTAGATGCTCTTCAATCATCAATTCCATCAGGTAAGTCTTGAACAATGTTAATAATAGCCAGAGATATTGTGTTATAAACATTTAATAGTTAAATTAATCTAATCAATCTGAATAACTCCCTAATTAATTAAATGCATATGTATGTATATGAGATAAGTTTTAATCAAATAAAAGATAGTTTTATAAACAATGTTGTTGCTCCTTATCCAAATCCACTATAAACTCTAATAATATAATAATATCATTAGTCCTGTAAATATGGGTATTTATATTGGCTAATTAGTGAATAATGCTAAACACAAAATAGGCCCTTTAGAGGACTCCAAAGGTATTTTATTTTTATTCATATTCATAAATAATTTTGGGATAATCGTCTTCAATGATGTTTGACCATCCTAGGATTTTCTTTCGAGTTTATTACCGTGAAGTTCACCCATTGAAATCCATAGTAGCCTCACGATGTGTAGCAGACAGTCTGGTTTCGCAGCCAATGCATTAAAGGAAGTGGAAGTAGATCCCCAAGATTTTGAAAATATAAAAGAAGAATGTAGGACTGAGGGGTTCACAGTTAAAATTGATGAAGTGGCAGCAATCAAGGGCGACAGATCGCAATCAACCACATTAGAGAGACCAGAAAGCATGCAATCCCCGATGGAAATGATGAACAAATTTATTGAAGAAAATACAAGAAAAATGGAAGAAAATATGAAGAAAAGTATGGAAGAGAATAGATAGAAGCTGAGAAGAAAGGGGAAAAAGAAAATATGTGAAAGTGGGGAGCGGGCTAGAAATAGATTTAATAAAAACCATAAGATTTTGAATTCTATGTTGGAGACAACGTGCTGAAACATACTATCCTAATAATAACTGGCTTGTTGCGGCAAATTATAAAACTTTTGAAACTATATGAATTCCCTTATACTATTGTAAAGAAGTATGGAAACATAACCAACTTATTGGCTAGGGTTGGAGAACTGGATTGGAGACGAGTGAAGGCGAATTAAGGAACATTATTCGCGACACATTTCATGGATCCCTCCTGAAGCCTTTTGTTCAATAAACTTTTGAATCAATAATGATTAGTGGTGATTAAAGGTAAATAAAGAATAATCAACTGCATTTAAAAATTTTTTGAATCAATTAATCTTTCTTTAGCAAAGACAAGCCATTAAATGTTAATGATTAGAGGACACAGGTAAAAAAACAGGAAAAAATAAAATAAAAAAAAATAGTGGAGTTTCCACGGAACACCCCCAACCTTTAAATCGCCATAACTATAGCTCAAAGATTGTCAATATGTTATGCAAAACCACTTGTATAGCTATAAGTTGTTAACTTTAAAGTAATAGGCAACTTATTATTTGGAGTGAGACCGCACTGAAGACGGAAGGGAAGATGGAAAGGTGGCTGAGGACTTGAGAATGGTCAGAGTGTCCAGCAGACTCTACTGCCATTGACCGCAATGACTGGGAAAAGGCGGTTGAGAGGGCCAAGAACAGCTTTAGGCGCCTGACGAGCCGATAAATATAAATATTTGTTCTAGTCAGTTTATGTATTAATACATTATTTTTACTTTTGTTATTATTATAAATTCATTCTCATTAACTGTATTTGTTTTTAATGTATAAATATTGGAAGTTTGTTTTTGTTTAAAGGTCTAAAAGTTATGTGATCATGATTTATTATATCATCTTTTTTATTTATTTTATTATTTGCTCATTATCTTATTCTTTTTTATTCTACTCTAAGGCTCTAAAGATCTACTGATTTTATCTGTAATATTATTCTGAAGGGATGCGTTCCGGAATAAATAAAAAATTTATTATTATTATTATTATCATACTATTATATAAAAGGACAGCCCGTTTTTCGTGTGTAAAGTCTAACCGCGTAAACTATTGAACAAATCATTACCAAATTTTAACAATATCATCTTCATGATTCCTAGATGGTTTTTCAATAATAAAATTTACAGTTATCGATATTGCCGCTATGCAAAAGCCGAAAGCCACTTCTATATTTCATGCCCATACATCAAAAAGTATACATTTTTCGCTAATTATGCGAATTTTCATTTGAATTCCTTACTAAACAAAAAAAAAATCATTGAAATCGGACCATTATTTGCAAAGATACAGCGCATTGAACATTGTAGCCATGTTTTTATTTTTATACCTCTGCAAAGTGGGCTGTCCAACACAATCTTGCGAGACAAAAGTCAAAAATTTATGGAAGATATTTGTTATAAAATTTAACTCTAAAATTTAAATTCTAAAGTAAAGTTCAGTGATGTTAGAAATAACCGTATTAGCCGAGTGCAGAGCCACCAACCAAGATAAACAAATAAAGAGTCGATGACTAACTCCTTTAGGTCGACTTAACTGGTAGTATATCTTTCTGATTTCTAGTGTCAACAGTTAATAAATTTCACACCTTAAGGTATTTTAAAATGTTACAACTGAATTCTTAAAAAGTTGCGGTAGATTTGTAAATATTTTTTCCTATTATGTAGAAATTAAATGAAAATCACTAAAATACAAATACAAAAATACGTTAGTTCTCAGAACTTCTGAGAACTTCGATATATACATATTCCCTGTTTATACCAGCCATATATTTTACATATTTACCTAATTTAACTGCATCATTTGACTCATTTGCAATTATATAGTTTTGTTCATTTCAGTTACGAAACATTTGATTGAAAGAAGTGAACTCTATATTTTTCTAAGGGACGAAAAAGCAATTAATAGACCAGATCAAGAGTGCAGCGATATCTTGTATGAATATTTCAAAAATGAATCCTACCTTCAGGATCCTTCTAAATGTCAAAGAGAAGAGCTGCTTCAATCCTTACTTTTGTTTTTTTTTAGTTTTAAAACGAAACTGGATTCAGTGCAATCGTAGCTTTACTAAATTACAGCGGAAGCATAAAAAATGGTTGGATCAAAAAATTGAAATTTCAAACCTGGTATTACCTGATCTCAATTTGCCTTCAACGTCTTTTGGCAGGCCTTCAAAAAGTTGAATGCAGTCCCAAATCTTAACAAAGAAATTTCGAGCCGTCACTGAGACAGTGGTCAGCAAGGTAACTTTTTTCTATTTATTTTTAATTTACGGAGTAAGATATCTTCTGAAATTCATCTTTTAATTACATACAAAAACAATTCTGAATTAACATGATCTTTTTCCATCTGTGTTAAAATAATTTTGATCTAAAAACACAATTAATTCATTTATATTGACTTCTGTCCAGCTAGATTGAACAGTGCGCTTGTCCCATAGTGCGCTGCAGGCCGGAGGAACGTTTTGCAGAACTGCTGAACATAAGCGCGCTGCTACGGTATGGAAAATATTGCAATGGAGTCCAATTTTCGATGTGCAGTTTTCAACAGTTCTTCGCTTTGCAGAGCCCCTCTGTGTAAAAAAATTCGTATCTTTTGAACAGGTGAACTAATCCTATCTTGAACTTCAATTAATTTGATTTTTTAATGCTGAATTTATTCATACAATAATTTTGATCAAAGTTTCAACTGTGTTAATTTAATCTATATATATTCTCAAATCCAGCAATAGCAAAGCATTGCCGGGTCAGCTAGTATATATATCATTCTAACCAGAAAAAGGTTTACTTACATATAAAGATATAATCAAATTTTCTTATCTTTTTACTTATTTGCCTTCCGCTTCCTAATAATAAATTATTTTCATTTGAAAACCCTCTATTAAATCATAAGATCGACGGCAAAACTTCAAAAACATGAATATATGAAATGGCTGAACTACAAAAGAAAAAGGAAACAATACCCTCGTTTTGGAATTCAGATTAGCAGGACTGATTTGTTCTGAATTTATATAACATTCTTCATATCCTATCTTGAACCAAGCATTTAAAAATACAGTGTTGCGAAAGGATTTAAAAATATTTAATAAGATGACATAATTTGAATTTAAAATTAGGGGCCTTTGTGCCATGTCATCTATCTGAACAATGGAAGTAGTTATAACAATGTCCGTTTAGTAATAATTGAATAATAATTAATTATTCTTAAGTTTTGATATATAATCTTTGCTTTTTTGATTTAGTCTTCAGTTGTCTATCTGCTGCTGCTTGTCAGGATGTATCCACTTAGAATGGTGAGTGATCATCATAATGACCTATTAGTATAAAATAATATTTTAATATTTATCAACTAAACCATAAATATAATTTAGTTCAGTATATTGAATAAGTGACATGCAAAGACATAAGTCTGACAGAGTTGCTGCTTTGACATAGCATATTTGATGGCATCCCTTGTAGGGATTTATCATCCAGTTTACTAATTAGTCAATTTAAATTAATCATTATTAACCATTAATCATCAATTTTATTTTGTTTAAAACCTGAGTGGCATTTTTGGAGTGATTGATTAGTGACACACGAGTGATTATATTGGATGATTCAGATAGATTAGTTTATCTATTTTCCTTACTTTTACATTTTTATGAATATAATTATTTTATTAAAGGGCAATATATAACTTCCGGTTGTAATTTACTTCTTTATTATTTTAACGTTTCGGGGAATATTTCATCATCCTCAGAACTTTCATCACTAAAATTTACAATTATTACATCTATCAACATTTTATAATTTATACATTTTCAAATTTAACATAAACATAAGCAATATTAATTGTTTAATGTTGTCTATAATTTAACAATACCTTTACTGTTTATTCCTTTCCCATTGTCCATAATTAAATTTTTTTTTACATATAATTTTTGTTCATATTGCTGGAGTCTAAGAGCTACTGACTAACATTAGCTGAAATGCATTATTTTAAACCTTTGTACTCACCCTATATTTATCTCTATATTAGTCAAATTGTTTATTGTTTAGATTTTTAATTAGTTTTTCTATTTAAAGTTATTAAATGATTTTTTCATATATATGTAAATTTAGAAAAAAAAAACAAAAATAAATAAATTAATCCTTTGTTAATTTAAACATATGACTATTCGTTTTTATTATCATTGTCTAATTTTATTTTCGTTAATAATGTCTGCATAATGTGTACCTAAATGTTTGGCCTCTGTTTTATAATTAACTATGGTTTTGCTTTTTTTTGTAATATGAATGGCTTCTAGTAATTTTCTATTTTCTAGAAGCCATTCATGATGAGGAAATATTCCCCAAAACGTTAAAAGAATAAAGAAGTAAATTACAACCGAAAGTTATATTTTGCCCTTTAATAAAATAATTACAGGAACTTCCTAAGAAATTATAAGAATGAAGACAAAGAATATAATTATATAGTATGTAGTTGATTATCTCTGTTGATTTTATATTTTATTTTTGGATGTATTTTTTATATGATCAATGTTCGTATAGCAATTTGATATTTGTTTTTTATATTTTTCTGTTGATATCTCATTGCGGTTTGACCATCCCAGGATTTTCTTTCGAGTTTATTGGGTGAAGTTCACCCATTGAAATCCATAGTAGCCTCACGATGTGTAGCAGACAGACAGGTTTGGCAGCCAATGCATTAAAGGAAGTGAAATAGATCCCCAAGATTTCGAAAATACAGAAGAAGAATGTAGGACTGAGGGGTCCACAGATAAAATTGATGAAGTGGCAGCAATCAAGGGGGCAGATCGCAATCAACCACATTAGAGAGACCAGGGCCCTATTTCATAACAAAGTACAAAGTAATACTATTAGTGTGGCAGTGCTTTTTGGCCTCAAAAATAAAGATTTAAATTTCGATATATATATATATATATATATATCGTAACAATAGTTTTCAAATATATCGATTGTTTATTTAATTTTTTTTTTTTGAAAAAATATCGGTTTTTAATACTCAAATTTTAATATAAATATTACGATATGTTTCTATAAATAAATCGATGTTTCCAACATTCCTAATTTGTTTTCAAATCCCTAATTTGTCATCTCTAATTATTATAATTTAAAATGTTAATGATATCCTTTTTCATAAATTGTTTCAAATCTATATTAATTTGTTTATTTAAATTTTATGTATTCCGTTTGATTTTATTTATATGTCTTTCACTTGTATCTATATTTCCGTTTATTAATTGAATTATGACTTTATCTATCCTTATACCCTCAAAACTGAAATTATCTCCCAGTGATAGCAAATTTAATATATTTTTAGGAATCTATTTTTCTATCAGATTAACAATTCTGTTTTCTTATATCAGTTTTTATAAAGTTCTAACACTGCATTATAATTATTACTATGCCCCTGTACATTATTTTATTTTATATTTTATATTATTCTATTTGTCCCTATGCATGGTATTTTATCATATTTAGTAATACTTTTCTAACAATTTTATTCAGTATTGGTTTTTTAAGTATCTATATTTCAGTTTATTATTTGAATGATGTCATCTATGATTACACCCTCAAAACTGAAATTTTCTCCCAGTGATACCAAATTTCTTAGTTATCAATGGAACCACTTTCCAAGATAACAACAATGTCCACTATTGATAGCGCAAAACAATATAAGCTTATATATGCAAACTTATCTATAATGTTATAAATATCTATATTTTGTTAATCAATTTTGTATATATTAAATGACCAATTTGGTATATTTTATTTTTAATGGCATAATAACTTTAATAATTGATCTCCTATATAACATAATAATTTGTGTAAATTTTAATTTGATTTTACTTTCCCATTACCCAATTTATCCCATCAAATAATCTATAAGTTACTGGCATTTCCCCAACACTTGTTCTGATATAAGCATCATGTTAATTTTTACCTAATCCCATGTTCTACTTATTATTCAGTTTTATGATGATTAGTTATAGTGTTTATGAGAGACGTAAGTGCTTTTTTTCAACATTAAGCCATCATCATCATACATATTTATTTCAAAAATTGATTTTAGCTATCATATTCATGTATACACTGTCATATCATGTGCATGTATAAGTACTATCATATTCATGTTTCACCTTATCTACAAACTAATTAAAATTATTGTGAATTATTTAGATGTCTATTACATACTTCCTACAAATTATTTTCATTTATTTCTTTATAATAATTTTTTAAATTTTAATAGTATTAAATTTATTTATCAGATTCTCGGCCCAGTACACTTGTTTGATTTCTATGTTTAAAATTGGCATTGACAATGTGTTACAAAATTTAACTAACTTTATTATTATTAATTAACAATTAATTTATCAATAGTGAATCCAAGCAATCTAAGATCTTCCATTATTACTTTAATTTAAATGCCTCATAATGAAAGCATCCTAAATTAGGGCACAAAACAGTTATTGAACTTTTTCAAAAGGTTACAGTTTAACTGTTTAAAAAGAACTTTTATAATTAAAATACTAACATAAAAGTTCTACACAAAAGAACCTTCTGATAAAAAGTACCTTAAGAACTTATATCATTAGAAGTTTTTTTTTATAAATCTTCTGTTGTTAAGCTCTTGCCAAAATATTTTTAATAAAAATTATGATAAAAGTTCCTACTGGAACATTTTAAATATAAGGTCTCACAAATAAGTTTTCACATACCTGTGGGGCACATCTTTTTTTATAAGCTTATTTTTCAGAGATCATTTGAATGAAATAAGGAGATAACCACAAAAAACCTGTCAAATAGATGCTCATGACACAATTCCATCAATATTACCCATATTTAAATAGGGACTTTAATAGTGAGAACTTTTAATGTATTAACATTTACTAGGTTCTCACTAAAAAGCTTTATGGAGAGCTTTTATAATATAGAACTTGAACAAAAAGTGTCAAGAAAAAATTATAAGATCTTTCATCACAAAAGTTTTTATGATAAAGTTCCCCAAGGAACTTACTCATTACCTGACATAGTGGCAGTAAAATGACAATATAAAATAACCTGAAAATTCACTTGAGGACTTAACATATTCTTCTTGGAGATAAATGACAAATTTCTCAAAGCCCAAATGTAGGTTATGTTTATGAATATCAAAAACACTGTTTTAAGGAGGTCGGTGTTTGATCAAAATGTAATTAACATAACTATTAAGAAAGTGTATATTTATTGGAATAAGTGGTTTAATCAAAATGTAATAAACATAACTACTAATAAAGTATATATTTGCTGGAATCAACACACTATAAGAACTCAGTAAGCATCACTTTCTGTTATTTACAGAGGCTAGATCTAGGCTTTATCGATTCTTAATCACAAAAATGTCATTCATTATTCTGCTTCTACAAACAATTTAATTATTATAAATTTGTTTTATAATGTGTCTAATTTTCCTTATGTTTGTTGAGTAACAATTTGCTCACTGATTCCTTACATTATAATAAGATAATAAATGGTACAAGTTCATAAATACAAGAGTAAAATTACAAGAACTAATATTTTTTGTTTCATAATGGGGACGACTACAGTAATAGTATAAGGCCTTATATACAAGTTAGGAAGTACAAAAGTAGAAGTTAGAATTCGGAAAGGTTTATTTTTAGATGTTGCAGATTACTTATTGTCATTAGATGATAATAATAGTTTATTCTTTTTTTTTTTTAATTTAGTTTTGTTAATGTTTATAACTTTTGGAGGGCCACGAATTGAATTTGGTCAAGATCTTCCTCCGCGCTTTGGCCGGTCGGTATTGCAATATGAAATATTCTGATTTTTTTAATTTAAAAACTGTGTTCCGAAGACACGAAATATCTTTTATACGTTTTAATTGATAAATTAACTTTTAATTTATCTCAAGTTATGCATACATAAGCCATTAAAAAGATGCATAATAAAACAAAGGACTTATTAATTAAAGAATATTAATGAGTTTTAAAAAAAACATTTGTCTGTGTATTCGATACAATTATTGACGATGATTTTGTTATTATTGAGTAAAATGAGTTTGGTACGCCTGTGCTAATATATTCTTATATATTTAATAGTAGTCCATTAGATTCTAAAAGGAGTAAGAAAGAAGGAAATAGAAAAACGCGCTTGTGTGTTCTATCACGCATATTAGAAAATAAAAAGATATTAAGTGGTGTGTTCAATGATAAGCTCACCAAAACAGACAAAATTCGGATGTGGAAGGAAGTTGGCGAATATGCCAAATCTACCGGCGTTGTGCCGAATAATAAAGAATGGAACTACATAAGGGATGTTTGGAGGCCTAACATCAGAAGATTGACGATGGTAAGTAAATCAGTTGCTGTAATTTTTTCAATCTCAAACGACCCCACAGTATTTTATAGGAAAAGTGATTTCAATCAAATGCTTTGGAACTTGGCAGAGAACTAGTTTTTGGCATTCTGAGCAAAAGTCACAGTTGGTCCAAAAAAATTCGATGACAGGATTATGCTAATTAAGATTTACCTATAACGGAATAGTAAAGGCATAAGATACCATAAGGTATTCAATCGTATTTACATCAATTCTTACTGGTTCAGATGTATACATATACCCACGCACACAATATATATATATATATATATATATATATATATATATATATATATATATATATATATATATATATATAATATCGCTTATCAACTTGCACCCATTCATATCCTCAGTGCCCTATATAATCCCATTATAATTATATATAGGTATACTCTATGTATAACTGTGTGTGTGTGTGTGTATATATATATATATATATATATATATATATATATATATATATATATATATATATATATATATATATATATCTATATGCCTAAGTGTTGAAGTACATTTTTTTTATTAAGAGAGCGAAATACATTGTGGTTCATTATTGTCCATGGGTAATAAGTTTAAGGACTTTTTGTATTAATGGGTATGACTGATTTCAACTACAACAAAATTGTTATATCTGTATAAATATTTAAATTGCAATTAAGGTAGTAAAACATGTGTGGTTTATATATGGCTTATTTATGTTTCAATACATTTTTATTTTATCCTAACTTTTTTGGATTTTCATAATTATTTATTTTAAACTACCTAAAATTATATTATATTCACATTATTTATCTTGTTGGTTACCTCATCTGGAAAGGTAGAAGATATTCAGTATATTAAAAAAAAAAAAACTTTTTTTCTTAAAAACAAATAAATATTATTTATAACAATATAAAAAATAGCGTACTAGTAAATTCTTAAAAGAGGTGGCTACTAATTTGATTTTTTTATGAGAACATTTTTATTGGTAGTTATTGGGACCTGTCACTCCTTTATCAATTGGGGCGTGGCCTCAGTAAGGTTATAGCCCCACCCGTCACCAGTTGCCGCCACCATTCTTCCCCTTTGTCCTGGTTTTTGAAATCCGCGTATTCATTGCAATCATTAAAATTATTACTGCCTTAATTACATATTTAAAATTGTTAGTGCTGTCGACTTCCGGTGATCTGGGGAAGTTTAAGTAATAATTTAAAGGAGAGATAATTTAAATTACGGTATGGACCCGACCTCAACTGAAAAGGAACTTTTGGGGTTTGTTTATCTCTTGAGCGAGCGGAAATCGTCAGCTGTGATCTATTTAATGCAGTAATAATTGAAATTACGTAAAAATTATGTATATTTCGGTAATTATTTAAAAGAAAGAAGTGAACGTATATGGGAATGAATGTATAAGGGAATGTGGTGGGGACGTAACCTCAATGTCAACAATGTGAGACCACGCCCCTTTAGATAAGGGAGTGACCGGTTCCAATCTGATCCGAGGGCGTCCTGTGCTTCGTTTACCGTCCGGCTCCCCATATAGCTCCATCAGCTCCTCATTCTTTCTTCTTCTCATTACACCATTTTCGGCCACTCCGCCCCAGATTCTTCTTAATATTTTTCTTTCCCATGTGTTGACCATATGTTCTGATTTTTTGGTCAGGGGCCATGTCTCGCACCCATACATGACTACCGGTCTCACTATGGTTTTGTACAGCTGAATTTGTATTCTCTTAGTGAATGATTTTAACTGAAACACTCTTTGTAGTGAGGAATAACACCTATTTCCTGATGCTATTCTGGCTCGCATTTCACTCTCTATTTTGTTATCAACTGTGACCACACTTCCCAGGTACTTGAATTGGGTTACTGTTCTAACATTGTGCTCTCTTAAACTCACTTTTTCATTTGCCATCTTTTCCAATTTTGAGTTTTTCATATATACAGTTTTATCTTATATTATTGATTACTAATTCATATTTTAATTTTTAATCAATATTTAATTATTATTAATATGTTAATTATTCATTGATACTTTAATGTAAATTATACCTATTAAAAAATTTATTGAATTTTTACTTTCCCTTAGCCATATACGTAGTATACAGTAAGGGGAAGTATTGCGATCGTAAAAATTTTCGAATTCGAGTTTTGACGGAAATACGCGTTTTAAGGTCTCCTGAGTCCAAATGACCAAGTCTCGCAAAATGGTCTGTGTGTCTGTGTGTATGTGAACAGTCTAGCTCAAAAACGAAAAGTTGTACGATACTGAAATTAGGTATTTAAGGTTGGCACATGCATGTGATGTTACAGTAACATTTTCGTCAAAATCGACTAACCGGAAGTGCCACTTTATGAAATCGATTTTACACTTTTTTACAATTTTCTCGAAAACGGCTCTAACGATTTTGATGAAACTTGCCTAAATTATTCTTCATAAAGGACTTTAACTTTTAATTTATGTAGTTAATCACCGAGGAATTGCAGGGAAAAAAGTTATGATGAAAAGAATATTTTATTTGCGCATAGCTTAAAAAGTATACATTTTACGATAAATTATGTACCTAATTGTATGAAAGGTAATTAAATTATCTAAAAAACAATAAAAGGATCATCAAAATCAGACCAGTATTAGTAAAGATTCAGCGCATCGGACAAACCGGAATTATCTATTATATCATGGATTTTACACTTTTTTGCATTTTTCTCGAAAACGGCTCTAACGATTTTGATGAAACTTGCCTAAATTATTCTTCATAAAGGACTTTAACTTTTAATTTATGTAGTTAATCACCGAGGAATTGCAGGGAAAATAATTATGATGAAAAGAATATTTTATTAGCGCATAGCTTAAAAAGTATGCATTTTACGGTAAATTGTATGTAGAATACTATGAAAGGTAATTAAATTATCTAAAAAATAAAAAAAGAATCATCAAATTCGGACCAATAATAGCAAAGATACAGCGCATCGGACAAACCTGTATCGGATGTACCTGTATCGGATGTACCTATTATATCAGGGATATTACAATTGTTTACGATTTTTTCGAAAACGGCTCTAACGATTTTGATGAAACTTGCCTAATGTCTTCTCCTTAAAGCCCTTTAACTTTTCATTTATTTAATACATCACCGAGGAAATGCAGCGAAAAAACTTATGATGAAAAGAATATTTTATTAGCGCATAGCTTAAAAAGTATGCATTTTACGGTAAATTGTATGTAGAATACTATGAAAGGTAATTAAATTATCTAAAAAATAAAAAAAGAATCATCAAATTCGGACCAATAATAGCAAAGATACAGCGCATCGGACAAACCTGTATCGGATGTACCTGTATCGGATGTACCTGTATCGGATGTACCTATTATATCAGGGATATTACAATTGTTTACGATTTTTTCGAAAACGGCTCTAACGATTTTGATGAAACTTGCCTAATGTCTTCTCCTTAAAGCCCTTTAACTTTTCATTTATTTAATACATCACCGAGGAAATGCAGCGAAAAAACTTATGATGAAAAGAATATTTTATTTGTGCATAGCGTGAAAAGTATGCATTTTATGGTGAATTATGTATAGAACTGTATGCAAGGTAATTAAATTATCTAAAAAACAAAAATATAATCATCAAAATCGGACCAGCATTAGCAAAGATAAAGCGTATTTTATGAGGAACACGAGACACTAGATGGATAACCGAGAGCATCTGAAAGGAGGCAGATGCGACCGAACCTTTTCCCACCAATCTGTTATAAACAATATACTCTGTAATAAAGTAATTTAAGAATACAAAAGCGGAAATTAACTTAATAATTTCTAATTTCATATTATTTAATGGAAAGAAAATATTTCCATTAAAACTAAATCGAGACTTTTAAAATATATTTGCAACTTGACGAAATTAAAATATATAGGCAATGTACAGAATTGTTGTACTAAAATTGTTTTAAAAACTTCTTTATTTTACTTAAGTGGGAGAAGATGTGCATGCTGCTGAGTTTATTAGAAGCAGTGTTTATGTGAACTTTTAAAAATTATATTAAAAAGATAATTATTATAGGACGGTAAGGGAAAGTTGTGTGATGCGCGCACCGCACCAGATTTTTTAATAAAACAATGAGTAGCACCATTTAAATAAAATTCAAAATTGGCATTTAGTTTATCTTATTAGATAACTTTCATTAACTCTATCTTTATTTATTATTGAAATTCAAATACAATTAAATTTGGTAGCTGTGAAACATCTTAATTTAACTAATAATAATATAATATAGTAAGGGACAGAACCTAATTTCAAAGAAAGTGCGAAAAAGCAAAAACGTAGTTAAAAAGAATAGCATTATAAATCGCTCCAGAAACTGTTATGTTGGCGTCACAATTCTGGAATTTTTCCGAATTACGACAGAAATGATACTTGTATTAATATTCCAAGAGAACTGAGACTTGTATAAATAATACAAGTAAACTCTAGTACATAACAAAGATTTGTACTATTAGTCACTGTTTATAAAACAGAATCACTTGTACTATCCAATATTTTGCTTGTACTTTCAATTTTAATGCTTGTAGTTAGTACTTTTGTACTTTTTCATTATGAAACGGAATTGTAACAAGTACAGACTACAAGACTAATATTATTATAGACGGAATGCTTGAGAGAGAATCTTGTGATGCATAAAAATTCAGTATCTTGAATATTTTAAAAACATTTTGATTAGTTTCTTTTTGTTCTAGTAGTGTAAAATAATTCGTAAGTTGATTGTTATTTCAATCCATTAAAAAAATGGCTTTAAAATCATTAATTTGTTTTGTAATTTATTTATTGTTATAAAAGTAATTAATTATTTAATTTAATTTTGTGGTACTGTTCTGATGCTGCAGTATTAATGTTTTTACAATTATTATTACAGTGGATAGTTCTAATTGCAAGATCTTCAGAGGTTTCTCCAATGTACACGACCGCTCAAAACAACCTTTAAACAACCTTAAACCTTTAAAAACTCAGTTACACATTGAATAACTATAATTTTCACAATGCATATGAACTTCAATTTTCACAAAATTGAACCCATTACTAGCTCATTAGACAATATTGTTTTTTTATTTTTTTATGAATAAGTAAACAATTTAACTATATTTGTAAAATAAACTAAAAACTAGGTTGTGGACAGAACGGTACAAAACTTTGTTACTATCTACGTAAATCGGAATTCCGTAAAAACTGAAATCTGGTTCCTTGCGATGTATTGTTGTTAACAAAATAGTGAGGAAGTTAAAATAATTAAACTGTTTCGGAATAAGAATGTAATAATTGAGATTAATCGTTTGACGTGATATAGATAAATAAATAAAAACAATGGGATTATAGCTATGAAAGTATTACACAATGAAAGATAGTATTTAAGTACAGACTATTATTGTCGAATGATACTTTTACTTCGTTAAAATATGAATACAAATAATTAAATTAAATAAAAATCAATTCACTTATTGCATAAAAATATGAGAAATCAATTATAAAAGATTTTAAAAAGCTAAGGTAGGCAAGTGCGTTATTGGTTTGAGTGCGTACGTAAATAGGCTCTCAAGAATTTAATATTAGTCCAATAGTGTTGGATTGGCATATTATTCTTTTATTTCTTCCTTTTAAAATATAAATTGGAGTGAGATCTGAATAGCTTGTTGATCTCTAGGGTTGTCTACTTTATAAACCTTCTAAGAAAGAACCTTCCCACATGCTAACTTGTACTATTTCACTTGTAGAAATCACTAATATTCGTCCCTATTATGAAACAAAAAGTATTAGTGCTTGTACTTTGTACTTTGTACATTTATATTTATGAACTAATACTATTAGCTTTATTATGAAATGGGACCCAGAAAGCATGCAATCCCTGATGGAAATGATAAACGAATGTATTGAAGAAAATATAAGAAAAATGGAAGAAAATATGAAGAAAAGTATGGAAGAGAATAGAAAGAAGCTGAGAAGAAAAGTGAAAAATAAAATATGTGAAAGTGGGGAGCAGACTAGAAATAGATTTAATAAAAACCATAAGATTTTGAATTCCATGTTGGCGACAACGTGCTGATGTATCCTAATAATAACTGGCTTGTTGCGGCAAATTATAAAACTTTTGAAACTATATGAATTCCCTTATACTATTGTAAAGAAATATGGAAACATAACCAACTTATTGGCAAGGGTTGGAGAACTGGATTGGAGACAATGAGTGAAGGCAAATTAAGGATCCTTATTCACGATACATTTCATGGATCCCTCCTGAAGCCTTTTGTTCAATAAACTTTTGAATCAATAATGATTAGTGGTGATTAAAGGTAAATAAAGAATAATCAACTGCATTTAAAAACTTGTTCAATCAATTGATCTTTCTTTAGCAAAGATAGGTCATTAAACGTTAATGATTAGAGGACACAGGTAAAAAAACAGAAAAAAAAAATATAAAAAAGAGTGGGGTTTCCCTGGAACATCCCCAACCTTTAAATCGCCATAACTGTATCTGAAAGATTGTCAATGTTATGCAAAACCACTTGTATAGCTATAAGTTGTTAACTTTAAAGTATTAGGCAACTTATTATCTTAATTTTGTATATAAAATTGTAAATTGAAACTAATGTTTTTATGTAGAAAAATGTAAATGTAAGTAGATATCAAAGGTTTAGCATATTAGTATTATTTTTCTCTTATGTCTTCATTGTTTGAATTTACTTGACATCTATATGGATAAGCCTACATACAATAAACATATAATGATAATAATATTGAAATATATAGAAAAACAGGAATATATATGAATACTAGGTTTAGTAGGAGTTACTAATTTAACCTAACTATAGTATTATTATTTTATATTGAGACATTTCTTAGGTTTAGGCAGTTCAAATTATATTATCAGTATATATAGATTAATCTTATTTCACTCAAACTGTATACATCATTCCTGACCAATTTTGTTATTATTATTGTATATGGATTATTATTATTATAGTACATAACCTACAGTTAAATCGTAGGTTAGACATCAATGTAAATAACTAGCTCATATTCTTGTAAATAACAACAGTATGCATAGATCTAGGTTTTAGGGTAGACATATTATATCTAATTATATGGAGTGATTCAAGACATGGTATTGTTAGAAAATTTTGTAAATATAAAATTTGTGTAAACAGTGAGGTATTTAAAGAAACAAAGAAAAAAATGTCAATGTTTTATGTTGTTCAATATTTTCCTTTTCTTCTAACCCCAGGAATATAATATGTATCAACTAAACCAAGCTGAGTTCAATCAACTAAACAAGCTGAGGTCAGTTTGCGACCAATATCTTCTTTTCTTGCTAAATACTTGCATAATTTCTTGTTGTAATTAATAAATCGTTTCTAATTTAATTTCTGGAATTAATATTAGGTAATGCTTATATCAATGTCAACATTTATTTTATTATTGAAAAATAATAATTTTACTTAAAATTATGGCTTTAGGAATAATTTCTGCACATCCTTCCGGTATTTTTTTCGTTTTTTAGATAAATGGTATTAAGTGCTAATTTCAACTAATTAAAGTTTTTGAAAAAATTCCTGATTTATTTTTAAATATTTTTTTTTTTTTGGAGGAGGTGGAGTTATGAATTATACGATTTGGTGACCGTTCCGCATGTTTTCAAAGTTGCTAATATTGAAGTTTTGTTCGGCAACGAGCACTTATAATAAATTATTCGTTTGCCAAATTCTTTGGTCTAGACATCTTTCATTAGGTTTTCGAGGGGTCCATAAGATTATCTGTTACTGCAAAAGTTTTCTATGACATAGGGATCGTTCTTTAGATTTTCATAGGTTCTGATTCCATTTTTTGAACTAGATTTTTGATTGCGCATGCGCATTTCGATTTACGCCTACTGTTAAAGCTTTCTATAACATAGGGATTGTATATTAGGTTTTTGAGGGTTCTGATTCCATTTTTTGAATCAGATTTTTGATAGCGCATTTCAATTTACTGTTTCTGTTGAAGTTTTCTATAATATAGTTTTCGTTTATTATGTTTTCGAAGGTAATGTAAACTATCAATTAATAATTAATTAGAAATGCTCGCTGCCGAACAAAATTTCGATAGTAAATTCGATATTAGCACCTTCGAAAACCTAATGAACGGGCATCAAATCGTGAAATTCATACGCCCTCCCACACCAAAAATTCGATACTACGAATGTTATTGGAAGAAAGATTCGGAGGAGGGTATTATGCTCGCCATAGCTTGTCATGTACTAAGTAAACGTGATCCTAGATTCTGGATTCATGACATAAACCATGTCATATAGTTACATAGTGGGCATATGTACATGGTACATGGGGTATCATGACATATGGGCACATGTGGAATTCATGACCTATACGTACATAATGGGCACATATTCATTAAAAACATTTTACTTCTCTTAATTTTTGTTTTCAACACACCGTTGAAAACTTCTCACAAATAGAGCAATTATTTTCAACATTAGTGTTGGACATAATTGAGTTATTATGTATTGTAATTATTCAGATATTGTATATTATTATAGTATCTATTTTTTTACTTTTAAATTCCGTAGTGTTTTAGTATAAATCTGATATATTGCACGAAGACTCTAAACAACAATTAAATGCGAAGAGTATTTGATGGAAATTTTCTATATTATACTTAGAACAATTAAGAGTGCGGTTTGTGCTATTAAACCAATAAATGGTTTTCGAAAGGTAGGTGTTAAAATTTATAATGATTTAAAGAATGAATATTTCGATTTAGACGGAAATCTTTGCTATAAAAATTTTCCATTAGAAGAATCATTGGATTTTTTTAATGTTAGTAGTTATTCTGAAAAATCACAGGAAGAATCTTTTTTATTACAGGGAATTAAGGAATTAGAAACCAAACTAAATTTAAATGATGAATTAAAGTTACATGAAATTGAAAAAAAGTTTATTCTTGATAAGTTTGATCAAACTCAGAATCCTACTGATCAAACAATTTGAAAGTGAATGTATTAGACATAAGGTTAATAGTGCATCCAATATGATAGAAATATTAAGGTTTTTTGTTACCGGATCACCAAGAAATTAGTATGATTCTAATTTGAAAAAGATGGGACTTACGAATTGGCTTGAGTGGAAAAGTTCATTTTTTGGATGTTTTGTTGAAAAAGGATCGAACGCGGTCAGAAAAGCTTATAGTTTTAAACACATAGGAGGTTCATTAATTGATAATGCTTTAGCCAAGGAGAAACTTTGCTTAGAGATAGAAACGAATAGCACGGTTATCACAAGAATCAATATGATTGTTATGGGACTGCCTATTGACATACAAGATCTTATAGACCGTGAAGAGATTAATACAATATAAGAATCATTTACCCGGCTTAGAAAACTAGATAGTGTACATAATAGAAATTATACCTTTAGTGGTTGTAAGTGAAAACTGTAGGTTTAAATTCTAACGCATCTAAGAAGAAATGGAATGAAGGAATTTAAAAAAAAACATGTTTCATATGTGATGTTTTAGGATGGCCAAACCGTTTTCATCCAGCTGACGTTTGCAGGAATAAAAATATTTATGATTCAAAAAAAGAATCAAATCTCATCGAAATCCGCAATTCATCAGAAGAAGCAGAAGTGATGAGAATAGAGCTTGATAAAAGATCTTTGAACTGAAAGGCCCGGAAAACTTAAATCCGATGTTAAAAATAAGCGTGCTCATTGATAATAAATTAAAAGTAAAAGCTGTTTATGATACAGGTTCTAATGTAACCTAAATAAACATAAAAATCGTAGATATATTAAAAAAGAATCTAATAAAACATAATAGCGCGTTTAAAACAATCAATGTGTTAAATTTCAGTTCGGTCCGGGCAAATATAATGTTTAAAATCGGTGAAATAACTAACCACTTGGATACTTTTGTGGTTAAAAATAGTGCATTTTCATACGATTTGTTATTAGGTCTTGATGCGATAAAACAATGTAAGCTTACACAAGCTGAAGATTTTAAAAATTTTCAAAGAATTTTCAAAGAAGACAATTCAAGTAGATAATTTTAAAGAGAATAATTCAACATTAAAAAAGATGAAAGAAGAAAATAAAAAAGTAAATTTTAATGAAGAGACAAATACAAAAGAATTCATTGTAAATCTCGACCACATGGCATATGGCATTAAAAAGAAACAACTTTTACATATAATTAGAAAACACAGAAAACGGATTCGCGGAAAATAAATTTGATGTTGGCCAAATTAAGTCAAAGAAGGCAGAAATATAATTAATTAGGGATAAATATGTAATGGCTCGCCCGTATAAATGTTCAATACCGGACGAGAAAGAAATAAAAGAACAAGTGAAGAAATTATTGGAAGTTGGTTTGATAGAAGAATCTGACTCAGCTTTCGCTTCACCTGTGACTCTTGCCTATAAGAAACAAGATGGTCGCAGGTCACGATTATGTATAGATTTAAGAAATCTAAACAAATTAGTCGTTCCTGAATGTTATCCGTTTCCGACTATAAATGACGTAATAGACAAAGTATCCCGTGCAAATATTTTACCGTAATTGACATCAATTCAGCATTTTGGTGTATTGCGCTTGAAGAAAAAGATCGCGAAAAAACTTCATTTATTACAAAATACCGGAAAGTTTATGTTTAGATTACTTCCTTTCGGACTGAAAAACGCTCCCGAAATTTTTCAGAGAATCCTTTCAAATATTATACGGATAAACAATTTAGACGAATTTTATATAAACTGTATTGGTGATTGTCTCATTTTTTCACGTACGTGGGAAGACCATATAGATCATATTTCTAAATTTTTAAATGTTATTTCAGAGGAAGGCTTTAAACTCAATCTAGAAAAATGCAAATTTGCGGCAAATTCCGTTAAATATCTTGGCCATGTGATAGAAGAAAACAAAATATCACCATCGCAAGAAAATTTAGCTGCAATAAAAAAACTCAAAAGGCCGACCGACAAAACTGGGGTTCGAAGTATTTTGGGGTCAATCAATTTTTATTTAAAATATATAGAGAATAGTGCACAGAAGTTCGAACCGCTTCATAAACTATTGAGAAAAAATGTAAAATTTTGCTGGTCAGATGAGTGTGAAAAAAGTTTTAATATGATAAAAGAATATCTATGTTCCAAACCTATATTGGCGATATATGACGCAGAAAAAGATGTTTATATTGAAACTGACGCCAGTCTTCAAGGAATCGGAGCAACATTAAAACAGCCACAGTCTGATGGAATATTGCATCCAGTAGCTTATTTCTCAAGGAAACTGACTGAGAAAGAAAAGAAAATGGACATCATTCATTTAGAGTGTAAGGCTATAAAAGATGCCATAAAATACTGGCAATATTATCTCATCGGTCGAAAATTTTTTGTGTAGCGACCATAAGCCTTTGGAAAATTTAAGAACAAAATCACGTACGGACGAAATTCTTGGAGATTTAGTTCACTATTTATCCCAATTTGATTTTCAAATAATATATAAAAAAGGAAAAGAAAACATTATGGCAGATTTATTTTCACGACTACCTGTTATAGAACACTTTGATGATGATGAGGCCATCCAGGTGGCTAATTTAATAGAACTAACAGACATTAAAAATGACCAAAAAGAATATATAACTGAACTCCTATCTGCAAAGAACATCGAGCAGCGCCATAGCATGATATTTAAGAAATTAAAAGGAAGAGCAAGAATTTTTGTATCTACAAAATACGGAGTGGAAATAATTAGAAAAGTGCATGATTATTACGGCCATATCGGAGTAGCCCAAATGAGAGAGAAAATAAGATCTTATTATTATTTTAAAAATCTAGACAAACTAATTGTTGAATTTTGTAAAGGTTGTACAACATGTAGAGAGAATAAGTCACGTCGAGGAAGAGTTATTGGACTGATGTCAAGATTAGGCCCCGCACACGAACCTTATGAAATCATGTCAATTGACACGGTAGATGGATTTGCAGGAAATAAATCTCCAAAGAAATGTATACATATCCTTGTTGATCACTTCACTAGGTATGCATGGGTTTCTACAACAAAAGGCCAGTATGCAAAAGACTTTATCAAGCTGACAGACCCAATAGCCAGAAAGAACAATATAAAGATGATTCTCGCTGACCAATACACCGGAATCAACTCAGAAGAACTAAAAAAATACCTACAATATATGGGAATACAATTAGTATTTACAAGTATAGATTGCCCATCTTCAAATGGACTTAATGAACGTCACAATCAAATGTTAGTAAATAGGATTAGATGTAAAATTAACGGAGGTGATAAGCGTGCTTGGACTGTTATAGCAGAGGAATGCGTTTCGGAATACAATAGAACTATTCACAGCGCAACAAAATTCGAACCGGGATATTTGCTGTATGGACAACAGTCAACTATTTGTCCAGTCGACACGTCAAAGAACCAGGATCTTGAACAAGATAGAAAGAACGTTTTTTTAAATTCTACGCAAAGCTTCAACGCAAATAAAGAGAGAATAGACAAAAATCGCATTTCACATGTTTTTGCAGTTGGAGATCTAGTTTATGTGGAAAGTGGAAGTAAATTAAACAGAAGTAAAACTCATAAAGTTAGAACAGGACCTTTTAAAATTCTAAATCGGATTTTGTCATTTAGCAGAAAAAGAAGATATTGTTGGTTAGCAACTGATTTCAACTGAAAAAGTAGTAGTTAAGGTTTTTTTTTTAAAAACAAATAAAATAAATAAATAATACAAAAAAAGACAATTAATGATATCTATTCAACAATCCACGAAGATAGGCCCATTCCGAAACATTATAACTTGATTCCATATTACGGCCCTATATCCACCAAAGTCAGACATTAATTGAAAAAACTAGGATTAAACAGAGAAAGCTCTATCCTCATATTTCCCTTCTTCTAAAGACAAAATAGACCCTTTTCAAAGCGGAGTATACGAACTAAATTGTAATGATTGTGCAGCCAAATTCACGGGATAAAGTGGAAGATCACTAAATCGGAGATTAAAGGAACACATACGTTCATATAATAATAAGACAGAGAATTCCAACTTTGCAATTCACTTAAATGAAAAAAAAAAAACATAAATTAATCAGACTCAGGAGTTAAATTAATACATCACGTTGGAAACAGCCTCAAATTAAATATATATGAAGCTCTTGAAATAGAACATATAGAGGAGCCAACATGGATACTGACCACTACCTCAGTATAGCGAGAATCCGCTCAAAGTTTCCTTTCAAGAAAGCCCCGAGGAAACAAGCCAAGAAGATGTTCAACACTGGGAAGCTAAAGGAACCAGAACACCAGGAAGAGTATTAGCAAAAACTCTCAGAGAAGTTCACAGAAGAACTACGAAGAGCAGGCTCCAGCCTTGATAAACAATGGAAGGGAATTGCTAATTCCATCAAAGCAGCAGCCGAAGGAAGCACTGGGACTCAGACCAAAGTTACAAAAGTCTCCATGATTTGACGAGGAATGCCTCCAAGCTACCAAGGATAAGAACAAGGCATATAACAAAAGTTGTCAACTCGTCAATTACAGTTGGATAGTTTACGACTAAAGCACGGCGCGCACAAGAGACCGACCCGGACCTCCCTGCATCGCTTCAACCTTTTTGAAAAGTACGTTTCTATTTAATCTAACGATACCCTGCAAACTAGACCGGATCGGCCAGACCGCGCTTTTCAAACTAATTCTGCTCCGGCCTATCTGGTTCAAAAAGGGACTGATGAAAAGGCCAGTTGGGTAATTACAGCAGGAGAGCCTCTCTCATTAGCATAAAAGAACAAATAAAAATTCTATATTTCAATAATTTTGCTTAACTACTACTCTTTCAGCTGAAATCAGTTTGCTAACCACCAATATCTTTTTTTTTTTTGTTAAATATTTACTTACAAAATTTCTGAATTCAAAATATTTACCGATAGAGTTCAACTATGGGAGTAAAACAGAGAGCAATCTCTCAGCGAACAGTTTATTTTTATTAAAAACAAAATTATAGAAGTGGCAAATAATTTATCAATCCTTAATTAGATTGATACTCCTATACCATCATGCGGATGTCAACTCATATGATAAAAGTTTTAATCAAATAAAAGTTTTATAAATAAGGTTCTTGCTCATAATCCAAAGCCACTATAAACTCTAATAATATAATAATATCATTAGTTCTGTAAGTATGGGTATTTATATTGACTAATTAGTGAATAATGGTAAACACAAAACAGGCCCTTGGAGAAGTGTCCAATTTGGAGGACTTAAAAGGTATTTTATTTTTATTCATATTCTTAAATAATTTGGGATAATCATCTTCAATGATTGCCCAATGGCATCCCTTTAAAATATACATAATAACAGAGAGCAAATAATATCTAATTCAGAACGCTATAGGTAAAATCATAGCAATTTGTCAGAAATAGGGTAATTTTTAAAATAAAGTGCAATCAGATATAATACAACATACTAAAAGAAATAAATTAATTATGAAAAATGAATATAAATTAAGAGACCATTTTTTTTTAAATATGCAACAATATGATCACAATGCAGTAGCTTGCATCATCGACTTCACAAAAAAAAAAAAATTATCTCTTTATTACTAGATCATTTTTATTATATTAACTTTTAAACTAAAATAGCAATATATTTCTATTAGAAAAGAAAAATATACTCATTAAATTTCTAGTAAATTTACTCAAGTGAAAATAAGATACATTTAGAATAAGTAAAAAACTATTAATAAGTAATTATTCTAATTATTAATAATAATTGCTGCAATTATGCCATAGCTATTAGAATGTAGAATGATCAACGTAGGGAAAAATGTATATTAATCTAAAGCTAAAAATACATTTAAAAATTCTTTTGCTACTGGTTTTTGTTGACTACTTGTAATTAGGTCTAACACCCGACTATTTCGATTAAATAATTTAAAAATATAAATAAAAGCGAATATCATTGGAATTAATTTTAGTAACAGAAATTCGTCCTAATGAACATCTAGTTTAAAACTTTAATTGTGCATTTAATAGGATAGACGGGAGCTAGTCAACTAATTTTTTCTATACAGAAAATTAGTGGACTTTTTCATGGTTGGAATCGTGGTTTGGTTAGAGCTTACTTGGTCCAGTCAGCTCAGGCACTTCTACTATTATTTTCCATAGGCTTCATTGGCTTCTGCGTAAATGTTTTGGCACTATTATTATTATTATTCGGGTGAGTTTAAAAAAAAAATGTTGGCTGAAAATTCGTTACAATATATTTTCAGCAATATTTGAAATGTAATTGGCTTATGGTCATTGATCAATTTATTGCACGTTGTCAGATTTCCTATCAATATAACTCCCTATTACTATACTATACAATATCGAAGCTCATGATTTTCGGACAAGGATTTCAATATTCTGAACATTATTGATTCTTAGGTTCCGTAGAAAATACACCATTGATCGGAACAAATGATAATTTAAGAGCAGGTGTGTATTTTGTTATCTTGAATTAACAAATATATTATATTATATCTAGTTCAGTAACGTGTTGTATCTCAAGCGTTTCTAGAAAATGCCCACGCTCAGTGGAGAAGGAATGGGTTAGAAAAAAAAGAGGGGAAAAAATAGATAAAATAAAACCTTTTATGGGTGCCAGGTTATTTTTTGGCAATGACGAAAACCCGTATTAATTAAATACCTTTTTTAAATGATCTGGAAAAACACAAAACAATAACGGGAGGTCGGGGTTCAGTCTACTTACCTATATTGGCCTAGCTCTGTCCTCTGAATGTACCTTTGCAAGAAAAAAAAAAAGAATTAGCACATAAAACGAAATAAATTGGTTATACTAGCCAATTAAACAACATTAATGCTTAAACGTTAATGTACACTGAATTTTCTTCATTCATGTATCATATATTATTTATTTGGGTATTTATGCTGTTTAAAAGTATTTATTTATGCATTGTTTATATTATATTTATACTTTATTTGTATATTGTTATATGTTATATTATATTGTTGTATACTTATGTCTGCACGTATTTGTAGATGACGTTGACATTGCAACGTAGTGAAATAATATTTTTGGCTTTAGCACTAAAATATTTTGTTTGTTTTCTTTGATATTCGATTGGTCTGTCCCTGAGGAAGTACACTTCCCTACTATTCTCCTCATAGGCGTCCTTTAAGTTTTTTCTTACTACTTCGGATAGATCGGCCATGTTCTTCATCTTGGATTAGTGTTTGTTCCTCTATAAATCTAACTCTATTGGTCGACCATCATCTTTTCCGTGATCCTCTTCCGTTCTTGGTATTTCACGTCCTTGGTTGATATATGCTGGCGTAAATCCCCTCGACTCGTGCACTGCAGTTCTTAGAGCAAAGTTAACCTTATACAGCTCTTTGTCCCACGTTCTATGGTTGTTTTTAACGTATGACGCAAGCATATTTTTTATAACTCTATTGATCCCTTCGCTTGGGTTAACCTGAGGATAATAATATGCAGTAAACCATGAAGTGACTTTATATTGGTCCACCAAGATTTTAAATTCTCTGCTATTAAATTGTACTCCATTGTCTCAAATTATTATTCGAGGGACTCCAAACACGAGGAAAACTCGTTCTTCTATGTGTTTCGACACTATTTTGGCCGTAGCTTGTTTCACAGGTACCAAGATTGAATAATTGAGTATGAATCTGTGTAGCTCAGTCATCAATGGTATCGGAACCATCAAGTCTGCTCTTACTATTTTCCACGAATATTCTGCCACCATCTGTTGACCCACCAAGCCTGCTCGCTTCTGTTGACTAGGTTTAGTCTCCAAACATGTTTGACATCCTGCCACGGATCGTCTGACATCTGTATTCATACCCGGCCAATGGCATTTTTATTTTAGTCTCCTTAATGTCTACGAGCCTAGGTGACCTGATATGCGGCTGTCATGGTGCTCCATGAGAAGATTTGTTATATGTGATTTGGGGACGGACAACAACCTTCCAGGTTCAATCTTCACCAAGAATATCACCGTTATCGACAACTCTTTTGATGAGCGTAACGTTGTCTATGGGCCACTCTGGATAGGAATCTGGCTGTTTAAATTTTTTTGTAATCGTAGAGTTAACCTTAAATCGGATTTATTACCGTCGTTTTTAACGTAAATATTTGCGACCTGCTCAGAATCTTCTAATGACGTAGAAAGGGGATCCGCTATTTTATAAAGTTTACCGAATCTATGTCTTACTGAAGAAAATTGTAATTTAAAAGCATCCACACGTTTCTATAAATAAATAAGGATTTTCTTGATGTTAAAAAAAATCTAAACGCAAATAATAAAAATTAAACGTTGGTCTGAAATCTTCCATCATTGTGTGAAAAATCCAGCCGTGCTTATTATTCGAAATTACGGCACCAATTGTGATTTAATTTCGTTATAATCTTGCCATTACTGTTATTATTAACATGATTACTATCTATCATTATTATAAATGATTAAATTCATAAAATTATTTATTTACTATCGTAAATAGGTGTTAGCTAGATTCTAACGAAATTTACTGAGAAAATAGTATTTAAAAACCATCCACACGTTTCTATAAATAAATAAGGAATTTCTTGATGTTAAAAAAATATCTAAACCAAATGAATAAAATTAAAACGTTGGACGCCAGACTATGCAGCTCAAAAGTTCCTATAAAATGCCCACGCTATGTGGAGAAGGGATTGGTTAGAAAATGAAGAGAGAAAAAAGTAGATAAAAAAAAGCCTTTTATGGGCGCCAGGTTATTTTTTGGAAATAACGAACCCGTATTAATTAAATACTTTTTTAAAATGGTCTGAAAAAAAAACAATAAAGGGTTTAGTCTACATACCTATATTGGCTCTGGCCTCTGACTGCACCTTTACAAGAAAAAAAAAAGAATTAGCACATAAAACGAAATAAATTGGGGAGGTTAGCCAATTAAACAATTAATGATGCTTAAATGTAAATGTACTAAGCAATCGCTCTAATGTAACCCAAAATAATCTTAATAAATTCAGACAAAAAAAAATTAATGTATAAGTATATGCACATATATAAGTATAGCACATATAAGTATATATATTCCAAATTTAAAACTAATTACACTATTTAATAACCAAAAGCAAATAATATATGTTGCTTTAAAAAAAATTATAAAGATCCTATGATTCTAAATTTATTACAAACTATAACAAAAAATAAAAAAATCCTTTCCTTATTGCCGCAACAAAAAAAACAAAACAAGAACCTCCGAAAAAAACTAATCTTAATAAAATAATTTTAAAATAAATTGTCATTCTCAATGAAATCATATAAAACAAATGAGCCAGTGTTCCACTTTGGCCAATTTGGATTAATCATACGTATGAACAACACAGCTGGGAGACCTATCATCTAGTTCTCCCAACTTTACCAGCGATAATTAGTCCGTCGAGCGCTGACTTTCGGACACCTCCCAGCTTCTTCCTCAAGTTTTTCGGGACGTAAGACGTCAATCCTGTAATCCAGTTCAACTGGCAGCTCTCAGGACATATATCTCCCCCTCTTCTTGAGGGGTCACAGTGTTATCTTTGTGCGCCTGGTATCGGTGCGCATCCCCCACCACTACTTAAAGTTATCAAGTGCAGTCAGAGATTATTTCCTTTCAATAAAATTACAACCGTAACGGTGTATTATCCAATTATCTGTCTATGGACATTCTGAATACAATTTAACTTATTTTTATTTTATAAATATAGTTACATTTTAGAGTGAGTTGTGTCTCATCAAAATTATAAAAAATAATTAACAGGTAAAATCATTTACATTCTCACATATATTATGCCGGTTGGATTCTCATATTCCTGTATTATGTTTTAAATTTAAATTTGTTAAAATATAAGGATATCGTAAATTTTACATTTACCATCTCACCAATATTTGTTTCGTAAATATAATAAAAAATATGTAAAATTTAAAAAAATGATTTAACAAGATGCCAAAATTACTGATTCAATTATGGTTGGATCTTGTTTAGCTTACAAGGTGAGGCTACGAACGTGACATCATCGAATTCAATGAAACATTTTTTGGTGATACTAGATCGAAAAATATTTGACATTTGTCCGAGGGTTCTTGCCAGTGCGGCCAAAAATACGATAAAAAAAATATTTGATATAATTTCAACGATTTTTAATATTATTGCTCTCTGCCCTGACTCTGCATGAATTTCAAGGTCCTTTTCACCAATCCATTTGTTTTTTTATGTGAAATAAGAAAAAAATATTGTCGATTGCATAAAATGAGCCTAAATGTGCAAAAACAAAAGACGCTTCTAATTAGGGATTGATAAATTATTTGCCACTTCTATAAATATGTTTTATTGTAAACTAGTTTCCAATGTTATACATTCATCCTCAGTTCTAAAAACACACAAAAAATTCAAAAATAAGCCATTCAAAATATAGTTTGGTATTATTATACATATTAAATTAGATTAATATAAATCAGTATTATAAAACATTTATGAATAATGAATTTAATTAAGACAAGAAATCAAATACATGTTGGTACCCACCTAGGTTTAAATGGATTATATCAAACAGAAAAATTTGTACTGGTTTCTTCTCGCATTGAACGAAAGATAGGTAGCATGTTTATAGGTAAACGGTTTAAGGGTCAGTGTTTTTCCAGTAATGCCGGTGAGTACTGGAAAAACCCTGACCCTTAAACCGTTTACCTATAAACATGCTACCTACCTTTGGTTCTGAAGAAATCAGAAACCAGTACAAACTTTTCTGCTTTATATAATTTATTTAAACCTTGGTGAGTACCAACGTGTATTCGATTCCTCGTCTTAATTAAATTCATAATTTATAAATGTTTTATAATACTGGTTTATATTAATCTAATTTAATATGTATAACAATACCAAATTATATTTTGAATAACTTATTTTTGAATTTTTTGTGTTTTTAGAACTGAGGATGAATGTATAACATTCGAAACTAGTTTTCAATAAATTAAATTTATAGAAGTGGCAAATAATTTATCAATCCCTAATTAGATTGATCCTTCTATACCATCATGCGGATGTCAACTGAAAAGACATTTCCATTAAAAAATAAATACTTTTGGAAAAAGCAAGTCAGATTCGCTTTTAGCGTTCTTTAAAACTTCTAAATACGAATTTTCATAGAGATAAAAAAAATAGAAATTTATGAATTGATTTATCCGAATTTTTTTATTTGCCAATGTCCGGCGTTCACAGAAGCATGCAAAACGCCTCAGGATTATATCCGAATTCAATGTTACTATAACTGTTGGAAAGCTGAGTTTCTGTTCTCTTACCCATACTAAAAACTTTAGATTTTATGACTTTATTAGAGAGAAAAAGTTTTGTGAACTAAATATAAAATCTTCAAACGTTTGATTTTATACCTTCGGTTCTAAGGCAAAAATTTTGAGCAAAAAAATTGTATTTTTCGATTACTATGAAAATGTTATTTGAGTATCTTTTTTTTTTTTAAATTATGCGTCTCCTATTCGTCTTTCCCCATGAGGGATCTAGCAGCTTAGTACCATTCCGATTTGGATGACGTCATATTTCTTATGTCCTGTAAGCGCGTGCATCGGATTAAATATATTGCATCCATATTATCTCCAGATTACACAAATTGCAGAGTGGAGAGTCTGCCACGCCTATTCTGTTTGGATGGTTTATAAAGTAATCATGGCACTCGAAATTCCGCAACAGCATTCCCTCTCGCCTGGTCTACTGGTACGCGCTCTTCTTTGTTAACAATTTGGTCCCATTGCTTTCCAACAGTAATAATCTTAATGGAGTTCAGCAGCAAAGCCTGATTTGCCTTCTGTATCTCCTCCCTGACTGTATGGTACGAGACCCGATTTTCCGGTAGCTCCAATGATGAATCCTCTTTGGCGAATTTATCAGCCATCTCATTTCCATGGATTACCTTACCACTACGAAGAAGCAATTCCTCTACAATGCGTTGACAGCTCAAAATGTCTTGAGCATGGGACACATTGGGCTGTGTTACAGAGATGATAGCCGCCTGGGAATCTACAAACAGCACAATGTTCCCGGCATCCTTGTTTGAGAGGGCTTGCAATTTCGTGGATTTCACTGTCAAAATTTGTGACCCATTCCCCAACCGGCCTCGAAACGGCAAAGAGATGTGAATACGCATTTGCACCTCCATTTTGTGTAGCTTGCTGAGCAGAACCATTGGTATACACATGAGTCCAAGGAGGACTCAGATACCGTTCAGTTATCGTTTCAAAAGCCAAGGATCTTAATTCCTTAAGTATGGCCTCTCAAGTCGTATTTGAGGGTAACTGAAGTGCGAATTATGAATATCAACATCGTTTCTCCCTAAAAAAAATGTTTTACCCCACTTCGTTACTTCGCACACTGGTTTGAAATCTTCCATCATTGTGTGAAAAATTCTGCCGTGCTTATTATTCGAAATGACGGCACCAATTGTGATTTAATTTCGTTAGAATCTAGCCAACACTATTATTATTAACATTATTACTATCTATCATAATTATAAAATCTATAATAAAATGATTAAATTCATAATTAAAATTCATAAAATTATTTATTTACTATTGTAAATAGGTGTTAGCTAAATTTTAACGAAATTTACTGAGAAAATAGTATTTAAGAAATATCCACTCGTTTCTATAAATAAATATGGATTTTCTTCATGTTAAAAAAATAACTAAACCCAATAAATAAAATTAAAACATTGGACGCCAAACTATATAACTCAAAAGTTTCTAGAAAGTGCCCACGCTCAGTGGAGAGAGGATGGGTTAGAAGAAGAAGAGGGAAAAAAGTAGAAAAAAAAGCCTTTCATGGGCTCCACGTTATTTTTTGGAAATAATAAAATACCTTTTTAAAATAGTCTGGAAAAACAAAAACAATAACGGGCAGTCGGAGTTCAGTTTACTTACCTATCTATATTGTACTGGCTCTGTCCTCTGTAACTTTACAAAAAAAAAATTTGCAGATAAGACGAAATGAATTGAGGAGTTTAGTCAATTAAACTACATTAATGCTTAAATATAAATGTATTAAAAAAATCGATCTAATGTAGCCTAAAATAATCTTCCACTATCTTCAAGAAACTCACAAATACGAATTTACATAGCAATCAAAAAATAAAAATTTTTTGCTCAAAAATGCCTCAGAACTGGAGATATAAAATAAAGCGTTTGAAGATTTTGTATTTAGTTCACACTAATTTTTCTCTCTTTTAAAGGTATAAAATCTAAAAATTATTAGTATGGGTTAGAGAACAGAAATTCAGCTTTCCAACGGTTACAGTAATATTGAATTTGGATAAAATCCTGACGCGTTTTACATGCTTATGTGAAAGCCGGACATTGACAGAAAAAAAATCCTCAACAAACATCAAGTAAAAAATTTCTGTTTTTTGATTTATATGAAAATTCGTATTTAGGAGTTTTATAGGACGCTAAAAGCGAATCTGACTTGCATTATCCCAAAATATTTTTTTTGGCCTACTTTACTGGAAGTATATTTTTCATTTTTTGTACGTTTAAGCTCATTTAATGGAATCGATAAATTTGTTTCTTATTTTCCAAAAAATAACAAATGAATTGGTATATGAGACCCTTGAGATTCATGCAGAGCAAGGGCCGAAGAAAAGAATTAAAAATATTGTTGAAATTACATAAAATAATTTTTTTCTCGGCTCTTAGGGTGCATTGACAAGAATCCTTGGTCAAATATTTTTTTCAAAATAAAATCGAGACCCCCTTATGTTATCAAACAATTGTAAATCGGTCCGTATTTATATTAAACTAGGCCTATTGGCAAAAAAAGAAATATTCACCAATTATTTTCAATAGCTTTATAAAATATCAAAATAAACTAGCAAGTATGTTTTTAGGGGGGATAGCCTAACAACATACTTCCCCAATTTTCCATAGACTTTGAATTATTATACAAGAATTCAACATAGTTATAAACAAAAAAACTAATGCCCTACCTAACATCGCAATCCATATGGAATTTAAAGCCATCCTACTTGATAATTATCCACAACATACTAATATTTATACTGACCGGTCTAAAATAAACAACATCTCAAGCAGTGCAGTATATATACCAGAATATGAACCCACCGCTCTATTCAAAATACCATCAGAATGTTCGTCATCTTCATCAGAATTATACGCCATATTAGAAGCCCTTAAAAACATACAACAATAAAATAATAACAAATTCTGAATATTATCCGACAGTCTGAGCTCCCTTCAAACCATTAACAATCTTAAAAACATAAACAACAATAATATATTACTAGATATAATAAAACTGCATTATTCTTCAATAGCAAATAAACAGGTTTTTTTCTTATGGATTAAATCACAAATAGGATTAACGGAAAATGAATTAGTTGATGATCTGGCCAAGAAGGCTACTTCCACGGGAGCCTGTTTATTTTTCGGTTCCTTATACTGACTTTTATTGCGTAACCAAGGAAGAATCTAGAAATTTTTGACAAGAACAATATCAGCAATCTTTAACAGGTCCCTACATACTCCGTAAACCATAGTTCTCAACAACAAATCTCTAAAGGGATGAAATCAAAACATTCTGAAGACTTAGGTCAAACCACGCATTATGTAACAGTTATTTACACCGAATAGGGGTCTCAAACGCGGCACAGTGTGAACATTGTAACAAGCGGGAAACTCGTCCAGCATAACGTAATGGAGTGTGAGGCATACAGGTTTCATAGAAAAACTTTGTTTCAAACCTTTGGTGGTGACAATATCACATATAACCAAATGCTAACATTTAATAATTCAGAAAAAATTAATAGGGTTGTAATTTTTTTCAAAACCATTAGAAAGTTCATTTAATATGTCAATAAAAATAAAATATTTTGTATATCACGGAATAATACAGACTTAGTCGGCGAGGGGACCCAAGGTCGTCGTATCGAAACTGATTAGAATCTTTTCTCGTGTTAACACCTTATTCATGGCTGGCTGTATGGAGTAATCCAATGCCCTACTAAATCGGCCCAGGTCTATATGCTTTACACTCTATATAAATACGTTGTTTAAGAACTATTACTTTCTAATAAAATGTTACTATATACTAAAATTTGCGCAATGGAATTCTAAAAATTTTACTAATTTACACATCTAAGTTAATTTACATTTTGAGACTTTTTGGCTATAAACCTAAAAATATACGGCGTCCATTTAGAGTAATTGGTCATATAAAGCCTACGCTTCTCCTGGGAGTGTAGACTTTTCATCATCGTTTTTCTGACATTTTTACATAAGAACACATTAATAAACATCAAATTTTTTAGTCCAAAACACAAAAGATTGTCCAATGGGGGACAATGCGGGACAGTTTTCGATGTGGGGTTTTATTTTTATATTCAGGGACAATTTCATTTCATATTTAGCTTCAGAAATGTTTGGGTTAATTTACAGATATATTTTTTTTTTAGTAAAGACTTGTTTTATTTCACAAAGAAGCTTTTCATTATTTATTCTGTATTTTCTTGTTATTTTATTGACTAGAAACAAAGTGAATATAATAACAGCCATGGCCGGATCTGATTTAGAGGGCGAATAATTTCGAACGAATTATTAATTTTAAGCAAAAAAAATACTAGTTTCTGGTTTTTGACCCAATTCAGTCAATACAATCAGTTAATGATATGAGGCGGTGATATTTATTTAGAAGTGTAGTACTTAAAATAGGATTGAAGACTGTTTCTAACGGGGAGGGTATGAAAAAAAGGCCGGAAAAATTGAGCTTGCCCCGTTGGCAAAAATCCTAGTTTCGGTCCCGATGACAGCCATTATTTATTTTAAAACTATTAAATAATTAAGACTCAAAAGTACTCCTGTGGTTTTAATAATACTCTGATAAAATTAAGGTATTTGGAGTGCACGAGATGATTGTTATCATAGTTCAGAATTAAATACGATGAAAATCAGCAGCTCTAGGCAATTCTACAAATTATTCTCTTTCCTCCTCAGCTATTATGTTTGTGAAAACTTTTTTCTGTTTCTTTTAGAAATCTCTCATTTGAAGATAATATACCATACGTGGGGAACCTGCGGCCTCGAGGACACAAGTGGCCTCCGAGAAGTGATGCATCTTCAGAGAATTTTTCCTCTTATATCTTGTGAATGGGTGGATGGATTTTCGCGGTTTAAATGATTCCGCCATTTTTAGGTAGGCTGAAAGGAAAATGGGTGTGAAAAATTTGCGACTTGTCAATCGCTTTACCTCTTCTATTTCGTGAACGGGTGAATGGATATTCGTGGTTACAACGATTCACCGACCATTTGGTGGTAGGCTAAATGGAAAATTAATGAAAATTTTCTGACTTTTCATTCATTTTTACTCTGGTATCTCGTATACGGATGAATGGATTTTCGCGGTTCCAACAATTTTCCGACCGTATAGAGGCAGGCTAAAAGAAAAAGGAAGTTAATAACGTTGCGGCTTGTCAATCGCTTTATCTGTTATATCTCGTGAACGGGTGAATGGATATTCGCGGTTCAGACGTTTTTCCGATTATTTAGAGATAGACTAAAATAAAAAGTAGTGTGATGTTCCGAGGTTTATTAGTTTTTTTTCTTATACCTGGTGAACGGGTTAATTGATGTTCACGGTTACAAAAAATTTCAAACTAGAGGTAGCCTAAAAGGAAACGAAGGTAAAAATTTTCCGATTCATTCGCTTTTCCTCACATATCTCGTAAATGGGTGAATGGATATTTGCGGTTCAAGCTATTTTCCAATGATTTAGTGGTAGACTAAAAGGAAATTCAGTGTGAAAATTTCCTACTTTTCATTCGTTATTTCTAGCGAAGCCTTTTAAGTAGGCTGAAAGGAATACGAGTTTGAACAATTTTCTTTTAGTACTTTTAGGACCAAGAACCTTCATATTTTGTATTAGTACAGGTTTCATTATTATTATTAGTTCAATTAACTTGGATTCTTGTTACAGGTGCCGAAAAATAACGAGGATTTGAGCAGACTGATGATCGAGGCGGGGAATAACCTGATTAAAAACTCCGATGACGATATCGTCTTATCCGGCATTGCGGGTAACTTTCCCGATGCTGACGGAATGGAAGAATTGGCTTATTCATTATACAACAAAGTCGATATGATATCGGATGATGATAGGCGATGGAAACATGGTTAGTTATTGAAAATTTTATACAACGAAAGTACACTCTTTTTCCCCAATGTTTACAACATAAATTATGGTAACTGCCTTCTATAAATTGAAAAAAAAAATCTTTATTTGTTCAATGATTACAATTTACAACATTATAACACTGTTAAAAACTAATAAGAATAATAACCCGTCTAAACACGACTAGTCTGTTAATACTGACTTAATGTGACAAACTATTGATGTGTGGGAATAGGGGACAGAGATATATAGGCTAAGGTATGCTGAATCAGTTTTCAAGGAATTTCGTGCAGCTGGGATGCAGGTGGCTTATTGAATGTAAAATAAGGTTTATTGTGAAGTAAAAAAATTTTTCTTGGTAAGTTGGCAAGACTAATTTATTTATGAAGGAGGAATCAACCTTGTTTGTTTTTCTATCTTAGAAGTCAAGAAGCCGTCGACTTTAAAAATATTAAATTATTGATAACAAGTTAAAACGTTTTGGAGAGCTTTATAATATCAAGTATAAAGGCGGATTTACACAGAATGTAATCAGTAACATTTCAAAGCGACTTTTTGCACCGTCATATAGCGAAATATTGGATTTTAGTAGCTTTTTATTGGTTATACATAATAATTTGCTCGAAGTAGTTAGATTCTATGTAAAGTTATGGAAATTTTGAAATTTTTTAGCCAGGTTAGTGTAATGAGTTTTGTCTAACAGATTTCTTCTATGGCATTTCGCTGTTGCTCGAAGTTTTTCTGTTAATGAGATGCGAATATGATATGGTAAATTGGTATCACGGGGATAAATAAATTTGGGATGTGAAGTGTTGTCATTGACGATGGTCTCTATTGATCTTTTTTTTTTTTTTTTTTTTGGCTTAAGACTTCCATTGAAGTCCTATACAGCCTCTATTGATCTCGTGAATTCTTCAATAGCGGAATCAATCTCTTGTTTCGTACTTAACTGTATTTTTAAATCCAGTTTGTTTTCTAGAAAGTGCCGAAGTGCCCCTGTCAGTGTAGAGGGAGAAGATTTAGGAACAGGATTTAAATGCATGAGAAACAGAACTGGGCTATGTCTGAAGAAAGATCAACTGAGATCAATTTGATTGAAGATTGAAAGTAGGGTATCTGGGAAGTCTGTCCAAAAATAAGGCTATTCAACGCCAACTTGAAGTCAGTTTTGCTCTATGGATGTGAAATATGAAGTGACCGAAACCGTTAACCGACCCCTTCAGACCTTTATCAGCTGCTGCTTGCGAACAATCCTGAGGATCTGGTGGCCAGAGAGGATCTCGAACGAGATGCTGTGGAGTATGACAGAGCAGCTTCCTATACACCTCGAAAAAAGAAAAAAGAAATGGAGGGGGATAGTATACACATTAAGGAAACGAGATAGTGCTATCAAGAAAGAAGCCAAGAGTCCAATTCCAAGAGAGACGTGGCATAGATCGGTACCAAAGGAACCTGCTGTCTGGCAAGACTTGACAAGAGGCGAAAATGATTGCAGCAAAAAGAAAGGAATGGAACGCACTTGTAGATGCCCTATGCTCCTCTAGGAGTCAATGGAGATGATAATAATAATGATATCTGGGAAGTAATGAATATATCAAGGATATCAGGACGTTTTTTAAGGAATGCAGGCCAATAAGTAAGGTTCATGGGTAACAGGATGGAATAACTATTGGAGATTGAGGCATGGTAAAGAATCCTGCCTCGAGTATTGGACGTTCGACATCTCCATCGCTGGTATTTGGTGTTGTAATCGATCCCAGCCATAAAGCGCGGAAAAATGGATCGGAATAAGGACTCAAGATGATTATAGGAAACGGAATTACCAGGAGAGCAGTTAAACAGTTGAGAGTTATACAGTTGTTAAACGGGCGAGAGTATAGGACTATAGAGGTTGATTGAAGGTTTTTGAATAAGAATACAAGAGATTGCGTAAGATGTGTTGTCTGCATGTAATGTGGTAACGTATGGAAAAGTAAAATTGTGTCGTGAAATGGGTTTCAGTCACTATGGAATGTCTATGTCTAAAAAAATTTCGTGGAGAAGTATGTCAAGTTTGTCACGATGATTTTGTATGTCATTTACATTCCACAAAAGAACAGCTTGGTAGGGTCTCTTTGCTCATCCTGGGATATTGAGCGGGATTTCTGCGAGGACACTGGAAAGGAGTCTGATGAGAGATTTGATTGTATCCTGAAGACCCCGAAGGAAGAATGATTTTTTTTTTTATATATATTGTTTTTATTTATATATTGTATTTATATATGGTGGTGGCCGAGATGGTTAAGGCGTCACCTTAGCAACCTCGAGTCTGCTGCGGTGCCGGTTCGAATCCGGCCTGGGAGAGTTAAAATTTATCTCGTGGCCGACCCACGGAATGAGTCTTGACTTTCCCAATCTAATTAATTGGCTAGTAACCCGTAGGAATAACCTCTCCTGTTGGTCTTGATAAGAGCAGGAAAGAACGTTTAATACCAATTAAAAAAAAAAATAGAAAGGATTGGTGTTATATCGGATGGATTTAGGATATAACAGGAGTAAAAGAGAATGTCCTGGGATAGAGGAATTCGCTAAGTTATTGTCATCAACGATCTTAATAGTTTTAACGAATTTGTGTGAATGAAATCAAATGTTATTAACAGAGATGTTATAAGCGAAAGTTATTGACATTAGTTAGAATAAATCTTCGAAAAATGCTAACGACTCATGTTACTAGTAAGGTTATGGCTGGTTCAAATCCACTTTTACAGTAATACACTATTCTGAGATATGTACACCAATAGGAATGACCAATTTTTTTAATAGATTATAATTTTTAAAAATAGTATATCTAATTAATGTCATAATGTGTTTTCTTTTGTAAATCGATTAGAAATAATTATACAATCATAAAAGAGATCTTTCGAACGGAAAAGAGTACGACAAGTCAAATTCGTGAAATTGCGTTTTATAATATGATTAGTTCAGAATAATATTTGGTTTTCACAAAGAAAATTGGTGCTGTTTTAAAGCAAATTATTTGTCCAACGAATATGGCGGAGACGGATGTCTGAGGATCCAAAGATGGCGTCATAGCCCATTACTGTAAATTACTGGGATATACTGCCCTGCTTAGTAAGAACGCAATATCAGTTGACATCCGCAATGGTATAGAAGGATCAAGCCTTAATTAGAACGCAGTATCTTACAAAAAGTCATTTTTAAGGTTTTAATATCGCTGCAATCAGAAAAACATCTTTTTTATTTTAAACCACTAAAAATACATTAAATGTAATAATTTTCATAATGTCAAAGTCTTAAAATGCATTATTTTTAGTCCTAATAAATGGTTGTTTATTAGAAATGCAGTAAGTTGACCTTTTTCGGTTAGTAAGATAGACTCTGTATTGGGTAATTCCGGGATAGTTGGACCATGTTTTTTGAAGTAATTCTTTTCAAAGCTTTGCAATTAGGTATTTATTTTTATAATATGTATATATATATATATATATATATATATATATATATATATATATATATATATATATATATATATATTTCAGCAGATACGCTGACCACACTTGATGTTATGATTTTTTTTTTAATCTGTATTCCATCTATCCTCGGGTTACTCGGGTTAGATGGACCAGCTCCTAGGAATTGATAGACCTCTGGTATATGTTACTAAATCAGGATGTAACACAAGAAATACAGGTTATCAAAGATATAAACTATTTATAATAATTTTAACTATTAAAATTATTTTCAAGTATAAAGTTATAAACTGCTTGAAAAGTGATAAGTATAGAGTTATAAACTATTTGAAAAAGCAATTCTAATTTATTTTCACATGGTTCAGAACATTTAATCATTCTGCAGTCATCTTCTTTCGAGAATCTCGCTTCCCACAGTAATCGCATTTATTTTCTAATCTTATGCAGCCTTCATGTGTCCAGCTGGAGTATGACCCACACTTAATCCAATCTTCATCTGTTTTGTTTCACTGTAGTTCTCTTCATACCACACCCAATAATCTTCATCCCAGTCACTTCAATTATCATTGCAAATTGTATTAATATCCATAACTTCAGATTCTGAGGATGACGTAAGTTATTTCTTCTTTTGCGTTCTCTTCCTTTTATTAATCCTACATGTAGTTTGCTAGAAGACCTAGATCGCACTAGATTCTCACTTTCTCCTTCTAACTTCGTTTTCTCCCTTCCTTTTTCCTTTTTCTCTCTGTCTTTCTTCCTTTTCTCTCTATCTTTCTTTCTTCTATTCTTCTTTTTTTTCTCTTTAAGGGCAATTATGTTTTCCGGAGAGCTTAAAACTGTTGATATAGTTTGAAACTTTCTTTTCAGAGTCTGAACGTTATTGACACAAAGCACTGGATGTATTTTGTCCGATAACTTCGAGGGGGTTACATTTTCAGATATATCCTCGTATTGTTCAGAGGATCGGGCACAAGAACATCTTCATAGCATCTTGAAGTACCAGAATTACTATCGTTTCTTGAGCTACTAGGACCAGCAACAGCGACATAATTTCTTGAACTATTAGAACCAGCAACAGTGACATCATTTCTTGAACTACTAGAACCAGCAACAGCGACACCGGTCATCGTATTTTGGGAAACAAGATATGTGTCTAGAGGCCTGGAATCTGTGGATTCTGACAAAAAGCATAGTCTGGTATCGCATCGGGTTTAAAAGGAATGGATTCCACTTAAACCATTCAATTACATTACCTACGTTTGCTAACTTCTCCCAAGCTAAGCTAAGAAGCGTACCAAACTGCAGCACGGTAATGTTCCTTGAGGGATTATTTGCCATGCAACTGGATTAAGCACAATAGTAGTTTATTTTTAAAGACTTAAAGAAAGTACGATATAATGGCCAAAGCCAATTGCTGAAACTAATGGCTGGTGTGGGGAGGAATACTCATCAAAATTATTTCATGTTTTCTGCGAGCTCCTGCATTTCAACGCCTCTAGTATGCGATGTGTGTCCATCTAGAAGGAGGAGTACCTTTTCTGCTGGTTTTCTTGGAGTAAAATGGATTTTCATCCAATCAAAAAACAAATCAGTATTTACATAGCCAGACTTAATTGACATTTTTACTTCAGCACCAGATGGCGACCGACTGCAGCGCTGTTGCTGCAGACCAGCCAAATATTCGACTGGTTCGTCTATATCGGTGGTCCATCTATCCCGGACTTTCCCTAGATAGACTATATAGATATACTCTTTATAGATCGTCTATATAGACATTCTATATAGATAGACTCTATAGATAAAGACTATAGAAGTATCTCTCTAGCTCGATTATTTTGCTATGTTTGGAATACAAATTAACCAAAAGATAGCTAGGAGACGTAATGTAATAAAAAGTAGTTAATAAAATATTGTATTGTCAGTTTCAAAATGGGATCATGTCAGAAATTTCAATCCCCCCACCCAAAAAATATATAAATCCGAGCATAATCTGAATTGAGCCATCATTTCGAAAGAACACGATATCAGTAACTTAAACTAACTTCGAAATTTATTTATCACAAGTTATTGTCGATTATTTTTCATGGTCGGAGGTTTGATACAATCATCATGCATTAGGAAATACATCATCAGGAAAATTTTATGGATTTAAAAATTTCTTAAAAATATATATATGTATATATATATATATATATATATATATATATATATATATATATATATATATATATATAAAAATATTCATTCTTTTCTTACGTGTGTCAGATCATCCGGAAATTCCGAAAAGGACTGGAAAGCTGAAGGAAGTGAACAAATTCGACGCCGGAGCTTTCGGCGTACATTACAATCAAGCAGAATGTATGGATCCTATGATCAGAATCATGTTGGAAAAGAGCTACGAAGCTATCATAGATTCAGGTAAATAAAATTGTGTCATAAAATTTCAGAATTCTCACTAATACTCGATGATTTTTTCTATTCCAATTTTAATGTTAACATACATTTCAAAGGTTAAGTTTTAATGATAGTTCGATTATGATCATATTTGATTGTAATTCTAACATTAAAACATTAACAATATGCAACTTAGCTGCAGAAGGCAAGGCAATGCATGGAAGGACTAATTAAAGCTGTAAGATATTTAAAGACACTTTAAACTAGACCGGTTCGTTGTTTTTCAAATAAATTAGGGTTTCTCTTACTAATGAGTAACCTGAATAATAATATGAGAAGGACATTTCAGCACATCAAGGGAATTATTTTTTAACCTAATTAATAGTGCTTTTTTTTTTTTTAGTTTCAATTAATACCGTTATTTTTCGATGGTCAAGATTAACTCCAAAATAGTAAACAACTATTTATTGAATGCCAACGTTTCAGCCTACTCTGTGAAGGCCTTCTTCAAGAATACAAAAAACACGATACAATGAATATGAAAATATCGTAAAAGTATACGAAATGAAAGTATATTACCATAATGGAGATAATGTTTTAAAAATTAAATACTATAGTTAGATAAATAAAATACATTCCCTACCTATAAAAAAAAAAACCTGTATCACTACAACCCATGAAGGGTCTTGGGTTCAGTACTTGGTAAGGACCGTAATGTTTCTAAGCCAACGGTTGTGCAAGGAGGTGATTTGGCCGAGACCACGCTCAACCACCAGCTTTTTTCCCAATTAAGGGTGCCCACTTTATAGAGGCTGGGTATGCCCCAGGAAGGTCTCACGACCCCACAGTGTCGATCCACGGCTAATAGAATAAATATATAGTAAATTTATTTTATAAATATATAAATTATCTGACACAGCCGGTCTCGAACCCGGGACCGGGAGGATGGTAACACAGAGCCTTACCACTGAGCTATTCCGCTCCTCATTCCTTACCTATGCGGTAAAGAAAATAACTGATAAAAATAAGGAATAAAATAATTTTAGAAATAATAGGCCTAGCTGGAATAAATGTGAATACAACAAATACTACTCGTTTTAATAATGAACGGACTTTTAATTGAATATAGCAGCACATGTAGTATGCCTTTAAGGCACGGAGCATGTATCTCTAATACACAGTCCTTATGTGGGGTTTCCATTTAGGAAAAAAAATGAATAAATATAGAATAGATAAGAATACCACTTGAACGTGGCCACGTTTTTTAAAAACACCATCAGAAATTAAAAAAATCGTAAACAATAACATTAAGTAAAAATGATGTATATTAATTTATTAAAATGCTATATATAAATAGCATTTCCTTGCCTTGGCATTTTAATTCAATCTTTTTTATTTTAATAAATATATATATAATATTCATAGATAGCATTTCCTTGATTATACATACATACATAATGCTATATACAGTGATAACATTTGTCACAATAAACCATTTCCATCTTAAATTCAACCTTTTAAATGATATTATAATGTAACTAATATTTTATATATATATATATATATATATATATATATATATATATATATATATATATATATATATATATATGATTCGCAATTTAGGTACACGGGGTAGGGTCTTCACTCCAACGCCCGGCCTGTGTGAGTTGCCTCCAGTTGACTGAGTAGAGAGCGGGCAGCGTTTAAAAGAGGCACCTTAATATAATATTACCAAATAAATAAATGCTTATGTTTATAATATTATAATTAATATTTATATAACAATTAACATTCCAATTAATATTAATATTATGATATTAAATTATAATAAATTAAATGAAATTATATAAACATGATTTTATAAAATTCAAAAAAAGGTTATATATATATATATATATATATATATATATATATATATATATATATATATATATATATATATAGGGAGCGGGGTAGCTCAGTGGGCTAGGCACTGCGCTACTAATCTCAAGGTCCCGGGTTCGAGACCGGCTGAGGCAGGTAATTATTTATTCTGTATTCAGTCGCGGATCGACCCTGTGGGATCGGGGGACCCTCCTGGGGCTCACCCAGCCTCTATAAAGTGGGTACCCTTAATTGGGGGAAAAACCTGGCGGTTGAGCGTGATCTCGGCCAAATCACCTCCTTACACAACCGTTGGCTTAGAAACAGTACGGTCCTTACCCCAAGTACTGAGCCCAAGACCCTTCACGGGTTGTAGTGGTACAGGTTTTTTTTTATATATATATATATATATATATATATATATATAACAATGTTATATAAAAAAATACGCCGCCGCCTGGACAAAGACAAACAGAATAATAAGAAAAGCATAAAGAGAATTCCTCAAAGAAAGACTGCAAAGTATTGAGTACAACTGGCAGGCCGGAAATATATGCGAATTCTACGCAGACATCAGGAAAGAAAGGGTAGGATATAAAGCGAGAAACACGCAAATGCGAGGAAAAGATGGCAAACTGGCGGCATCAAAAGAAAAGGTATTAAGCATCTGGAAAGAACATTTCCAGCAGCTTCTCAACCAAGGGAACCCCACAAACGAAGAGGACATGGACCACGCGGAAGACCTCGACCCGCAAAAGGTTGAAAAACCAGACATTCTAGATGTGGAAATAGCTATCGACAGGCTTAAAAGAAGAAAGGTCCCAGGGTTGGACAGCATACCATCAGAGCTGTTTGAAATGGAGGCAAAACTCTAAGAACCAAGCTATTAAAACTAATCCAGAAAATATAAAAAGATAGGCAGAGGTGGAGAAGGCTGGTTCAGGCGTCCAAAGATCTACAAGGTCCATAGAGCCAACCGAAAAAAAAAAAAATATATATATATATATATATATATATAAAATTAAATATATATATATATATATACATAATTAAATATATATATATATATATATATATATATATATATATATATATATATATATATATATATATATATATATATGTATATATATATTTATAAAATATATATATATATTTTTTTTTTTCGGTTTGCTCTATAGACTTTGTTGATGTTTGGGCCACTGCTTTCCAGTTTGGTGCATGCAGCTCTTTGGCATCTTTGTTGATCCTATCTATCCATCTGGTTTTTGGCCTTCCACGTGGTCTCTTTCCAACTATTGTGGCATTCATCGTTGTGAAAAGGCGTCCTGAAGGATTGCTTCGAGCTACATGCCTCGTCCATCTTAACTTCCTTGCCTTCATATCATGAGATATTGATTGACCAGTTTCTGTAAGCAGTTCTTTATTTGTCTTTCTTCTTCAGGATTTTAGATTCTGATCCCATATCGCTGCGGTTATCATGCGGAGGAATTCCCTTTCAAATCTCTTGATTCTGCTTTCTTGGGTGCTGGTTAGAGCCCAGGTCTCGCAGCCGTACATCAGAACTGGGTTTATCACAGCATTGTACACCCTTAATTTGAGATTTCTGGAGATTTTTCGGGATTTATTTTTCATTACTCTTGAAAGAGAGAAGGAAGCTTTATTTGCGTTTGTTATACGCTGGTCTATCTCTGTATGCTGGTCATTGACTGAGGTTATTGTGGAGCCGAGGTATTTAAAGCTGTCTACTTTCGGGAATGTTCTGCCATCCACACAAATACTATTTTTGGGGTGGATTTTTCAGCTAACTATCATGTATTTTGTTTTATCTTCATTTATTTGCGAACCTATTTGCTCTGCTTCTCGTAACAGAGTCTTAGCAAGTCTCTCAATGTCCTCTTCATTGATCCAAGCACAGCTATGTCGTCCGCGTACGCTACGATTTTGTGTTTCATTCCGACGTGTACCTCTCCATTTTCGAATGAAGTTGTTCTAATCACCTTCTCAAGGGCTAAGTTAAACAGCATCGGCGAGAGTCCATCCCCCTGCCACAGACCTGTTCTAACTTCAAAGGCTTCAGACACATCTCCTTGTATCAGGACTCTGCATTTGGGGTCGTTTGTACACGCCTTCGTCAATCTCACCAATTTCCACGGAATACCCAGCTCAGTCATGATTTTCCATAGGCAGTTTCTGTCCACAGAATCATAGGCTGCTTTGAAATCGACAAATAAGGCGTGCACACCCTGCTCTACTTCCCAACGTTTTTCGAGTACCTGTTTTAGGATAAAGATCTGGTCTAGCGTGCTCCTTCCTCTTCTGAATCTTGCTTGGTGGTCGCCTATTATATTTTCATAGTGGGGATATATCCGGTTTAGCAGAATATTTGGTCATTATCTTATAGGCAACTGGAAGGAGTGCTATGCCTCTATAGTTACCACATTCATACATGGACCCCTTCTTTAGGATAGGTCATATTAGACCTGTGTTACAAGCCTCCGGTATCCTTTCCTCCTCCCATATTTTCTGGATTAGTTTTAATAGCTTGGTTCTTAGAGTTTCGCCTCCATCTTTAAACAGCTCTGATGGTATGCTGTCCAACCCTGGGACCTTTCTTTTTTTAAGCCTTTCGATAGCGATTTCCACATCCAGAATGTCTGGTTTTTCAACCTTTTGCGGGTCGAGGTCTTCCGCGTGGTCCATGTCGTCTTCGTTTGTGGGGTTCCCTTGGTTGAGATGCTTAATACCTTTTCTTTTGATGCCGCCAGTTTGCCATCTTTTCCTCGCATTTGCGTGTTTCTCGCTTTATATCCTACCCTTTCTTTCCTGATGTCTGCGTAGAAATCGCATATATTTCCGGCCTGCCAGTTGTCCTCAATACTTTGCAGTATTTCTTTGAGGAATTCTCTTTATGCTTTTCTTATTATTCTGTTTGTCTTTGTCCTGGCGGCGGCGTATTTTTATATACAACATTGTTATATATATATATAGTCTAGTGGTCAGTAGCACGATGTTCCCGCACAGAGACATCCACAAGTACACCTGGGTAAGCACTAAAGGTGCTAAAAACCAAATTGACCACGTGCTGATAGATAAGAGACATCAGAGCTCCATCCAAGACATAAGAAGCTACCGTGGAGCAGACTGTGATTCGGACCACACTCTGATTAGGATCAAATTCTGTCAGAGGCTGAAGCGAATCAACAAAGTAGGGGACCATGTGGAAAGAAACAGGTACGAAGTCCATAATCTGAAAAATCCTGAATTAAAAGCTAAATTCCAAGTTGAACTGAAGAATAAATTCGAACCCTTGGACTCAGAGGACCTCACGGTTGATCAACACTGGGAGGCATTAGAAACCGGGTTAAAAGAAACAGCTAAGGAAGTAATAGGTATTCAGGAGAAACGAAAAGCCAAGAAGTGGTTCACAGAAGCATGTGAAAAGGCAGTGGAGGAAAGAAGAAAAATTAAAGTTCTCTCCGTAGCCAAAGCTGATCATGACACGCTGGAAAAAAAAGAAAATACGCCACCGCCAGGACAAAGACAAACAGAATAATAAGAAAAGCAAAAAGAGAATTCCTCAAAGAAAGACTGCAAACTATTGAGGACAACTGGCAGGCCGGAAATATATGTGAATTCTACGCAGACATCAGGAAAGAAAGGGTAGGATATAAAGCGAGAAACACGCAAATGCGAGGAAAAGATGGCAAACTGGCGGCATCAAAAGAAAAGGTATTAAGCATCTGGAAAGAACATTTCCAGCAGCTTCTCAACCAAGGGAACCCCACAAACGAAGAAGACATGGACCACGCTGAAGACTGAAGGATATATCCCCACTATGAAAATATAATAGGCGACCACCAAGCAGGATTCAGAAGAGGAAGGAGCACGCTAGACCAGATCTTAATCCTAAAACAGGTACTCGAAAAACGTTGGGAAGTAGAGCAGGATGTGCACGCCTTATTTGTCGATTTCAAAGCAGCCTATGATTCCGTGGACAGAAACTTCCTATGGAAAATCATGGCTGAGCTGGGTATTCCCGGGAAATTGGTGAGATTGACGAAGGCGTGTACAAACGACCCCAAATGCAGAATACTGATACAAGGAGATGTGTCTGAAGCCTTTGAAGTTAGAACAGGTCTGAGGCAGGGGGATGGACTCTCGCCGATGCTGTTTAACTTAGCCCTTGAGAAGGTGATTAGAACAACTTCATTGGAAAATGGAGGGGTGCACGTCGGAATGAAACACAAAATCCTAGCGTATGCGGACGACATAGCTGTCCTTGGAATCAATGAAGAGGACATTGAGAGACTTGCTAAGACTCTGTTACGAGAAGCAGAGCAAATCGGCTTGAAAATAAATGAAGACAAAACAAAATACATAATAGTTAGCCGAAAAATCCACCCCAACAATAGTTTCTGCGTGGATGGCAGAACATTCCCGAAAGTAGACAGCTTTAAATACCTCGGCTCCACAATAACCTCAGTCAATGACCAGCATACAGAGATAGACCAGCGTATAACAAGCGCAAATAGAGCTTTCTTCTCTCTGTCAAGAGTACTGAAATAACGAAAAATCTCCAGAAATCTCAAATTAAGGGTGTACTGTACAATGCTGTGATAAAACCAGTTCTGATGTACGGCTGCGAGACCTGGGCTCTAACCGGCACCCAAGAAAGCAGAATCGAGAGATTTGAAAGGAAAGTCCTCCGCACGATAACCGGAGCGATATGGGATCAGAATCTAAAATCCTGGAGAAGAAAGACCAATAAAGAACTACTTACAGAAACTGGTCAGTCAATATCTCATGATATGAAGGCAAGGAGGTTAAGATGGGCGTGGCATGTAGCTCGAAGCAATCCATCAGGACGCCTTTTCACAACGATGAATGCCACAATAGTTGGCAAGAGACCACGTGGAAGGCCAAAAACCAGATGGATTGACTGGATCAACAAAGATGCGAAAGAGCTGCATGCAGCAAAGTGGAAAGCAGTGGCCCAAGATAGGCAGAGGTGGAGAAGGCTGGTTCAGGCGGCCAAAGATCTACAAGGTCTGTAGAGCCAAACGAAAAAAAAAAAAAAAAAAAAAAAAAAAAAAAAAAAAAAAAAAAATATATATATATATATATATATATATATATATATATATATATATATATTTATATAAAATATTAGTTACATTATAATATCATTTAAAAGGTTGAATTTAAGATGGAAATGGTTTATTGTGACAAATGTTATCACATTATGTATGTATGTATAATTAAGGAAATGCTATCTATGAATATTATATATATATTTATTAAATAAAAAAAGATTGAATTTAAATTTCAAGGCAAGGGAATGCTATTTATATATAGCATTTTAATAAATTAATATACATCATTTTTACTCAATGTTATTGTTTACGATTTTTTTAATTTCCTATGGTGTTTTTAAAAAACGTGGCCACGTTCAAGTGGTATTCTTATCGATTAATTTTATCGTTTTGTGTATCAATTAATATTAATATTATATTATTCAATTAAATTAAATTATGTAAAAATGATTTACATTATTTTATGAAAATAAAGAACGGTTGAATATATATATATATATATATATATATATAACATTTCCTAGTCAAATTCAACAATTTCCATTAAAATTAAACATTTGCATTTAAATTCAGTCTTTTTACTTCGTTCGTATCTCGCATAACTCAAAAACGATTAGCCATTGAAAGTTGAAATTTTGTAGTTAAGATTGTTGTAAAATCTACTTGTGAACCTTCCTTTTTGGTCACTGCTTGATAACCGGAAGTGGTACTTTACTTGAAGGTCATAATTGATTTACATCCAAAATTATATTAAAATGCTATGCAAAACTTCTCAAATTTAGTATTTACAACTTATATATTAATTTAAATAATATAATAATTTTAGTTAACATTGGCATACTGGAAGTGGTACTTTACTTGAAGGTCATATTAGACTTACATCAAAAATTATATTAAAATATAATGTAAAACATCTCAAATTTGGTAAATTATACTTTTATATCGATATAAATGCATTTACTAGATTTTTGTTAAAATTGCTGTGCCGAAAAGGGTACTTTACTTGAAGGTCATAATAAACACATCAAAAATTATATTAAAATTAAATACAGAAATCATATGTTTCGGTAATAAAGGTTACAAACGCAATTTGGTTTCCAATCCTATTAAACATTTTTATTACTTGATTTAAGTGTTAAAACTGAGTGAAAATACTGGTTTTCCTCTACCTTTGTGAGATGAACAAGTCTGCAGCAGGAGAATGAGATATATGTTGAGTGGGTTTTTCGACTTAAAATGTCGAAACTGTCAATTTCCAATGCTTTATCAAGTGACATAGACAGTTCTAATATTGTCAGGGAACACGAAGAAATCTCTTAGGAGCTTGTTACCTACTGAAGGAAAACGACATATAATAACGGAATGAGATCTCCAGAAACAAGAGTATGTCTGTGTGTGTCTCAATAGATGGATGTCGCGACGCCGAGTGTCGTTTTTGAGATTCTGCAATCTTCGGAAACTAGTAACCAAATTGAAGATCGTTTTTTGAGCCACCTCAAAGTATAGTTTAATAGGCGTAGAAGGAAGTCATGTGTTGCCCACATCAGATATTTTTATTTTAATAAATTAATATAAATCGTTTTTGCATAATGATATTGTTTACGATTATTTTAATTACCTATGGTGTTTATACTTACTCATACCAAGTAAAGGAAGTATTGTAATCGCGAAAATTTTCGGTTTTCAGATTTCGATGGAATTATCCACATTGCCAATCCCTGAACCCGTTTTGACTAGTTTCGTCATGACGTCTGTACGTACGTTCTCACGGCCAATCGTATCTCAAATAACTCAAAACCGGTCAGCCGTAAAAAGTAAAAATTTTGTATTTAGGATTGTTGTAAAATCTAGTTGTGAACTTCTCTTTTTGGTTACTACATCAACGGAAGTGGTACTTTACTTGAAGGTCACAATAGACTTTCATAAAAAATTATATTAAAATATTATATAAAACATCTCAAATTTTGTATATAAAACTTTAATATCAATATAAATAATATACTTGATTTTGGTTAAAATTAGCAAACCGGAATTGGTACTTTACTTGTACGTCATAATTAATTTCCATCAAAAATTACATTAAAATATAATGAAAAACATCTCAAATTTTTTATCAACTTTTGTATCAACATAAATAATATTCTAGATTTTGGTTAAAATTTGATGGCCGAATGTGGTACTTTACTTGAAAGTCATAATAAACTTTCATCAAAAATGATATTACAATATACTGCAGAACATATCAAAAGACTTATATACTAATATAAATAGCATACTAGATTTTGGTTAAAATTTGATGGTCGAAAGTGGTTCTTTACTTGAAGGTCATATTATACTTTCATCAAAAATTATATTACAATATACTGCAGAACATATCAAATTTAGTATATAAGACTTTTATATCAATAAAGATAATATGCTAGATTTTCGTTAAAATTGGCTTACCGAAAGTGGTACTTTACAAGAAGGTCATTATAAGCTCATTAAAAGCTATATTAAAATATAATGAAAAACATTCAAAATTGATAGTATTTTCATGATAAGGGTCCACCATAACCCAATAATAGACTCAATATTGAGGATATCCGAGAAGTTAAACTAAATCGATACGTGAGCGCGTGATTTCAAGATCGATAGTATTTTTGTTATAGTGGCCTCCGATAACCCAGTATTGGACCACAATATCGATAATATTCGAAATATTAAAATAAATCGATAGGCGAGCTCGCGAATTCAAAATCGATAGTATTTTTGTAATAGGGGCCTCTGATAACCCAATAAAACAATATTAAGGATATCCGAAAAGTTTAAATAATTCGATACATGAGTGTGCAATTTCAAAATCGATATTATTTTTGCAATAGGAGCTTCCGATAACCCAGTAATGGACCTCAATATCGAGTGTATCCGAGAATTTAAAAGGAATATACACAAATATCACATAAAAACAAGCCACGTTGTTAAAAAACACAATAGATAATTTAAATAACCATACACTACGTAATTATGTAAACACGATTTATATTGATTTATTGAACTTCAAAAAGGTTGAGTTTTTCTTGGGAACGGTTGAATATGCTCTTAATAATTATTAATTAATTATAATTTTTTAATTATTCATAAAATGAATAACAATACAGATTTGTTCTGTATTTCGATAATAATCTCTTCAATTAAATTTACACGCCATACAAATGCGCTATTGGACAAACTGGTTTGAGATGCACGCTGCTTGCTACACTCAGGCTACAGCCTTAGAGCTGAAGAATCCATTCACACAGTATATACAGATTTAAGAAAAAGAAATAAAAATGTATAAATAATGATAAAAATAAGTAAAATAATATATGTTCAAAATATTTACATTCTAACCTATGGAACTCCAAACCAAGCTTCGCCTCTGCGTGTAGATGGCGAAGAAGAACTCCAGGAGATTACAGCACTTCACTCCTAACTACCTCACCGCTATTGAAAGCTAGAGGAGACTGAGTGAGGGTACTTGTAGAATTGAATTATTATAAACCTAAAGGGCAAAAAGAATGCCGTCAATTTCTAAAAAACGTACAATTGCAACTGGCTGTAAACAATTATTAAAATGGAAACTTGGCAGCACAAATGTAATAACTCTGCAAAAGTTAAAGTGAATCCAGGTGGATCTTACAACTAATCAATAAAAGAAAACTTTAAATTTAATTTAAAAGATATTCGTTGAATACATTTTTCTAAAAAAGTCCAAATTTTAATGACTGTTGCTTTGGGCTTTTTGTTATTGCTTCCTTTTACCCCACTATATCCGTCGAATATGATAAAATTCATTTTTATACCCGTACTCCTGAGCAGCAAATTTTTAACTGACCGCAGAATTTTTACCTCACTATCTAATCTTTTATATGAATCCTGGAGTTGTTTATAGATGATGATGTCTGGAATTTATCCTTCGTTGGATTTGAATGAAGAAAACATCTGTGTATATGGACGTATTAGTGCCGGCTGCTAAATTTAATCCTTGTTTTTTGAATTATTAACTACTAAATTTACGACTTACTCTACTGTGTTACAAGTGATATTCCATTACTATCATTTCCTCTTCAAAAAGTATCATTCCTTTTTATATATATACTTTTTTAAGTTGTAAAATGTCTATTGCATCTAATATATTTTATAGGCGAAACCAGCAGAATGTAGTTACTTTCAAGCTTCTGCTATATGTATGACTTGCCAACATAATAAATGCCATAAAGTTTTAATTTTTAACTTCTTATTCATTTTTTTCTTTCAGGCGTTAAAATAACCTTGTAAACTAGTAGATTATATAAAAAGTAAACATTTGTTAACTATTAAATTATATACAAATTATTGATTAAATCATAAGTTTTATTTTTCAGCGTCAGTATGTGACAATTTTCACTCATACACAGTTAATAATTGAAGAGCTAAGTTGAAGAACATGTTATACCACAAAAATTTGAATCTGAGAAAAATTGAATTTAATGATTTTCTATTCCTATCATAGACTGGATCATTCAATTTTCAATTTCTGAAAACTACCACTATTTAAGGTTTAGTTGACATCCGCATGATGGCATAGAAGGATCAATCTAATTAGGATTGATAAATTATTTGCCACTTCTATAATTTTGTTTTATTGAAAACTAGTTTCAAATGTTATGCATTCATCTTCAGATCGAAAAACACACAAAAAATTCAAAAATAAGCAATTCAAAATAAAGTTTGGTATTATTATACATATTAAATTAGATGTAATATAAATCTGATTTGATTCTAAGTGGAAAATAATTTATCAATCCCTAATTTCAGGTTTAGATAAAATAATCTAGGTGCTATACAGAAAGCAGTATTTAAAATATTCTTCTAAGCAAAAATCCCTCTATTTTCCTAAAATGTCACATAACATACTCTCCCACTTTTCTTCTATTATCCATTCGGAGATTTATCATGCGAATATTCTTACCTCTGTCTATAAAAAAAAATCTTACTGATTACCTTATTTTGATAACGCGGGCATGTTTCTCAAAATAACAGAACATTAAAAATTTCAGATGAAATACATAATGCCTTCCAGATATTTATTTAATCTCTGACTCCGACCTATGACCTAGGGAATTTAAAAACTTGCTCAGAAAAAATTGTACAGAAGCCAAGGTTTGATTTATTTATGAAATTAGATCATATCCATTCTAGTTATATTGATGATGTACCGAAATACTGTCATTTTAAGTGATACTGTGGGATACAGAGAATCTTTTCCCGAGCAAATCACTAGATTACACACTTTTAATTTTATTTTGTTCATGGTTGTTTAGTTCAAAGAATGTTTCTTTCTATGCCTCATGGTCAGGTTTCGAGGAATCATTTGAAACTTCGGTTGACTATAAGTAAAAATACACCTTATAAATAAACTTAAATTATAAAAACGTTCCAGGAAACAATCCATTCGACCTCAAAGGATCAAGAACTGGTGTGTTTATAGGAGCGTGCTTCAGCGAGTCAGGAAAGCTTAGCTTTTACGAAAATTTTCAAGTGGATGGATTCGCAGTAACAGGATGCGTACGATCCATGATAGCAAGCAGAGTGTCCTACGCATTTGGATTTGACGGTAAAGCTATTTGTTTTATTATTTAGTTGCATAAAGTTTGATTTACGTACCTGCTCTCAAAAAATGCCAAAATAAAAAACGATTTACTGTTGTGCTGTTTCCTTAAGATTGTATGGAATTATCATACAAATAAAAAAGGTCATAGAATAAAATTCATTAGGTTAAATTAATATCATGCATATCTATTGTTTCCTAGTTTTAATAATCATTCACATAAATTATTTTGTACGTAATGAAGAGTTTGATTTGAATATCAGACAATGCCCGCTTGATAATATTAATAATCATCAATGAATTATCTTATTTACTGAATAAATAACCACATAATGTATGTAGTATGAAATTCCTTAATAACTTTTATCTCTTCCTTTATAAGCCTAGATAAACCTTATCTAATTTTATCATTTCTATTTCTAAAAATGGGTATTTTTTGTTTAAATTAATTCTCAAGAATATTTTTCACCAAACAGATTTATTTATGATTGACGGCGTTATCAAGTACATTCTGCATTAAGAACTTCAGAGCTAAGAATTATTCCTTCACTTACAGCTATTGTATAATTGGTACACTAACAATTTAAATTGCTTTATTATATTTATAATTATGTAAAAGAACCATTTAATAATGATATTCACAACAAATTTAAACAAAAAACACCACTCATAGAACATATAATATAAGAACAAAGCACACATCTCCTTCTTGCACACGGATTTCCAGACTTTATATTAAGGCGTACTAGTTTCAGTTTTCAGATAATCGGGCGTAGGTTTAGGTTTTTTTTAGGTATAGCATAGGTCTTATATTAGTATTCGTCCGTAAATATTCATATTCGTAAAAAGAATACAAACTGATTCACAAAAGTTTATTTAACAAATAAAACGATATAAATTACATTAAATTTTCTTTAGAATAAAAAAATTGAAAATAAAGTTCAAAAATCCAAAATCAAAGGTTATCAATTTCACATGACAACAGCAATAGCAAGAAAACTGAAAATAAACACAAAATTCTGCAAATGAAAGGGTATCCATCAAAACTAAGAAATTTGGACATTTTGGTCAGTTATTTTTCAGTTGGAAGCATGTTGTTGTTTATTTGCTATCAGAGCATCAATGTTAGACCTAATGGTGCTAAACTTGATTCTTAAGTCTTCTTCAACACAGTGCTTTCGAGTGTCTTCGCAGATTATTTTTATTAATTGTAGATTGTGTTTATTCAACTCATAATTGATACATTCAATGATATTTTTTAAATAATTGGTACCCCTCATTGAATGTGTTAAAAGATAATTTCATCCATGTTTTTTTTTTTTTGGAGGGGGGTTCGTATACCATCTGGAATGTCCTTCCGTACCATCAGTGATACGCGTACCCTGCTCTAGTGCAACCAAGAACAGTTATATTTAATTTTAATAACAGTTTTATTTTTTTTTTAATGTTATCTATAAGATAAAAAAAAGTAATCGTCTTTCTTTTCAAACAACACTCGTAGCATACTCATTTTAATTATAATAGACAATAACAAAACTCACCCCTTCCTTAAGGACAGACGTTGATTTACCCAAAACAATGTTTAGTAGGCTGATAAGGAACATGAAAGATTTGGGAATGTAAATTAGTTAAGCAAAGAAATAAATTTAATCCTATTTTTAATATTAATCGCGTAAAATGTTACTAGTTGAGTTGAGCTGAGAAAATGTGAGGATTTTTGGCTGAAAAAAATATGAACTATTTAAACATACTGATGGGGCATGTAAGCACATAAGCGAGGCCCATCAGGTCCAGAAATACTTGGGAAGATGCTGTCAGGGAGGCATTGGACAATAGAGGAATGGATTGTAATAGACGCGGTGAGGCTGGAGCAAGATCGAGACTTGTGGATTAGGCTCTCTCTATATGCAGGCTCCTCACACTGCTCTGCGGTTGAAGAAGAAGACAATCTGGTACAAGAGAGTTGTGCCAAAACATGTAATCCGACCTTTTAGCAAATACATTTTTGCCGTGAAATTATCAGTTCTTTAGGGAATTCTTTGATTATAGACGGTTTATGAACAACAATAATAAGCAGCAGTCACATACGGTGGATAAATGTGGACCCTCAGCAATAAAAGTATCAACCTGCTTGACAGGTTTAAAAGAAGAATTTTGGGGAGAATTCTTCTGCTTTTAGGCCCTTATTTGAGAATGGTGATAGTTGACGTAGAAAAAACAGCGAACTGTTTTGGCTCTACAAGGAAGTCAGCATCACCTCGTATCAAAATACAAAGATTAAAATGTCTTGGCCCTGTTATGAGGATGAGTGAAGAAATAGTTGCCAATAAGTTGTACATGAACGTCCGTACCGGATGGTGTGCGCCCACGTGGTAAGCAGAAGGGCCGATGGAGGTATGGGGTAGGGCAAGATCTTCGGCAACTGAGGATCTCTGTTACCCATGCAAGAGATAGTGAGAAATAGTTGGCAGCTGTTGAGCAGACCATGGACAGCATCATGCGTCTATTGTGCCGATTGAAGAAGAATATTGTCCATTTTCAAGTTCACATAATCTGAGGGGGTCATTCTTGTCGAATTTTCTTTCTCTAATCAAGGATTATTTGCAGATCCCGGATTTTTAAGCAATTGCATAATTTGTTTGCATGTTTTTTTTAAACAGTCGACCAAATATTTTTACCAATATGTGTGCTCTGGTGCAATTAGTCAAATTTTATTTTGCATATTTGATGATAAATGCATATTTTGATAATTTCAATTGTGTTAAAAAAATAGAAATAAAACATTAAAATGCGATACTGAAGATGAAATTCCATATTACAAGCCTATGCCCATTTTCAATGAAAAAACAACAATGATACCTTTTATAAGCGACTTCATAGAATATGGATTTTTTTCGTTTCCCGCTTTCCGTCTCCCATTTTTTTAAATATAACAATCAGTTTCAATCTCAGTCTGTTGCATACTTTCGATTCAAGTTGTAATATTTATTAATATTTAAAATTCAAAAACCAAGTGCATCATTTTCTTCAAAAGCGTAATCTTAGACCGACCCTCTCAATATCAAAGATGAAACCGTTTTTACAACGGACGGAAAAGTAGTTTTTGCAAATATTGTTCAAAATATGTTTCAAGTGAAATAACATCACAGATTGATGAACATGTCAATACAGGTGAGCTCTATTGTCATCTTCCTATTCTAAGCCAAGGTTGTGCAAGGAGATGATATCACCGTCAGGTTTTCCCCCAATTATGGGTATCCACTTTATAGAGTATGTGCGAGCCCCAGGAGAGTCTCCCGACCCCTTAGGACCGATCCTTAATTTTTAGAATTTAATTTTAGTTAATTTTTTAGAAGTGTTTCTTATTATGTTTTTATCCATTAATATATATTTTTACAAGATTATTTATCGTTTCTTGTTTGTCACCTTATTTTTCAATTATTTTCACATGTTGGGTTATGAAAAAAATAGAAAACAAAATTATAAATCATTTTCGTTTAATTTTTAATCCCTTCTCTGATATATTTCATCGTTCGGAACATTTTGAGGGCACTTTAGTACCTGTATCTGAATATTTTAGCTGTTAATAGCATATTTTTAGATTGTTGGAGATTTTTTCCTCCATATTTTATGTTTATTTACTGCATATTTTAGAAATTTTTATTGCGTAAAAATCCGGGCTCTGATTATTAGCCTTCTTGTAAAAAATCATTGCAATATTATTTCTTCTATCGATGCAGATATGATATATTATTTTATTTATCATTTTTAATTTTCCACTTAAATTAAAATAAAATTCCTGTAACCTAGTAGTTATGACCGTCCTCCATCATTTTCTAGGCTGAAATGAAGTTTGAAGGAGTTATCTGTCTTCCAGAAAAATTATGAATACTTTCAAGAAACCCTTAGAAAAGAAATTTATTACTAGATTGTGAAAATGAAACAAATTCTGTATTTAATGCATATATTAGATTATAAATTATACTATACATCAAATTATAAACTATATTATAATATATATATATATATATATATATATATATATATAAATGTATGTAGGTATAAGTGTGTATTAATTGTAAATATTATTTATTTATTTTATTGTAATATATGAATATTTTAGTTAAATATTAAAAAATATTTAGTTACACCTTTTATTATTTTTCATTTATTAAAAAATAAGAAGTATCATTTATAACATTAAGTTATTGAAAATAGAGTAGCTAATGGTCTAGACTGTGAAAATTAATAGTTCATCTGTGTAATCCTAGGTCCAAGCTACACCGTAGACACGGCATGTTCTTCGAGCATGTATGCCGTGGAACAAGCATATAATGCTATTAGGGAAGGCTACTGCGACAGTGCTATAGCTGGAGGTTGCAATCTATGTCTTCATCCCTACGTCTCCTTGCAGTTCGCGAGGCTAGGGGTTCTATCAGCCGACGGCAAGTGCAAGGTTTTTGACGAACATGGTATTTTAATTCATAACCTTCATAAACTATTGTAGTGTTCAAAAAATCCCTCATTGTTAACTTCATATTGCTATTACAGCCAATGGCTACTGCAGATCTGAAACTATTGGTTGTATATTTTTACAAAAGAAAAGAAATGCACGACGAATTTATGCGACCATAATCCACGCCAAAACCAACTGCGATGGTTATAAGGAACAAGGGATCACTTATCCTTCGGGAGAGACTCAGCAGAAACTTTTAGAGCAATTTTATGAGGAATGTATAATTGATCCATCGACCATTGCTTGGATTGAGGCTCATGGTACAGGGACAAAGGTAATCACTTAACGCTATTGGATTATTAATAAAAAAAATGACTAGAACATATTTTGCGCGCGATGGACTCCAATAATAAGCAAATACGCTAAGAGATACGTTTTTATTTTAATTTTAAATATTTTTTATGCGGCATTTGCTGATATTAATAGGAGCTGGGTTAGCTCAGTAGGTTTACATTGTAAACATTTTATTAATGAAACCGTCATGATGACGGATACATTAAAATGCTTGATTCTTTTCAATGAAAAAATTTATTAAAAATACATGTATATATAAATATAAAAAAAAAAAATATATATATATGTATGTATATATATATATATATATATATATATATATATATATATATATATATATATATATATATATATATATATATATATATATATATATATATGTATTTTTATATTTATATTTTATATAAGAATGTTTGTGATTCCGTAATAGTCCTGGAAACGGCCTGCTAATAATTGACTGACATAAAGCGAAAATTATTTGGAGACCTCTATGATAACCGAGTCTTTCAGTTATAAAAATATAAGAAAATACTGAAAAATGACTCCCAGTTCATAAGGTCTGTAAATTTTTTGAAATCAAAATTAATTAATATAAATCTGCTTTCTGTTCGTAAGCGTTACAATTATAAACTTGCAACATAAATATTTTCACGCGGATCGAATTCGTCTAACTGTAAAAAACAAACTGTACAAAAGAAAAAAAAATTCTGTTTTATTAAATATCAAGTAAGTGAGATACGTTAACTCTTTCTTTCTCGAGTTGGTTCTTTTTCTTTTTCATTTTCAAATAGATATTATTTATTATATGGTAATAATTTGTGTTCCCTTTTCATTGTACAGGAACAAATTCGAAATCAATTATAACCATATTATTTCAATGCATTAATTATAATTTATTTACTTAACTTAATTTTTATTTTCTTGGTTATTTACTTATTTTTTTATTATTTAAATTGTCTATATATTCATTTTTACTAGTAATGTACATTTTTTTTTCTTTTTATATGATATTTATGATTTTTATTTTATTTCTTTGTTTTTTTTTGTTCATTTTTTTCGTTTATCTTGTATATATGGTATGAACGGATTCTCATAGCCCTAATATCTATTGCCCTTGAGTGTGGCAGCTTGCATTATTTTTCAAATTAAAAAAAATAATAAAAAAAATTATAATTTATACAACCTAATTGATCGAAGAAAGCAAACAAAAATATAGTCTATTTTTATAGGACTTGGCCATATAAAGTCACTCAAAATTTTTAGCTTCAGGACACCGGCTTCTGTCCTATAAGTATGGTGTCCAAATGGAAACCTAAAATTCCTCACAATTCATTACCAACTTTGCTTGTCAAAAGTTACAGAATATAAATATATTCTTTTTTTTTTAATAAACATATTGTTGACAGGTCGGTGATCCAGCAGAAGTAACAGCATTGTATAACGTATTTTGCAAAAACAGGAATACTCCATTAAAAATCGGCTCAGTAAAATCTAACCTTGGGCATTCTGAACCTTCATCGGGGATATGCTCTATTGCAAAAGTGATCCTTGCCATGGAAAAAGGTTTGATTCCGCCCAATATCCACTTCAATATTCCAAGATCTGACATAGAATACTTACATACAGGAGAAATTCAGGTATTTCCGATAACGACATAGCCTTCATCCACTCTTCTCGAGAATAGGGATTAATTATTACATTTATGATTTATTAATTATAATTTATAAACCAATTTATTTATGATTAAATAGATTGTGACAGAACCGACGCCCTGGGAAGGAGGCCAGGTTGGTATCAATTCCTTCGGTTTCGGTGGTGCCAATTGCCACGTTCTCCTTGAATGGAATCCGAAGACAAAGAAGAATGGAGGATTGCCAGAAGATGATATCCCCAGGTTGGTTAATATATCCGGTCGTACGGTCGAAGCAATTGATTATATTTTTAAATATGTAAGTATATACATAATAATATGATATACGGTAAAAAAAAAATAATAAAAAATTTGTGCTCTAATTTTATTGATTCATTTTAATTTTTAGTTAGAAGAAAATAATATTGATAAAGAACTGATTAAATTGTTCCATGATATAAATAAAGAGGATATTCACAGTAATTTATACAGAGGTTTCATTATACTGACAAAAGATAAGTCATTTTCGCGAAGACTTGTTGAGGTAAAGAAAATTCATCATATTCTGATTAGATAGGCTCGTTACCTTATTTAACTAATTTTGTTTTATTGTATCTTTACAGAATTGTGGCATGAAGAAAAATTTGTATGTGCAGTTTCCGGTACTTTTTACCAATTGGAAACCATTTGACAAAAGCATTTTCCAGTTTCCAGTTTTCCATCAATCCTTATTGAAGATGAGCCAGGCCGTGTCCATTGATATACCTTACCTCATAACTGATTCAAGCAATTCTATGACGAATCCAATTGATTATTTTGTGGCAGTAGTTGCAACACAGGTATCCAATTATTAGTAATCGTAGAATACTAAACCTCAATTCATGTATCTTAGTACTAAACCATCACCGTATTTTGGACTACCAGAGCCAAAATATCAATTTAGATCATTAATTATATTTCAGGAATACAAATTTAAAAACACTATTTCAAAATTGAATTTTCTTTATATTTCACATAAAATTTCATTTTATTACATTACATTTTCTCTTTACCAGAGCCAAAATATCAATTCAGAGAATATTACAGGAAATAATAAGAACAAATAATGATCAAATTAACATTTACATTGTATAAATATTTATATATATACACACACACACACACACACACACACACACACACATATATATATATATATATATATATATATATATATATATATATATATATATATAAAACTTAAGAGCTTCGACGCACGAAACATAAAAAAAAAGAGGAAATGGGGAGATAGAGTACTCACATGAAGGCTGGTTAAACACTAACTTTATTCAGATTCTAATCCTCTATATATACAATTTACAATGTTTATAATGCTAGTTTGGAATTAGTGGCTATACTAATGTAAGTCCCAACTTAACTCCCCCCTGCCAGTTTACGAACATCCTCGTAAACTAAAAACAAAACAAACAATAACAAAAACAAAACAAAAACCAAACTGCAAATAACCAAAAATTACAACTTAATCTATATATAAAAATTAACATAATATTAACTTAATCTACTTCACATAGTATACAAAGTATAACCTAAGGCACTTCCTCAAAACTCTATATACAAAAACTAAAAATACATGTTTTTCTTCCAGAAAACGTATAATACAAATAAATACACTTTTATGGTCTGGGTTCCCCCACTGGAACCTTAAGCTGCTCGATATGCACAGTCCTCCGTTTCCTGGGCTCCTCCAGACTCTGAATCGTGACGAGATTGTGCTCCCTAATCGTAATCACTATGAATGGGCCCTCATACCTCAGAACTTCCTTTGCGCGATTCGACACAATTTTCCTGTAAACGATAGTGCCTATTTTCATATTACCCATAATATCCTTTACACCCTCGTTCTCCCGCGCTACTCTCTTACTCTTTTCCGCTACCATTCGCCCATGCGCTTTCCCCCACATTCTCTCGATTTCTACTCTATTCGCGGCTAGTTTTTCCGCCATGTCCTCATCCACAGTCGTATCTCGCTCGTCCCTCCTTCGTGCGCGTAAACCAAAAAGGGCCTCGAAAGGGGAAAACCCAGTAGCCATGTGTATAGAATGGTTATACGCTGCTATGGCTCGGGGCATCGCCTCATCTGCTTCCAACCCCTTGTCTGCGTGGAATACTCGGAGATGTTCACCCAGGGTATTATGGAGCCGTTCGATCCCCCCCCCCCCTACTTTTGGGATGTCCGGCCGTATTCCAGTGCCACGAAATTCCTAGCCTTTTCGTCTCTTGTCGTAACTGGGCGTTGTCGAATTCCCTGCCCCCGTCCGAGGAGATCGTATCTGGCACCCCATAAAACTGGAACCATGTTTGGAGGGCGCTGCAAACCGATGCTGCCGATTTTTCCTTCACGGGGTGGGCCATCGCTATCTTGCTAAAGGTGTTCACTACTGTCATCCATTTAAACCCTCTCCACGTAAAGGTATCAACTTGGTGGTCCGTAGGTGTCCTCGTCTCTGTTTGTAGTCCTACGGGGAGGGGGGGTGCCGGTCATACTTAGCCGTGTGGCAAATATGGCAGCTCCTCATTACCTCTTCTACCGTTTTCCGCATCCCTACCCAATAATACCTTCTTTTCAAGGCCGCCAACGTCTCGTTGATTCCCCGGTGGTTTGTCTTCCCTTGATGGTATGTAATCGTTACCTCTTTTTGCTGTTCGTAATCGCGAATAGTCTCCACGATAGAGCGGCAACGAATAAAAGTCCTGTCTATCCCTATTTTTTCAGTCCTCCATAAGACACGGATCTTTTCCCACACCGCCGCGTTGCCGACATATAAATAATGGGTCGCGCCAACCATGGATGCGTCCTTTAATACTCGGCAGATTTGCTCCTCCTTGACTCCCGGTTGGGACCAAATAGTGACGATGGTATGCCTATCATATTTGGAAAAGTCCATTTTTACAAGCCCCGTAGTCCTTGTTTTCCAGATGACCTGTCGAGTCTTGTCGTTAATTATCTCGTCAAGTTCCTCCATCTCTGCTGGTCTCTCGTCCCCTGACTCGTCATCCGAGGGGTCCCCATTGCCTTGGCGGTCAGCCCCGCGTTCTCCTTCCCCGTCTGGCGTCCATTCCCGCACGAACCTTTGTAGGTCTCCCGATGCTTCACCCACCAGTGTCTCCATCATGTTTACCTGTAACGCGCGAGATAACCAGTCAGCTACGACATTCTCCTTTCCCGGTTTGTACACTACTTCAAGATTGTACTGACTCAGAATCTCCTTCCACCGCGTGACTCTAGCCGAGGACTCTTTCAAATTGCCCACCCACAACAGAGGACGATGATCTGTGTGCACTTTAAACCTTCTTCCGAATACATACGGCCGAAAGTGTTGCACTGCCCCTACAACCCCTAACAATTCTCGTTCAAGTGCGCTATACCGGGACTCCGCGTCCGTAAGCCTCCCGCTCGCATATGCCACGGGCCTTTCCTCCCTCTCGCCTTCCTGCGATAAAACCGCCCCCAGTGCATATTCACTGGCATCCGTAGTGATTGAAAATGGTCTGGAAAAATCTGGAAATGCGAGGACTGGTTCCGTTTGTAACCGCAACATACACTTCCTGATATTCGCCTCGATCTCTGGCGTAATCTTAACCGTGCGTCCCTTCCTCAAAAGTTCGTTCAAAGGTACCAGGTTGTCAGCCATCTCCGGAACAAATCGCCGGTAGTAATTGAGGGTTCCTAACAATCTCCTGATCCCCTTCACATCACTCGGCATTGCCATTTTCCCGATTGCTTCTACTTTCTTTCCATCTGGCCGTACCCCATCCGCCGAAATCACGTGTCCAAGAAAATTAATCTGCGTTTGACCCAATATCGATTTTTCCTTCGATAGTTTCAGCCCAAACTGTCGTATTCTAGTGAATACCTGTCGCAGATCCTCTATATGGTTTGTCTCTGTCTTACTAAAAACCAAGAGATCATCCATGTACACTTGGCACATATTTTCATCCAGACCACGCAAAAATTCGTCCATCAGTCTTTGGAACGTTATGGGTGCATTCTTTAAGCCAAACGGCATACGGGTAAATTCATAGTGCCCCCTTTCGAAAGTAAACGCTGTTTTGGCTTGATCTCTGGGGTGCATGCGAATTTGATGATATCCTGATTTCAGATCAAGTGTGCTAAACACCGATGCTCCACCCAGTCGGTCCAAGATGTCCTCCAACCTAGGAATGGGGTACTTCTCATCTAGCGTGTTTTCATTTAATTGCCGGAAGTCTACAACTACCCTATAGCGCTCCTTTGTTTCCCCGTCGACGGGTTTCTTCTTGACTGCCCATAGTGGACTATTAAAGGGCGAAGTACTATCCACGATGATCCTCTGACGCTTTAGCTCCTCGATTTCCTCACGAATGTGTCCCCTCAATGCTTGTGGGTACCTCCGCTCTTTCACGTAGGTAACCTTGTCGGATTTCAAATTGATTTCGTGGAGAGTCTCTCCCGTCGCGCTCAGTGGATCTCCCTCGCGAAAAAAAATATCCGTGAATTCCTCCCTCACGCTTTGTCTCCAATCTGCACCCTTGGTGATTACCCCAACACACCTAACACTCCCCTTCGCGTCTTGCGACGTTTCGTACCTCTTTTTCCCAATCCTAATTACCCATTGACCTCCTGAACTACGGATCTTCGCCCCTAATTTGCTAAACAAATCGCATCCCAAAATTCTCCCATACTCGCGCGGCATAATTTCCACAACATGCAGCGTCATCACCCCTTCCTTCATTCCCCACTTCTCTAAGGGTAAGTCAACTTCCCCCTCTATCGTACAGGGCCCACTCAAAGTGACTACTTTACATTGATATGGTCTCACATCTGGCTTACTCTTTCCTTTAAATAACAACTCCAAGTTATCCCTACCCACTAATGTACAGGAACTTCCTGTGTCTACCAAACACTTCCACCCTTTACAAAACTCTATAACAGGCAACCGATCACACTTCTTTACAACACTGTTTACACAAAGAAGGTTGCCCCTCCGTTCAAACGATCCTCATTCTCTCTTTACCTGCTCTGTTCGCCGCTTACGCCGTTTACGCTGCACTCCGTTGCTTGCTCCTTCCTCCGGGGGTTCCCCTGCCGCCGGGTTCGCTGCTCTCCGTCTCGGACCCTGAAGTCTCTGAAGATCTGGCCGATTCCGATGGTATTCTGCTCCTCCGCCACATTCGTTGAGCGTTGATCTCCATTGGTTCTCCTCGGTCGTGTTCTCTGCGCCGTATATATGGGCATTGTCTGGCCATATGTCCCTCGTTATGGCATTCAAAACACCGCGAACACTGAGCTACCAAGTGCCCTGTCTTGCCACATTCATGGCATTTCCTTTCATCTCTTCTGCCATTCTTCCTGTCCACAAATTGCCTTCTTTCTCTCGGTAATTTCTCTTTTCTCCCAAACTCTCCCTCTCTCCTTTTTCCCAGATCCTGTCTTACTCTATTCCTTCCTGCCTCGTTTCTTCGGTAAGACACCCTACTCCACCCTGGTTCAAACTCCTCTCTCTCTTCCTCGTCTCGTGCACTCGCGTCCACCATTTCCTGTGCACATTCTATAAATGATTTATCTCTGGGTAGACCGTCCTTCCTCCCCGTATCCCTGGCTAACTGTACCTTCAGTACCGTGGTCATAAATATCATCCACGCCTCGACTGCACTTGTGTCCATTACCTCTCGCAACTTCTCGTTTATCCTATTTAGCTACACGAGGAGACCTGCAGCGTACTGACCGTTTGTCTGATTCGTTCTCTTCATGTCTCGGAACATTTTAAGCATATCTTCTTCTGGGGCCCATCGCCCCCCTCCATAGGCTTTCTTCAGTCTTTCCTTAATTACCTGCCACGCGGTATCCTCATCCGCTTGAATCAGGTTTAGGACGCTCCTTCTGACCCGCCGTGCTAGGGCCACCCGTAACCTTTTGGCATCTGATTCTTCTAGGAGATCTACTGCTACCTGGGATTGTATGCTGTTCATAATCCCGTCCCCGCCTTTGAGAAAATGATTTAACTCCCCCACATCTCCGTTAAATTTCTCTAAGTCGGAAATTTCTCTTCGGATATCTTGTGCATTTGCCTTTTTCAGCTTCATTTTTTCTAGTTCGTTCGTCTCCTGTGCGATTCTATTCGCCTCCTGCGCAGCTAAGTCCGCCCGCGCCATTGTTAGAGTTGCTGATGACAATGGCGGGAATTCGGGATTCACCGATTCTGGCTGTGAAGGCTCCAGCGTTAACGTTGCTGGCCTAAGGATCTCTCTTTGTCCTTGTTCATTCATGTTTTTTTTTTTTTTTTTTTTTTTTTAAAATGAGAAAAAATAGAAATAAAAATTTATAAGTAACAAAATCAAAATATTCTTCCGTAAGAAAAAAATGGAAAAGAAAAAATAATTCTCACTGCGAACTGCTAAAAAAGATCCCGGGTTTCGGCACCACTTAAGAGCTTCGACGCACGAAACATAAAAAAAAAGAGGAAATGGGGAGATAAAGTACTCACATGAAGGCTGGCTAAACACTAACTTTATTCAGATTCTAATCCTCTATATATACCATTTACAATGCTTATAATGCTAGTTTGGAATTAGTGGCTATACTAATGTAAGTCCCAACTTAACTTATATATATATATATATATATATATATATATATATATATATATATATATATATACGAGTAAATATCCTCTTGATGTATATAAACCATAGGTGAAGAATAACTTTATTGTTTTGCATTCATAAGTGCCCTTAATTCAAAAGTGTACAAATAATATTAATAACATTTGTATTGCAGATTGCTTTATACGACCTTTTGACTTCCATTAATATTTCTGTCAATGGGTACTTCGGGATGTTTTTAGGAATCTTGGTCTGCGCATATGTTGATGGAAGCTGTACGGCGGAGGAGGCTATCCGGGCCACACACGATATTGCTGTTTGTGTAGGTTAGTAAATTACCTTTAAAACAGAATAGAAAAATAATGCATATAATTATGTTATAGCCTCTTGTACTTGTGACGCGGAACCGCACTCATAAGCTGTACTAAAAAAAGTTTGTAATAAAATATTGTAATAAATGTCTTGAACGGTTTAATTTTTCTTATTCACCTTCTAGGCAGTGGCGTTTTCTGGATAGTGGCCTCGGGGATTCACAAAAATAATCTTCATAGAAACTAATTCAAAACTATGACGTAAAATACCCGTCACAAGTAGAGATGCCTTCAGTTTTGTGATTTTACTACTCCGGTTAAGTCAGTGAAAAGGCAGTTTCCAAACAACTATAAGGGGCTAATAGGTTAGTTTTAATTGTACACAGCATCATTTTCTTTGGGAAACAAAGAGTAATCTATTTCTTTTAACAAGTTCATTGATACTGTGAAAATTAATAATACATGAATTAGAAATTAAATTAATTTTTGTACGCTAAATTTGCTGTTGTAAAATTTAACACCCTGTTGTAAAAACTTATACCTACCCGAGTGTCGAGCTATTTTGTTCACAAATTCTGTGTGCACAAGTTGGGATATATAGCTGGCCATGATATCTCAGCTGTTTTTCATCAGATCCATCAGTTAATTTATGTTCAATAAATTATTAAACATAATTTTAAGCGAAAAAATTAAGTGTACGAATGCTTATTTTGACCACTGTAGATACTGAAAGTAGCAGTGACGAAAATTATTTTGATTCAGATTAAATAACATCATTGTAAATTGTATAACACCGATGAAATTGTGCTTAAAAAATTTTGTCTCATAATTTTCTTCATCTTTTTTTTTTTGACATGATTTTCATGTTTAATTAAAAAATATAAGGTACGATATATAGCCAAATAAAATTTGATAAAAGAGGAGCCAAATAAAATTAATAATATTTAGATAAAAATATTTTAAAATTGATTTTTGACATCAAAACAAATATAGAATCATAAATAAATATAGATATAATAAACTAATAATGCTTCTTGTAGACTTGAAAATGGCTCAGAAACGTTGACGATAGCCGAAATTGTTTGAATAAAAGATATATTGGTGTCCAATTGGCCTTTTTTAACATTTAACTTTAATATATATTGTGGCACCATATTTTACTAACACTATTAGAAGAATTTTAAACTGTATATTTGGTCTCTGTATATTTATGTATTATTTTGCGAAAATTTGTGTATTTTAATGTTAAATTGTTTTAATAAAATAACTAATCTTTTTAAATAGCTGATCTTGGTTGTATTGTAAAAAACACTACTGAAATCCCGTAGTTTACATTATTCATATCATTAGTACTCATACGATTTCAAAATGTTCATAATCAGGATGGCATTACCTATAAGAATCCACGATGAATAGATTTTTTTCCAACACTCCTCTGTTGTACTTTTATACTTTTATTTTACAGAATGATACTTTTTATTTGCTTACGTAATTTTACGAGTAATTCCTAATAAATTATGATGTGTATTAGGTATATTAATATCTATTCTACTTATTTTAAAATCAATAATTAATAAAAGTAAATTTCAAGGAAATTTTATCTCCCAAGAAAGAGACTATTCTTAAGAATATTATACTATTATTACTCTATTAACTTGAATTAACCTTGTTAACATTTTGTATTTATTTATGTATATTTCATATTATTTTTATCCATATCTTTTTATTTAGCTATTATTTCGTGTACTGTTTTTGATGCTTAGGTGTGCGTTTCTAAAATGTAAACATTTGATTAGTTTTCGATTTTTTTTTGTTCTGCATCTATAAAAAAAGAGAAGGCGTTATTTTAAGTTATGAAATAGTTGAGATTCACCGGAAAAGAGAAATAAGGGATGGATTAGAGAGTAATAGAAGGTCTATAGCAAACAAAGGGAAAAGAAAAGAAAAAAGAAACAGATATAATATGGGTTATGTAGTGATAATTATAATGTGTTTAGAGCTAAAATGAAAGGAAAAAAAGTATATTATGTATAATATTATTTTTATTATTTTACTATAGATTGATTAGTATGCTGTGTATGTAGCAACCCAAGCTATTTGGACAGCATTGCTGTAAATAAAGCATTTCTCTCTCCGTAGTTTGGTTATGATACGAAATAAACCTTCTTCTCATCTACCGGTAACGCCGAAGTAACACCAATTTGCTGCGCAAATTCTTCGACTTATATCTTGACTGAGATCATGCCTTTAATTAACTACAGATCCTAGGTAGACAAAACTCTCCACTCGTTGGAACCTGTATTTTCCAACATTAAATTACTCATCCAAGTTTTCTCCACCATCAGCCCGCATGTATTTAGTTTTGGCCTCGTTTATTACTAGACCGAATTTTCTGGCTGCCCTCTCAAAATTCATGAAGGCTTCTCGTAGGGAACGGTCGAATCCAGCAACCGTGTCGATCTCATCGGCATATTCCAGTAATCCAACCACTCGATTGAAGATGATCTCACCAATCTGGATTTGGGTTTCCCTGATGGCCATTGCTTGTGCTAGATTAAATAACAGGCAAGCCAGTGCATCCCTCACGCCAGCATCCGTTTCGAACTCTTAGAAAGGTCTAGGCCTATTCGCATATGGCATTTCGTGATTCTCATTGTCATTTTCACCAGCCGGATCAGTTTCCTGGGTACACCCAGCATTTCTAGGGCATGGTATAATTCCTCTCTGTCGAAACTGTCATAAACTGCCTTTAGGTCGACGAAAAGATGATGCCTGACCATTTTATATTCGAAACTCTTCTCCAATATCATCCTCAGGGAAAATATTCGGTCTATAGTGGAGCGACCCTTTCAGAAGTCAGCCTGATATTTACCCAATAGTCTCTCAGCACACGGCATAATATTCTTAAAAAGTGTTTCCGACAGGATCTTATAGGCAGTTGGTAGGAGCGAGATACCTCGGTAATTCCCACATTCAGTCATATCGCCTTTTTTATCAAAAGAATAATAGCCTTATTGCAGTCCTCTGGTATACTTTCTTCTATCCAGATAGAGAGTATGAGATCATATAAGGCCTTTCGCTATTCTTCACGACTATATTTAATCAGTTCTGCTTGTATTCCATCCAGGCCTGGAGATTTATTGTTTTTCAGGTTCTGAAGAGCTTCCCCGAACTCCTCTTAATCAGGTTGTGGCAAATCTTCGTCATTTTCACTTCCCTATCTCTTCTGGATCCCTTGGTCAGTAGGCTACGGAAGTAATCCGTCCACATCTTCAGAATATTCTCCCTTTGTGTGAGCAGAACACCATCTGATGATCTGCAGGAAGTAGTTCTTGGAGCAAAATCCTTCCTGTCATCATTTATACTTTGGAATAATAATCTTATGTCATTGGAACATCGAAGTCCTTTTATTTCTTCAAGATTCTTCTTTTACCAATTCCTCTTCTTCCGTCTGTGAATCTTCTTCTCCTCCCTCGATATAACTCGACTGATAGTCTAGTGTGCCTCGAATATCAAATGGTCACGCATAATCTTTTCGTCCACCTAAAGGCAGCTTATGACAGTGTCAACGAGAGGAATTATACCATGCCATAGAAGTGCTGGGTGTACCCGGGAAGCTGATCCGACTGGTGAAAATGACAATGAGAAGCACGAAATGCCTTGTGCGAATAGCCCTAGACGTTTCTAAGAGTTCGAAACAGATGCTGGCATTAGACAGGGGGATGCACTGGCTTGCCAGTTATTTAATCATTTTCTAAAAGCATCTTTTTTTGGTGATGATGGCCTCTAAACATTCCTGATCAAACCTCGTAGGTCGTATTTCTTTTCGTTTGAATCCTAAGGTTCTTCTTGCCACCATAGCTTGTACGCAGGCTGACCGTTGTTCATCGATACTTGCCCGTTCCTTCTACAGTTCAGCCTTCAGCCTGCAATCAAGTTCTCGCTGATGTGGCCAATGCTTCCTGACATCGTACTTCCACTGTATTTGATGCCCACAGTATCCTTTCAAGGTAATTCTGGGTCTAATTCTTGCAAGTACTAGTGGTCAGTTTCAATATTTGGGTCTCGATGAGATCTTACATCTAGCAAGCTTGATCTATGGCATTAGTCAATAAGCAGGTGGTCAATCTGGTTATTGACTATACCATTACATGACCTCCACACTATTTTATGGATATTCTTTCTCGGGAAGAAAGTACTTCCAATTATCAATCCATTGCATGTTGTTAAGCTTATTAGTCTGTGACCATTGTCGTTGGATTCGGTGTATAAGCTATGGCTTCCAGTGATTGTATGATAGGCTTCTTCTCTTCCCACTTGGGCATTAAAGTTCCCAAATATGATGTGTGCATGCTTTGGGTAGGTATCAAGTGCTTTAGTAAGATCCTCATAGAACATTTCTTCATCCTCCTCTTCAGATGTCTCAGTTGGAGCATGTCCGTTAATCAGGGAATAGTTGCAGAATCTGCTCTTAATCCTAACTTTACACAATCGGGGGTTGATAGGGAGGAACTCCAGGACCAGTCTCCTTGCATGTCCCGTTATAATAAACCCTGTGCCTGAAACATGCTTGCGTTGGTGGCTACTATAATAAATCTTCTTTCACTTATGCCATTGCCGGTCCACTGAACTTCTTGGACAGCGATGTCAACTTCAAGATGGTCCAGTTCTGGAAGAAGCGCCCGAAGGGCTCCTAATCTATTTAATGATAATGTAATAAGAATATAATAAATCTCGGTGTTCTCAGGCCGGGAGGTGCGAAGGTCCAGGAATAAAGAATTGACGTAGCAATTCCTTAGTTTGGTGCTAGGTTAGGCATGAGGATCGGTGATCCGATGTGGACGAGGCCTTACCTAGTACGCACTTACCTCTTAATACAGGGGCAGGAGTGTACTAAGTTGAATTATCAATCTCATCAAATGGACGTGGGCTTGAATGTAAATTTAAACATAATCGTCTAAGACACATTTTTTTAAAAAAGAGGAAAAATCTATCTTCAAAAATAAATATTATACAGTCATGGAAACTGAAATTTTGTAAAATCTAGTGCCCACTAACCCCATATTACCTTATTATATTTTCTAATTTCAGCTTCAAAATATTTTTGGACCCTTAGGACAGGGGTGAGGTCATGACGGCAGAGCACCTTGGGGTGTGGATCCCAGAGTTTCCGGTTTGAAACATTGTGGGTTCGATTTCATGAGTTCAACTGGTTTTATATATTTTGTTCAACTCGATTTCATATAATATTTGTTTCATGGTGATCCCGAGAAATGAATCTTGACATTTCCACTTTTTGTTAGTACGCGGCGACGACCTAAAGGTAGCCGTCATGGGTTAGCAAAAAGGACCACAAAGCCCACTTGCCGGACTAGTTCCCCCACCAATACCAATATCAGAAGTACTAGGATAACGTCTACGCTACAGTCTATCATAGCTATCATAGGTGGGGAACCTTTTTACTATTGGAGGCTGCATTTAAATTAAGATGTAAGAAAGGAGGCCGCTATGATTTTTTATATTTCACTGTTGGTATGCATATTTGCTTAAACAAACACACATTATATATTTATTTTTTTATTTGGCTCTACCATTTTCAATTTTCCGACTTTTCATTCTACTTTCCTCTTATATCTAGTGAACGGTGATGGATTTTCGCGGTTGGAACGTTTTCCCGGATATTTAAGGGTAGACTAGAATAAAAATGAGAGCGAATATTTTCCGACTTATCATTCACTTTGTCTCTTAAATCTTGTGAACGGTTGAAGGAAATGCAAATGAAAAGTCGGACAATCTTTTACAATCGTTTTCCTTCAAGTCTGCCTCTAAATACATTTAGAACATCATTTGACCGGCGAAAATCCATTCCCCGTTTACGATATATAAGAGGAAAAGCGAATGAAAAGTTGGAATATTTTCACACACTTTTTTTTTTTTAGTATACCCCTAAAAAGCCTGGAAATTTTCCACAAGATATAAGAGGAAAATTGAATGAAACACATTTATTCAGTTCTTTATTGTATTCTTAAAAGGTAAAATCTGAGAAGCTACGGCAGTTCTCGGAGACTACTTGTGGCTTCGAAGCCGCAGGTTCCCCACCTATGGTCTATATATTGTAGGCATTGGAATAACGAAGCTCTCCAAATAATTTTAGCTCAATTTGGACAGTTTTGCATGCCGATTAAAACTATTCGTAGAATATTGACTTGATATGAATAAAACCTTCTTTTTTTTTTACTATTCATTTTATCATTACGTGTCCGTTTTCCAGAGCAATCAGCCGAAAAAAGACATCAAAATGCTATCACATCAAACTTATGGCTGTTATCCAAGTGCTTAGTTTCATCTAAATCAATAATAATGGAGTCCCTCAAGAAGGTAAGCTTGATATCTTATTTATTGCATTAGTCCAACAAACGAAGCACTTTAAAAACGCAAAAGTCAGATAGTTTTGATTTTTATATATGTTTTTTGAGTTTAGATTGAAAATAAAAACTAAATTTGTGATCTTGACAGACGGTCAACTTGATAGACCCTAAAATTTTCGTTCATTTTTTATTTCATGCTCAATATCTTGGAAACTATGTACCGCACGAAAAATATTATTCATAACTTTTTTAGGGAATAGGAAATGTGCAAAAATTAAATTCCTATTAGAGCTGCGTTCTTTGAATTGTACCCGTGATACAAATACAGAACAGATTTTTTCCCGGAAAAACTAGAGTTCACCACTGCGTGAATTTATTTTGGCAAATGTAATGGAGACTGCCATTTCTAGGAAGGAGATTATTATTACTACTTCCAAGTAAATTTAACTAACTTCATTTTGAGCACTTATAGATGTCTGTATATCTAATAGCTCCTAAAATATCAAACTTCTCTCAAGATGATTCATTTTCGTCGAATGCAGCATAATGTCATAATCATGTAAAAAAAATTTGTTGCCACTCTGGAGTGATATAAATGCCTCATATAAATCATATTTCACAAATTGAATTGATAATCTACTGTTAATAATTAAATCATAGTTATTAATTAATTCAATCAATCAAATTTAATAATTATGGCATATTGTTTATGAAGTAGATAATTAAAAACAAGACTGTGTTTAAGAACAAAACATTGTATTTAGAAAACAAATTAATAAAATGTAACAGATTTCATTAATATTAAACCTACATAGAAATAAAACAGAGTAATATAAAGTTGGAAGCTGAACAATTTCTCAACTATTGTGGCTTTGTAGTACCTGGTTGGTATATTTCAATATGATTTAATTATTAACAGTTGATTATCAATTCAGCTAGTGGAGTATGATTTATATCAGGTATTGTTATCACTCCAGAGGAGCAAAAAAAATATTTCTTACGATTTTGACATTATGCTACAATCGTCGAAAATGTTATTCATCTTGAGAAACGTTTGATATCTCAAGAACTATTTGATATACAGACGTATATTAGTGCTCAAAATGAAGCTAGTAAAAGTCCCTTCAAAGCAGTTAATACTGGTTTTCATTGTAGGAATAGTAAATGTGATACTGCTCTAGAGTGATAAACATACCTAATATTAATCATACTTCACTAACTGGATTGATAATCAACTGTTACTAATCAAATCATATTAAAATAGACTAACTAGACACACCAAAGCAACAAAAGCTGTGAATTGGTTCACTTTCCAACTTTATATTTTTCTGTTTTATTTGTATTATATAGACTTAATTCCAAAATAATGCGTTAACAGAATAATAATTTATTTTGTAAATAAAATATTTTGATCTTTTAGCACAGTCATGCTATTAATTATCTATTTTATGAACAATATGACTTAATTATTCACTATGATTAATTAAATTAATTATTAATTATGATTTAATTATTAGCAGTTGATTATCAATTCAGTTTGTGAAATATGACGAGTATTATGTATTTTTATCACTCCAAAGCCGCATGAATAATATTTTTACACAAGTATGCTATTTTCTTGCATTCTTCGAAAATGAGTCATCTTGAAAAAAATTTGATACTTCAGGGACTATTAGACATACAGACTAGGGTTGGAATATCGACGCGCGATATATCGATATATCGGAGTTGAAAAACCGATATATTATATCGATATCTTAACATCCGATATATCGATGATATCGATATTTTACAACGATATATCGATCACACCATATGCTAAACTATATTACAATAGAATCTCGGCAATTCATATCCCAGTAATTTATATAGATTTTCTGGTCTCTTGAAAGTCTCCCTTTATTTCGTATAAAAACACTGCAATCCGGTTCCCACGATAATTCGTATTTATTTTCGTCTTCCGAGTAATGTAAACGCCTTACTATTCGAATTTTCAAATAAAAAATATGGTTAACTCTTAATCTTTTCAAGAGGAGAGGTGAGTGAGTGAGAGAGGTATCGTTTCTATGAATTTCGGTCGGTTTACACTTTTTTTTTTTCTGTTCAGTTCTCTTTAAATGAAATTGTAAAAAAATCTGTAACTATACTGTTAGCCGACAACACTGATTGATCTGAAAAATTAATTTCACTCATGACTGGCAAATCCGTGAATGCAAGGTGCTTTATAAACAAAAACTTTACCGAGCGCCAATCGTGCAAACACAAAAGCATGTATCATAAGTGAAATTTTCAATGGGTACAGATAAAACAGTGAAAATTTTCAACTGTTTAATGATAATTGTACGGCCCACAACAGTACCACATCACTCAGCGATGTTTATCTTCTGTTTTTGCCTCCCAGCACAACCTCTAAGCTGCAATCTCTTGTCCATAATTAAACGAATTTAGACATTTAACGCAAGTAAGTAGTGATGCAACTCTTAGAAAGCATCAAGGATGGGAATCACCTACCTCAAAATTAAGAACTCCCATGACTTTTCGAAATTTCGCCTATTTTGACGAAGGTTTAACATTAGCTTGCATCCTAACTGACGAGGAAATTTTGACTCTGTAAAAAAAGGAAATGAAGAAGAAATTGAAGTGCCGACAATTAGTTCTAAAATGGCGAAATAATACATCTACAACGTGTGTCATTTCTTAGCAAAATCGGATGTTTGTGTAAAGTCTTCAAAATAAAAATATGTTATAATATTTTTTTTTTCTTTGAAGTATAATTCTTTTCTATCTTTTTTTTATAATGATTCATGGCTAATATAAATATTGTTTTATAAATAATAATCATTATATTATTTCATAACCTTCTTCAGAGTTTAATAATATTAATAGTATTTAATAATTGTCATTTGATGCACTTTCTTTGCTTTTTCATCAATATCCTTTTGATATATCGATATATTGATATTTTTCTAGCGATTATCGATGGATATAAATATTTAGTTTTACGATATATCAAAATATCGAATATCGATATTTTTCTTTCGATGTTCCAACCCTAATATAGACGTCAATTAATGCTCAAAATTAAGCTAGTTAAATTCACATTAAATAATCTTATAGGAATAGCAGTTTCCATTGTATTTGTCAAAAAAAAGTCACAGAATGGAGAACTCTCGTTTTCCTAAATAATGCTGGAATAGATTTTTAATGCCAATCCAAACCCGTTTATTTGCTTCATTTCTTGGAATGCATAGTAACCTGGTAACACTCCTAAATGGAAGAAATTACAAACTAAAATTCTGGTACGGAAAGCTGTAAATAGAATAGTAAAAAATATAATTGATACTGGTTTAAACGAATTTTTCTTAAGTCTTCCTCAAGAATTTAAGAACTGACTAAATTTGTAAATTATAAAAATATGTATTTAATGTTTATACAGACAAATATAATAAAAATTCACAGAACGGTATTATAATAACTTTATGCTATGAAATTCCTCACATTTTGGAATCCGTTTTGGGAGGTTTTTATTGGCGATGTTTTTATGTTTCCATTTCTATTTATAACACTGTTCTGCAAAGAAAATTTTTTTTTCGCTCCCTTCAGAAATTTTTCCTGATTTTTATATTTTCATGTGTGCTGAATTCGAATCTGAAGCTCACAAAATTCTACCAAGCACCATTTTTGGGAAAATGGAGGTTGTTTTTGACAAAAACTGAAGTAGTATCTTGTTTTTTTTTCTTATTTTATTTATTTTTTTTGTGATTAATAATAATATATAAAATAATAAAATATTTAATCTTGAACATAATATATCTTTATTCCTAGACAATGTGTATATTTTTCCCTTTATAGTCTTCATCAGCGGTCTCCCGTTGCAGTGCCCAATAGCTGTAAGCAAGCATATTCTCATTCCATTTACCGCTATACCTTTTCTCCATTTGGGCAATCTCTTGATGAACCGTTCTCCGTGTTCATCTGAAACTACTCCCAAGTTGGGAGGGAAGAAATTCAAATGGGAGTGCAAAAAATTAATTTTTAATGACATATTGCAACCCAAGGTCTTACATGATAAAAGCAAGTTTTCAACAATGTCTTTGTAATTTGTAGCTCTTTTGTTGCCCAAAAATGTAAAAAACCACATGTTTTCAAACACAGACCAAGCTCTTTTTTCAGTTTCACTTAATCTTCCTTTGAATTCCAGGTCCTTAAAAAGAGCGCGGATTTGTGGCCCCACTATAATCCCCTCTTTAATCTTTGCTTCTGGTACATGGGGAAGCCCTCCATGAGAGAATCAATGTTCCTTTCTTTTCTCCTCTTTTCAGCAAATCTGCCTGCTAACTCTACTGCTGGCTAATGGGACGACACCTTCAATGAACCTAAGAGGAAGATAATAATTGGGCCCTTGCATAATACTTCTGACTGAAGGCCAAACAAATTCTTGAAGCCTAGCATTTGAGCTCTCGCAATTTTTTCATGTTGTAATACATTGTAATAGCTTAAAAATTAAATAATTTTTTTCATTTTTCATTGAAATTTTAAACGATAAAAAATGCTCAAAATGTTGAAAAACACCTCATTTTCTGACCCAAAATAAAACAAATTTGATATAAAATGGTGCCTGATAGATATTTTCTGCAAATATAAAAGAACACTATACTATGCTAAGGTAGGATTTTGATGCAGAACAGTGTCATGTGTAATTTTATCATGTATTTATTTATTTTACATTGATGTTCACTTTTAACTATAAACTTTTTTCTTAATTTAGTAGTGGAGATCGAGTCTGTTGAATTTTAAAACTGTCGTGAAAATACTAAACCTAAAAAATTATTATGTGTATTAGAATTTATTATATTTAAGATTAAATGAACCGAATTTAGTAAGTTTTTTTTTTTAAGAGATCGCAGAATTTTAGGGGTCAATTTTTCTTGTGGCGCCATTCACGGACGGAACCACAAATTTCCAATCTGTAAACGAATTTATTTATTACCTAGGCCCTCATTAAATTCTTGCTAATAGGTTTATAAATATTTTATGTAATTATTTTGGCAATTAAAAAAATATATAACGAACTAATTTCTTTTTTTACTCGCTTGTCTCCACGGAGCCACAGGTATATCAAACATGTCTACGCCAAAAGATTATTGTTCGGTTCCATAGGCTGATCGTAAAATGAAAATAACGATATTATAAACAGCCGGGAGACTAGTAAGGCGCTTCGGGACCTTTTCCATTTCAGCTTAAAAGTCGAGTGGGGATTCTTTGCTGGGGATGCTTTCTTCCGTTTTTTTGCTTAGATTACGAATATGATGATCCGGAAATCGAAATCGGTAGCTTTTTTTGTTAAAATAAAATGTAAAAAAAATACATATTTTTTTATTTGTTTTTTTAGGAAATATCGTTAAAATGCATATTTTAATAATATGTTAAAAAAAAAAATATGCATGCTCTCATTAAAGAAACGTCAGTGTAATGAGGTATAATTACAAAAGAAGCAGAACTACGGTTACTATTAAGAAGTTAGGTTCATGTTTACAGTGACTGTATATAAGTTATGAAAACTGATAATTGACAGTACTGCCTTTCAATTTGATATTATTATAAGTTTAAAATCATTTTTATTATATATTTTTTGTGCTTTCAAGTGTCCAGTACCGGAGCGTTGCATTCAAAACCGTCAGCCGGGGCCCCACCACAAATTCTAGAAAAAAATAAACACAGGTAACGAATGTTTAAATTGAAAAATAAACCTTCATCTCCCAATTGGATATAATTATATCACTAAAAAAATTATTAAGAGAAAGAAAAAAAAACGAAAAATTAATGAATTAAATAAAAGACAAGATAAATAAATGTTTAAATAAACAAAGAAGTAGTGAAAAGTAAATAATAATAATAATAAGAAAAAAACCCCACAAGGAGCAGCTAATGGTTGCAGTTTCTGGAGTTGTATGCTCCCCTGGGCTCCTGAGTACAGTACACCAATCACATATCGCAACTTTGGAAGAAGACCGACACAACTCAAAAATTAACGATTTTCCAATTTGTGTGTGATAATAATCAACAAGATGGTTATTTCCTTATGATGAAGAGAACCACAACAAATATTTATTGGTCTAAATCTAGGCTAAGCCTTGGTCAAAATAGACGAAATCTCGGAAAGTAATGGGAGTTTCATCATTTTGAGGTAGTTGATTCTCATCCTCGATGCTCTCTAAGAGTTTTATCATTACTTCCTTGCATTAAATGTTTGGAATAGTTTCATTATGACCCAGTCAAGAGACTGCAGCTTAGAGGTTTTTTTGGTAGGCAAAAACAGAGCATTTACGTGGCTGAGTGATGGGGTACTCCTATGGACCGTACGATTATCAATAACCAATTGAAAATTTTCACTGATTTTTATTCCATATCTGATTGTACCCATTCATTGAATGTGGTCCATGCTTTTGTGTTTGCACGATAGGCTATCGGTAACGTTTTTGTTTTTAAAACACTTTAATTTCGCGGGCTTGCCAGTCCTGAGCGAACTTAATTTTTTTATTTTAATCCAAATTGTAGGCTAAATATATGGTTACAGGTTTTTTTTACAATTTTTTTTTTAATGAGAGATTAATAGAAAAAAAGGGTAAACCGACCGAAATTCGTAGAAACGATTCCCCCGCTCACTCTCCTTTCCTCTAAAAATGATTAAGAGCTAACCAGATGTTTTATTTGGGAATTGGAATTATAAGACGTTTACATTACTTGGAAGACGAAAATAAATAAGAATTATCGAGGGAACCGGAGTTAGTTGTTTTTATAGTAATTAAAGGGAGGTTTTCAAGAGACCAGAGAATTCATACGAATTATTTTGATATACAAATTACCGGGATATGAATTATCGAGATTCTACTGTAATATAGTTTAAAATATAGGTATCATCGATATATCGGATGTTAAGATATCGATAGAAAATATCGCTTTTTTCAAATCCGAGATATCGAATCCTATCATTTCGATATTCCAACCTAATATACTCACTTAACATCACATCAAATCACATACACTGTTACAAAAGAGCATATACAATATATGTCCTAGGCGAGGCAGTGGAGGCCGGGAGTGTTAAAACGCCTCCATAGCAACCTCGTGTGAGCTGTGGTGCCCGTTCAGATCCGGCCTGAACAGGTTAAAATTTAATTCGTGGCGGTCCCACGGAATGAATTTCGATCTTCTAATTATAATTATAATAGGTTGGTAACCTGTAGGAATAACTCGTCCTGTTTGTCTCATTAGGAGAGGGAAAGAACGTTAAACACCAACAACAAAAAAAAAGTACATACCCAAGGGCTATCTTCCCTCACAGGACCTGACAACGGATATAAAATGCACCCCATCCATCAATATGGAAATGCGAAAGCGAAAAGCCGCATCGGAAAAAAACAGAGTGTGGGTTGCTCTGGAGGGATTGGACCTTCAACCTTCGACATCGGTCGGAAGTGCGAACAGTGTCCTGATGTCGTATTTAAGGTCGACACATGCAATACGAACTCTCCAGTTAGTGCTAGGATTCTCTTGATCCTCCTGCGCAAACAGATACGGGGCAAAGAGATACCTATAATCTAGATATATCTAGAGATATCTAGAAATGGCATCAGTTAAGTTAAGGACAATGATTGATGAACTCATAGTTAAACATACAGACACCATAAAAAGATCTGAACTTAATCAAAAATTAGGAATTGATAAATTATTTGCCACTTCTATAAATTTGTTTTATTGAAAACTAGTTTCGAATGTTATACATTCATCCTCAGTTCTAAAAACACACAAAAAGTTCAAAAATAAGCAATTCAAAATATAGTTGGTATTATTATACATATTAAATTATATAAATCAGTATTATAAAAGATTGATGAATTATGAATTTAATTAAGACAAGAAATCAAATACATGTTGGTACTCAGCAAGGTTTAAATATAAATGAAGGTGATTTATATTGGTGATACACCAAGGTGATTTATATAATTAAATATGTATAATAATACCAACTATATTTTGAATTGCTTATTTTTGCATTTTTGTGTGTTTTTAGAACTGAGGATGAATGTATAACATTCGAAACTAGTTTTCAATAAAACAAATTTATAGAAGTGGCAAATAATTTATCAATTCCTGATTAGATTGATCCTTCTATACCATCATGCGGATGTCAACTGATGAATCGAAAATTGTTAATGCTGCCAAAAAGATTGAAACAAAACCTTGTAGTTTATGCAAATCGAATTTGAAGATATTCAAAAACTGAGTCTCATAGATGGCAAAACTATTGGATTAAAATGGGAGAATGTAATTTTATAGCTCTCCAAAATCTAATATTAATGAAGGATCAATTTCCATTTCACATCCAGATGACTCTGATTATTCTAGCTACTGGCTAATATAAGAAACGTACCAAAAAATTTTAATAGTAATGCATTCCGGCTGAGTCACACATCTAGTGAAGCAGAATTTGTTCCGATCATGGATAATGTGCAGATTACTGAAAATGTTCGTAATTCAAATCTACACATAACTACAAGGCATCTGGGCCAGATATAATTCATTTGCACACCCAATGAAAAAGAACCGTATAGACCTAAGTAGCATTTCTGTAATGAGAGTATATCAAGAAAACACATTTAGCTCTTTCTTGTTTTGCCTGGCCATCAACCCATTAAGCTCCAACTATTGGAGAAAACATTTTAAAAGCTCTCACAAGGCATTAGCTACTTACGATTAGAAACTGTTATGTAATTCAGTTACTCTTCCAAAGGCCTTCTGTTTGCGCACCATGCATTTGATTTTAAAACAAGAAGAATGAACCATTTGAAGAAGGAAACCCCAGAACCAAAAGACTATCACCCAATCTGCCTTAATGACATTTACAGATTATTGACCGCTCTGATAAGTAATAAACTCAAAAAACATATAGAAAAGAACAATCTTATGGCAGATGAACAGCTGGGATGCAAAGAAAATTGAAATGGATGAAAAGAGCTCCTGGTGATTGACTCATTTATAAAAGGCCGCAACGCATACATATTGTGGATAATTTACCAGAAAGACTACGATTCAGTCCTTCCTGATTATTTTAGTTTGAAAAAAAAGTAATTAAAATTTTACAACGCCTGATGAAACTATAAAGGATATCATTTGCACACCCAATGAAAAAGAACCGTATAGACCTAAGTAGCATTTCTGTAATGAGAGGAATATATCAGGGAAACACATTTAGCTCTTTATTGTTTTGCCTGGCCATCAACCCATTAAGCTCCATACTGAACAATTCTGGTATAGGATACTTACTAAATAAGGAAGCAATGATGTCTCACAAGTATTATATAAATTATTTGAAGCTTTATGTCAGGAACGAGAGGGACATGAGAAGTTTGGAGGCCCTTAAAAGCTAATTTAGAGTCAAGAAACCTTATTAAGGAATCATGAAAATGTTAACCTCTTCATGGTAGATTTGACAACTTGAAGAAGGTTCTCAAAATCTGGACTGTTTCAGTGGTTACATATTCATTGGGTGTAATAGAATAGAGTGATGCCTATCTTGAAAAGATGGATCGTTTTCTTAGAACGTATATGGTTCAATCAATGCAACGTCATCGGAACTCTTCTGTCCCGAGGATGTATATGATCAGAAAACATGGAGGCAGAGGTCTTATTAGCTTATTGAAGGCTTTCAGAATACAGGAAACGCCGCTTAGGGTATATGTCATGAGAGTGCTTCACAATTTTTATCGACGATTTCTAAGCTTGACCTGGACTATACAGTGCTAAACTTGCTTCGACCGGAACCTAACCGAAGAGAACCTCGCTGAAACATGGAAATATAAACCTCTTCATGGTAGATTTAACAACTCCTTGAAAACTTCTGGAATCAATTTAGAAACATCTATCCGATGGTTAAACAATGGAAGTATGTTCCCAAAGACAGAAGGGTTCCTTTTGGCAATATGAGGCGAAGTAATGGAAGCACGCTCTTACAGAAAGTATATCTTGCATGAGACCATCGATGATAAGTTTCATCTATGCCAAGCTACTAATGAGCCGATACAGCATGCAATCTCGGGATGCCAAGTATTAGTAGGAAAAGAATACCTCCAAGTGCACAATAATGCAGCAAAGGTCATACATCAAGCCATAGCTGAAAAATATCAACTAATTAATGATCATAAACCATTCTACAAATATCAGCCAGAAGCAATCTTAGAAATTGGTGATGTTAAATTATACTGGGAGCAGACAATGATAACAGACCATAATATCCCACAAAATAGGCCAGACATATTGCTTATTGACAAAAGGGCAAAGAAAGCGCTAATCGTCGATGAAAACGCTGGTAGAAATAAAAGTATTGCCTATAGTAGTTTCTTGCAATGGCCTAATTCTAGAAGAAACACTTGACTCACTGAAGATCTTCAAAAGTTCAAATAATGCAAAAAGCGGTATTATTGGGATCACAAGTAGAGTTAATTTTATCATAATTGAAGAACTATCAATTTAGCTTATCCTTTACTATGGTCCGGACAGGCCAATTTGTCCGGCATTAAATGTGTCGAGAAGAAAAAAAGAACAATAAAGATAAAAATGGATGATATATAAAAACGATATAATAGCCAGAATATCGACATGGCTGTCTCAGATGATCCCAACTTACTAACCATAAAACCGAAAAAATAAGGAAGTGCCAGGAGCTTGCCTTACAGCTAAAATCACTTTATCACCTCGATAAAGTAATAATAAATCCTATCGTTATTTCTTCAAACGGTCTCATATTAAGAGCACTAGAGAGTGTACAGAAGAACTTGACCCGACCTCCATAGCTCAAAAGTAGCTCAAAAAGCAGTCCTCCTTGATACTTGAAAGTTTATAAGAAAATGTTTAAACAAATAAATAGCACTTCATTCATTCATTGTTATCCGGGAAGAAGATATTATTCCAGATTGCTGAGAATAATAAATATTTAAATAACAATTATAATAAAACAAAATAAATATATCTACCTGATAATTAACTAATCATACAGAATATAACAAATATATTGCTAACAAATTCACACAGAAATCACGCATGGCCATTACTTATTTATTGTAACAAATTGTAACTTACATATGTCTTATGTAGGGTGGCAAGAATAAAATGAAAGAATAGAAATCTATAAAATAGTTCAATATCTGTTCATTTTGAAGGTTCGGACGTCTTATATCCCTAGGCACTTGTTACACAATTTCAAATTCACTGTAATTCCCTTAATTATTACTAACCAGTAATCTTTTTATAATTAATTCTATTTTCTTCACAGGTTTTTACTCCTGGTAAGGCAAGGAGTCAGAAGTGGCTAAGCTCTTGCGGTGAAAGTAGATGTGACGCTGATTTCATATTCAAAAAATTAATTTCGAATATTGATATCAATTTTGGAGATGATAACATATTCCCTGAAGACATCCTCATTCTTAACATGGGACCGAAGGGAATTTATGAGAATCATGAGCTAGCTTCCCTTGATATTCTCGATAACAGTGGAGTTAACAGTTGCACTTCTCTTTTAGTCACTATTGGAAAGTAAATTGATAATTGATTTATAATTAAAATTATTATTAGTTTTACCATAACTATATCTAACAATAACTAAGCAATACTATTTTAAAATATTTTCTATTTATTATTGCAGGCTATTTAATAATGGAACGGATTCAGACCTGTCCAAATTATACCCTGAAGTACTATATCCCGTATCTCGGTCTACGCCCATGATTGCTCCCTTGATTCGTTGGAACCACGAACACGAGTGGTATACTGCCAACTTCCAAGTTACGGACCAAATCGAATCCGGAGAAAGAATAATCAACATTTCCCTCGCAGATATCGAATTTGAGTACATTTCAGGTCACGTCATTGATGGTAGAAATTTATTTCCAGCCACTGGATATTTGGTATGTATATAACGAGTTATACATGCTTATCACGATATAATAACAATGATTACATTTTGGTTTTGAAATTTACAGCATCTAGTGTGGGAAACAATGGGAATCATGAAAGGTGTGCACTTCACGGAAGTTCCAGTCGTCTTTGAAAACATTCGGTTTCACAGAGCTACCACCATAACCAATAATGGTAAGATTATATTATAAAGTTATTTTATTTATTATTTGTTTGTTTGATTCTATTACATTTTATCGTAAAACTACAACAATAATTATAAATTTATTTCAGGAACTGTTGATTTCACCGTTATAATTCAAAAATCTAGTGGCACTTTCGAGATTAGCGAAGGAGGAGCGACTATAGTATCTGGAAGAATATATGTATGTGAAGAAATAAATAATTATATGGTCCCGATAGATGTTCCTATAAGATCTGACAAGGAGATGCAACTTTCTTCGAAAGACGTTTACAAGGAACTCCGTCTAAGAGGTTATAACTACAGCGGTATGTTCCGATCCATCACCGGATTAAGCACAAAAGGTAATGAATATTTAAAAACTATTTATCTATCTCAGGTTTATCCTAACGATGTTCAACCGGGTAAATTGTTATCATTAATATACAAATCATAAAACATATATGTCTACATATTTTAGGCCAGTCAGTAGAGGGTTTGTATCATGCAAAAATTGAAGTAGAAGGTTTTATTTTTTTAGCTTGTTTTTTTTGGTGCAAACATGTAAAGAAACCAAAATTCTAATACAGGTGGCATCGGGAGAACATTTGGTAGCCAGAATCCTTGACATTTTAGGATTTTTTTTAATATACTCACCTGTAATTCATAAACGGTGCATAAGAAGTTAAGGTATAATAAATAAAAGAACATTAAATATTGCGTCAGTCAAATACATCTGTCGAAATTGGTATTGATATATCATTTTGGATTACATAAAGTGGAGTAATTTTGATTTTCAGGTATATTGTATGTTTTGCCCCTCTCTTGAAAAATCCATGTTCCGACGTTCTTCTTCTTGTGCGTTTTCCGCCAACATTAAAAAATGCTAACAAAAGCACTTTCCTCAGTAACTCGCACTGGAAGCGAGTTACTAGTCTAAGGTAGAAATGTGTCATAACCGATTTTAAACAACGTTAAATTTCCTGCAATTTTTGTATGTAATATTTTTAAAATTTGGAGCAGCTCCTGAGATACGGGGTTGATAAAATCTTCAAAAATTTCAGCAAATATAAACGCAATTAGTTAGATTTGATTTCGACTTAATAACTATTTTCAGTGCAGTTTAGAGGAAAATGCATAACAACCAATCTTGTAGAGGATTAAATTTTCTACAAGATTTCTACAAACTATAAAATTACAATTATTATCTACAAGTAATAAAAAATAACTATCATCAGACGCCAAGGTATATTAAAATAACAATTTTAGAGAAAGTAGACTGAAAAACTGAAAATATCAGCCGCTACAAATTAATATTTCTGAACTTAATATCATCATTAATCCATTATGTATGTATTAACTACACGAATATACCACATAACTTCTCAAATCTCAACTTTTTGGGTCTTTGAGTCATCGTCTCAGATACATACCTGAGAAGGCTAGAGATAATTAAATGAAAGGCCCATTACGTGGTAAAAAAGTCTGAGATTAGAGGAATCTGAGAACTAAAAATATGAAAGAGAAAACATAATTACTCATTACTCGAAAGGGAACATATCTGCCAGTACCTGACGATATTAATTCAGGATGATTGAGTAAAGGAGGTTAAGATGTAACTCGAAGCATAAGAACGTCGCCAAACAACTTTGGATGCTTCAGTATTTGGCAAAAGGTCACATAAGGAACCTAAAATCGAATAGAATAAATAAAGACAAAGGTTCTGCAGTCATCTTGGAGCAGCAAAAGGTCTGAAAGATTTATAAATCAAGCAGAATAAGAGAGAGAATAATTGATTTCAACCTGACTTCGCTTTTGAAAAAAAAATACACTAATATTAATGATGATACCTAAAACCTCAAGTATCGCGTTTTCGTGTAACATTTTCTATACCATTCTAATTTCCTCTTAAGAAGCTTTTGCGGTATTTTCATTTTTTATAGATCCTTGATCCGTCGTTAATTAAAAGGTGATACTTAATATTTAAAAGTTCCTGGAAAAGCGAAATCCTCTAAAGTCATTTTTATTGGCGCTGCTACGAAGATGATATTTTCCTGCGTATGCTCACCCAGAAAGGAACTATTGAAGAGTTGACTTTTTATTTAATTAGAATTATTTCATTAATCATTTCATAACTGGTTTCAGCGACTCCTTCACCATAAAACCAATTAAAAGTATCAATTTGTGTCATGTTTCCTTTTGACATGAATGCATTGCCTAATTTAGTAAAATAAAATTCACACCTAGTTAAAATAAATTACCTAGTAAGAGACCGGATGTATAATATATTCTGTTGCTGGGTGATTTCCTACTTAAAGAAGATTAAAAAAACCAGCTTCATTATTTATTTAGTTCTGTCTTGTAAATCTGTCCGGATCCGAAGATCTATTCATGTTATATACTTATTAATAATGTAATATATATTATAAGTTGGAAGTTAAGTTATCATTCTAATGATTCTCCAATTAGAATTAACATTAATTTCGTTAATTTACCATTCTAGCACTATTTTCATAAGCAAAATCTATCAATGAAAAAATATGAACCAAATTTAATTTTTACAGATAAAATTGCGAAGGTGAGATGGTCCAAGAACTGGGTGGCTTTTATGGATAACATGCTCCAAGTCCAAATGATCTTTAAAGACACGCGTGGTCTCTTTGTTCCTACTTCCATTGACCGAGTGGTTATAGATGGAAAGAAACATGTCCAGTCAATATTCTCTCTTACAGAAGATGAGGATCGAGGTGAGTGTTAAATGCGAAGGTAGGAATCAATGTAAACAAAAATCTAATAACAAAATATATATATATATATATATATATATATATATATATATATATATATATATATATATATATATATATATATATATTTTGTTATTAGATTTTTGTTTACATTGATTTTTGTTACATTTATATATATATATATATATATATATATATATATATATATATATATATATATATATATATATATATATATATATATAGAGAGAGAGAGAGAGAGAGAGAGAGATAGAGAGAGAGAGAGAGAGAGATAGTGGGAATGAGAGAGAGATTCATTTACATTACCAATGTTGTCAATATATAATTTCACTATATCAAATAAAAAATCTGCGCGCACCACACAACTTCCGCTTATCATCCTAAAGCGATAATCTATTTTTTAAAAATAATTTTAAGAGTTCACATGAACACCTCTTGACATATTCTCAGCAAGATGCCACTTCCTCACGTCTTCTCTCGCCGTGCAATAATATAGTTTTTTAAACTATCGCAGTACAGCAAGTCTGTACATTATACTTGCAGATGGAAATAAATTGTATTTTAAATATTGTATTTGTAAGTTGAAATTGAAAATAAATTTTAATTTAGTTTCCATTGAAAAACATAAAAGTATAAGTTATTAAATACAACAGGTTTATACTCCTTTCCTCAATAAAGGCTTAAGTAAAATATTTTACAAATGTACCAATTATTTCTAAATAATTTAGATGAGAAATTTTATAATATGTTGATTTCAATTTGCATAATTGTGGATATAATTTTCCAAATTTGTTTTTTAAGGTCAGCATTCAATATTTTTCATTTGTCTAGTCATATAGAACCGGAAACTTACGGAATTCCTCGACTACTTTTTCCATTTCATCTTGAAGGCAATCCGAGACCGCACCTTCACCGTAAAATAGTAAACTAAACTAATAGTCTGTCAGCTAGCCACTGACTATTAAGTGAATTGGCTCACTTCTGCGGTAAAGTTCGCAATGGTGTCATTTTTTTGCGTAGATTACAAATATCATAATCCGTAAATCTAAATCGGTAGCATTATCATGAATTTAGCCAAAATAAACTGTAAAAAAAACTTTTTTTCTTTATTCAGGAAATATAAATTTTATCGAAAAAAGTTACAAACAATTGTCGGTTCCCTTAAAATTACCTGCAAAAAAGGTCCAATTACAGTTTAAGCTAAAACTAATGGCAGTGTATCCAAAAATGGAGCGTCAAACCTGTAAAATTTTCAGTATTTCAGTAAGTGGACTTTCTTTTTTCTATAAATATGTATTTTATTAGAGAAGGCTTCAGATAAACCTTCAACCTTATTGTTCAACCCAAGATTACCTATAAAAAAGTACGATACATTTAAAGCTAAAACTAACAGCAACGGACCTACGCAGTGTCAAACGTGTGAAATTTTCGGTGTTTCAAGAAAAACCTGCTGTAAGTGAGTGTTCTTTTTTCTAGAAATATGCATTTTATCAAAAAAAGTCAAAAACAAAAGTTGTTCAGCTTAAGATCACCTACAAAAAAAGACATTTTTTTAGTTACATTTTCAACAAACGATAGCCGCCCTACGGATTGTCAAACAAGTGAAATTTTCGGTTTTCAAGAAAAACCTGCTTATCGTGAATTTTACGCTCTAATAATTTAACTAATTAAAATGGAAGAACTGGTAGAAGGAAACTACGTGCTGGGAAATTACGGACGTCGCATAGTGTCGCGAGTATACGGTATAAGAAATCAAATATCGCATTTTTGTTTTTACAAGATATATTTTATTTTTTTTGATCATTAAACAACACAAATGGTAGGAATAACCATTTATTATAATGTAAACTTACATAAAATTAAACAGAACCTTCAAATATTTCAGAAAATTAAAAAAAAAAAAATTAAGAGAACTACAAAAAAAAAAATTCTCGTCGGAATCACTTAATTGTAAATAAATATCGTCATCATCTTATTTTAAAATGAAGTAATTTAAAACATTTTGTTCAATTTTGCTATGTTTTTCAATGCTCACTTATCTATTAGTTGATAAATAGGGATCTCATGATAGAAGGAACATTTTCATTAGATCAATTTTGTCCTCAATAAGTGAAGTTTTTCTTGGGTGGTTTTCCATGAAATATATTATATCCTTGTTCCGGCCTTGGAATGCTTCTTTTTATCAATGTTCCATAGGTTTGATAAAAAAGGAAATAATGTCAGGTTCGTGTAATAGTAATTTATTCAATGAGACTGTTATATAATGGCAACAATAATGTCTCAAATATAAATCTTTGGTTTCACCATTTAATTCAGTGAATTTTTTTTTTATTAATTAATTTACCACTTGAAATTACTTTCAAAATGGTGCCCAAATTAATAATTAATGAAATGTCTATCCCTGTAATTTCGCAGCTTACTTGCGGATTTTCAAAAAATCATCTTGTGGTGGTACTGTCATTAGTAGAACCAAAAAGAGGATTTGGCATATTGATTAATATTCCCATTTTCTCTTTTAATGTAAGCTGAATTATCTTTTTATCTTCCTCGAATTTTTTTTTACATCTTCTCCTCCGACATACCACGTTTGTAGTGGAAGCATGTAAGAGATGTGAAGTAAGCATTCAAATGACCTTATTCAACAATGTAGAGTCGAATTTATAAAATTCTTTTTAGGGGTTAAATTATCGACCAACTCTTCATTCATAAGTTTAGGAGTAGCTACACAAATGTAACATGCTTGTGTAGAATTTTCCTCACTTAAAATGTTTCAAACACTGCTTGAATGTCCAGGCAAAATTATCTCACAAATTTCCCTCGGCACTCCTTCATTTTATCCGAGGACTCACATAAATTCAATGCGCGCACAATCCTGTTTTATAAAACATCACACCTTTTATCTACTGGATTACTGCGCCAGACTTCATGCAGCTGGTAATTGATTTTTAAATCTAAAAGCACAAAATCACGGTGAAGGTGCAGCAAAAAGCTGATAAACTAAATATCAAAATAAATGTAATTGAACGAAGTAATTTTGGTTGAATTATGAAAAAAGAGATATTGAAAGATTTTTCTTAAATCAATCTCAAAGTTTGACAATCGTCAAAAAATGCTTATAAGATTTAAAACATTAGAACCTTTAAAACCCATTTTCGCACTTTTGGAAAAAATAATCAGATTAACAATTCACACATGGTAGGAACTTTGAGTTGTCAAAAAAGAAATGAAAATTTTGGTATAACAAGATCCTAATTAGTAAAGTAAAGATTTACAAATCATATCCGTTTTTATCTTCGCTATTTGCCCCAACATTTAATTTAATTCTTACCTTTTAATCTTTGTTTTTATATAGGAATTATGATGTTTTATTTTGGTTCCAAGGTTCTATTTTTTATCTCACCCTTCAAATAAAAAATTTTCGCACTTAATTTGTTTTATTTTTGAACAGCTCGTGACACAGAGCGACGGGTTGACACATTTCGTACGCCCATTCTATTGGCATAAGCGAAAGTGCAAGTCAAGAGTTTTGTCATCCTCTAGATAGTTCTAGTTCCTTCCAGCACTTGTTACTCTTTCCTTATTTTATTTGTGTATTTTGTGATATTTTGATAAATTGTTGGTTCAAATTAGCTGTACTTGTTGATTACATACAAGAAGGAATCAGTTGCTCGTGTTTTGGTAAATTATTAATATTGCTACGTATTTAGGATATGGTAAAGGAATACATTTCGATTGAATGTAATAATTAAATAGTTAATTCAATTTATTATACAAATAAATATTGTCAACTTAAAACATTGAATTTTCCCGACTTGTATGAAAGAGTAACAAATGCTGGAAGGAACTTGAACTTTCTATAGAATGTCTCTTGGCTTGCGTTTTCGCTCATGCCGATAGGGTGGGCGTACGAAATTTATCAATACCTACCGGTAATTGCCACACACTTAGTTTCCTTCAACCAGTTCTTCCATTTTAATAAGTTAAATTAGTAGAGTGTAAAGTTAACGATAAGCAGATTTTTCTTTAAAAACCGAAAATTTCACAAGTTTGACGCTTGTGATAATGCTCAGTAGAGCGGTTAACGTTAGTTGAAAATGTAACTGTCCCTTTTTTGTAGGGGGGTCTTAAGCTGAAAAACTATTGTTTGAAACTTGTTTTGATTAAATGTATATTTACTGATAAAAGATACCCCACTCACTTTTTTTCATGAAATACCGAAAATTTCACAGGCTCGAAGCTCCGTAGGACCGTTCACGTTAGTTTTAGCTTTAGATGTAACTGGAAAGTTTTTGCAGGTGATCTAAAGCTGGATCTCGATTTTCAGAATATTTGTAATATACGCAAAAAACTGAATGAAGAGTTCGCGAAAAGCAGACTTTTCTTTAAATATCGAAACTTTCATAGGCTTGACGCTCCGTTGAACCGTTGCCGTTAGTTTTAGCTTAAAATGTAACTAGACCTTTTTTGTAGGATAAACAACATTTGTTTGCAACATGTTTTGATAAAATGCATATATCCTGAAAAAAAAAATACTTTTTTAGAGTTCATTTTGACTAAAATCATAATAAACCCAGAAGTGGGTCAATTGTACCCAACAGCTGATGGACTGTGTTGGAGCATGTGGTTTGAGCACGGTACGGTCATGTGTGGCTCGGCCTAAAACCTGTTTCAAGTCCACCGCTTACAACTGTTTAATAAATGATTTGAAATTTGTTCAGTATGAACTGAATCTTATTTATTCATAAATAATATATAAAGTTCTACGCAAAATACACAAGAGAAATATTAGTCCTTTTCGTTTAATTTTAATCACTGTAATCACATATAAACGTAGACATGATCTACAGGCATACACTAGCACAGCTGACAAGCAATTCCTGTTTAGATAGGCTCCGTAGTTTTAGATGTTAAATTTATATCCTACTATATAATTCCTAGATCTTGCTGTCTACTACTTTGAGGATGCGGAATTGCTCAAATGCGGTGGAATTGAAATAATAGGCTTGAGGGCTGAGGTAATTTCAAGGAAAAGAAATCTAGCTGAAGCAGTCCTGGAAAAATATGAGTTTGTTCCTAATGTAACATACACTGAGGTAATGAGTTTACTGTGTATTAATGATAACATATAGCATATATACCACATTGTCATTATCGTTACATTATAAAAAAATCAATTTATTTTTGTAAAGGAATATAGTGAAGAGCAAATCGTAAGAATATTTATGCAGATTATTTTAGAAAATGAACTAACGATTAATGTGAAAGCTGTTGAAATTTCTAGTAAGAAAAAGAAAATCTTAACGCCGACTGTTGTACAAGTGCTTTCTGATTTGCCCCTGATACAGGTAATATTTACCCGTTTATACTTTTCAATTTCAGAATGTTTTATACTAAACATTTTTTAGTATATCAATTAAATAGCAAAGTATGGTAATTTGCGGTAAGTGCGCATTAGTTTTTACCAAGTTAGACTTTACTGGGCTGTAAAATCTTTATGTTTGAAGCTAGATTTTTCCTCTATTTTAAAAAATGTTCTTCAGAGGATTATGTTTAAATATTACATTCAAACCCAGGCTTCAATCATGTCAATTTTTATGAGATTGGAAATTTAATTTATTTATACTTAGTACGCACTTGCCCCTAACTTAAGGGAGACTCATTATTCAAGCAGTAGCGATTGCGCGGCAAGTGCAAAATAGTTCGTTTCCGAAGGATAATTACACTGATGGAATAATCGAAAAAAGTTACACTTGCCTGAGATTCACATAAACCTTCAGTGACAGTAATGAAAGTGAGATATGGAACATAAATGAAAGGTGTATTAGCTTTGCACTATAATAATTTAATTTTTGTTGTTTTAGTGTTATCTATTTCATCTCTTAGTATAAAGATATTTATTTCCCTTCATGCAATTGTGTACAATTAATAATCCTACAGATATAGTCCCCATAGACAGTATTAATGGTGTTCAACTGAGAAAGAGTGTATAAGTGTATTTGTAGAAAATGTATGTCTTCTATTATTGGCAGCGAGCTAATTTAATTACTTTTAATAATTAGTTTTAATGTACATAATTTTTAAGATGTTATTAGAAGATTCAAACACTACTTAACTCTCTTAAATAGCTGTAAATAACAAAGCAGTCATCATTTCGCTAATTCAGTCATCATCAGAACTGAAGAACCGCATAAATGCAGACCAGTGATAGTTCATCCTATATCGACAGTTTAATAAATAGATAGAACATAACTCCAAGATAGTAAAACTTATACATCAGCATTTGGAGTGATGTGATACCTCTATTTTATTTCATTTTTTTTCTGTTGATGTGGGATGTGTTTATCTCTGGTCTGCACATTTGTGATCTAATGCATCTGAATTCAGGCGTCAACAAACGTAGACTGGTTGGTTATTTACTACTATTTAAGAGACTTAAGGGTTTATTTTGAAATCTGACCAATTATATCATATCATTACTTTTTGTCTCTTTTTTTGGAATTTTCGCTCTCATTAATTAATAACTTTTATATCTTACATATATTCAAAATTTCTATACCTAATTATTTAAACAAAAAACCTTTGCACGTTTATCAATATATAAAATTAAAATTTCAGACTGACTTAACAGTGCTAGGTAATCCAAATAACTACGAAGAAGCTCCACCTCCTGGAGTGACTATCGAAGATAAGAAACTCAGTTGTGATCAGTCATCACTAGTACTTTTAGGAAATAATTTATTTAGTGAATCACAAGAAATCGTAAGTTGAGTAAAATATTACGAATTCACTTGTAAAAATCAAAGTATAAGAGGAAATAATTTATTTTTCAGAGCCTGGCTAACTGCTTGGACGCTCTCAAACCAGAAGGTTACATCATAACAAGAGAAGACACCAATACAAAGATTGAAAGTGACAAAGTGGTTATTCTGTCTTCCCACATAGTAGGTTCAGAAAGGATGATATTGTTGAAAAAGGTATAATTGTAATATTGCTCAATGTATAGATAGTCGACACATAAACAAACATTATCTAATTCTAGTTTTAACTTACCTGTTACTGCTTGGTTAATTGGATTATAATCACAACGGTGTTATTAATAACGATTATATTTCAGGCGAAGAAAGCCGAAAGCGAAACTACAAGCGTATTTGCAGTATCTGATATAGACTACAGTTGGATTGTTCCAGCCCAGAACGCAATGAAGTCAAAAGAGTGCACAAAAGTCATATTCCTGGGCCCATCTGAGGAACAAAACGGAGTTCTCGGTTACGTTAATTGCCTCAGAAAGGAATCTGACGGCCAGAAAGCAAAGTAAGAAGACTATCTCAGCTAAACTTATACTAAAGATTTGTTTTCAATAATCTATTTTTTGTAAGAAATTATGTATTTAACTTTGAGTAATGGAGTTGTTATTACTATTTTATTTGTAGCCTATTCTCATATGATCTTTTTAGTTGTAATATTATGAAGCTTCATACAAGCACAACGCTAAATCTTAAACTGCTGTTAGCATCCATTTTCTTTTCTATCCTCTTTTGTAAATACCTCAATTTTAAATGGAATGAGAAATCTTCGCGGGTGTATTCCAAGACACCTTTTGCATCTTTTAACCACATTCTCGGTAAATTTTATATTAATTTTTACTAGGATTAATTTAGCCGTGGCGTATGGAGGCAGAATAAGGAACGAATACAGAGGCAGAGAAGAATATTTGGGTTGTATCAATGTTGACTAAGGTTTTTCAATTAACTTACATTAAGTATGAATAGTTGCTTTGTCTATTCCCAGAATATAATATTATTATGTAATATAACATCTGTAATTTTGCCAAAATCCTTTCTGAAATTAAATGTAATCTTCTCATTATACGCCAAAAGAGTCTTCCCAGTAAGTGCTTTCACCTTTCACGGAGATCCACATGCATCCAAGATAGAAAAGGCTGCGGTCGCACTCATCCCCTCGGTTAGCCTGAAATATTTCCCAATTAGGTTATTCATGCTTCATAGTCCATCAGCTAGTAGATACAATGGGTATACTTCTGCGGTAAAGTTCGGTATGGTGTCATTTTTTTCTTAGATTACGAATATCATAATCCGGACATCGAAATTGGTAGCTTAATTATGGTTTTAGACAATATAATCTGTTAACAAAGAATTTTTAAAAGTTTTATTCAGGAAATATGCATTTCATCGAAAAAAGTTACAAACAAAAGTTGTTCTACTTAAGCTTACCTATAAAAAAGGTCCGTTTACATTTTAAGGTAAAACTATCGATTACTGACCTACACACTCCTGTGAAATTTTTGGTATTTCAAGAAAAAATCTGCTGTAATTGTTTTTCTTTTTTTTAAGAAATGTTTTTTTAATAAAAAAAGTTCCAAACAATAGTTGCTCGGCTTAAGATCACTTACAAAAACGGTCCAGTTATATTTTCAATTAACGATAACCGCCATACGGAGAGTCAAATTTGTGAAATAGCAGATTTTTGAGAAATATGCTAATCACGAACTTTCCTCTTTACTCATTTAAGAAACTTAATAAAATGATAGAACTGGTAGAAGGAAACTAAGTGTGGGACAATTAGAGACAGTGATACATTTCGAACGCCCAACCAATCGGCAGAAACGGAAACGCTAGCCGAGTCTTATGTCTTCTTATAGAAAGTTCTTGCTTCTTTCAGAACTTGTTATTCTTTCCTTCCGTTATATATTTTGATAAGTTATTGGTTCATATTAGCTGCACTAATTGTTTACATTCAAGAAGGATTTAGTGGCTGGTATTTTGGTAAAGTATTAATATTGCTATATAGTGAGGATATGGAAAGGGAATACATTTCGATTGAAAGTAATAATTAAATATAGTTAATTATATTTATTTTTTAAAAATAAATATTGTCAACTTAAAACATAGAATTTTCACGCCAAGGAGAAATTAGAGTTAATAGCAACCCTGCAAATACCTTAACCTACGTGGAAGCCATATGGGAATAACCAATGGAAGCTTCCAGTGGTGAGTTGAAAGATCCTACATTATTACATATTACATTATTATTAGGATTTAAAGCATGTTTAAGGGAATGGTTAAACAGTTTAAAAATAAAAGAAGGAAAGAATAACAAGTTCTGGAAGGAACTAGTACTTTTTATTGGATGACAAAATACATTTGGCTTGCGTTTACGCTCATTCCAATAGAGTGTGCATACGAAATGTGTGAAAACCTACCCGCCGTCCGTATGCTCCACACTTAGTTTCCTTCTGCCTGTTCTTTCATTTTAATAGGTTTGTTAAATGAGTAGATTGTAAAGTTCTCGCAGAGCTAACTAAGCAGTTAAATAAGCACATTTTCTAGAAAAAAACACGAACACTTCACAGATTTGACGCTCTGTTGGGCTGTTATCGTTAGTTAAAAATATAAATGAACCTTTTTTGTAGGTGAGCTTAAGCTGAATCGTATTCGTATATTCGTAATCTACGCCATAACAAAATAAAGAAGAGTTTAAAGGTCGCGATAAGCAGGTTTTTCTTGAAATGTCGAAAATTTCAAAGGTTTTCCGCTCCGTTGAGCCGTTACCGTTTCAGCTTAAAATATCACTGGATTTTTTAAAAGTAATTTAAGTTGAACAACTTTTGTTTGTAAATTTTCTTGATAAAATGCATAGTTCTAGAAAAAATAAAACCGAAAATTTCACTGGTTTGACGCTCTGTAGGTCCGTTATCGTTAGTTTAACCTTAAAATGTTACTAGACCTTTTTTATAGATAAGCTTAAGTTGCAAAACTTTTGTTTGTAACTTCTTCGATTATATGCATATTTCCTGAGAAAAAGGGAGGAAAATACGTTTAAAAATGCTCTTTTTACAGTATGAATTCGCTAAAACTATAATAAAACTTCTGATTTAGATTTCCGGAATATGATACTCGTAATATATGCAAAAAAAAAAAAAAATGAAACCATGCCAGATTTTAACCCAGAAGTTAGATAATTCACTTAAAAATCAGGTGCTAGCTTATAGACTTGCTCAATTCGATTTTGCGTTATTTGTTTAAAAAGGATTGATGTAGCATCAGCAGTTTCTTTAATATCAATACTTGTCGGATTTACACAGCCTCCGACTCCTTACCTGGGTCTATTTTTGAATTCTTTTTTTTTGTAACATATATTTTAGGGACCTCAGGTCTCGTTTATTTGTGTCCCCCATCGCGAAGCCGGCCGCGTGCCATCGAGAACGCGCCAGGAGGAGGCCGCCCAGCGGGATTAAGCCCCACTTCACTAGAGCTTATCACTTTCTAGAGGCCTTCCTCCCCCCCACTCGCCAGATAGCTGCTTTAAGAGACAGCTATACGGAGGAGGACACAACATAGCTTACGATGTAGGCTGAAAATCACAGCATCCGCTACGGCCGACTGAGTCATTCAAAGGCGGCGAGACGAAGAGGACGTCGCGGCGAGACGAAAAGGACGAATGGGCGAGACATCTGTTCAGATAAGCCGTATCACATAATATGAGACTTGACCCCCCCCCCAATCTGTTAACCAATAAAATAGATTAAGTTAATTAAGCCTCTAACACATTAACACTTAATTGCCCCTTGAGGGATAACAGCTTGGTTATCAATAAATCTATATCAACCTGAGATGGCGTGTTTCTGATCTTACGTTCACAAATATTCATCATAACTCTTTATTTTAAACATACAAGAACTGGGTTTCCCCACACGTCTCTACACTAAAACTAACTGCAACAAAAAAATTAAATATACTACGATTTCTCAGCGGTACTTCCTGGGGCTCAGATAGAATCACTCTGCTAAAACTTTACCGATCTTTAGTATGCTCGAAATTAGACTATGGGTGTTTTATCTATGGTTCTGCCCGCTACCGGATCCTTAATATGCTCGATACTGTCCATCATACCGGAATTCGCATCGCGACCGGCGCGTTTAGAACCAGTCCTATTCTCAGTCTGTGTTCCGAAGCAGGACTACCGCCTCTTTTATTCAGAAGAAAAAAACTGGCAATAAGCTACATCTCTAAACTCTTCCCTCAAACGGAACACCCAACACATAGGTACATTTTCAAACCAAAATTCTCCAAAACCTTTGAAAAAAAAATTAATTCAACACTTCCTTTATCAGAGAGAATTTCTTCCGCTACCTCGTTCCTTAAAGGAATTCCTTTATATAAACCTGAAATTCATACTCCTCCATGGACGCACAAACCACCAAAAATTATGTTACATTTATCACGACTACCCAAAAACAAAACATCGCCCTTGGAATACAAAACTGAATTTTCCCGTCTCCTTCAGAATATTCCGGAACCATTCTTAATCTATACAGATGGATCTAAATCCTCCGACTCTACAGCATCTTCTTTCGTTACCCATAGCTCAACCCACAAAATAAAACTACATAAACTGTGCAGCATTTATACCGCCGAACTCCATGCAATAGTCTCAGCCCTTCACTTCTCAATGTCAATATCACCTACAACCATCGCAATAATAACTGACTCTCTAAGTTCACTAAAAGGTTTAAATAATACATATCCAAAACACCCTACATTACTTAAAATCCATACTTACCTCCAAATGCTCGAAAATCTAAGAAAATCGGTATACTTCGTATGGGTGCCAAGCCACGTAGGAATAGTCGGTAACGAGCTCGCGGACCTAGCAGCCAAACAGGCACTTACTCTTCCAGGTCGAGGCGCTGCCATTTTAACACCTCTAGAACTCAGTCTTCCCCTCATAAGAGAAATTACTGATGGGTGGCAGTCCATGTGGAATGAGAGCCCACCAAGTAAACTGAAGGCCATTAAAACATCAGTAAAGCCATGGACCACGTCAAATCGTTCTAATCGTAGAGAAGAAAGAGCAATAACCAGACTGAGAATAGGACATACCAATTTGACCCATTCCTATCTTATTAGCAAGCAACCGCCACCGAAATGCCAACACTGTCAAAACATCCTCACGGTCAGTCATATCTTTCAGGAATGTCCATTTTATATTTCGGTTTTAGCCAGATCAGGACTTTCACCCGATATCGCAACCAGTCTAGGTAATGATGACATCAAGATAAAACGTGTATTAAACTTTCTAAAGGCAAATGACATAATAAATAAAATATAGTTTTTTATAATATATTATATCTTATTTGTTTATCTATGTATCTGTTTTGTTTATTTATCTGAATCTATTTGTTATCTTTGTGTGTGTGTGTGTATATATATTATATATTAATTATTATTATTATATATTTACTTAGTTCTTTTTATTTATTTTTTTAAATTATAGATAAAAAAAAAATAAAAAAAAATAAATAAATAAATAAAAAAAAAAAAAAAATAGCCACAGGCGTTGATGACCTAGCGGTTTTACGCCTTGAAACCCAAACAAACAAACAAACAGAACTGGGTTTCCCCATCATAAGACATGTACGGACCTCCCAGGATTGAACACTTGTAATTCCATTTATGAAAATTATTAGAAATATTGGATTTTTATTTTAGATGCTTTCTTCTAATGGACAGCGCAATTCCTAAATTTCAACTCAATAATGTATTTTATAAAGAGCAGCTTGCAAATGACCTTGCTGTAAATGTTATTAAAAATGGGAAATGGGGAACGTACAGACATCTGAAAATTGAAAAGGTGACAAAGATACCATCCTTGCATGTATTCAATAATTTCTTAACTCGTGGTGATCTATCCAGCTTGAGTTGGATGCAAGGACCTATCTCAGATTTGAAGTAAGTTTTAAAGTTTTTGAGATTTAGATGATGTTCAATTACTTAAAGGAAAATAATAACACTATTTCATCAATTATAGCCAAAAAAATTTGATAATTGTTCATTGTGCTGCTCTCAACTTCCGAGATGTCATGTTAGCAACTGGTAAATTAGCAGCAGAAGTCATAGCTTCAGATAGGAGAATTCAAGTAATATTAGTCACCTCGTATTTTAATGTTTCCAACATAAAGCTAATAATACAATTAGCGTATGTACAACGTTTTCCTTTTTTTTTTTCAGTCCTGTATTATTGGTTTCGAATTTGGTGGAGTTAATAGGGAAGGAAAACGACTCATAGGTATAACGTCCTCAGGAGCTCTTACTTCCCTCATTCAATGCAATGATGTACTTACCTGGAAGGTTCCTGATACTTGGACCATGGAAGAGGCTGTAACTGTTCCAGTGGTGTATGCAACTGTGAGTAGAGGAATCAATATATTTTATATGCATACGTAAATAATTAATCAGTCCAGCAACAATCCATAAAGGACTAGAAGACAAGCACAGATAAAAATCCCTTATTCTCGTTATGTTAGGAAGTGTGATAACCTGACTGATGTCAGATACATATTTTTTAAGGTCAATTGGACGTAGACAATGTCTCCTTCCATCCGGTTACCATCTTGACAAAGCCCACTGATTTTCTGTCATGAAACAATTAATGTACCGAGACAGAATTCGGATCAGGTCATCATTCTCCTTTATATACGTATGTGTGCTCCACTATATCGCTGCATCTTATTATTACAGGAATCTGTGGCTTAATATCTCAATGAAAGAGAAATGTCCCACCAAGTTTGTTGTAGCCTAGTAAGAAGATAACGTTATGAGCCGTATGCTGCTCAGCCATACCTGATTCATCCTCTAAACTTATGTTTTTTACCTTTTAAACTTGACTCTACTACTCCTTGTTTAATCGACTACTTTTTAATTTGACTGAAGAATGTACCCTTGAAATCAGATTAATTTAAGAAAAAAATCTGAAACTAATTGAAATTGTTAAAATTTTCATTTTTGAAAAATGTATTTGTTTTGGAACCATAGGTATTGTATGCTTTAATCGAAAGGGGAAAGATAAGGAAAGGCTGCTCTATTTTGATCCATTCCGGAACTGGAGGAGTCGGCCAAGCCGCAATAAATATAGCCTTGTACAAAGGCTGCACCATTTTCACAACAGTTGGCACTCAAGAGAAACGAGATTTCATCAAAAAGCATTTCCCTCAGGTAGGATGAAGGGAATCTAGCTCTCAACAGTTTACGTATAAGTTCTTTTTACTAAATTTGATCATGTGTTTAACTTTAAACCTCTAATTCATTATTTCTAGATACAGGATAGGCACATAGGAAATTCTAGAGACACATCCTTTGAGCAAATGATTATGCGAGAAACAGATAGAAGAGGCGTAGATATTGTCCTAAACTCGTTAGCGGAAGAGAAATTGTTGGCTTCTGTTCGATGCCTAGCTAAAGGTGGCCAATTTTTAGAAATTGGGAAATTCGACGTTATGAGAAATAATCCATTAGGTAAGATTTCATTGGCATAAGTGTGCTACATTCAATTAAATTTAACAGATGAATTCAAATTATTATGAAATTTAGAATGTTCTCTCTGGCCTTATTCGTCCGGATTCGAAGAGTTAACGAATTCACCAACAGTTGAGTGCTAAAAATGCACTTCATTTAAAATATATCATAGTAACTGTTACATTATGGTTACATCAAACTGCTTCTTACTATTTATTGGCCATCTGTCTTATCTTTAACATTCAGACATTCTAGCTAGATACAATCTACTCGACTCCCTTCATAACTCTAAAGATACTGGTCCTTAGATGTCTCAAATAAGAGGTGAAGATAAGTGTGTGAAAGATGGGATATCGGAGGCAGGAGAGCAATAAATTTTACAGCAATAAACTAATAAATATGGCACTCATTCAATGCTCAAAATGTGATCAGACCCCCGCTACAGTTCAGGGTTCCAGAAGGTATGCTGTAGTTCAACATCCGTGTTAAGCTACGTATCCACTTGAGAGTAAATCGTGAGGGAAATCTCGAGAGTAACATTCCCAGAGTGAGCAAAGTGTTTCTTGCGGACTCTTAGGCCCGTACCCACGACCGAGTACAGCGATACAGAGTGTAAAACTCAAAAGAAAACGTATAGTAGCTCAAGGACCAAGACGAGGGTATATTGGGTGAGTTATTTTCTCCTATCTCGTCTCATGTTTTTTTCATTAGTCTTGGTTAAAAAATAAATATTTCAATTATTTATAAATAATATGTATTAATAATAATAATATAATATATAAAACCACATGTACCATCCGGTAGCTAAGGAATAAAATCGCGTAGTTCAGGATTTCCTCGAGTGATGCAATCTGTTTCCTCTCAGGTTAGTCACTTTTTGGAATTAATGCCAGCGTAAATGGGAACAAAACGATTGTTTTTGTTTGTACACAGTTATAAACATTTTATAAACTATTATACAACATACAGTGCCATAAGTACTGATTCAGATACAAATGAAAATCTATTTTAATGGAATTATTTCAATGGATATTTTACTTATACCATTAATTTCAGAACGAGTCTCGGAATTGCTGAAATTTGCGGGCAATATTTTCGTCATTTGTACTTCCGCAACCAAATTGTAATCGCCAACATTGGGGTCAAGGAGTTAATCTTGACTTAGTTTTATATTGCTTTTGATTAATTGTTTATTCTCTTTCCCGCTCAAAAAAAAAAGAAGTCAGTTTTCGACTTTTGGACCATTAGCAATAAGAGGTTATTGTAGCAAAAATCATGAGTTTCTTTAGTTTCAACTGTCTTGGCAACAGTTGCATTGGCATCATAACTATTGTCTATATTCACATCACTAACATTTGTTATAAAGGTTTTTAAAACAGCTCTGAATAAGATGACAACTAGTCCGACTGTCAATGTCAAGCATCAATTATTTATTCACCTCCTTAAATCTCAATCCTTCGATCAAATGTATAATTCATTTATCAACTATTTGATGATTTGGCTTCAAATAGCTTAGCAGCTTGACCAAAAGTACTTATTTATGTTCATTGGTTTTGTTCTTAAGGGGCTTAGTCACAGAATAAAGATCATTCAAAAAAAAAAATAAAAAAGCTTTATATATAACAGCTCTATATTTCTATTCATTATCATAGAATATTTTTTCATGTGCTCCTGTGCCTTCCAATAATAACATACAAAAAAGTTCTTTGATCTTGAAGATGAATAATTACCCAGGTTCCTATTGTACAAACCAAAAGACGCAGCACACAACTTTCCCTTACAACCCTATAATAATAATCAATCTTTAAAGTAATTCTAAAGAGCTCACAAAAACAATGGGTACTTGAAATATTCTTAGCTGCATGTACTTCTTCCTGTCTTCTCTACAAAAGTACAATAAAATAGTTTTTTTAAAGAATTGCATGGCAATTCTGTGCACTTTATGTATTGGGTTTGTCAAGCTGAAAATAAATTTTAAAAGTTAATATTTAGTTTCTAAACTGAATGTTAAATTTTAAAATTTATATTCCATGAAAAAATTCATTTTCCATTAAATAATATGAAAGTAGACAATATTCTGTAAATAATTTCCAATATTATATTATTACATTAAATTATACAGAGCCAGGGTGGCAGGAGATGATACTGTAGCTTCCGTCTGCTTTCGGACATACTCGGTTTTCCATCTAGGGTCTATTTTTTAAAGTTACGCTTTATCTTTCCTAATTACGGTTCGATTTAGATCTGTTTTAGAGAATTTAATTGCCTTTCATTTGATTATATACATAATTTACCATAAAATGCATACTATTTGAGTTATGTGCAAATAAAATTGTCATTTCGTCATAACTTTTTTCCCTGCATTTTCTCGATGATATATAAAAAGTTAAAGGGCTTTAAGGAGAAGACTTCAGATATCTAAAGAGCTTTAAGGAGAAGACTTCAGATATCTAAAGGGCTTTAAGGAGAAGACTTCAGATATCTAAAGGGCTTTAAGGAGAAGACTTCAGATATCTAAAGGGCTTTAAGGAGAAGACTTCAGATAAGTCTCACCAAAATCTTTAGAGCCGTTTTCAAGAAAATTGTAAAAAATGTTTAAAATCGATGATATAAAGTGGAACTTCTAGTTAGTTGATTTTGACGACATAGTTGCTGTAACATACCTACCATTAATACGCAATTTCATTTTCGTACAACTTTTCGTTTTTCAGCTGGGCTGTTCACATCCACACAGACAGACTCACGTAGACCATTTTGCGAGACTTGGTTATTTGGACTCAGGGGACGTATATTTTCGTTAAAAACTCTAATTCGAAATGTTTCATGATCGCAATACTTCCTCTTACAATATATATCATATATTGGTAAGGGAAAGTAAAAAGTGTTCTTTGATCTTGAAGATGAATAATTTCCCAGGTTCCTATTAGATAAGGCAATTGCATTATGAGTCTCACCCCTCTTCAAGATTCTTACTTATTCAGCTAACAATTTTTCTATCATAGTCTAGGTCTATTTCAGATTTTTTACTATCACGCAAAACACCAAGAACCGAAACCACTTCATCGAATTCAACCCCCAAGCGTCTCTCGTTTAAATAGCACGTTCGTTTTCAACCTTACCACCAGCCAACCTTAAATCTACTGCATAGAACCAAAACCGTGAAGGAATTGCTGAGGAGGTATATTTTTATAATTTATATTCCATCTCTTTCGATGCTTTCTGAGCCATCACAATGCTTTTCATTCAAGTTTTCTCATAAGTTTTTGAAAGATTTGTCCACAATTTCAATCTCGCCATAGTTTTATCTTTAATCAAAATCAGCAGTCATGAATATTTTCAGCTCAGAATTATGAGTCGGGGGAGGGGGCTCGTTGGTAATAACATGCAAGAATTAAATTTGGCTCTAAAGCCAACTTAATTTATCAACATTTTGTCCATCAAAAGGTTTTACACCAAATATACCTAATGATAAAACAGAACTTGTTGAATTCATACTGACACATCTGAACTTACAACCTGAACAGGCTTCCTCTCAAATCACACACAGCATATTCACCGAATTTCATTAATAATGAGTTGGTAATCTACTTGGTGGGTCCATAACCTGCTGAAATAGGTTATTAAAATAAGTGGTGTCTTAATGACCATAATATAATAAGTTACATTTCACTAAAAGATTGTTACAATAACTGAGAGCTGCAACATAACAGTACCAGATCATTCTGTATCAGAGAGAGACAGGGAGAGTGAGAGAGAGAAAACAATGTTACGCTAGTAGATTTGAATATATATTAACACATTTGTCAATTGGCAGCCTCTTTGCTTCATGAATAAAATTATCAAAAAAAAAAAGAAAAATTCAGTATGTTGGGCCTCTAACATAGGGCAAATGATATATTAAACCTTAAAAGGTTTATTTTTTATATTTTTATATTAGCTTTATTATTTTATATTTTAAGCATCCGGCAAGAATTAACTTTAATTAACAATAACTAGTAGAAATAATTTATTTCTAAATAAATAACTTATTTCTAATCGTTATGGCATAACGTTGTGTGTGTGTATATATATATATATATATATATATATATATATATATATATATATATATATATATATATATATATATATATATATATATATATATACACAGGGTGTCCTTTTTAGATGGCCCGGCCAAATTTCTCTTGAACTGGTAATGTTATAAAATAGATAAAAAATACGTATTTAATATTTTTCAGCCTAGTTTAAAATTTCGACCTGTTTTGAAAAAAAAATATATGGGGTCTCTCAGATCCAGTACAACTTTAAAATTTCGAATAGGAACCTATGCCTTCCGATACATCATTTTAAAGATTTTTGAAACTGAAATCAATGGTGAAACCAGATTTTATATTGGTCAATAAATTACAAAGTTATGGTACAAAGATTTAAAAAAACAATGCATTTTGTTAGCTATTTTTAATAGTAAACAAATTCCATACCACATACAACCAGAGGTTGGTGAGCCTACATTTCATGTTCAAAATGCCTACACTCTTCGGAGATGAAAATATTGGCTCTTCTTAGCCACTCTTCGCTGGTGCTCAGTGCGATGGACTATTCATCTCCACAGTTGCATAAAGCGCTAGTTCCTATTTTTAGTTTTTTATATAAGTGGGATTTAAGACGGTTGTGTCCGGTCCTTATTCTGAAAATGGTTACTTGTTATTTTCTGCTTAATTGGAAGTAGTCATCCTGAGGGTTGTGTGTTGGATGTGAGGTCAGCCATCTTTGTCTGATGACAGCCTTGCTTATGGTTTTTGCTTCGTCTATGGTTAGTCAGGGATCGTATTGTTGCATCGATGGATCTGTCTTTGCCAGAGAGTCAGCCTTTTCATTGCCTGCTAGCCTACAGTGCCCGTGGATCCATTGCAAAACTAATTCTGCGGCACCATCGACCACGCTTTTGATGGCTGCAGTTAAATTTTTCATATTTGTTTCGGCTTTGTGTCGACTTCTCATTGCCGAAGAAGAAGATGAATTGATCTTTTTGCAAGCCTCAGTGATGGCTTCCTGTTCAGCACGGTAATCGCTTGACCTGCTACCGGTAGGCATAGCTTTTTCCAGGGTGGATCCATCTGTAAATTCAATATGGATGCCTGCACCCCCATCCCCAAGAGCTCCATTAGCTGAACCGTCTGTGTATGCCCTTATCCATTCACCTGGCGGGTATTCTTCATTTATGAGTTTTAGGCTCAGAGCTTTTATCTCCTCTGGTGGTAGTTCGCCTTTGCAGTTTACTCCTGGGATATTTTCGACGATCCTCGGTTTGCCTAGTGATTCCCAGGGTGGGCGGAGGCTCGATGGGTCCAGATGGTTTAGTTGGACAGCTCTAAGTTCAAGTTCTCTCTGCAATGATTTGATTAAATGTAGTGGGCTCTTTCGTTTGAGTCTGGTTAAGTAACCAGTTTTAATTCTGTCTTGCAGTGGGTGATCATGGATGGCATTTGTTATGGAACTCAGATTCAGATATTTTTGGTCTCGTCTGTCAAGCACAGTAAGTTTGTAGTAAGTTGGTAAGTTTATTAAGGCTTCCGTCTTATTTACTGGAGTATTTTTCATGGATCCAGTGATTATCCTAAGACCATGGTTCTGTACAACCGAAATTCTATGTAGGTTTGAGCTAGCAGCAGAGCCCCAACTTGTGATACCATATTCAAGAACTGAGCGAACAAATCCCACATATAGGTTTCGGAGTGTTGCATAGTCCGCACCCCAGGTTGAGCCAGGAATCTTCCTCATGATGCTTGTTCTCTTAAGACCCTTTGCTGCACATGCTTCTATCTGAGTTCTCCAGGTGAGTCGTTGGTCGAGCTTTATTCCAAGATACATTGGTTTTTCTTCGTGCTCGAGGATTTGCTGTCCCATTTTTAGATCAAGTTTCGGTGTGTGTCTTTTGGAAAGTGTAAAGATGGTATATTTGGTCTTTTTGGCGTTGACCTTCATTCCCCACCTGTTTGCCCAGTTCCAAACACTATCCAGTGCTTGTTGGAGTCTGTATTTGGAAATCCATGCTGATTTAATTGGGACCAACGTACAAGGTCATCTGCATGTATTGCTGTTTTTACTGATTGAAAAGCATTTTACACTCTTTGCTGCAGTTCTTCAACTGATCTTGCTGGGTTATGATTGGCATAAACGCTGCTTTTTCCATAACATACAATAAAATATCCAGTTCCACTTCGAAATTGCGCTGCCGGTTTTTGGTGGACTCGCAACTGATCTGAATCTCCTCATATTGTGAGCAATACGAATAAATGTTTTGTGGTTCACGTAGGGACGATAGTGAAATTTCTGGGAGTTCAACAGGACTGCACGGCGAGCAATACCACCACTTTCAATAGAACAATTGCAAATATCAGCTTTTTGCTGACGGGAAAACTGCATTCTTCCTTTCATTTTGACTGGTTGGTTAATACTGAAGTAGGTATAGTTGTAAAAGTTGTTTATTTTCAGGAATTTATTCACTATCATAAGACCATTTGGGTAAACAATGACAGTGAATGTAAACAGCTACAACGTTTCACAAAACATACTGTGGCTTATTTCTGTTTCTTCACTACATCTTTAAAGCAAACCTTTATTATGAATTACAGCTAAAAAGATAATAAACACGATGTGAATCAATTAATTCCTGTGCAACAAAAAAAATGTAAAGGCAATTTAAAAGAATTAATACCAAAACAAACAAAATGTATTTTTTTTTTAACTTTGTAATTTATTGACCAATTTAAAATCTGGTTTCACCGTTGATTTCAGTTTCAAAAATCTGTTAAAATGATGTATCGGAAGGCATAGGTTCCTAGTTGAAATTTTAAAGTTACACTGGGTCTGAGAGACCCCTTATATTTTTTTTCAAAAACAGTTCGAAATTTTAAACTATATATATATATATATATATATATATATATATATATATATATATATATATATATATATATATATATATATATATATATAATTTCACTGTTTTTTCTTAGGCTTGGAAGTATTTGCTAGAGGAGCTAGTTTTCATGGAATTGTCTTAGATGAGATCTTGAACAATGATTCGAAAGAAAGAGCAGTTATTCAAAAATTGCTGTATGATCATTTGGAGAATGGCAGTGTGAAACCAATTATATACACTATTTTTAAACACGAAGAGATTGAAGAGGCATTCAGGTAAAATAAGTTATGACTTAATATACTTTTCTTTTATTATCAAACAAAATGCTGCATTGACATTTAAAATCCTTCTTACTGACTAGGTTTAGTATCTAACCTAATGTTACATGTCAGTATACCGATATGGAATGATTCTTCTGTAAATTCAGAGATGACTTTATAGGGTTGATAATGGAGAGGGGGTGAAGTTGCAGGAGCAGTAGAGAGGGTTTTTGATAAAGAGTTTTGTCGGAGTAACTTCCCCAGGGTTTGGAAAAAAAAGGGCCCGAGTAATTTAATTTAATTTAATTTAAATTTAATTAAGGGGCCCACACAGGATGTCGCAAGTGTGTTCTGGTTTAAAGGTCAGGAAGGGCTTTCCTTAGATTGAATAGGTTATTAAAAACTGACCAAAAAGTATAGTAGCTATAAAGAGTTAGATATATGAGGGAACTTGACAAGAACATGTGAGGAACTTAAGATACTTAAGATACAATGGGTTCTTACCGATTGTCTGGGCAGGTCAGATACAAGGGCAATACAACGTGGCTCACCGCTCAATAACCCTTTGGGGTTCAGTACACTAGGGGGTGGTTGATCCTCAGGGCTATAAATTAAGAGATAAAGTTTCTAAAGGAAAGAGGGACCTTTTATCTTTCTTATACCATTACCCTAAAAAGGCCTTCTGTCACTCTGTGACCAATACTCATAATAGGGCTGAGAAAATGGTTGCTCGCCAAAGGCGTAACAAATGTTTAACAATAATTATTATAAAAATTGTTAATAATAATAATTGTCTGATAACTCGCGACTACGACGATACGCGTCGTTCGATTTTCCTCAAAGTTGGCTCAAATGTTCCTTGAAGGCAAGAAAAACTACTTATGTGTAGGGATTTTTATTTTAAATGCCGATCCAAGATGGCGGTCGTTTTATTGGCTCCGTATCATCAAACATGTGTTGGTTTCGCTTTCACGACCAAATAAATTTTTCGTCATTCTTTAAATTTGACATGAATATACCTTAAAGATATTTGAATTTTTAATTTATTTATTTTAATTTTTATTAATTTTTTCTAAAACCATAAATGCTATTCGTTAACTGGTGACTTGCTGAGAGAAATCGTTTTCCCTGAAATTTATCGACAGAGCGTAAGCGAGGTTCTGTTTTAACTCGACCGTTTGGCATTCCTTCTGTCTGTCATCGTCCGGATTTATTCAAATTTGACACAAATATTCCTTGAAGTCAGGAAAAATGATCTATTTGTAGAATTTTTATTTTTTAATTCCGATCCAAGATGACGGTCGTTTTATTGGCTACGTATCATCCAAAATATGTTTTTTTCACAGTGATCACTCGGATCAAGATCACTCAGTCCGGGTAAGGGGTAAGGGTAAAGGTAAAGGTGCCCCACAGCGTAAATGCCTGCCGACTTACACAAATATACCCCTCACAAGGTATTTCTATTTCCAAAGTCATAGATCTCTAGTGCCCCCTGTGTCCCATAATTAGCTCCAGAATCGATTACCGAGTAATTTTTTTCTTTTTTTTATTTTTTATTAGCACTATTCGCTAGTCGTTATTAGAGTTCTTACCAATACGCCCTAGGAGCTGAGAAAAAAAATACAAATAACTTCAACAATTATTTATATTATTGTTTTCTGCTTTTGCTCTGCATAGATTTAATGTTTTTTATCCATTCATCAATTTGTTTTATTAAGTAAAATAAGAAAAAAATATTCTACGAAATGAATTTAAATGTGCACAAAATTACAAAAACCAAATGACGCTTCCAGTAAATAAAAATTATTTTAGAAAATATTAAGTCAGATTCGTTTTTAGCGTCCTTTGGAACCCTTAAATATGAATTTTCATAGCAATAAAAAAAATAATAATTTTTGGGCTTGATTTATTTGTAGGATTTCTTTTCCTGATGATGTCTGGCTTTCACTTAAGTATTCTTAAATCCTCAGGATCTTATCTAAATTTAATGTTATTTACAATCACTGGGACGCTAAATTTCTGGTCTCTAGCACATTCCGACAAATTTTACATTTTATGTCTTTATGAGGAAGAAAAAGCAGTTTAAAATAAAGAAAACTTCTCAAAAGATTTATTTTATATCTCCGGTTCTAATTTGTTCACAGAGCTCGGGTTTATGCCATTTCGTGTAGTTTATAATGCCCTAAACCATTCCAAAATATCGCGTGTATTGGTGGAGTCGTGTTGAAGTGATTGCGTTTTTTTGTGATTTTCAACAAAATTGAAGGCGAAAAGTTTGAACAAAAATATTTTATTTTTTCATTGCTATGAAAATTCATATATAAGGGTTTCAAAGGGCGCTAAAAACGAATCTGACTTACTTTTTTTCTAAAATAATTTTTTGTTGCCTACTTTACTGGAAGTGTCTTTTGCTGTTTGTAAATTTGTCTGCATTTAAACTAATTTAATACAATCGGCTACAAAATAAATACAAATTTTACAAAAAAGTAGCAGTGGTTTGACCACGAGTGCTATCGTTTGCGTTCAAGGACATTTAATCTGTTTGATATTTATAAAAAGACTGACTCAGAGCTTACTAAAGTGTTATAATTAGAGAATAATAAAGACTATAAAAAAATGTGTAATTTAAAAAGAAAGAACATATTGAAAATAAAATAAACGGATTTAAAACTGTTCGAGATACTAAAGAATTGTGGGACTTGGCTCGTTCATTTAAATCTCAAAACTCTTTGTATGATAGGCCCGGGCGCGCCCGTGCCGGACCGAATGCCACATGAATATTTCAAGAATAGCCCTAAAAATTACAAAACCCAAATTCTAGCTTCGAGCATTTTCAACATCTCTTTAAAGAAGGTAGCCTGCCAAAATCCTTTAAATCCTCCATTATTTTCCCCTTTATAAAAAGGGGAGAAGGTACAGAAAATGAGTGCAATTATCGTGGAATTTCCTTTTGTAATACTATTGGAAAACTATGTACTGGTCTTCTTTTGTTAAGACTATCTAAATGGGTGAATGAATATATGGTATTGGGTGGGTTTCAAGCGGTTATTAGGAAATCTTGCTCAAGGGTGGACAACATCGTGAATCTATTTAGTTTGGTTAAAATCAAATTGAGTAAGAAAAGAGGTAAGGTATTTGCTTTCTTTATTGACCTAACCGCGGCGTTTGACCATATTGATCGACGTCCACTGATGTGCAAATTTGCAGAATTAGGTGTTTCTTCTAAGGATATTCAGGTTTTAAACAATTGGTAAACATCAACATCTGCTTCGGGGTGGAGTGGTAATGGTCTATCGGAGGAGTTTGAAACGACCATGGGCGTGAAGCAAGGTTTCCTGTTATGCCACCTTCTATTTTCGCTATTTATTAACAATTTAAAAAATTATATTGATGGGGAAGTGCAATTGAATAATACAGTATTAACATTATCGGCATATGCAGAAGATTTGGTCTGCTCGCAGCAGATAAGTCCTCATTGCAAGCTATGACCTCTTTGCATGATTATTGTTTAAAAAAGACTTTAAAAATTAATTTGAACAATTCAAAGGTAATTTGAACAGTTGAATAGTTTTTAGAAATAATGGTAGGGTATCTAGGAAAGAATCATTTTTCCTAAATAATGAAAGAATTGAAACTGTTAGCAGTTACAAATATTTGGGAATCAAAGTCTCACCAAAATTGTCCTTGAATAAACATTTTAAAGAACGGGTTCCAAAAGAAAAAGCTGCATTAAATTGTTTTAACAAATTAATACTGAATAAAGGCATACCGTTTGAGGTTTAATTAAATATTTATAATGCTGTGAGCCGAGCTGTTGAATGCTACGGTGCACAGTGCTGGTGGGGTAGTCAGTGGTATTATCAGGTTGAATTGTTATTAAAAATTTTCATTTAAAAAGTATTCAAATTACCTCTTAACGCTCTTAACTACTTTTTATATTTAGAAACAACTATACTTCCTACCTTTTTTTACACAGTAAAGTTGCAGTTACAATATATACAGAAATGTCTTTCACTGCCACAGCACAGATTTCCTAATATATTAGTTAATGGAGTAATAAAAAGAATTTTTTTTTTTTTTTTTTTTTTTTTTTTTTTTTTTATCTTCATACTTGAGATATTATATATCATATGTTAGAAGTTACCTATTACTTTTTTTTTTTTGATCTTCAGATTTGCCATATCTCATGATCAGTGAAATCGGTGGGGAGGGGGAGGATGAGGTTGGATTTTTTTTTGGAAAAGAGCTTGATCATTGCAGTGAGTGATTGGTCCATATCTGATCTCTGAAAAGGGCAGGTGTACCCTTCATAGTTCAGACGATTTGCTATAATGTAAAAACCTTCATTTGAATTAATTCAGTCTTTTATTGGCCTTTTTAATTATTTCGATATTTCATATGTGCTCGATAATTACACCTATTTTTGTTACAGAATATTTATTGTTTTTTTTTTTTTTTTTTAAATTATTGCAAAACTTATTTAAATCTTATTAGGACATTTATTAATTAAAGAAACAAAAAGTGGATAACTAAAAATACATAAATAATTTCACTGAATAAGTAAGAATCGATAAATAATAATATATTGCTATTGCTATGTCTTATCTAGATTGGGTTGACATATATTTTAGCTGATAATATAAATCTGTATAGGGATGCCATTGGGCTATCATTAAGGACGATTATTCCTTAACTTAAGATTATAAATAAATATGAGTTACTTGTTTCGTCCTCTAAATTGGATACCTTTCCAAGGGCCTGATTTGTGATTACCATTGTTTAATAATTAGCCAATATAATGTGCCTACTTCTAAGTTTAATAATTTCATAATGCTAGTCAAGTTAATTGTTATCATACTTGATCAGACATATTCAAATTGATAATGTGCTTGGTTACTAAACAAGAACTTCCTTCCTAACATTTATCTTTATTCATCAAAATTAAGGTAATAAACTGATAAAAGAGTGTAACCATGGAATCATTCAGACTAGACCTAGCCATTAACTGTTCTAACGTAAATATCTTATCTGTAATAATTGATATTGATGATCTTCCTGGTGGGCCGGGCAACAGTGAAGGCCCTTACATCTCTAGGGCCTTTCAGCGTCTCTCCATCGAGTCCCCCGACATATCTTAAGTCATAGAGTATGAACAAACCAGAGCATCTGTCCTCGGCAGCCAAAAAGACAGCCTAGTTGTAAAACGTATTTTAAACAATTTTTGTATTAAAATTAAACTAAAAATTTAACACTCTTGGGCAACAAAAAAGTTTTAGTTGAAGTTTTGGAACTTGAGTTCTAAGTAATGTGTTTCTTTTAAAAGTTAACATCTTTAAACTTTGCTTCTATCTACTGTTTTATATGAAAATAAATAATAATTCTGAAACATTAGTAGATGTCTGTGCACCTGTATCAGTAGTTAATTAATTGTATTAAATGTTTGTTTTCATTCACCTCAACAAAAGATTTCAAAAGCTGTCTTTGCCAGCATTAGCGTCTGCCAAAAACCGAATGAATTGATTTGGATTAGCTATGGTTATTAAAGATAGTAAACTTTATAGAATAGGCGGTAGTATTCTGTATTGATATATTTATATGTATTATTTTGTGTCAATAAATAATTCTACTAAATTGTCTCAGTTCATGAACTATGTTTCCGTTGAATAAATCAAAGGTACATTCTTGAAACCAAACTTCATAGTTTTCCTATTTCCCTTATATGATTATATAAATGAAATTAAAATTGATTAATCTTTATTAAATAATTAAATATCGGAGGAAAAATAAGAGCTTAAAACTATGGATGTAGAGCAAAAAAAACAAACTCGGTATCATGAACGGGCAAGGGTTCTTTTGCCTATAGGTAGTAGAGGAGCAGCCAGACCATTTTCAAGACACTCAGTGCCCTATCCAGTTATTTATAAAATCGATGGTTTTTGCCTGTAGTGGTGCAGTGCATGGCTATTTTTTATCGGCACAGGAGTAGGTCACAGAATGGCCAGTACGAATTCCTGATTAGGTGTCTGAAAAGAAAATGGTCCTAGGATTTTAATTGAAGACTACATGTCGATGTATTATTTACAAATTATTTTTATTGTATACTGAATTGCCACTTTTAAATGTTACTTGTTGTAAATCGCAGAATATATATTTGAATTTGTTTTCATTTCTTCTTACTGTTGATGTCCTAATAGCCAGGTAAGATAGATTTTCAGTTAACATCTAAATGGTTCTGTTCTATACAGGTACATGACAACTGGCAAGCACATGGGCAAAGTTATAATCGACATGAGAGGCGAGAGCAAAGGTTCGATACCAGACAATGTACCCATGATGATCGAAGCCATTCCACGTTTCTATTGCAAAAAAAATAAGACATACATAATCATCGGTAATTTCAAAAGAACAATTTAAATTATGTTAAATATTTAGTTGAAACCTTATAATTACGCTGAACTTTCAGGCGGCCTCGGCGGGTTCGGACTGGAATTGGCTGATTGGTTGGTTCTCAGAGACGGAACCAAACTTGTATTGACCTCCAGGAGGGGAATAACGAATGGTTATCAGTCCTACAGGATCAATATATGGAAGTCCTACGGTGTAGATGTACAGGTGTTTACCGATGACATTACAAGCGAAGAAGGAGTCAAAGCGCTACTCGAAAAAGCCTCTCAAATGAGCCCAGTTGGAGGAATCTTCAATTTAGCAGTCGTAAGTTGTATTGTATTCTTATGGTCTTCAGCTTTAGTGTATTGCGGTTACTTATAACGGTGTATTTCTACCAGGTTCTAAAAGATTCTGCTTTTGAAAACCAAACTAAGGAAGACTTCAAATGCTCTCTAAGCCCGAAGGCTAAGGCTACAAAATATTTGGATAAGATATCTAGACAACTCTGTCCGGAGTTGGAAAAATTCGTCGTCTTTTCAAGCGTAAGTTGTGGAAGAGGAAATGGAGGCCAAACAAATTACGGAATGGCTAACTCAATAATGGAGAGGATATGCGAGGAGAGGGTGTCTCAAGGATTTCCTGGCCTCGCTATACAGTGGGGTGCGGTAGGGGATGTCGGTCTTGTTGCCGAAATGATGGATGACCATAACGTTGAAGTAGTTATAGGTAATATTTCTTTTTATGCACAGTCAGGAATTTATATAGTATTCCTTCCTAATATTTTAGTTGAATATTAACAAATAATGTTTTCGATTTATGGCTAAATGACCAGCTTGAAAGCAATAATCTATCGTCCTTATATTTTTTATATTACAATATAGAAAAAATACTGGTGAAACTATCGAAGGAGAGCTCTGGTGCACTATTGGGCCTGAAGCCACCTGGTCATATTTGGAGAGGAAATGTTAGTCAACCCTAGTGTCCTTCTCAATGATATAAACCCACATAAATACAAAGTGGCAAACATTTTTTATCGGGAGATGTTATTTCTTTAGACAATTGTTTGTTTTCATTAAAAATTTAAAATCATATCTTACCCTATGACCATCGACGACTTTCATTTGTTCATATCTAAAAACCATAAAGAAATTGAATAAATTTTGACAAATGAGGATGGTTAATGAGGTTAATAACTTAGACAAATAATTTAGTAATTTAATAACAAAAAATTGTCTGAGCGGCTTTTTTTGGGCATAATGACTCGCTTCTCTCTTCAAAACTCACCGTGAATTTCTTAACAACTTATGAACAGTTCTGTGCTGCAAAAAAATAGACAAATTAATTTCACAGCCGTCACATTTCATATTTTAAGCAGAATGAAAAGTTGTAAACAATTGCGCCAATTATTCCAATCATTAGGAATAATGGCGCAGCATCCTTCGTTGACCGATGGGGGAGGGCCCTTCTAGTCGGGTTGGGAGTACGGGGATATGCTTTACTCCCTGGATTTTTTTTTAAAGAATATGCTGTTTAAAACGTATTTTGAATAGTTTTCGTGTCAATAATAAACCAAAAATTCAACACTCTTTTGCTACAAAATTTAAGTTGAAGTCTTTGAATTATTGTTCTAAGCAGCATAGTTTTTTAAAGTTTGATCTTTAACCTTTGCTTCTATCTACTGTTTTATAACGAAAAAAATAACGTATTTCATTAGCTGATGAATCTAAACCTATGGCACCCACCGTGCGCTGGCCTATGCAGTAGCGGACTCAGGATTTAATTTTGGGGGCTAACACCGGGGGTCAGGGGATAGAGAGACCTCATTACAACAGGAGGATCCTCCCTCTTGAATAATTTTAAGACCATTGATCAAAACTGTGTATTTTACACCGTTTGAAACAGTGGATTGGAGAAAACTTTTATATATATTTTTTAAACATCAGTTTAGTAGTTACAGTAAGTAGTTTTTAACGCATAATTCAGATAGAAGCCACTCCCTCTCAATTTTATTTCTTTAAACTTTGTGCTATTAAAAATTGATATCATTTTAAGCAAGGCAAAACGAAAAAAAAGTCGAACATTGTAGCAGTTACAAAACACAGTTTAATTGCAGTAATGTTTTTACCTTCACCTTACCTTTTACAGCAACCCGGAACCCAACTCCAAAGTTTTTAATGTGCTGCGGATCAAAAACCATCCTCTTCGATTGTTTTACCAAAACACTAAATTAAAATACCTGACTCTGAATTAAAAAATGGAGTTAATGAATAAGTATTAAAAGATGGATCTGTTTAGGAGGTACTCTGCAACAAAGGATAGCGTCTTGCTTAGAAGTCATGGATGAATTTTTAATGAATCAAACAGGAATCGTTGCTAGTATGGTAGTTGCTGAAAAGAAATCGAGAGGTTCTCCTACAGACAACATTGTTGACACAGTTGTGAATATTTTAGGTAAGCTTAGTTCCAACATTATCCCTGTCACATAGTTTTTCTTTGTATGATATTGTAGCCAATCGACAGATCATTGAAAATAAAAGTGAATAAAGGTTGAAATTATTACTCTGCTTAAAAATTATACTGCACAGCATTTACTGCTTTATAATAAAGTTGAATAGATTGTAGTATTATGGATTATATTGATGTTGTAATCATTGGTTGCGTTTAGGAATAAGAGATTTGAAGACAGTAAGTCTCCATTCAAACTTGGCTGAACTTGGTATGGATTCAATGATGGCAGTGGAAATAAAACAAACTCTTGAAAGAGAATTTGAAGTGTCATTAACGCCCCCAGAAATTAGAGGCCTAACCATAGCTAAACTTCAGAAAATTGCTGCAGCCAAAGCGAGTGAAGATGTGAACGCAAGTAAGTATAATCAGATAGTAACTAGATCAATAATAATTGATCAACTTCAGGACAAATATATTTCAACGCCAAATATTGAATCTACAGTTCTTCACTCACATCTGAGGGACGAATAAGAGAATAATAAGTATTTCTTTAGAAATATGAACTCTGTACTTAATTTTTTTTTTTGTCTTCAATTTACAAAGGATTGATTAATCATATATATATATATATATATATATATATATATATATATATATATATATATATATATATATATATATATATTGTGTGGGTGTGTGTATGAGAAATTCTTGTATCTTGATCATAGTGTACCTCGGATCACACTTTAGTTTTTCGACTGGCGTTGCTATCGACGCAACAAAACTGCGAAAAGACCAAGTTTAACCAGTAGAGTGCTGGGAGGCGGGAGAATTGTTGTCCATAGTTGGCCATTGTAATTTGTGTTTTAAATCACGTTCAACCTGATTCACTGCTTTATCAGTAATTTGTTATGCCATATTCCAATTTTAAAAATCTGGTGCGGTGCGCGCATCACACAAATTTCCCTTACCGTCCTATAATAATTATCTTTTTAATATACTTTAAAAAGTTCACATAAACAATACTTTAAATAAATTCAGTAGCATCCACTTCTTCACACCTCCCACTTAAGTACAATAAAACAGTTTTTTAATCAATTTTAGTACAACAATTCTGTTTACTACCTATATATTTTAATTTTGTCAAGTTGAAAATATATTTTAAAAGTTTCGGTTAATTTCCATGTAAACATTTTCTTACCATTAAATAATATAAAGGTAGAAATTATTTAGTTAATTCCCGCTTCTGTATTCTTTAATTACATTATTACAGACGGTTGATTGATAAGAGGTGGTTCGGTACGGTCTTGTACTCCTCTTAAAATACGCTGTATCATTGCTAAGACTAGTCGGATTTTGATGATTCTTTATTTGTTTTTTAGATAATTTAATAACCTTCCATACAATTGTATACATAATTTACTATAAATTGCATGATTTTTAAGTTAATCACAAATAAAATATTTTTTTCGTCATAACATTTTCCCTGCATTTTTTCATTGATATTCTAAAAACATGAAAAGTTAAAGGCCTTTATGAAGAAATATCAACATAATTCTGAATAATAGATTAAATTCTAAAAAGGAATTGGAAATGGCCACAAATTCGTGAATGAATCATACGAAATATTAGATGTAGCGAAGGATATTGTGCTATATACATGGTAAACAACTGGTAACTGGCAACCAGGAATAGAAGTTCATATTGTTACTTATAGTACTCATGTATACAAATAAAAATTAGGTTACGAATTTCTGTATAAATTGTTTCTAATACATATTAACTACCCAGTCGGTAAAATATTTTAACAATCAAAGGTACACTAGGGCGTGATCAATGGTACATTATGGTATTGTACCATTGATCACATATTTAAATTCATAAAAAAAGTCATAGAGTGTAGGAATAATGGTGCAATCAGGAGAGACTCTTCCCGTTGTTATATTTTACAAAATAGATTTTTAAAATATAAAAATATATATATATATATATATATATATATATATATATATATATATATATATATATATGTATATATAAACTTTATTTAATTATTTTTTTAAAAATAAATTTGTTATATGATTTATATGACAAGATCGTGATGAAACTACCATTGTTAGCACTCCAATGACAGTTCTTTGTAAGAAGAGCACAAGGTGATTTTCTTTTTAAACGCCAAGAAGGATTATCAGGAATCGAGAGTTTGAATGGGAGTGGTATTGATAAAGGAAAGATATGTATCTATTTCGGGCTTAACCCTTACCGCGACACCTGAGTATGGGACACTCACAGAGAATTTTCAGAGCGCGCATTAGGCAGCACTGCGCGCTTCCAGGCAGACACTTCGTAAATTTGACCAGTCTAGTCTTCTACCTGATCCATCCAGTCCCATCTCTGTCGGACTTCATTGGTAAGAGACAATTTCCTACAACATAGTGAGTCTGAAATACTCACTGGTGTCGCCGCGGTACCATGTGAGTCTGACATGCTCCTAGTGCCATTCCATATTTTTTAATGTAAAACGATCAATTTTATCGGTTCTCTTGCAATTCAAGGGTTAAAACGGGGTTTATTTTAGTTCTTTAGCTTATTACTCAATAAAAATTACTCTTCTGGTAATTTTTAGGTTTAGGTGATAATCCTGTAAAATTATTTGTGTTTGTTGGGACGAGAATTTTGAAATTCACGTTGCCTGGCCCGAGTAGAACGGCACACAATCTGTTGCATTCTGAGCCATCTAAGTTAGATGTGTGGAAGAAGGTTGTTGATGAGCAAATGGTACAGAATATTTTCAAGTACAGCCAAACTCAACTTACTGATTCTCAGTCGAAAGCAAGCCAATCAAACGTGAAAAATTACTTTGACTCTTCCATTCATGAAATAAATGTGTTCATTGGGTTGTTGCGTCTCACTTCGATTTACAAGTCTAACAAAGAATGGCCCATGTGTGTTTTCAGTGGCATGCTGAATATAGCCATGATCAACGCTTTCATTATTCACAAGTCCTTCGCAAAACCAGCTTTCGATTCCAGATTCAAATTCATAGAGAAGCTGGCACTGCAGCTCATCGAGCCCCATCTCAGAGATCGACTAGTAAATCCAAAAATAAACCACGACGTGAAGATGTGGATCGGAAAGATTTTGAATATTGAAGAACCTCAGCTTGGAGCATGGCAAGAAGAAAGAGCTCAAATGCCAAATACCTACGACAAATTGGAGAAGAGGAAATATTGCTCTTTCTGTGATTATAAAAAACACGGATACACAAATTATGAATGTGTTCGCCGTGGCATTCCAGTTTGTTTGGAATGCTCACGCAAATGTTGTCGCTTGCCTCTAGGCTCACAGACATAATCCCGTCGTCATTGTGTATTTTATATGTATTGTATTGTATATTAAATATGTATTTTCTCTTTTATCGCCTTTTTTTTTTATTAGTAAAACCCTCCAATTTCGGGAAACACAATGTGTGAGTCTGTCATATTCCTGGTGTCGCCCAGGTGGGTAAAAAAGGTGGTGTCGCGCTATGGGTTAATCGGCTACATATGCAACAGTAAGGCCATTGTGGTTATTGGAATATTAGAAACATTTTTTAGGCAAACGCTCTGAACTTATAACAAAAATCTCGTCCGCGTGACCATAATAAGGCCTATTGGGACATGCGGAGTTAATATATGTCCAAATAGACCTAACCAATAAACTTTGAAGAATGATGTCAACACTGCAGGATTAAAAACAAATTTCATCAACCACGTTTACCTTACATTGCAAACGGACGAAATCTAGTCTTGTAATACCCTTTTATATTATACCACTTACCCCAGTTGAACAGATCCCTACCTAGGATTTCATTTTGACAAGAGACTGACTGAATTGGAACCTCATACAAGAGTGAAACGAAAAAACTGCCTTTCGTTTCTCACTTCTCCAACATTTAATTGACGAACGCTATAAACTTATGCTCGTTAAATCTGCAGCTAGCTCCAAAGTTAATCTTGCTCGCTTACGCCAAACAGACGATGCAGCACACCATGCAGCGTGGTACTGAACTTAACAGCAAGTTCAAAAGTGGTTGAGAGTTGAAAGGAATCCTACATATTGTGGGTGGAAGCTCGATGATCAGGGGCTTACTCTTATCACTACCACCCTCGATCCTGCTCCTCAGATTTCCTGCAAGTGTAAAAATGTTGAAGCGGCATTTGTAGTTGCCGGAAAGCTGGACAAAAATACTAGGCCTTCTGTCGATTTTGAATGGCTAAATCATGTCGAAACGTGCAATCTTCAACTAGAGGATTATGATGATGAGGAAGACATCTCTACCTCTACATTGGACGAACGACAAGACGAGCTTGCACATACTGTTCGATTTGAGAATTCCCCCAATGAACGGATTCCTCCTACTTCCGTAGAAGTAAAACATAATGCTATATTTCTGGCGCATAGTTAGGGAGATATTAATCAGAAACTGAACATTGTGTCGAGATTTCGGTGTTTCTTTGGCTGCTATGCTGCTAGTACAGGTCTTTTGAAGAAGAAAATTTGGTTTTTTAATAGAGGCTTAGTTCCAAACATCATAAAAGAAAGTAGAACTACTTGACCTTTCGCAGGGTCGTATGTATAATTTTATTGGACAATTGCCCTAAGTGTGGTACACGTACGTCCAGGGATACATGAAGAGTTTGGTGAGTGAACGCGCTGCATTCGGCTTTGAAAATAAAAATATAATAAAAAAAAACTTCGTTACTTTTTAGTGTCATATAAGTGTGGTTTTCATGTACCGTAAACACGGGCTACTTGAGCCCTAGGGGCTTACTTGAGCCCACATCATTATACTGATATTGGGAGTACCCAGAGAATCAAACACCATTTTTCTGTTTTGGGCTCAAGTAAGCCCCTAGGGCTCAAGTAGCCCGTATTTTCGGTATACGTGAAGTTGCTTTTTCATTATTTGTAGAAATCAAGTCGATAAAAATGAACAGCCTTTTGGATACTGAACCGCATCTCAGATTAAAATTAACAACTAGGGAAACGAACTATGATGATCTCCCGTCTTAACATAAACAATTACATCCTTCTCATTGATCTAAATAAATCTTATTTATAATATAATTCAGGAAAGATTCAGAAGAGGACCTTGCTCTCCCCGCTGAGAATCAATAGAAAAATTATTAAATTATGAGATAGAGAAAAATAAAGAAAATAAAATTGGAGAAAAAAGAGTGTAGGGATACCTTAAAACTCGAATTAATTTTTAAAAAAGATCAATCTAATGGTTTTCAGTTGATTGATATTAGTAGAGTTTCAGGATCTTGCGATGCCTTTTGAAAACTTTGAGTTATAATGGAAACATTAGATTTAGCTAAAATAGACCAATTGCATCATAAGGAAATCAACAATTTTATCGAATAGGAATATTATGCGTTAAATGTAATTTTTAACCTCAGGGAACTAAACAGCTGTCACAGGAACTTCTACATCATTGGCGAACATGTGTTGAGATCACGATAATGAAAAACTTAACATGGCATCGTGAACGCAGATGAATTAAACGAGCTGAATTCTGCTCCAAATAGCACCAAAACACTGGATATATTATAAAGAGTTAAACTCTGCTCATGATAGATTAAAAACCTTGACAATTCACTTCCGATAATGAAAAATATAGCGAGCTGAATTCTGTACCAGAAATTCTCAAAACTCCCAAATTTCATCCAATTTAAAAAAAGAAACCTCTTGAAATGGGCAACATTACAGCTAAATATTCAGTTCTAGAAATTTTCAGTACTCTTATATTAAGAAAATCATTTTCTTGGAAAGATCGAAATTGTAACCAGCCGAAATCCACTCTAAAAAGCTAACATTTTCGTTCGATTTGAAGAAATTTTCTTGAAACTGGTGAAATTATAAAGAGTGTAATTCTATTCTAAAAAGCCACAACACACTCAAATTTGCGTCCGATACTCCAAAATTATCTTGAATAAAGTCGAAATTACCTCTATTTCAGATATTTCTAGGACCGCCCCCCCCCCAAAGAAATTTCTGCGTACGCCCTTGACACAGGATAAGACAACACAATCACATTATTCCACATATCATCCTTACCATTTTCCATAATAAAAGTGCTTTGTAAATTAAAAATGGTCGGTGGTTTAAGGGAAGAATGTGTTCAAATTTAAAAATCATAGCATAATTCCGGCCTCCTCTAAGAGTATCCGAAATTCTGTGGTCACCCTGATACATCTGCCGAAACAAAGTCGGACCGCAAAAGTTGAACTTTTTTCGGATTTTCCCATTATTATTTCCCAGAATTTAGAGGGCGGGAAATTTCGAGTGATATTTTATTTTTAGGTAAAATAAAAAATATTTGTTTTAGCTTATTGATTGTATGACTTTAATTCAGCCGATGTTTATGTTAGGAGATGATGTTATTTATTTAAAAACATATCACCAATAATACTGTTATAAATCTGTTGACTTTTATTGAAGGAGGGAGGAGAGAGAGAAATTACGGCCCTGTCCTGATAGGCCTCCCAAACACTGCCAGGGCCGCCCTAACCACAGAGCTAAATGGGCTATAGCACCGGTGCGTTGGCCTTTTGGGGGCGGCAATTTATATTGTTGTTATATATTTTTTTTATTATTATTTAATTATTTTGTAATTTTTATTAATATTTTATTCAACATCTATTCATGAAAAAATAGCCAAATAACCTGTTCTAAATGAAATATAAAAAGATATATTTATACCACGGTCATTATTATCACGCTACCTTTTCAAATTATTTCATTAATTATAATTTAAGTTTGATTGCTATATATTGTAAAAAATGTTACAGAAAAAATATTTTTTAAATTTTAGTTTGGCCGATTAAAATACATGAAAATATTACTATCAAGTGACAACTCGTGCCATTACTACGCACAAATTATTAGCGCGGTAATGACATAAATTGTGCCGTAATGAAGCCATTTGTAATCCCTACTATCTAAAATTCGTTTATTACTCTCCTTAACTTAATGTATTGTCGATTTTTCATATCTATCAAAAGTGTGTCTATAAATTTCTTTGAATGTGCTAAATATGAAAGTTTGTTATATACTTTACACTTTGTATATACCTTATACTTTGACTTGTTTGTCAAATTGTCTCTATGATATCTATGCAAATCTTACGAAGGACGCATTATTTTTATTAGCTCACGGGTACCGAATATCTTAGGACGGCGCTAAACACTATCTCTGGATCTGCCCCTGCTATTTCTGCATAGGAAGTTAATCCTAAACCTCACCGTTTAACTTCATTTTATGGCCACTTTTCTTTGAAACGGAACGTTCGGTTTTCGTTCTGTAAATTGCAACTTATTCTTTATTAACATGGAATTGCCAACTATGTTTGATGGTTGTAATATGTCAAATAAGGGTAGTAACAATATTAAAATAAGGGCTTTCGAATTTGAATTAAAAAAAAAAAAAAACCTTATATACAGCTTTAGGAATAGATGTGCAGATTGTTTTGGTAAAAAAAAATTAAAGAAGAAAACATATTTAATGTCTAATCAGTAAAATAAAATGTTCGCACCAAAGGGGAGGAACAGGTACTAGTCGGGAGAAACATTTTCGGCACTTGTGTCGATACCAGGGACGATGCTAGAAACATTTATTGAAAGAAGCAGAATCTGTCATTTTTCGACATTATTTTTTGCACAAGATTTTCCTACTATATTAAATATTTTAATTTCCCCAACTATATTCTGAAATATCGTAATTTTCCCCAAATCTTTTGAATTTGAACTTTTCACATAATTATTGGAAATGTTGACACTTGACAAAAAAAATTTTTTTCTATTCAAACACAATTCGGTATCGATAAAATTTCAATCTAACAAAATGTATGAATAAATCCAGACAATAGAGCACTTTCAGCCCCAACATGCAATATACCTGAGGTGGGCATGTACAGCCAAAACTTTGTAAAATTATAAAACAAAGTTGGTGGAGTAAAATACAGCCCATTGTTCATAATCGGATTAAGCATTTCTTCGCCTAAATCATAAAAATAATATATTGGTATTCGTTTAAATTTTTAGTAGCCCTTCGACGAAAATATTATTCTACTATTTTCGCAGTTTGAAGCAGGTTCTCAATACTCAAATTTCTCAACTTTTGGAAATTCCAAATGGGAGGGATAACACACCATTTATCCCTTCCTGGTCGCCACATATCCTAAATTCTTCTATTAATATTTTTGCAATCAAACATTTCGTATATCGTGCTGCTGTGTTTTTATTTTGTTCGATAAATAAGTGAAAATTATATGTTTTCAACTAAATCTTCATTCAGATTACGTCTGTCAGCCAAAAGGGAAAAACCGCATTCGCCAAATAAAACAAAAAAAAAAGTATATATTTATTACTTTTGATTATAGTGCTCAAAAGCATATTATTTTGGGTAATCTGTGTAAGATTTCCTATGGTAAAATTTAAGCAGATAGATTACATTTTAAAATAATTTGAGAGCTAAAACAATGAAATCGAAAAAATGAGTTTTGGCCATATTTCTTCAATAACAGACCACTGTCTCACCGCTGCCTCAGCGTGCATCCTCTCCACTCGATGCTTCAGGAAGACAGACAAGCTCCCCTACTGATTTTTCAGCAAATCACATGATCTCGAATCAACTTTATTTTACTTTTTAGGGTATGCAAACAATCAAAAATTGAAACTATTTTGTTGTATCCTTAATAAATAGATTTACCGTGACTGTATAAGACGTTTTTGTTAAAAAAAAGTTATAGTTTGCAAAATAAAAATTAAAAATCCATTTAATCAATTAAATTTTGTCATCAAAGATAGTTTTTCGCTATTCTATTATAGTGAAGTTATTGAATCAGCAAAAAAAAATAGTTTCATTCAGCCAGTTTCAAATAAACAAGCTAATAAATTTTGTCGCCGTCTATTGAAAAAAAGTCTTACTAAAAGCCCGTGAGGATTAGCCTTAATGCATATACAAATAGATCGAACCAATAAACCATGATTTCCTCTCGTACACAATCCTAACGATCTACAATCCTTAGTAAAATCCTCAATGCCGCTTATAAAGTCCCAAATAAAAATATTTACGATGATTAAGATGTCCTTCGGCCCCCTCCTCCCCCAATAAATAACTTTTCAACTTACTGGCCATGAAGTTAATATTTTCTTTTTAGATTTACTCGGTTGTTGTATGTTGGGTTTCTTGAACCCACTTCAAAAATCTTTAAATTGAGATATTAAGATCTAGGGACCCCTTTGGAGCCTTCGCTTTCCGGGTTCCTACGCGGCCGCTAAATCTGCACCTCATCAACACCACTTCCGATCAATCCTTGCTGTAATTCTCCTAGACGTTTAAAAATAAAACCATCTCACAAATTGGAGTGCTACTAATGAATATTTTCATCACAAGTCACGGTCATGTGACAGTATTCTGATAGCACACATACTAATTGTATTTGCATAACATAAACCGTTGAAAATATCAGTATATAATTTTTTTCAGAAGTGATTGTTAATTATAAATCAAGATAGTACAATAATTATAAAATATATATTTTAATAATAAAGCTTAAATAGTATAACTCATGCAACAAATCTTTTAGGTGAAGATAAGAAAGCAAACATTCCTGATGAAGAGCTTGAAAAATATCTGAAGCAAATGGTAACAGAGCCCGAGTACTACGAACCCATTATAAAATTCAATTCATTAGCTAATGGCGATAATAAAATTAGGAAGAAATTATTTATGATTCCTGGCGTTGAAGGTAATCAGAATAGTTAGGAATCAGATGGTATTGAAACCACTTTAAATATGATTTAATGTACTTAATTGAACTCTATACTCTCTAAATTGAATTACTAGCCATTATAAAAAAAATTACAAAAATATTTAAACGATGCATATATTAAATTTTAGGTTTCCCCATTGTTTTTGAAACTATAGCAAGTCAAATGGATTTTGAGGTTTTTGGCATTCAATTAGACTACACAACATATCATGAAAGGGTAGAAGATATGGCTGCTGCATTATTGTCGGTAGGCAACAAGACAAATTATTTAATTCAAAACCATTAACATTATGATAGTAATGTTACTTTGGATTTCGATGCAGTAAGTGATTTATACCTAGAAAGTAACACTATTTTATAGCACCCCAAACGTAGGTACATCTTAGTCGACGATCGAGAATTATTTCTGGCGTTGTGTTGACTGGTTATTAAGAAAAATAGGAAAACATAAGAAGTTCTGCAATTTGTGTTGATGAATTCAGTATCGACAACCATTTTATTGCCGTTCCAATGTTTACTAAACATACTATGTGAGTACCTTGTCAAGATAGAACCCTAGAAAATGGATCAATTATAACTTAGAAGGTTTTTGACAAAGATTAATGACATATTTCTGGGATTGATTCTAATTCTCTAATTTTAATCCAAGCATTCGAGAATTATGATAAAAGCCTGGAGGAATTTGAATGTGAAATGCACAAACAACAAAAATATAGTGCAACTAATTTAAAAAAAAATGGCATTGTGCTGTATCATTACCGTCAATTTCCTTGGCAGGCTTTTTGTGAGGTCGGACAATGTTCTCTTTCGGTTGATCTCTCATTCATTCATTGGCTTAGCTCGCCATCGATCCCTCTCCCAAGCTAACTCCCAAGCTAACCCAAGCTAACAGTGAAATAACTCCTAGATGGCGGAAAAGCTGGAAAGAATCGAGGGCAAGCTGAATTTCATATATGCTTTAGAAGTCATTAAAATATACATCTTCAAATAAGTCTCTAATAATCCGAGCCGCGGAACATGTTGGCGCCTGAAGTAGCGGAGGGAATAATGTTTAAATACGTTATAAACTTGTTGTAATCAGCCATAGAGATGTAAAACTACATTTATTCGAAGTATAATTAAATTATCTACAGACTTTATTTAAACCATTTTTACGCTCAAAAGGTTAAAAAATGAAAATAACCGGCGAGAAAAATTCATCATGATTATTAAATCGGGATTTTGAGTGGGAAGAAAAAGATTTAATGCGAAATACACCCAAATAAATATAATAGCGCTGTCCATGAAGTTACTATTTCACTGTATATCTTTAACAAAACTCCTAAATTCAGCCTATGTATACATATACTTGCAACCTCTTGTAAGACAGTTCGACTGGACAATTCTTATTTTATTCTAACTATTGTTGATATCGCCGATTTTAATATTGGAACAATTAACAGATAAGACTTTTATATTCATATAAAACTTTTCATGTCTTAGGACGAATTATGTTTGTTAGTCTAAAATCCAGATTGCATATAGAAGACAGATAAAGAACTTGGCCGCACGAAGAACTTAAAAAAACTTTATTTATAAAAGTACAAAGTTACATTGATTGACACTACACTATCACTACTATTAACTAGATGGTGCTATCTCTAATGACTGATAATGACTGGCTTACATCTGTAATAGAGGGTTATACACGAGTATACAATATTGAGGGAAGGGGAAAGTACTGACTCAGATAGGTAGGTTTATGCATCTTAACTCCTCCCTTCTGAAGATGCGAAACTACGGTGAGTGTTACTTAGTAGGTAAAGTCCATGGATTAGATATTGGAGTCAGGATGATGTCTTCCCTTCGTTGGCTTGATGGTTTAAACCTTGAGGTACATTTACAATGGTGAAGGATAAGAAGGTATACATGATATATAGAGAGATACAAAACAATAATACTAAGGATGTATAAGTAATAGTTAGTTTCTACAAAGGATATGTAATCTAAGTCTTCTAATGTAACAGATAGATTAGGTGGTAGCTCAAGTACATCGAAGGACATATTTAGAGGTAGAGGCTAATAGTATTTTCCAATTTGATAATATTTGAATCTATAATTATATTATTAGGCTTAGGGTAGTTTACTAATGCTTCATTGTGCTCTAGTTTAATCAAGGCAGTTTGGGGTAAGAAAATGGGGTGTGAAGCCTTATCTTCTAATGTTACATAGCTAATGTTAAAACTAAGATAATAGTCTATATCATCTACATATTTAATAAAAGACTGGACCTTAATACTAGATGATATACAATGTTTAAATTTATTTGTAAGTAAATTATGGATACACTTTATTGTTAATTTCAATAATGTTAATACAATAATAATAAGTGTTGAGATATGTGCAGTTTCCTGTAAGTGTATTATTCTGATCTAATAATACAAGTTTATGAGGTGTTAATGTTGTTACATATGTGTTGTTGTATGGCACAGGAATGGAAATACATAGTACTGTAAATTTTGCTTTTCAATGGTATCGATATAAAGTAATGAATGATATTGTTTTTGATTGAGCATCTAGTTTTACTGATTTGCCACAAGGTTTCTAGATCGGTAGATATTAAAGATACATTCCGTTTTAATAAAAATGAGATATCACTCTGTGTGAGCATGCTAGAATGTAAAATGCCTAACTCACAAAACTCTAAGGAATTTTCTATATCTAATGTTCTTAGTGTTATATAATTAATAATAGAATAAAGTTCATTTGGGTTGTTATCGTTACTATGTCCAAGGTATTGATAATTTTTGAAGCTTTTTCATTATTCTTATTTAAAATTAAGATGTCATTTCGAAAGGTTTCTATAAGTTTTTTGTTGTATAAGATTTCCTGTTCGACATAATGCTCTAAGTGGTAAGAGTTTTTCTCAAGATTTGAAATAATTTGATCATAATGGTCCTTATCTGAGCTGTCTAAATTACCAGTGATCCATTTAATGGTTGATCCAATTCCGTTAACAAGACCGCGTTTATTTCGGTTGGTGTGAGGTGTACTAATGAGAGAATCAATTTTGGATTTCACGAACTGCAATTGTCTGTGTACGGTGTCAAAAGTTGAACTAGTTTTAAATGAGTTTAAATGTTGTTCTGCTAAATATAAATCATCTTTTAAGTGAGTGAAATTTATGTAATGAATTAAGGTATGATACTTGTCTATGGTGAACGCTGGTGGCATTTGTATTGCCATTATGCCGGGGGCGTTAGTCAAATCTGTAATCGTGTATCCTGTTATTTTATGAAGTATCCATGTGAGAAGTATCACTTCCATTGTCCTCATTATCTGAAACAAATGGTTTTAAAAGTTTTTGTTTATGCTTGTTATACTGTTTACGTTTCCGTTGAATGTTATCAGAATGTGCAATGATTTCCTTATTTTTATCTTGTAATTTATGGACTGGTTTGAAAGGGTTTTCATTCTTATTTCTGGTTCTGATTCTAGCATATGTGTCCTCCGGGATGCTAGGATCTTCCCGATGTTGATTAAGAAGCTCGGTTCTTGCTATTTTTTCTGTATCAATTCGAGATTTTATTTGTTCATGAGCCAGTTTTAAATTATTATGATTTTGTTCTACTAATTTTTTCCGTGACCGGGACAGTATCGTTTTTATTTTTGTGTGTTCCAAATGTGATTTCATTTGGAGTTAATTTTAATGTTTGATTTAGACTATTATTGAAGGCAATGACCGCAAGGCAAAATTGCTTTTTTAGTTTTATTTGTGGTTCAGATTCTTTTATATTTCTCATGATTTCGATGAGAGTTGAATGGGTTCTATTTAGAAATCCAAGAGAGTTGGGATGGTTAGGAGTTACATAGTAAGGTTCAATTCCTTGGGTTTTAAGCAAATTTTCGACTAAGTCGTTTTTAAATTCTTTGCCATTATCCATTTTTATCCTTTCCGGAGAGGGGTATAATTCTAAATATTCTATAATTACATCCGAGACCTGTATGGAATTACAAGCATCGGTTACTCAAGCAAACAGTCGTTTTAAGAAGCAGTCTACTATAGTTATGATAAATTTTTGTTGGTAATGTAAAGTATCTATCATAAGCTCCTCAAAAGGTCTATCAGGAGTTGGTGTTAGACAGAATTTTGTTTTTATCGGCTTCCGATCATATTTGGTCTTTCGGCAAATGTCACATTTATTGCAGTAGTCCGTGATAGCGTCTTTCATACGAGGCCAATAATAATCTCGTTTCAGTTTTTCATACATTTCTAGGCTTCCTCTGTGACATGTTTTACCAGTGTGGTATGAATTTATAACATCTAATTGTTCGTTGGGGTTTGTGATGTCCAAGCATTTTTCCTGTATCTTTTTATTTTAACGGATGGATAACGGTCCTGAATAACTTGTGAAAATTTTAGAAAAATTCCTTCAAATTCACTGCGGACTGTTTCTATATTGGGTTCGCAAAATACACCGTATGTCGTGTTAAGTTTAATGATTTCTAATAATGTTTCGTCCAAATCGTAACTCCAAGGGAAAGCAGTGCCGATATAGAACCTGGTTTTATTATAAGGTTTTTCTACGCGAAGTGACTTTTTACCTCTTTGAATAAAGATTTGGAATTTTTCAATATTAACGGGTTTATCTTGATCAACTATCCAAATTTGTTGGTTAGATGAATCCTGTGAATGAATGGTGGCACGACTGCTAGTTTCTAATTCATTGTCCCTATTATTAGGAACAGGAGATTCGTTATTGCCAATGTTATCTAATTCACCAAGAATATTTTCTAAGTCTTTTGACGAGGCTAGGGGCATATTAGCAGTTTCTTCCAAAATCCTATCTAATTCTTCATAATCGACTACTTCAATAGCATGCAACTCTTGTGGATTCCTAGACAATGCATCCGCAACATAGTTAGTTTTTCCTTCTATGTGCTTGATTTCAAACTCGAAATCCGAGAGTTGAAATATCCATTTCATTAGCCGAGCATTAGTGTTTTTCATGGTGAAAAGCCAAATTAATGGTTTGTGATCTGTATGGATTACGATTTTTTTACCATAAAGATAGGGTTTGAAATGGTTGCAGGCATATACTATTGCCAACAATTCCTTTTCTATTGTTGAGTAGCGCTGTTCTGTATCAGAGAGTGTGCGTGACGCAAAAGCGATTGGATGGTCCCTCCCTTCTGAGATTTGGGATAACACCGCACCAAGCGCTATCGAACTTGCGTCAGTAGTTAATATAAAGTGCAGTTCCCAATCTGGGAATTGAAGTATAGGAGCATTTAGAAGGTGTTGTTTGAGGAGGTGAAAAGCCTCCTGATATGATGATAGACAAATTGCTTTTTCTTCAATGCGAAGAGATTGAGTAAGAGGTTTGGCTAGATGGGCATAATTGTGAATAAAGTTCCTATAATACCCCGTCATACCTAAAAATTGCTTTATCCCTTTATGTGTTGTGGGTAAAGGGAATTTTTCGATGGCCTCTACTTTGGATGGATTTGTCTTTAAACCATCCTTCGAAACAATATATCCTAAAAATGGGAGTTCCGTTTTTAGGAACTCAGTCTTATCGAGCTGAATGGTTAACGAATGTTGACAGAGTTTCTTGAAAACTAATTCTAGATGTTGTAGATGTTCGTCAATATTTTTAGAAAAAATAAGAATGTCATCCATACAGACTAAACAATTTGGCGTGTTACTCAACATCATATTCATAGCCTTCTGAAAGGTTGGGGATGCTGAACAAAGGCCAAAGGGCATACGGAGGAATTCGTAATGACCAGATTCAGTAGAGAAAGCGGTTTTTTCGATTGATTCCTCAGCCATCTCGATTTGGTGGAACCCAGATGCTAAGTCAAGGGTGGAGAAAATTTGAGCTTTATTTAATTGATTTAGGTCTTCGATATTAGGTAAAGGAAACTTGTCTGGTACTGTCTCCTGATTCAATTTCCGATAATCGATGACCATCCTAATTTTCTTTATCCCGCTAGTATCAGCCTTTTTTGGCACTACCCAAATCGGTGAGTTATATGGTGACTTGCTTTCTCTTATGATATTGGATTTAAGTAGCTTTTCAATCTCCTGGGAAATATCTTCCCTGAAGTGATGTGGATATCTATAGTTTCGACTATAAATAGGTTTATCTGTCTTTAAATGTATAAGTTAGTTGATTTCAGTGGTTCATTCTCGCCGTTTATCATATCAGGGTATTTCTTTAAAAGATTAACTAAGTTATTTAAATTAATTTCATCTATATGCTCATGTCTAATGAGGTTCTTAATTTTAAGATCGTTATTATTATTATCATTATTATTAGTATTATAATTGTTATGACAAAATTTATTATTAGTATTATTATAAATAGTATATAAGGATTAGCATTATTACTATTAGAAGATCTATAAGTGTCTACGTGGTGTAGCACTTGTTCTAGAGAACCTTTATGTATTGAAAGTTTTTTTCCTAATAAAAAGATTTCCTCTCTTTTAGTTAATATATTAATATCTAATTCTTTCATAGATTCGTAACCTAGTAATATGTCAAACGTATCACTAAAAGGAAGAATGTAAAACTTAACTAATAATTGATTATCAAGTCCTAAATTCGGAGCAAGGTCAATATGTGCCGTAGCAGTGCCCTTTTCGCGTCCAGTAGGTGTTTTGATAAAAAATTCTTCCGATTTTATTACAGTTCCCTCGGGTAAGGAACGGGGATTAATATAATTTTTTAAAGCTCCGGTGTCATTAAGCCAGGTTTGTCCTTTGAAGTCCTTAATTGGTCTGTAAAATTTAAAGGATATTCGGGGATGGTTCTGGCTGACCGGCGCCTAAAAAATTATCAAATCTAGAAGTAAGCGCCTCGAGCTTTTGCCTGATGTCATTCATCTCGCTTTGGTCGTGGGTTACGTGATTCACCGGCGCGTTGAATGACCGCACGGTTCTCATAGACACTGTATTTGCTGAGTCGGGTTTAAAAGGTCCCGTGGGGAACGGTGTCTTTTGCCGCTGTTGTTCCCAGTTAAATCCTTGAAAATTATTTCCCGGATGGTTATTAATTCGTCTATTTTGACTCGGTTCTCTAATAGCTTGGTTTTGAAATCATTAGAATGATTAGAATCTTGATTTGGAGTGGGATTAAAATTAAAATTAGGAGTAGTGTTAAAATTAAAATTAGGATTAGGGTTTGTGTTAAAATTAAAGTTAGGATTAGGATTAGTGTTAAAATTATAATTATGATTAAAGTTGGGATTTTGATTAAAGCTAGGTTTATAATTAGAATTATAGTTAGGGTTATAATTATGGTTATAATTAGAATTAAAGTTTTGATTAGGATTAAAGGTATTATGATATTGATTGTGATTATTATAGTTAGGATTATGGTTAGGATTGTAATTGTTATGATTTGATTTAAATTGTTTAAAGTTTTTGTATTTAAAATTATTTCTTGGCATGGACTGGTTTGGTTGTCTGTATTACCGATCTAATATGAAAGAGCAATCGTTTTGTATTGCATTCCTAATGTCATCTATATCCGATAGATTAAGGTGACCTAGGAAGTCACAAAGCTGAGGATGTAGGTTTGCTTTTATGTGATAATTAATTTCTCGATCCTGTAATTTCATAACGGCTTCTTTATTTATAATCTCTTCATCTAGAGAGATTCTTGAGAATATCAAAGCTCTGATGTGAGCTATTCTATCAATAAATGAAATAGGGTGATCTCTTGGTCCTGATTTAATGTTTAGTAATTCTAATTTAAGTTGCTCTACTGTCCTAGAGTCTTTAAAATTATTTTGTAAGTGGTCTAAGAGTTCGGAAACATTTATGAAGGTATTGGTTAGTAAACAATGCCGTGCATTGCCTACTAGCCTTGATGTTACCTTTGAAAGTAGGCGAGCATGATTTTGGACTCGTAAAGTATTATTTTCACCACAAACTGTAAAACTGTGGTTTACAGATTTAACAAAAAAGATTAGGTCCTCAGGATTACCATCATAGGTCGGGATATGATCATAATCCTCTTTAACCATTGAATATGTCATTTGGGTGGTCATTTTATTAGATGTCTTATTTAATAATAAATTACTTAATTGTTCTGTTACTTCACTTATGTCTAATCTAACCCTAGGTTTCTTATCCTTAGACATACAATGCTTAAATTAATATGTACCTCAAGTTTATTTTAAGTCCGGCGGAGTCCTATCAATTTTGATTGTGTTGACCCTATTGAAGTGTTGAAACACAAGCTCCAGGTGGTTTACTCCAAGACCTGTTGTCCAGTGACTATTTCTTTGGTCTTTCCTGAGTCTCCGTTCAAGACTGTCTTCGCTGAATTGATCCGAAATCTGTTGGAGTATTTCTTCGATTTCTCTTGATCTTCAGAAAAAATTTCTTCACCTTTACTGACCTGAGGCTGATAGGGTCCCTGTTCGGGCGCCAGATAAAGAACTTGGCCGCACGAAGAACTTAAAAAAACTTTATTTATAAAAGTACAAAGTTACATTGATTGGCACTACACTATCACTACTATTAACTAGATGGCACTATCTCTAATGACTGATAATGACTGGCTTACATCTGTAATAGAGGGGTATATATACAATAGTGAGGGAAGGGGAAAGTGCTGACTCAGATAGGTAGATTTATGCATCTTAACTGACGACAAACACCGAAATCCAACTTCTGAGGCACCAGATAAGGATCATTTGGGGCTCATATCTCCAAAGTCTTTTAAGCAAAATAAGTAGATATTAAATTCGACTGACAATACTTTTTACTTTGGGCATTGCTAAAGCGGAATCCATACATAAAATTAGATGCTTGAGCGATCTTCCATGTGCACGGCCATCGATTTGGTTACCACAATACCATCTTGGCAAGATTAATGGAAAAAAAACATGAACAAAAAAAGCGAAATTTCATATTCAACTTCTGAAATTATTGCACTACCTTCCTAAATGTAGTCGCTAAAGATATAAAAGTTATCTATAATTGTATTTGTGATTGAATTGACAAAATAATATAATCAAGAAAGAAATACTAGTGGAATTATAATAAATTCAATGAAATATTTTTTTTATTATTATCTTATTGTTTTCTTTTACCTAAAATTAATATCTGAATAAAATTCTTTATTTTTTTTTCAGCTCTATTTCTTTACTTATTCATACCTGTCAAAAATATATTTTCAAAGTAGAAATTAATTACGGAAATATATAATAGAATAACTAACAAAATTAGTTTAACCAGGCGGGATTGGTTGTTTGCTCATTGAATCCCAATTTTTTGACCGAATTTAGGATAACAAAGGATATTTTGTTAAAAATATTAAGTGAAATAGTAACTTCATGGACAGTGCTATCATATTTATTTCTGGGAATTTTGCATTAAATTCTACCCACTCAAAATCCTGATTTAAAAATCATGAAGAATTTTTTGGCCTGGTTTTCATTTAAATTTCATCTGAATTTCATTTTTCACTTAAGTGAGCTTTTGAGCATAAAAATGGTTAAATACAGTTTGTAGATAATTTAATTATACTTCGAATAAATGCAGTTTTACATCTCTATGACTGATAACAAGAAGCTTAAAACGTTTTTAAACATTATTCCCCGCCGCTACTACAGGCGCCATTTTGAACATGTTCCGCGGCTCGGATTCTTGGGGAGTTTGTAGGAGATGTATGTTTTAATGACCTCTAAAACATATTACAGATTGCCCTTGATTCTTTATACCCAAAGTGAAATTTGACTGGGGTATACTCCAATACTAGACTGGATTGAGGTTGAGGTGAGACCTGAGGAATGGCATCTCGAGATTTAGTTTTTGTGATCGTTAAAGTGTTCAATAGTTAGATTTGAAATTTACAGATGCCCATACATACAGAAGGTATTAATAGCATATTATTATATTATTCATACTATTCATTCATACAGTCAGGCATATTAGTTCTTGGCGGATTTAGGGATAAGAAGAACCTCAAAATAATAATCTCGATTTTTGACATTTTACTACTTTTATATTCAATTAGATAATTATTTATGCTTACGAGGCTCTGAATCTTTAGAAGTAAAGAAGAAATGTATCTATGTGGACCGTAGTGACATATATTACACCACAGAGGCAGGAAGAAAAAGATCGCACAGAGAAATGTTTTATTTTTCAGCTATGGATGAAAATAATTTTATTCTGGGATATAATACCAAGTCCAATTTAAGTTAATTAAGTCCCCTTAAAATAAGTTCAATGTACAGAATTGCTGTTCGTTTGTCTGGCTTAATGTTATGCTGCCCAAATACATTAGGTCACTACATACAAAGCATACTTAGTCATATCTATTAGACATATGACTGTTAGCATTATTTCTCCTTCTTATCATGATGGGGTAAGGGTAAGGTTTTCAATTAATTCTGAAGTTGACTACCATTCCATTCAGGGGCGAATCGAAGAAAAGAGGGGGTCCGCTAACCGCTTAATTCGGCCCTACTAAGAGGTAAAAAAATTGGGCCATTTCAAAAAAAAATTTCAACTTAGAGGCAAAAGATTTAATTTAAAATTTTGTTTTTAGATTTATTCGATTATTTGAATTTTTTTTTTTACATTTTCCGCAATTTCCTGCCGAACATGTAAAGTTAAAATATTTTACGACCTGGTGCCCCGCTTAGTGCGCCCCTGATTTCTTTCATACGATTCAGAACTTTTCTTTTCACTTGCTCAAAAACAATGTTTGACAGTCCAGAGCCCTGTTCAGAGGCAGGAAGTGTGGTGGAACACATCGACAGGTGGATATTACACATGGTAATACCTATCTTTCTTATGATCAATGCAAGTATGTAGCTTCTTTAAAAGTCTCTGATATTTTCTAGTATCTAATATGTCCTAAGCCTAAGAAACCGATCCTTCATCATCTGAAATAATGAAGTCAAGTTGTCTACCACTTCATTACTACTAGTCTTTCACATTTTACTGGTTTTGACATCTTCTACGTTCTAAACTTTTTATTCTTAATTCACTCCTAGAAATAATCTTATACCTTATCTGATTTCATAAACCTTTCAATTTTTCATTTCTATTAGATTACTATTACACATAATAATTATCATGTCAAAGTTGCATTAAATATTTTTTATTTATTTTTGCAGCCCATATTAACACATCTGAGTGATAAAACCTTTAACATTGTTGGATACTCATACGGTGGATTGATAAGTATGGAGTTAGTTCGGCATCTAGAAAGTCTTGGGTACAAAGGAAGCCTGATTCTGATCGACACCTCGCCGAAAATGATGAAAGTAATGACACATACAGAATATTCAGATGAATTAAATAACATTGCACAAGTTTCTTTCATTTTGAAGCTGCTCGACTATATAGGTGCTAGTAAAATTAAAGCGGAGGTAATCTACTATTTTTTTTTTATATAAATGTTAATAATGTTGTACCTGTTTATTAATAAAACACTAGATCCCCTTGTATTTTAAACATTTTATTAACGTACTATTATTTTTACAATTTTCTACAATTAAATATATAATATTAATATAGTAATCTCCACTAATGGGCCGTATTTTAGTATGTCAACGACTCAGCCTTCAAATCATACACGGCTCAATTCTGAGATATTATATGAGTGACGGAGGGAGGGAGGGAGGGAGGGAGTGAGAGAGAGAGAGTGAGAGAGAGAGAGAGAGAGAGAGAGAGTGAGGGGGGGGGGAGTAAAAGGTTAAAGGATAAATGAGAATACTGGCATCTAGCCTAAGAGTACAGTGCCCATACTAGACCCCAGGATGCTCTGATTCGGTTAGTGTAAGACTCCTCTAAATATACTACTTACCAATGACTGTTTTACACTGAGAAGTTTAATAATGATCTTTTTTTTTTTTTACGCTATATTAGGTTGAATCCATGAATCAAATCTAAAAATGAAACATGATATTTGTATTATTAACTTACATAAATATTGTTATATTGTACAAATATCATTATATTATACAAATATCATTATATCATACAAATCTTGTTAGTATACACTATTATTATATATACAAAGATAGTACTAAGTCTTCGATGGAACCAACTAGTCACCCAACTCTTCGGAAGCTTATTTTTCATGATCTTCCTGAATATATCTTTGAACAGTCCCTTTCTAAACTTCAGCAATAATCATCCATCATGTGCATATCCCATCTTCCTTGGTAGCGGTCCTCCATAATTTTAATATTTTGATGAAATCTTTCATCTTCTTCCTCACTACTGTCTCCTAAATCTTCCGGGAAACAATCCACGTGGCTGTGTAAATAGTGAACCTATTTACTCATGTTGCACCCAAGGGATTTGAAAGTTTTAATCATATCATTCACCAGTTCAACATGGTTTTCTGCTTTTCGTTGGCCCAAAAAATTTCCAACAACTGCAACAAATGAAGTCCAGGATATTCGCTCAGCCTCGTTCATGAAATTTACGAAGGTTGATCTTAATTTACAAGGCTTGATCCTTAATGAATTTTCATATTTCTGGGCCGTAAAACATTCCTGATTTAGTTTTTTCCTTACTCAACTGAAACATTTTCCCCCCTATAAATGCAAAGCGTTAATAACGTTATTTTTTTCAAAGACCATGTCTTCTCTCTTAGGCCACTCTTGTCTAACCCAGTGTTGTGTTTTGTTTCTGCTACCCCAGATCACAAGAAACAAGGATATTTGGTGTAGCCACTTTGCTGTCTGAGGAGAAGTTTTGCCATTTTGTATACCACACAAATCACCAATTGATGTTCACGATACCTTGTCTTCTCCAAGACCAAAGCTATGGTGCTATGTGTTTCTTTCATTGTCGTTGAGCGAGCAATATTTGTTCCCTTGCGTAGAACACATTTCAAGCTTCCCTTTGGGCTATCAATAAATATGCGGCAATCATCTGTAAAATATTCAGGAAGACTCATTTTTTCCAGGAGTCCTCACATACCGAGGCAAAATACAAGATTTTCTTCTTGAGAGAAGAATGGTTGTAGATCTTTTTCTCTTGTACGGTAAAAAGTAATTTTGGTTCCTGGTTCCAGTAAATTGTTGTCGTTCAACCTGGAAGCCAGTAATTCAGTAACTTCTTTTGATAGGTTAAGATCTCTGACGGTGTCATTTACATCATCCTGATTGAAACGATGAGGAATTGTTGACATCCCCTCATAATCACTGCCAGCTCCATTAGTATCAGAAGGGAGATTATGGAGACAAAATTCGTCCTCAGAAAGCTCTCCAAGCTGGTGAAATGCAGAGACTAGATCAGGATTAGTCCACTTTATACGGTTGTTTCAAATGATTCCAGTAATATTCACTAGACAGAAATAACGTCATCGATGTGGTTTTGGGGTTCTCTCCAAACCACCGATACGCCGAATTTCAAACTCCCGCTAGTCCACTGGCATAAATGTTCTGTACAAGTTTTAGAAACCTGTTGTGGTGCCCCGGGTGTATCCTGATCACCGAGCTTAACACTAAAGTATCCACGATAAACACTCTTTACAAGGTCACTTACAGTCATTCAGTTATCTTTTAATGTGTGTCCTCCGCATATGTAGCAAAACACATCAGGATGATTTACACAACTTCTTCTATTTGAAATCATTTTTTATCAATTTCGATCTATCCGGCTAAAACTCACAAACTGACCTCAAATTTAGTTGAAGCGTTGAAATGAAGGATGAATTCCCAATGAAGAAATGGGGGTTCCCAGCCTGGTCAAGCAGGAAGGAAGTGACTTAAGTCAAACAGGCGGTTTTACTTCTTTTTCACACTTATCTCAAAAAGTTGAGCTGATAGAAAAAACTTATTTCACATTTAGATTCAGCGCTCCAAATATAGATAAAACCAGTTCCAAAATCCTAGGCACCAAAAAATTACTTTCTCTTATAGGCCTTTGCTATTTATAAAAGCAGCTATTTTTAACAAATGCGCTTAGAACGGGCCTGTCTACAGCAGACAGATTAGTTCCTTTAGCCGCTCCTAGGAGGCGCTGGCGTCAGTCTCCCATACTCTTTTCCTTGTCATTTCTGTTGCCACCTTTTGGCAGAGAGATCATATAAACCTGTGATAGCGCTCCATTAGCCGTACGAATGTATAACCTTTTTTAATATTTTTTATAAACAATTTTATGAGGGAGAGTATGAGGAAGAAGGAGGGAGGGGGAGAGATAGAGATGAAGAGAAATTGGCTCCCGATTGTTTTTAATTCCCTTAGGTAAAAGGAATGTATTATTCGGGTCAAATTTTCAATGTGCACTTTTTAACGGATCTATACGTTTTAGAATCGTCTTGAGTCCAAAAAAACCCATTTTTGGCCATTGGTCTGTGTCACGATGATCTCTTAAATGGGTGGATCGATTTTGTTTATTACTGTTTTGTTTTGTAGGACTTTGTCCTCCGATGCTTTTTTACCGAATTAGCCGTCATGTGCGCAATACCCGATAAACGAGCTTTTCTATGGACTGTTGCACCAAAATGGCTCTAGCGATTTTGATGAAACTTTCCTAAAATCTTCCACCTGAAGTACTTGTAAAATCACTTCAAAATCATTCGAAAGGTAATTGAATTTTCGACAAAAAAAAAAAAATCATCCAAATTTGTCCAGTATTAGCAGTGATTTAGCGTTTTGAACTTTATACACTTCTTATAAATTAGTTCACACATGCTCCTATGCTCATCGGTTCACCTTAATTTAGTTTTTTTATATCTTGAAAACTATACATTTCCTGGAATATTCCAGATGTCTATTTGAGAGACAATTTGATTATTTACGAAAATAAGCATAAAAGAAAAAAAAATAGTCGAACTTATATTAGATACAGCAAACATTTTTTGTATCTGACTTTAACCCAAAGCTGTAAGGAAAGTCGTGTGAGTGGTCACACCAGATATTTAATTTCAATATGGCATATGGAGAAATTAATTTGTAAAACCAAATTTATCTAGTTATAAGAATTATTGAAACAAAAATGGTGTGGGGAATTATTCTTTTTTTTTTAATTACGGAAAGTTTTTTTTTAAGGGTATGAAAATCTGTGCCTTAAGTGGATCCGTCTTAGGTCTGTAAAGTGGATTTAACATTTTAGATAATATTTTAAGAAAATATTTAAGATAATGTAGTGTCTGAGGATGGGGAGAATGTCCCCGAAACGTCACGAATGTTCTATAATTTGATTTATTGAATAAAGTTGTTTGGATTGGAAGTAATAAATGTCCAATAATGATTTTATGAAAATTCCTTTTTTTATAGCCTCTATATACAGAAGTCATGTATATACAGCCCTTTAATAATTGAATTATCTCTTATTTAATTCCTACTTTTAATCAAAATATAAATATTCCCTTTTCTAAATCAGTATCTACTATACATAGCACAACACTAATATATCTTTAGGTTTTAATTATGAAGAACTTTAAGCTGCTATTTAAAGCAATGAAACTTATTTAAAAAGGAAAGGAAAACATTCAGGTCCATTATCGAGACAAAAGGAGGATTTCAATTTAAGTACACAAAAGGGTCCAGTTTAGACACAAAACAACATTTTCTTGTAACCTCATTTTTAATTTCTCAAATCATTAGCGGTGGGTGACTAATTGTATATTCTCTAAGACTACTTCTTATCGATAGAATCATAACAAAATAAAGACATTTAGGCCGATAAGTTGTTTGCAGCGGTTGCTGCAATGAATTTATTTTATGGTCAGTTTTTAATCCACAAATTCGCGTAACAATTTATTAATGAGGTTGCGAAATAATTCGGTAAATGGTTCGTTAGTTGGTTATTGAAACTCTATTATAATTTAAGTCATGATTAATTAAAAACTTACCGTTAGATTTTTGTTAGCTATTTCACTTAGCGAAATATGGCTGCTGTCGATTTCATTAGCATATCTGACGTTTATAAGATCATTGCTAATAATTATTACAAATTTATGAATGGACATTCAAAATTCAGTAAACGAAAATCTTTTAGATTAATATAAATCAACAAAGTTGATTATCTATTAAACGACTCTCTTTTTTTTTTTTTCAATAAAACGAAAACAGAAACAGTTAAATATAAATAAAAAAAAAAATCAGCGGTTACTTAACAAACCATAAAATAACGAAAATAAATCTGTTATAAAAATAATGATGCGTGATACAAATCAGCAAAGAAAATTTGACAGTGGATTCATAATCAGCATCCAATATAGTCCAATAAACGACCACGTGCTCCGAAAAATTCTGCAGCAGCAATAATAAATGTCAAACTCGAAAAACGATCGATAATCCGCAGTGGCATATTTAAGTGTAACTGCTTCCCAACGCAAACATTTTTCCTGAGCACCCGGTAATCCGATAGTAGGATATTGTTAGTAACCTACGACCTAGTTTATGATTAATCATCATCGATTATCCATTATAAAAAATAAAAAAAATAGCATCAATACTAAAATACTAAAGCAAATTAAACTAAAAATTTCTAAATTAAAATATAATGGGTTACAATTGAGATGGGAAAGATTACATTTGACGTGTAATGAACTACATTCAGGGTTGCCACCCGTACCGTATTTTCGTTGCAGTCCCGTTTTTTGACCCGTTGTCCCGCCGACCCTTATCATAGGCGCGATTTTTCCGTAACTCGGTGATCCTTTTAGTTTTAGGCTGAAAGGTTTTTTCACGAAACTGGATACAATACGGGTGATTTGGATAGATTTCTTGATTGGCAGGGAAAATGGCCTAATACCGCTTTAAGATCACGTTGCGTTCCATGCCGCCACCAATTTAACAAGAAGGTTACCTATATTGGTAACATATGAGAACTGGGGGGGGGGGGAGGGGACATACAATTATCGTATACAATGCTATTTTGTTTTAGCAAACGTTTACAGTCGTATTCTTTCTAAATCACAGAATTACAAATTGTATACGATCTGTAGTATGGATACACGAAGGAAATATCGCATATCCATTTAGTAAAGAAAGGAGAAAATGAATACCAATCGAATAGATAAAAACAGAAATATTCACGAATTTAAAGGTGATTTTATATATATATATACATATATATATATATATATATATATATATATATATATATATATATATATATATATATATATATATATATATGTATATATATATATAAAATCACTTATATATAAAATCACAATATATATATATATATATATATATATATATATATATATATATATATATATATATATATATATATATATATATATATATATATATATATATATATATATATATATATAACGGCGCCAAAATAAACAGGAATAAACTGGATGCAGTCAGAAAGGGGCCCTTTTGTATTAAACGACGCATTTCTTCAAGCATTTATGAAATATAATGCGATAAAAAACACAGCACTACAAACTATTTTCATAGTTTTAAGCTAATGCCTTACTCTTTTCCTGTAGGAAATGAGTGTCCGACCACCGGTGGTACACCTCCGGAGGTGTACATTAATAATTAACAAGATTAAATATTAATTCAAATCATTTACTTTTAAATGACATTGAACAGCTGTTTATTGGGTTTTGTTATAAATGAAGGTTATACTAATCAGCAAGCTTGTTAGTAAAATATATTATAGTGATTTAGGGAGTAAAAGACTCGTATACAATTCTATTTTGTTTTAGCAAACGTTTACGGTCGTATTCTTTCTAAATCACAGAATTATATATATATATATATACCTGTTATTAACTAGTTCAACGACAGTAAATTTCAAATATGTATTTAAATAATGCAAGGCAAAAATAAAAAATAAGTTTTAAGACACAACAAATAACATGTATATTCAATGTTATAGGTAAAGGATACATTAAGAAATTTGCCTGACTGGAGTTCGAAACTTGATTACATGCTGCAAACCTATAAAGTAGAACTTCCTTTAAGCGACACATTCATAAGACAAATATTTCAAGCTGGTTATTGTAGGTTATTATCAGTATATGAACTTAATGACTTTCCAGAAAAGTTTATATCATCAAAAGTTTCACTAATTAGACCTAGAGGAAAATTAACTACTCCTAAAAATGATGATTATGAATTGTCAAAGGTAATTTGAATTTCTTAACTAGATGCAGTTATTAAATCTTAATTTATCTTACCTGATCCATTAGTATAAATTACCATTAAGAATCAATATTCTAATGCAACTCACCAGATTTCAGATTATATCTACTCTGAAAAAGTTATTTGTATAATATTGAAATAACTTTTATATTCCATAGTGTTATTTACTTCATGGAGGAAAAATTAAGCGACTGCGAGCGTTTATTTGCTGAGATAGCGGGAGAATTCTGATCAGAAAAAAATGATAGATTACTCGATGCCATTGACCAGTACTAGTAAAAGGTCCCATACTTAGATTGATTTAGTACTTCCATATTGCGAATCGTTGTTGTTGAATAGAAAGAAAGTAATGTTGACGATACTGATGAAGGAACGCCATATCGTGGGCACAGAATTTTATATAAATGATTTCCAAATATCCTCTCTACATGGTATTAGCAATGAACAAGGAAACATGGATCTGATTCTCAGGATCACGATCAGAACTGAAGATTCTCCCCGCATTGCCACCAGTCCTTGAACAGGGTCTAATCAGTTTAGTGGGTATAAACAAATAACTATTGGAATAAAAAAAAAATAATGGAGCCTGTCTAAAAAGTTGAAATTAAGGTTCTGAGAAATGACGCAAGATTTACCACTAATAAACAACTATGAACATGTTTGTGATCATATTGGTTTGTACTGCATCAAATACGAGATGTGAGATCATTTTTTTCTCTCATTTCTTTCTAACATAACATTTGGCCTGAAATTCATCATTGTTCAAGATTCATATTTAATAAGAGGGGTATACTGATAGAAAGGAATGGAGACGGATGTGATAGAAAGGAAAAGAATTAAGGAATTTGAATGATCACCAAAACTGATTTTCGGTATTTCGGAACAATATTTATTGGGTCTGAACAACTTAATCTTATCAAATTTTATTAGTTTTTATTTAAATTCAATATATCACAAAACTTATTAGTAACTGGAGGATAAGAAAAAAATGCAGAGCAGATTTCTCTTAACAGGCATCATAGCTCTCATCAAGAAATACAAAATTAGATGCAGAGCTAGTTCCTCCTCTTCAAGGAAGAGGACGGAAGAAGAACAGTGGAAGAAAACTTTAGAACAAAAGAAAACAATTATAATACCATCCTAGGTGGTAAATTTTTCAGAACCTTTGTATTGTGTGACTGAAACAAATGTAGCTTGTATGTGAGGAAATAAAGGTTGGTAGGAAAAAAAAAATTGATTAAAAAAAGAAAACGACAAGCATGGTTTAATCTATTCAGCAAGTTCCACGAGCTATTACCAAACCTTGGACTTATCAGCAAGTAGAAATGTAGAAAATGTAAAGGAGCGGACTGCATTTACTATCTCTAATAGGGAACTATTCCAATCTTGTCTCTATGGTAACAGTTAGTAGGTAGCGTCTTAACTAAATTTGGAGCCATATATTTTAGTTATCTCGATATTGTTGTTACTACTATTTTTGTTAAACATTTGGAAGTTCTTCATGAGATACTTATGCGGCTCAAGGGAACAAGTGAGGTTGTCTAGGGATAACTGTCAATTCCCTAGGCAAGTGCTCACCTATTTGGGTAATTTTGATATTTCTATTACTGCTGGTTTTCCTTTACCTATTTCTCTGCTTTTATCTGTGGTTGTTAGGAACCAATAGCGAGGTATTATTAAAGCACAAAGTTATTAATGTAAACATAGGTTTTTGAAGGAAAAAAATTATGAATTCTATGTATTAACTGACATTCATTTAGATTGCTTCTTTCCCTCCAAATTTTTATAATAAAACTCAAAATCGATTTGAAGAAATCAGTTTTTTCCACTTTACTTCTCTAGACAAACTCGACAATAATAGACATAAATAAATTAATTCAAAAAAATTAAAAAAATGGCAGAAAATAGGGACTAGACAATAGGTATTTAGTCTGTTGCTAAAGTAACGAAGGAATATCAACACAATCTGTAGGTAAAATAAATTAATAAACCTCACCTCAGCCATGGTAACTAAAATAGAATCTTACTTTAATTTTTTATATGTGCACACTGATAGGGGTGGAAGATAAAAATTATGCTATTTTGGCTTATATTTATATTAGTGGAGTTGAGGTTACATCAAACAATATATGCTGTAAATGACTTTTAAGAAATTTTAAAAAATCTTTGCATTCAGGATATATGTGTCTAATTTTAGAATTAAAGAAAAAATTAATATAATGGATTTATTTTCAGTATTGCCGGAGTCCAGTTTCTGAGTATTATGTGGAAGGAAACCATACCACAATGGTACAAAATGTAAAGACAGCTACAATAATCACTGAAATTATTAACCATGAAGAAACTTCCTCAGAAAAGATGTCACTTCTTCATCCTCCAGTAGATATTAATGCAGAGAGAGAAAACATTAAACAAATATAATGTAACTGAATAATTTATTCGAGCATGTAATACAAATTGTATGTACATATCACTAATGTTCATAAAATATAATAAAAAGTGTTTATCTCATTAATTTTTCCAGTTAATCTACTAATTTTTCCAATGTAGATAATAAAATCTAGGATGGCAGCATGTAAAATTGTATGATGAACCTATAAGTGGATTTTTGTCCAATGATGATCTTCTATTAATTAGATAAATATACTAAGTAAAAAGAAAAAAAAAAGTATAAATACCTAAACCATCTTTCATATGAAAAGGTATTCATGGGACAAATAATCAGGATTCGGTTAACATGTTTTTTTTTAATTGTCTGACGTTTCGGCCTAATCATGTGAGCCATCATCAGAGCTGAAATGATGATTGTTCACATGTTTGGGCCAAAACATCGGCTTTTACAATAAAAAGCCATGTTGACTGAATTCTGATTATTGATAAATAATATAAATATAAATAATAAATGTAAACTGGGAGTTACATCATGCAATACCATGATGTAACTCACAGCGTACCATCTATTATCGATAAAGTATTCAATATTACTGTATATAAGTGTAAGAGCTGCTATCAATTACAAATCAAATGAAATAATTTTATAGAAAAGAATATGTTATGATAAATATTTTCCTTTATATTATATTTGTCGTTAATATTTACTATCTATCCACTAGAAACCAGTCATCTAATCATTCAGAAGAATAAAATTCCTTTCGAGAGATATATCCTTTTACAGATTTATAGAAATATGTGTATACTTACAGTAACTCAAAAAATGGATCAAGTTATATTTTGCTTACTGCCAAAAAAAAATTTTTAATAAAAATTATATGTTAAAAGTAGGTTAATCATAAACTTTAAACTTTTATATTATAAACAGTTGTTTGTTTTGTTGTTTTCGAAAATGACGTATTTATTGAGTATAAACTCTTAAATTATTAAATACCCTCCTTATAATATAAATCATATTTTACACATTTTGAATACAAGCATAAATTAATAAATATTCTTAACAGCAATTACATATAATACATACAATTATTAAATGATGAAGAATGATTATAATGTGTATTGATTACATATTGAAGAAAATAGCTAGTACTGTAGTTTCAGTAGCTAAAATAATTATTATGGAGGAGGATACAAAAATTAGGAAGGTCATATTCTTCAGTTTTTTATAAATAATTATAATCTTACTACAATAATAACTATAATATTTTATAAATAATTAATCACATTGATTATCATAGTATAATGTTACTATACATGCATATTACATTACTAATTACACACACAGTACATATATATGCACATACAATACATTCAAATACTTCGTCCAGCAAATAAAATTTCAATAATTTATAATTAATAAAATATGACTAATATCAATGTGAAAAATATATGAGCAACATAAAGTAGAATAGAGAAAGTAAATGAATAGATATTTTTACAAACTATTTAAACATAAAGTTTGATTACTTACATAGATCACAGGAAAATAATTAAATTAATATTCTTATAAGCATTCAAATATATCATAGCAATTAAATGTGTATATATATATATATATATATATATATATATATATATATATATATATATATATATATATATATATATATATATATTTGAAACAAGTTTAAATCATTCTTTTTCATAATTTGTTAAAATTAATTATCCTCAAAAAATCTGATAAAGCATTAAAAATCATCAAACAATTCTAAAATAGAGATTATTTTCGCTCATGTGTCTGCTTGACATAATTATTAACCTAAAACACATACTTTTATACATTCAATTTATACAGCTTCTAAAGATAAAAACTTCTCTTTCTTGCATAATAACTCCTTCATTCGTGTAGCAGCATAACTGAAAAATATAAGAATTTTCTAACATTTAAAAATATATCTATCATCAATTAAATATGTAAAGCAAATATGAATAAAATCAATTTTTACTCTTTGAACATGGTAAATATTACATTTGTCGATTATGGGAAGACAGTCTAATATATATTGAATAATTTCATGTAATATGATAAATAGAGTAAACAAATCATTGTTTTCCATTTGAAATGATAAAATCAGTACAAACTAATCAAAACATTTGCTCACCCATACTCCTGTAAGGGGGTTCATAGGGGGAGAGATGAGCAATACATGGCCACAAACGGTCACCTAGCCTCTCCTTCCCAACTGCACTCTCACCTTCACGTGGTGAGCCCCATTAAGCCTAGCAACCCAGTCCAAGGTGGGAATGCCCAATCCTTGCGGAGGGCTCGATAGGTGAATGGATGAGAGCTGGGAGTCTTGAAAGAGCTTCCTGGGGGTAACCTGGGGCCTGGCCTGTCAAAAAAATGAATGCTGGCAGCGGGATTTACATATTTGGGATAGTGGCGGATGAACCTAGTCCACTAAGTCAACGGCAGCTCCCTCAAACCAATTCAGAAGGCCAAAAAGATGAGGAGCACTCCATAGGAAATTCCCTAAGGGTTGAGGACCCTGAATTCAAGCTTCCAGGTTGGGGATTGAGTGGAGGTGTCGCAAGCCACTACTTGCTGATATAAATTTATGCAGATGTCTAGCAACACCAGTCAGCAATATGAAAGATAAAGATCACATATCAATTTACCACATAGGGCCCCATTCCCATTTGGGGAACCCCAGTCCATACCTACCCATATTTGTTATAAAAATCCCAAAAGGAGAAGAATCAGTAGACGCCACATTGATTTTAAAATTTGACAGTTGGAATGCTTTAAGCTTGTACCGACCCGGGACACTCATACAGCTCTAAGACCAATTAATCCCATATTAATTGTTATATAGACCTGGCCACGATCCAGGTGATCTGGTGGATAGGGAGAGGTATAATTGAAAAGAATTAGCACACAATCTATTATAGCTGCCACAGAAAATATCACCAAAACGGAATTGTATTTATAATAGGGAGTAGGTTCAGGCAGTTGGTTATTTATTTATGAGTGATCAGTCCAAAAATATGCTTTATACGCCTTAGAGGAAAGTTTAGGAGCTATTCCATTTTCAATGTTAATGCTCCAACACTTCCGGGAGCTCCTTAATACCAATTCTCTCGATGATCACTCAGCTGAGATAAGAAGAACGGTCGAAAACATGATACCAACAGATGCGGACGAAGTGCTGCCATCAAGAAATTGAGGACAAGTAGGGCTCCTAGCTATAATGATCTTAATCTAGAATTGTTTTAACACAGGGGTTATGAACTAACTAAAGCCATGCAGGAGATCCAAATCTGTTTTTGAGAGGAAGAAAAAATACCTGAAGCATGGCACCAATCAGTGATCTACCCGATCCATAAGATGGGCGACCCCCTTGAGTGCTCCAACTACCGGGGTATTTCGTAGCTGCCTGTATCTTATAAAATTCTGTCCAAAATTCTCTTCAACAGATTACTTCCGTCTGCAGAATAAGTTCTTTTAGGTTCGTATCGATGTGGATTCCGAAAAGGGAAGTCAATAATTAACCAAATTTTCACATTGTGGCAAATACTTGAAAAAGTAAGGGAATATAAACTGCAGATCTATCAACTGTTTATTGATTTTAAAAATGCATATGACATAGTCAATAGGGAGCAACTATACAAATCAATGGAGGAATACAACATGCCCAATAAACTTATAAGAGCGTGTCGGGCTATGATGGACGGAGGTAAAGTGCGGATTCAGGCTGAGAACTCACTTGTGATGACGCGGATTCAGACCTAAGCTGAAAAGCAATCTCATCACAAGAGTCACAAAGTTGATCCTCTACAAAGTATTGGCAGAGCCTATCCTTACATATGGGTCTAAAGTTTGGACGATAAACAAGGCCGATATGGATTCTTTGCAAATATTTGAAAGGCGCATACTTCATTACATCTATGAGGGGATCGAAGTTGGGAATGAGTGCCGAAGGCACACCAATCAGGAATCGTTCAACCTGACGAATGAGCCTGATGAAAGTCATTAGCCTTGAAAGGCAGAGATGGGCCGCCAGAATAGACTCAGCTATCCCAAAGAAGTTTCTATCCGAGATACTCCATGGAACAAGACAACAGGGATAGCCAAGGCTAAAATGGTAGGATGTGTCCCATGTTGCAAGATGCCTGCTTGGAACTCAGAGCTGGAGAGCAGCTGCACGAGACTGTGACACCTGGCATAGGCTGGTCCAGGAAGCCATGGCTCGCTGGCGAGTTGTAGAGCCGAAGAAGTAAGTATACCTCTGTAGGTGAGGCAGTATCACTATGCCTTTGTCAGATATCATTACTATGATAAATATCTAACCAATCTGACCATACTGTTAGTAGTATTTATTTATATAACAGTGTTTTTAAAGAAATCCTAAAACAGGTATCAAGCCACCAATAACCACTTGATCATATGATTTAAGCTTTTTATCAAGGGGTATAAAAATGTTGAAGTATTAGTAAGTGGTGGGTGAGGTGGTCTGTGTCTAATTCAGGTCTTCATCATTCACAAAACAGGTTATTACATAGAGTGTGCCCTCGTTATACCATGGATTTAAAAAAAAAAACGAGATTTACATATGATCTTTACCTCCATTCATTACAATATGATCCTAATCTCAATTCAATACAAATGTGTTGGTGTTAAAATATTGCATCAATTATACAAGAAAAAGATTCAATTATATAATCAACCACTTATATCTCCTTCAAAAGTATTCTCAAAGAAGAACAACCAATTGATTTGCATGAAGATCTTCAAATTTTAGCTGATAATAGAAAGCAAGTGCATTTTGCAAGGGTGTTGCCTTGGTTAATCTAAATTAAAGGTAAACGGTTAAAATGAATAGAAAATTATCGGCTTCAAACAAAAAGTCTAATCATGTTTTTATTGATTAAGGATATTTCAAACACTAAGACATCTCATAGACTTTGATAAATGCATATTATATTTTATATAGTAGGTGTTGAAACCACCGCAAAAATGACTGGGTCTTTTGAATGAGGCTCGAAAGAAATATAAAGTAGCTCAGATATAAATATTTATTTGTAAAACCTAACTACTGATATTATATAATAAAAACAAAGCATTCCTATGCAAGCGGTGTCTTTCCCAGTACAAAAGACACGTATTACCTGTCACAGATACATTTGTAGACAATAAGACCTATAGGGGGGTGCATGTTCAACATTACAACCGAATTTTGGTGTAGGTGGATCTGTAATTTTATCCCTTGGCCCCGAATGGAATTTGAAAAATCTTCAAAGTTTGTATTTCAGATGGAGACCCAAATTCAGCTTCAAAACTTTAACCAAATGAATCTGGAAAGATCCTTAAGATTCACATTTCAAAAAGCCGTTGCATCATCTACTACGAACTCTAAATGATCCAATGAAAGGAAGTCAAATTTTGAAATAGGTTTGCAATTAAAAATGTCAATCAGATTATCAGTGGCATGGATAGATTTATTGTCGTATTTTTCTGCCAGAGTAATCCAGGTTTGTTGAGAAGTAGTCATAATAGCCGATAGAAATTGTAGCGCTGAACCCTTGAAAGCAGACTTCAGGTAATTAAATTTTTTTGTTTCACACAAATTTAGATTAATATGAATTAACGATATAAATGTATCTTTGAATGATAACCAGTCAGAAATTTGCTCATAAATTATCGTCTTTTCAACGTACCATTAAATGAAAAGAATTATAATAAAGAAATTGAAATAATATATTCCATAGCAAAAATGACGATACAATAAAACAACTATCAATCACATTTAAAAAAAAACAACTACAAAAAAAAAAGACAATTAATGATATCAATTCAACAACACTCGAAGATAGGCCCATCCCGAAGCATTATGTCTTGATTCCATATTACGGCCCTATATCCACCAAAGTCAGAAATGAATTTTAAAAAATTGGATTAAGCCCTGCTTTTAAAATAGAAAAAACCCTATCCTCATATTTCCCTTCTCCTAAAGACGAAATAGACCCTTTCCAAAAAAATGGAGTATACGAACTAAATTGTAATGCTTGTGCAGCCAATATACGGCAAAAACTGGGAGGTCACTAAATCAGAGATTAAAGGAACATACGAGTATACTTGCATATAATAAGAAGACAGAAAATTCCAACTTTGCAATTCATATAAATGAAAAAACCCATAAATTCATCAAAGACCCAGGAGTTAAATTAATACATCAAGCTGAAAACGTCTCAAATTAAATATATATGAAGCACTTGAAATAATAAAATTCTTCAAATCCAATCCAGATTTTTGCTTAAATGGCCAAATAAATATCTCCAATAGTCCAATCTTAAATTTATTCCCATCTATTACAGAAAAAACAATTACTCACCGGAATTATTGGAAAAACCCCGACCCCTAAACCATTTACCTATAAACACCTTTCTTCCATTGTTAGTTCAGTGCGAGAACGAACCAATACAACCTTTTCTGTTTGATATAATCTACTTAAAGCTTGGTGAGTACCAACATGTATTTGATTTCTTATCTTAATAAAATTCATAATTCATAAATGTTTTATAATACTAATTTATATTACATTTTATTTAATAGGTATAATAATACCGAACTATATTTTGAATTGCTTATTTTTGAATTTTGTATGTGTTTTTAGAACTGAAGATGAATGTATAACATTCGAAACTAGTTGTCAAAATTATACAAGTTGCAATTATACAAGTTCTTTATCAATCCCTAATTAAATCAGCATTAAACAACCTTAATTTTTTAAGACTTTCTGAACAAATGGCACCAATATCCCATGCCTGTATAATTTCTTGAACCAAATATTCTAACTCGTCATCAAGCTCCACAAATGAATTTTATTCTTATCAATTTTAGGCCCCATTACTTACCTTTGATACAACTTATAATAATAAGTACTATAAATAAAAAGATTCCATGTTTCCAAACAAATGCTTAAATCCTAGACTGGACCAAATTATGTTGAAGCCACTACAAAATGACTAGGTCTTTTGAATGTGGCTCCAAAGAAAAATAAAGTAGCTCAGATATAAACATTTATTTGGAAAACGTAAATACTGATACTATATACTGATATATCTATTTCAATTGTAACTTTTCCCATTTCAAATGTTACCTTTTCTATTGCAATTGTAAACCAGCCAGACATGAATTAATTCAATAATATTTATTTTATAATTGAAACCTAATTATTTTAATTACGATAATGACTTTTAAAATAATTTCTGTTGATTTTTTTTTGTTTATTAGATGGTAGTGTATATTCGAGAGTGGAGCAGCAAAAGTGGATTTGTGACCTTGACCTACTTCCTTCAGCTTAGAGACAGGTTTTGTGACCTTGACCGAAGAATGTAGGCTTTGATCACCTTTCGTAACCTTGGCCACCGTCGCGACTTCACATGTGGGTCATTGACCCTGGTCTGCTGATCCAGCAGGGTTTTTTTTTTCCCGGATTAATATCCTACTACCAAGGCAAATGCTCCCAAGTTTTAGCAAGGGACGGGATAGGCGGGAGGTTTGTTTTTTCAGCGGTTTGTGGGTATGTCGAACCCCCAACACCTGACGCTGTCCTTCACAACAAGTTTTTGCTGACCTAGCTCGTCTCGATGAAATATCTTGGGCGGGACATTCATTCACAAGTCTTCGCACCTCTCCTTTTTCAAAGTTGATAGCATCAGGATTCCTTCTGATCCATGTAGCCAAACGATGGGCTTGGCTTAATGAACAAACAAACGAAGTGTTCAAATGAAAATGGCAGTTGATCTGTTCTTTTTCTAATTTCTTTAAATTCGGATAGCCGAAATTATGGAGATCATAGACTGGTTTATTGATAAGATCTTCTATGAATTTGCATTTTCCATCTCTTTTCTTCATAATATCTCGTAGTCTGCCGTAATGGTTAGTAACAGATTCTTCATATTCTGCATCGCCATAGGTCCAGTTCAATCCGTGAATATTTTTCATCACCCAGAAGTTTGTCCGTGCTCAACCCACTTCTTCACCAACATCTTGAGGTGGTTTGAAAAACCAATGAAACGATGACCCATGACTAACAGAGACGACAGATAGTTCTTTAAAGATTAATGAGTTAGAGGCTGTTCAATAGCCCTGAAAATCAATGACCGCTGAATGTATCAGAGTCAAAGTCCTGCGGTGGAGTGATGCCGTTTCGGGTTTAAATAACGATTATCTGTACCTAAACGCGTGCAGAGTTTCAGTACATTTTACGGACTAAACCGGTTCCCACTTCGTATTCTACTATTTTATCATGAAGACTGAGACATAGGCACTGAGGTATGCCTTAGTATTAGGCGGAAAATTCTCACTCGCCTCTAGTTGAACGCGAATATCAATAGTCGTACTTTATATTGCTTTATATTGTTCAGAACAATCTATAATAGCTAGAGGTTCATGTGTCTCAAAATCGGATCGTGACAGCAGAGGCTGAAAATATCTATTACCATAATAACTCGTTTGAAACTCAATATACATTTCATATAGGAGAGCCACTTTTCCTTGTGCAAAATCTAAATTCAAATCGTCATAAGGGTATTGTTCCCTATGCAGGTAGAGTTTGAAATTTTTCAATTTGAAACTATCAAACTGACTGCTATCTTTGGTAGCGTTTCTCGTTCGATCAGTCTGGAATGCGATAGTAACATACCGCGGTTTTTCTAAATTTGTTGATGATTTGACAGTCTAATTTTCTTGCTGTGATGCAGGTAAATTATGGTATTCGTAAAGATCCCATGATCTGAACGGAATAGAAATGACCTTGTTTTTGTCTACCATTTTCAACAATCTGAGACGTTCTTGATCAGAAACACGAACATTAGGCATCCTCCAAACCACTTTATCTAGTTTTATTTCTACATCATCGCTACCCTTTACGCATTTCAAGTCGGTACTCGATCTGATCAAAACGAGTTCTTGCTTAAGATTAATAAAAAATTTTCGATAGCCCTCACATTTCCCTAATAGAATATCCAGTGGCAAGCAAACACTAAAAAAACCGTTTTTGTCAATTGAAAGAGTTTTATCGACACCTGGTATCATCTATCCCACATTTTCCAGACTATTGACTTGATTAGATTAAAACGACTCATGACCTTTAAGCGTTGTAGTTATTCCAGGATTTCTCACTCTATCAACTTCAATGCCATTCAGTTCATATCAAATTCCATCAAATAAAAATGCAAACGCGTTATTAGTCAATTTTGAAGTAGTTCCAGCAGCACCATCCTTTTTTGAAATTCGTCCTTCCAGTTAAACTAAACTTAAAGAAGGAAACGTATAAACATCTTGTTGATGAATCGTTATTCTGATTTCATCAGACTTGTTAAAGGTGTTTCCCGCATACGGTTGATGTGAATGATATTGAAATTGTGTAAGAAAATCATCAAATTTTACGCCTGTAATATTTAGTATGCTATTCATTTTTTTCTTATTTTTAACCGAAAACCACACTGTTATAAAAAGTTAGCGTTTGCAGTTGTTGACTGTATCGTCGATTTAGGTTTACTAATTCTTAACGGGGCTTGACATCTCCTTTTATAACGAGCTCCACATTTATTCCGTTCATAACCCTCACTGGTAAAATCAATCCCCATTTTTCTTCAAATGTATTCTCAATGTAACAGTTTCCCCTCTAAAGTCAATAAGCTCGCCGTTCTGAACCACTAACTGAATGGTAACATTGTCAACAGTTCTCACGTTAGTAGGAAAGTAAATGACAGGATTCGGAATTTCTATTATTTTATATCCTCGTTCTACAGCCGGAAAGAATTGATGTTTGCTATGATCTGGATCTCCATTTACGTAAGATCATGATGCGATGTTACAATGAATCGAAATAATGTTTACGGAAAGAATTTTTACAATGCCGGCTGATTCAGTATACTGATGCGCTGCTGGGTTAATGACGTGACTGGGACGATGAAAACCCAACAGTGGGCCAACAGAATGGGGCTTGTGGGGAAAGTCGAAGTAGACCGGCTTAGTCTTTCTAAGTTCCGCCTTTAAAGTACTAAGATTTGGTCTCAGTACCAACCCTCCACCAGGTTCTTGGTGAACAATTTCTTCGCGAAAATATAATTTAGAGCATCGATATCATACGATCCTTCGGTTATCTGGATCGTCAGATTTCCAAAATAAAATTTATCACTAACATCCTTTCTTATATTAGGAATAGTATTATATGTGTCAAAAGATAATAACCCAACGGTATAACTTGACCCTAATTCTAGCGGAGGTAAGAAGTTTGCATGAAGAACACTAGAATTGCCCGTAAACGTTACTGTGTAGCTCATTAATTACAATTAATTTAGCTGATTATTAATGACCAAAATTTATGAGAAACATCAGCTAAATACTTTAAGCAGAGATATCCGCAAATCGGAGTATTCCACTTTTTCCACGTCCGTTGTAAGTTATTTTTAAGCCCTTAAAATAATCAAGTAGCTGCGGCGGTGGTTTCAAATTTCCGAATCAAAGAATTCCACAAGATTATCTTTTTTTATATAACATACCCAATGAGAAGCAGGTTCTGAACTTGTATGAAAATTCGGAATAGCTGTCTCATGTTTTTTTGGATATTTAGGAAGACCATCAATCATAAATACTCCGCGAAAATTTTGAATATTCAGAACTTTAGCCATATAATTTAATTCAAGATCGGACAATTGTTTATTCGGTAGTCACATTTTTCTCAGTCTTTTTTGTCGGCTTATAAAAAGACCGTAACCATCCCGATGTGGTTTCAAATAAAGTCCGTTACCAACTTTCTGACCTTCTATAGCCAAATTATGCCTCTTTTGCTCATCCAATTTAAGTTTTGCTTCTTTAGCCTCATTGATCGCTTTCGCTACACTTGCGGCTCTTCCTGCCAAAGATCCCACAGCGGAAAGTCCAGCCATCAATGGTACAAGAAATTGGAGAAAGCCTCCCTCCTTTGGCAGCGGGAGAATTCTGGGGGGGAAGGGGAGGTGAAGGTTCTGTCTTACCACGTAGATGCATTTTAGCCTTCTTATATCCCACTTTTGATGCGTTCAGAATAGATGATACATCGTCTACTTTTGACGATTTAATCAAGTCAATGAAGCTAATCCTCTTCTTCTTCTTTTTTAAACCATCCAATTTTCCTTTTTGCTTTCATAGCATTTGTAACTAACCAAGCCGCGGCTTTTTCTACCCATAACGAATCTGAAGCCTTAACTCGTTTCCAAGCATTATCAGCTAGAATTTTGTCCGCATTCCTACGACCATCCATATCTTTATTTTTGCTATAAGCTATATCGTGTTCTTTACAAGCTCTATCAATTTTGTTAATTCCACTATCGCCCGCAATTAAACGTTTTTCTAATTTCGTACCCGGTCCGCAATACCGATAACCTGGAAGGTGTAATTCAATTGGCAACTTGTTTATAATACTGTTCACCAAGACTCTTCCTTTGCGAACCCTGCGACTCATACTATACTTATAAAATGAAGAACTGAGATATATATGCAGAGGAAAAATGTTGAAATGCATTCAGAATGAAATTAGTTAAATAAGGGCAACGTTTCTCTACCACTGACTTTTCACCTGTTAAGTGGGATTTAGAGGGGAGGCATAGTTCATTATTTCCAAGCACCATAGAGGCATCAATTTGTGGACCTAGCTGATGCGGAAAGTCTAATATTATGATTGGACTTTTATTAGATCCGAATGGTTTAAAATTTATAAATGTGTATCTTTTCGGAAAAAATTTACATCAACCGAAATACCAGTATTTAAAAAGTATCATAAATCTTGTTCCTGAAATGGGATTATATGAATTTGAGGATGCAAAAGAATTTCCTCATGAAGTTGAATCCAATTCGGTCAGTATAAGCCAGTATAACATAACCAAAACACCAACTAAAAGTACATCAACAAAATAATTAATTTACATATATTTTCTGTGCAGCAAAATTTAATTTATTTAAAAATAAGGAAATTAGGATGCTTACCGCTGGGTCCAAATTAAGATATAACAGAAATAATTAACTTCTGGATACTCCTTGTGGGAGATAACAAATAACTAATAATTATTCAAATGAGATACGTCTGTCACCTGTTAATTGTGAGACGAGAGTGATTAGTTTTACTTTTGCCCACCGCAAGCGCTATAATGGATAACATATTTAGCTATAAAGATAGCCTCGTGGAACGAACTTAATAGAGAACCAAACCGTTACACACCCCCGTCCAGCGGTTTAGTTCGTGCCGGTGAACGAAATGATTTTAGTTTGGAAGGATACCACAAACCTACCAGTTTTCCATTCTGATCTTTCAACTTACAAGACCCGCCGGCTGTAACTGAAACGACTGTATATGGGCCTTCATACTTAGAATGTAATTTTGTTACTAATTTATCAGCTGCTGATGACAGTTGGAAGGTCTTTTTGAGGACCAAATCTCCAGGGCGAAAACGGTCTTGGCGGCGTCTTAAATTAGGCGTCTTTGTGACATGCATGCTTTCAAAGAGTTTTCTTCCGCTGCATGAAGGATTTCCGGAAGTTTTCCAATTTTAGCGGCCCACGAAGCTTATTCATTCTCGCGGGAATCGAGGATTTCCCCTGAAGAGACGTGATGAAGCGGCCTCAACTCCCAACCGAAATTTAAGAATGCAGGGCTGAACTTTTTTGATTCTTGAATCGATGAATTTATAGCGAACTGAATCTCCCCAAGTCGCTCATTCCAGCGTTGGTGTTGCTTTCCTAGGTACGAAACGATAAGTTGTTTTATGTTTCGATTCGCCCGCTCAGTAGGTTTTGCCTGCGAATGGCAAATAGTTGTTGTCTCCCTTCTAATTACAAATTCCTTACCCACTTCATTTACGATATTACTCACGAAATTTTTGGCATTATCGGTGATTAATTTCTCCGGCATTCCATATCTGAATATTATTCGTGATTTTAATTCCGAGATTATTACGGAAGAGTTGGCTTTCCTGATAGGGCACAACTCTACCCATCTACTAAACGTATACACGAACACCAAGAGATACTCGTTTCCTCTTGAGCTTCGAGGATAGGGACCCAGAATGTCCACAGACACAATTTCCCATGGTTGCTTATTATAGCGGGGATACATTAATCCTCGAGGCGGCGTGTTAGAGGGCTTGACCTTTTGGCATACCTCTCACCGACTTATATATTGGCTAATATCTCGGTATAATCCGGGCCAATAATATAACCTGCACACCCTACCGACAGTTTTAACTACTCCCAGATGCTCTGATTGCGGGGGATCATGATTCTCGTATATTATACGTTGTTGGAGATGATGAGGAACGACGACCTTCCATTCTTCATTCAGGGTTCTTCCGGTGGTACTTTAACTGACCGTCTTGTATGATCCATCCAGAGTGATCTGCTGGCAATTTTTCCACCCAGTAAACTTTTGACTATACCATTCGTCTGACGGTACTGAGCTGGAATCGCATAAAATGTCGTGATAGCAGCAATACGCGATAATGCATCCGCAACCTTATTCAGTTTTCCTTTGCGGTATTCGACTATGAAGTCGTACGGCTGCAAACGAAGAGCCCATCTGGCCAGCCTACCAGAAGGGTTTTTCAGACTGGCGTAGTCCGTAACGGCAGTAAAAGGGCAACGCTCTAAGTAGTGCCTTTACTTTTCGGTACCAAACAAAACGGCAAGACATTCTTTTTCTGTCACGCTATAATTTCTTTCAGCCCAACTTAAGGTACGCGAACAGAAGGCTATTACCCTTTCTTCGCCATTTTGTATTGTTACGTTAAAATTTCGTGATACTTATTATTTTTTTTTTTAATTTTTATATTAATACCACTTTTGAGAGACTTAGTGAGGGCGTAATATTAGAAATAGTTTTAAGTTACGTGATAAATTTAATTACGATCCCAAAACAGCTGTGCGATATGCAGAGTTGAGAGAGACCTCGCCAGCTGGGAGGAGACAAGTGACGAGAGAAGTCGGAACTTTGATCGAAGTGCACGAGGTGCAGGATTTTGTTTTCTCTATCCCGTACGGTTTAACGAGATTTTTTTGTTGTGGTGTGCGTCCAAGGCGTTAGAACTTCGCGCCATACGAAAGTTTATAGCGAATTTCTCGAGAAGAAGACGAAAAAACATCACCGGAGAACAAGAAGAACCGAGAAAATAGGACTGGCTGCCCCATCTAATTCTTCGGATTTGTAATTTTATTTCATAATGGAGGGAGTTATTGTTGACCGTATATTTATATTTAAAGCGAGAAGTTGGTCGGGGGGTGAGGTCAAAGAAATAGACTACTATAATGCGAACTTATATAATTGTGCCTACGTTTCGGCCTAAGTTTTAGGCCATCTTCAGGGCTAAAAGGAAAACAAAATAACAACAATGAAAAAAGAGAAAGAGGCAGTACCAGTAACAGTAAAAATGATAAATGATAAAAAACAGAAAATACAAGCAAGATAAAAAAGTATTAAGTATAAAATGAAAAAGATAACACTAAATTACATAATACAAAAGACAAATGAAAAAATAAAATAAAATAAATGAAATAACAATGTAAAAATTAAAAATTAATTGAAAATAAAATAATGCGATATTTACACAGGGAATAGTGAAATATATGAAATCTATTAATTAAAAAGACAAATAGATTTAAAAAGACAAATTAATAGATTTCATATATTTCACTATTCCCTGTGTAAATATCGCAGTATTTTTATTTTCAATTAATTTTTAATTTTTACATTGTTATTTCATTTATTTTATTTTATTTTTTCATTTGTCTTTTGTATTATGTAATTTAGTGTTATCTTTTTCTCTTTATACTTAATACTTTTTTATCTTACTTGTATTTTCTGTTTTTTATCATTTATCATTTTTACTGTTACTGGTACTGCCTCTTTCTCTTTTTTCATTGTTGTTATTTTGTTTTCCTTTTAGCCCTGAAGATGGCCTAAAACTTAGGCCGAAACGTAGGCACAATTATATAAGTTCGCATTATAGTAGTCTATTTCTTTGACCGCACCCCCCGACCAACTTCTCCCTTTAAGTAATTTTATTTCTTTTGTTATTATTATAATTTTATACATTAAACTAAGGATAGCAATTTTGTTTTTGTTTGAGTCCGGCTGGAATAGTTTCTTTTGTTTGTTTTAAATGTTTTTATTTTTTTTTGGTTAATAAAAGTTTATGTATATTTTTTTTTTCAAACAAGTTGTTTTATATCATTTATTATATTATCCTGATATTATTATATTTTACCATAGAAAATTTAGGAATGTCCATGTGAACTACGTCTCTCAAAGGGTTTAGTGCTTATATCAATATAGAGTCACACTGAGGCCCTGAATTCAAAGCTACCTCCGGCAGGTATCTTTTTTTTTGTTAATAATTAAATTAATTTTTTTATCATTATTTTTTTAAGTGACTTAAGGGCCTTTTTAAGAATTTTTAATTAAATTATTTTGTTGAGCAAGACGATTAAATAAGTATTTCTTTTTTTGTTAAATTTATTTTATCATTGTTTTAATTTATTTATATTGGTATATGTTTCCTTGTTTTTTTTTCTTTTAGGGTTTCACTATTTTCCTTAAAATAGTGTGGCGTCCGAACTTCAATTAATTGTATTTTATTTTTGATGGTTTGGTGAAAGTAGAAGGGTTGTGGATTATTTTTTTTTTAACCTTGGCGTCGCGACTGGGTTATCGGCACAATATTGTCCACCCCGTCGGGGAACGGAGCGTGGTAGCAGTATTTGAGTTAAGACAACCCCAAGACCTGTGTCACTTGCGTCGGTTTGTAGCTGGAATGGTAGCTCAAAATCTGGTCTGGCTAAATAGGGGCCTGAGTTAACGCTGTTTTCAGAACATTGGAAGACGCTCTTTAGACCAAATCCATTTGGCTTTCCGTTTGAGTAGAGACGTTAACGGAGAGACTACTGTGGAGAAATCTTTAATAAATCGTCGGTACCATCCCGCCATTCCGAGAAACCTTCTTAGTTCTGCAACATTGCTGGGAGCAGTAATTGAAGTAACGGAACTAACCTTTTCGGGATCAACACGCATACCGTGACAGGTAATTAAGTATCCTAGGAACCTAACTTCCTTGCCTCCAAACTCACATTTTTCCGGGTTGATTCGCAAGCCAGATGCTTTAAGCCGATGTAACACTTCCTTTAACATTTTCAAGTTTAATGGAATAGTTGGGGTGCATACCAGGATGTCATCCAAGAAAACCACAACATAAGGATAGAATTCAGGTCAAAAGATTGTATCGGCTAACCACTGAAAAGTTGCGGGAGAGTTGGTCAAACCGAAGGGCATAACCTTAAACCTGAATTATCCTTTTCCAGGAACAGTAAACACCGTTATATCTTTACTATTATCGCCAGCAAGCGGAACTTGCAAAAACGCCTGTTTGAGATCAAATTTGGGCATACATCTAGCCTGTCGAAGTCCATTCAAGTGAGACGTCATATTGGGCATAGGATAGGAATCCTTACACGTTACTTCATTGAATTTTCGAAAATCGATACAGAAACGATAACCATATCCTTTCCGTGCCATTACTACCGGGGATGACCAGGGTGATTGACACGGCTCCACAAAGTCTTCCTCCAACATCCGATCCAATTCCCGGTACATTGCCTCAAGTACTTTAGGCAAGTAGTGGTAGGAGCGTTGCTTGATAGGTTGGGGTCCCTTAACATCTATTTTATGGATAACACGGGTCTTCAACTCCGGAGAATCCTGAAGCAATAATAAGCCTTCGTTAACTACTTTATCCAGGTCCTTCCTTTCAGTAGACAGAAGTGACTAAATCTACATGTGTTAGACGTTGTAGGATCCAGAGATTTAACATCTTGACAAAACGAAAAGGTATATTTAGGTTCGTCTTCAAACCACCAAATCGCTTCACCAAGATACGTGCACAAGTTAGCCTTAACTAACTTAGCTTAAAAGTCTAACCCTTCTATAACCCTTCTATAGAAAGTCGAATGGAAGTGAAGGCAGAACATATAGAGTGTCGAATGATCGGTCACCTACGGTGATCGGAATATGGAATCGTTCACTGACTATACTTGTGCTTCCATTGGCGATACCAGTCATTACCTCTGGGACAATTTCAACAACATATCCCAGTTCAAGTAGAATTCTCACTCCTTCTGCTCCTACATATGATGTTGTGGAACCAGGATCAAACAATGAAAATAAATCAGATACCATCTGATCGTATACTAACCCGATTCGGAAGACCATGAAGAGTTACTTAGCTAAATGAGATTTCTGTTGCGATAAAAAGAAGTTGTGAAATGAAGTAGATTTTTCTTCAGAAGAAGATACGATACAAGGGGCGACAAGATAAGATTTAGAGATACGAGACACATTACGGTAAGGCTATGATTCGGTAATTGATGGGTCTGCTGAGACAAAGGGAACAGGGTTGACCCTTACTTCCGTTCCCCTTGCCCTTTCCTTTGAGTGCATTTAGGACAGGCGTAAAGAGAAACTCCAGGACTACCTCAACAACTTTTTTACAACCACAACAAGGTAACAGAACAACTTTCTAGGAAGTGAGCACCTTGAGTATACATGAGGCCCACCAAAGTTCCAGCACGCTAATTTCTGAGTCGCCTGACTCGGTTGTGCCGCCATTAATCGTTTTGGATCTTTCTTCTTTTCGAGAAGTGCTCATGTCGGGATGTGCTTCATACCATGAATTTGTTAACCCATTATGCTCAGATTTAATTTGATCAAGTTGGGAATCACAAGCTACAGCTGCAGAGTCATCCACGGTGGGACCTAAGGGCGCGACACCAAAGGTACTTGAAGATATTTTGTCCTTTCTATAATTTGATTGATTGTCATGTTGAGGTGAGTTTGCGGAAAGGGGTTTTCCTTTGGCCCCTGACTTATCCGAACCGACCTCCTCGCCCATCATTTCAAGAACTCTGGTTCGTTCCGTTACAAAATCAATTAAATCGCGATAGGTGGGGATGTCCTTGGACTTTATACGCTCTTCAAATGCTCTTCTCGTTCCAGGATCTAAATTAGTGAGGGCTAAATGAAGTTTTATGAAGTCGCCCATATCTTCGATACCTAATGCCGATAATGCACAGATAAAAATCTCTGAAAATTTATAGATGATGAGTTAGTTAAGGGGGAAAAGTCTGTTACCCTCTTGATATAAGATCTGGCGAGTCGCCTTTTATTTTGGTTTCGAGATACCAAAGCGTCGTAAGCCAGAAGATAATGCGCTTCTTCTAAGGTGAATCCGGAAATAAGGGATAGAGCTTCCTCGCGTAAGCTACTTTTTCTTATGGTAGGTATTGATGGTTCCCTGTGAACCATGGAGTCAAAAAGGGAATAGGATCCACTCCATTCCTCTAATTTCCCAGTAAATACAGGTAACTCTATTTTCGGGAGCTCCGAAGGAACTAAATGACTAGCGGTGGAGGCAATCACCGGTTTTCCCTCCTTAGTATTGCTTGCGCCTATAGCTTTGTAATAATTTTCTTTAGCGGAGTCAACTAATTCAATTAAAGCGTTTTGTACAGACGTAGTTTCAATCTTATCCTTTTTATCCTAAACAGTTGAGTTATAAATGCGAATGTTAGATTGAAGAGTCTCGATCTTGGCCTCGTGCTTGACCAGTCTATCATAGACGGATTTAAAACTGGAAACTGTTTCATTATTCAGAATTTTTGATTTATTATAAATAGTCTGAACCACCGCAAAAATATACTCCCTTTCCGCTAATAAAACCGCAGGATCACCCATGACTATTTAAAAGGGAAAATTAATTTTAAAACAGCTGATTCGAGCAATTGTATATAAAGAATAAAAATTAAAAAAAAATTAAACTCTGGTAAGCGTCCTTTACAAATTTCCCAAAAGAATAAAAAATGCATCACCTAAATAAACAAGTTGGTGAACAATGGCTAACCCAATGATATAAATTAAAAATAAAAGAAAGTAATAATTATCTCTCAGTAAACTAATTGACTTAACTTCTATTAATATTTTCAACTATACCCTTAAACTTATTAATATTAAAATAAATTTGTATATACAGAAAAGAAAAGAAAATATCAGAAAAAATTAAGTGTTTACCTAATGAATAAAATTAACCAATTAAAAATTTATATGATCTTATATTTTATCTTATATTTATATGCCATAAACTTGCAAAACAAATGACAATCTAAGTTCAATAAATGATAGCTTTAATTTAAATATTTTTCTTTAATTAACTTAAATCTACTGTTAATTCTAACTTATAGCTACGAATATTTTATTATAAATACTAAAAATATATACATAGAAGAATACAACCTATAATGCTTTTGTTTATGACATATGATTTTGTTTATGAATATTACGGTATTAACTGTGCACTGTTAATCTCCCGGAACCAAACAATTGTCTTAATTGCATACGATTAAATGTATATCAATATTTTTCTTAACGTTTTTTTTCTGTTAAGTTCTGTTTTCGGGCGCCATAGAATATGTAATAGGTTTTTATGTATTAGGCCCAGAAATCTTAATTTGTGCGATAAAACGAGACTTCATTTTCATTTTCATTTTCATCAATACATCATTTATTTTGTACCTCATTTTGTACAGCAATGAATTTTATTTTACATAAACAAAACACCAACTAAAAGTACATCAACAAAATAATTAGTTTGCATATATTTTCTGTACAGAAAAATTTAATTTATTTAAAAATAAGGAAATTAGGATGCTTACCGCTGGGTCCAAATTAAGATATAATAGACATAATTAACTTCTGGATACTCCTTGTGGAAGATAACAAATAAATAATAATCATTCAAATGAGACACGTCTGTCACCTGTTAATTGCGAGACGAGAGTGATTAGTTTTACTTTGGCCCACCGTAAGCGCTGTAATGGGTAACATACTTCAACTATAAAAATGGCCTCGTGGAACGAACTTAATAGTGAACCAAACCGTTACACATTCATTGTAGATATATAAAGAGCAGTCATGGCAATAATTACCATTAACAGTCATGGACCCAAAAGTGACTCGTGAGATTATAATAACAAGTGAGATTTTGAAAAACAAATATCGGTCATTGAAGCGTAGTCTCTAGGATATTGAAATAGATCGACAAGAATTTTTTACACCCATGCTCCAACCTCTAGAAGACTTTAAACAATCAGTATAGTTGTACCAGACCAAGCCGGAACTCGCATCGACGCCCAAGGATAGATAGTGATGTTTGGGGCGAATCTCCTGATAAAAGCGAGATAGAGTCTGCTAATATTTACAGAAAATCAAGTGCCTAAAACATTTTACTACAAAAGAGCTACAAAAATTTCATCCGATGATACAAAAACTAGTACTATGTAAACACCTTTATCTCACTCAACGTTTCCCGTTCATGAATTTATATCGTCAGAAGAGGAAGGCAAGTATGTGACAGACGATCCACCATCAGAACAAATTAAAGAAGATGCTAAAACGCCAGGGGGAGAAGCCGAATTTAAGAAACACCTCGCTGCATTTGGAAACCTACAAAGAGAATATTTGGATAAGTTTTTGAAAGGTGATAAGACCCATGACTCTCGTTACGGCATTAGAGTCATTCCATCTGGCCAATTAGCCATTGGCGACTCGACTGATGTTCAGCTTTTTGGTAACAGTGACGATATGGTTATTAACGGCGTGGTTTATGAAGGAACGCCGGGATTGCTTCAGCTACTCTACTTGAAAAATCCCAAAGATTATACCGAGTCCGACTTGGATAATTGTAAGAGTATTTTACTCTCGATCAATGCTCACAAGAAAGGATATAGTGAGGAACAGGAGGTATTCGGAAACAGATAAGAGAGAAATGTAATATCGAAGTTATTTCCACCACAATCTTTAAAACCGCGCCCCCCATCCTCCGCATCATCAGGCTAACTTCTCTGCGTTCTCACACTTACAAACGGGGCACTGGTCATATGAGTACCAATAAACCATTGTATGAGTATTGGAACGACCCAAACGAACTAGTTGATCGTCTAAGGCTGCTAATGTCTTCAACTTATGCCGGGCATGAAGGTCATCAAAACGAAATAGAATCAATAATTGAAGAGCTGCGAGAAGAAAATATAGAATATTAATATACTTATTTTTATAAACAGTTTCAGTATAAACATGACGATAAACAAGTTCGGAACCCACATAGCAAAAAAACATTCAAAGTTATTTATTTATTACGTTTATTACGTTATTTTCCATTCAACTTATTAAGATCTGAAAAGGATATCGATGCACGCCAGTTACGAATAATCAATATTTCAAATCCAGTCGCTGCTCACGACGCTGCCAATAAAGTATATTGCGATACTCTCGCAGTTACCTACACTGATTTGAAAAATTGGCCTGGTAATTATATAGATGGAAAAAGAAAGAGACTTTCTTTTTGTGCAAACTTTGCACCATCTATAAATAAAGATGATGTTGTCACCAAATGTTTTTTAAACAGCGCTGCTTTAACTTCAGTTGGAAATATATATGACTCTCTTGGTAAGAGAATAACAAACGTAGGTGAGCCTGAGAAGGAATATGATGCGGTCACATTCGGTTATCTTAACAAAATACTAAAAGAGAAGTTATAAATAGAATCGTCAATCATAAAAGGAACTGTTGTAAATGAATTACATAAGCCAGCTCGGAGGATATACCCCAGACGAAAGACAGTTTTGAAAGGAATAAATGACTTGTGGCAAATAGATCTAGTAGAAATGATACCTTATTCACGAGATAATAAAGTTCACAAATATTTATTAACAGTTATAGACTGCTTTTCCAAATATGCTTGGGTCGTGCCCCTGAAGCAGAAATCAGCAGACAGTGTTACCAAGGCAATGGAGAGCGTGTTTATTTCAAGTAAACAAATTCCGAAAAATATTCAAAGTGATCAATGAAAAGAATTTTACAATTCAAAGTTTAATTCTATGATGAAGCAATACAGTATTAATCACTATTCATCATATTCCTCGATGAAAGCATCCATTGTAGAAAGGTTTAATAGAACATTGAAATCGAAATGTGGAAGGCATTCAGCTTGCGACGAAATTATAAATTTTTAGATATTTTACCAACTATTTTACAAGAGTAGAATTCTTCATTCCATACAACTCTTGGTATAAGACCAACTGATGTAAATTCCAAAAAGTAGAAAATTATTTATTTCACAACGTGTATCAAAAATCTGCCAGGAGGGTGAATAAGCAAAAGTTTAATGAGGATGATTACGTAAGAATATCAAAACGTAAAACAATATTTTCAAAAGGTTATACTCCCAGCTAGTCAGCAGAGCTGTTTAAAATGAGCAAAGTGCAAAATAAAAATCCACATACTTACCTGTTGAATGATTTAAAGGGTCAACCCATCAAAGCCGCATTTTATTTAGAACTTCAAAAAGTAAAACATCCTGACGTATATTTGATTGAGAAGGTATTGAAAAAGAAAGGAAATAAAGTGTATGTTAAGTGGTTGGGACTTAATGAAAAATCGTGGGTAAAGAGAAGTGATATAGTTTAATTAAAAAGAAATTTATTAAGACAATGTACAATTATATTCACAACCTCTAGTGAAATAAAAGAAGAGTATTCCTTTTAAAATTCAATGAAAATCCTAATTTTCTACAATGCAGCGCCTCTTCGAAGCAGCTGCTGGTAAAAAATGGGAGACATTGGTCACTGAGGGTACCATCAACACTAGCCTCAAACGAGCAATCAGCGTAGCCGCCTTCCGTCTGAAAACAGGGCATGACTACCTCCCTGGCCACCTCCACCGTATCAAAGCTCGGACATCCTCCGAGGGTCCACTATGTGGTTGCGGTATAATGGATGCTGAACATCTGACTGCTTAGCTTTGGACCACAACTCACGGAATAAGAGCCCGGAGTTTGAAGAAGCACGTTACTATTGGTCAGCGCGTCGCCAAACGGTTCAACTGCCAAGGGCGGGCGTTGGCTAGCAGCAACAGCACTTTTCTGTTTGATATAATCCATTTAAACCTTGGTGAATACCAACATGTATTTGATTTCTTGTCTTAATTAAATTCATAATTTATAAATGTTTTATAATACTGATTTATATTACATCTAATTTAATATGTATAATAAAACCAAACTATATTTTGAATTCCTTATTTTTGATTTTTTTTTGTGTTTTTAGAACTGAGGATGAAAACAAATTTATAGAAGTGGCAAATAATTTATCAATTCCTAATTAGATTGATCCTTCTATACCATCATGCGGATGTCAACTGATTGGACTTTAAAGCCCTATGGCCTAGCTATCTCGACTACCATGAGATGGTGCCACGTTCATCTTTAATTTTTCGGAAGACGAAACAGGTATCGTTTATTAAGTTTCCAAACACTATATTTTAGAATTTACTATTGAATTTTTTATTGCGCATGCACATTTCGATTTAATGTTTTTATTGAAATTTTCTTCGTTTATAAGGGTCGTTTATTAGATTTTCAAAGGCTCTGATTCAGTTTTTCGAATTGGATATTTTATCGAACCTGCTCATTTCGGATAACCATTACAATTGACCTTTTTTTCGGTTGTTATTATTTATTAGGTCGACTTACTCAAAAAAATGTCAAATATAATTGAAATTTGAAATGCGCATGCTCGATAAAAAATAAAATTTGAAAAATGAAATCGTTACCTAATTAACGATTTTTATAACAAATAAAACTTCAACAGTATCAGCAAATCGAAAAGCACTGGCGCAATTACATGTCCAATTTAAAAAAATCGAATCAGAATCCTCAAAAACCTAATAAACGATACCAGTACCAAAGAAATGTCAACTGTAATAGTAATTATAAATGCACATGATTGATAAAAAATTCAATTCAAAAAACGGAATTAGATCCTAGAACCAAAACCTAATAAACGATCCCTGTGTCATAGAAAATTCAACAGTAACGGAAAAGCGAAATGCACACGCGAAATTCAAAATCCAATTCAAGAAATGGAATCAGAACCCTCGAAAACATAATAAAATATCCCTTTATCATAGAAAACTTCAATAGCAACGGAAATAATGTAAATGTAAAGAATACAACATGTAATGTTTTAAGTTGGCTATTCTTCGCAAAACCATATGTTCCAGTAATGCGAGGACTTACAAACATGTTCAAAGTAACTATGACTTTAGTTGCATTTCATACCCCTCAGCGTTTAAAGATGTAGTTAAATTTGAACACGCTAATAACATTTCAATAAATTTATTTGGAATAAATAATGAAAACGAGATATATCCATTACATTTTAGTAAAAAAATTAAATTTCAAAGAACGATTTGATCTGTTGTTCCTAAAAGACGAAAAGAACACACGTTATTGTTATATAACAAACTCAAGCCGGCTCATATCCCCTCAGCTGTCATTACGTAAATCATCAGATGTTTGTCACAGATGTCACTCGACATTTAGTTCTAGTTATACTACAAAAAGCGGGAAAATCGCTAAAGACCGACTGAACGATCATTTACTCTTTTGCAGCTTACAAAAACCTGCTAGAGTAGTATTCCCCGAATAAAATAAAATATATTTAAAAAATTTTGAATATACACACCTCATTGAAATTGCAGCGTATGCAGACTTTGAGTGTTACCAGGAACCGTTAGAGGGACGATGCAACGACTCATAGCAGTCATGGTCTAAAATTGTGCAAAATCATAAACCGTTTTGTGCATCCCTACTTATTAAATCAAACTTACCAAGTTTTGAGTTTAAACCGCTAATTTATGCGGGTGATGATTCTATGGAAAAGTTTATTGAGTCATTATAGAAAATGGCGCAAAAAGTTGACGAGATTTACGCCAATCCAAAAATGAACCCAGGAAGAAGAAGAATGTTTTCATACGAGTACCAGGTGTATCATTTGTGAAACAGCTATATCTCAAGATGATAAAGTTCGTCATCACAATCACCGATCAGGTCGGTTTATTGGTTGTGCTCATTCGTCTTGTAATTTGCGAGCCAAAACACCTGATTTTGTGCCAGTATTTATTCACAACTTTCAGGGTTATTGTGGCCATCTGATTGTCCCTTTTATCGCTCTCATCGAAGGTAATGTTTCAGTTTTATACAGTTTAATATATAATTTACAGTTTAATATCCTTAGTAATACTGAAAAATACATTAGTTTCACAAAACAGTTTAAAGGTTGTAAAACCAAAGTTCGGTTTCTGGATTCATATAGATTTCTGGCTTCTAGTTTAGACGTCTTAGTAAATAACATGAAAGAAAATTCCAATTCTTTGAGGGATATCTTTCCAAATCTAAGTCAACTATTAACGGACGAAGAGAAAATGACTCTGCTTACTCGAAAGGGTGTATTTCCCTATTCCCTATACTCAATGGATCGTTTGACAGAAACAAAACTACCCAGTAAAGAAAAGTTTTTTAATAATTTAACAAACTCAAATAATTCTGAATCTGAATACAACCATGCAATCATTGTTTGGCAAACGTTTAATATTAAAAATTTAAAAGAATATGCAGAACTGTGCATAACAACCGATATTGTTCTTCTGTGTGAGGTTTTTGAAAAGTTTAGAGGATTATGCATGAATATTTATGATATGATGAAATTCACAAATGTACCCTTGGAAGTAATTAAAAATATTGAGAAAATATTATTTTTGGAAAAAGGAATCCGTGGAGGGCTCACTAACGTGATAAAACGTTATGCAAAAGCAAACAACAAATATGTTCATGATTATGACCACTACAAGCCATCAACATTTTTAATTTATGTAGATATTAATAACCTTTATGGATATGCAATGAATGGGTTTCTACCTTACTCTGGTTTTGAATGGGAAACGGAAAATATAGATGTTCAAAAAATACCCAACGATTTACCCATTGGTTATATATTCAAGAAAATGGCGGGAGGAAAAGTAAAAAAGTTAATAGCAGCATTGACTGAAAAGAAAAGATATATTGTCCATTATACTATTTTTAAACAAGCGCTGGAACTGGGTATAAAAATGGATAAGGTTCGTAGAATTTTAAAATTTCACCAAAAGCCATGATTAACCCCTTACACCGACTTTCGAATCAGATTTTTTTTAATTAATGAATAATATTTGTTTTGGAAAGTTTTTAGAATGTGTTAGAGATAGAATTAATCTAAAAATTGTTACTAATAAAAAATCTTTAGGGAGATATGTAAAAAAAACAAATTTTAAGGATCACTTTATTTTTTTCGAAAATGTAATAGCTGTACAACTAGAAAAAGAAAAGGTTCTCTTAAATAAACCAATCTATGTTGGGTTTGCTGTTTTGGAGCTTTCAAAAGTTCTAATGTATGAATATCACTATTATGTATTTTTAAAAACATACGGTATTGATAATGTTAATCTTTGCTATATGGATACCAACTCACTGCTTTATGAATTAACCGTGGACGACTTCTACCAACATCTAAAAGATACCCTAAAATGTCATTTTGACACGAGTAATTTTCCAGTGTCACATTTCGCTTACTCATAAGAAAATAAAAAATTAGTTGGAAAATTAAAGGATGAAATGGCTGGAGACCCGACTGTAGAATATGTGGGATTAAGGCACAATGTACTTAAGGGATTAATGTACTCATTTATTAAAATAAAAAGCAAACTAATCAAAAGAGCAAAAGGAATAAAGAATAGTGCTGTCAAAGAGTTTAAATTTAGTGATTATCTTGTTACTTTACAAACTAATATGAAAATGTACAGTTCGTTTCAAACGATTCAATCAAAACGACAGAATTTACATACAGTAGTTGTCAACAAAATATCTCTCAGCCCGCATGATGACAAAAGAGTGACTTTATCAACATTATTCACTAGAAAAATAATCAAAAATTGTATAATGCTTATAGTAATAATATGTTTGAGTTGTCAAGGATTCTTCTTCCCAATAAAAAAAAGTATTGGAAGGCACTTCTAGGTGCCTGGTGTCTGCCGCCCAAAGGCACCTTGAGGTGCCACCCCAATTTCTCCTAGAAATTTTTAATTTGTCGACAAACTGATTATCTCACCTTGCTATTTGAATGTTAAAAAACAGAATTATGGGAAAATTTTTTTAAAAAAACGCTCCACCTAGCCATGGGAACTGGTGGGTTAAATCATTCAACAGGTATCTTTTTGTTTTTTATTTATTGAACATAATACAAGCTGCCACACTCAAGGGAAATGAGTATTAGGGCTGAAGTACCCATTCACACTTTATGTACAACTATTTACACAATAAAATAAATATAAAAAAAATAAATTGATAAAATAAAGGACACTGGAGATAAATAAATATACAATGTTAACAAAAGAAGAAAGAATAAAAAATAAAAATAAAATAAATAAATATCAAAAAATAAAGATAGAATAAAATAAATAAATAAAATAAATAAAAATTTTAGATTACATTCATACATATATACATATTTACATTCTGCCCGGGGAACTCCCAGCCATGCCCTGCTCTCCACTTGTAGAAGACAAGGCAAGACTCAAAGAGGTCCCAGCGCTTCTCTCTGAGCCGCATCACTGGATTAAAGCCAGTGGAGACTGAGTGAGAGCACTAGTGAGGCCACAGTCGCTCAGGACTTGAGTGGAGGATCTGGCCATTGCCAGGATTTCAACAGCATATTTACAGGTCTCGTGGCCACTGCAGCTTCAACCTACGAGGAGGATTATAGGGATGGCTTGAGCTGGATAGGGATTGTACTAAGGGATTAAGATGGCAGCTAAGGTTCTGGCGAAAGTTTGAAAATTTGGATGGAATAAGGTCATGTACAAATGGGATGTTTAGGTCATGATGTAAGGTATTGTTTGAAACATAATAAGGAGCGTTGACTATTGTTCCAAGGATTTTGGACTGGAAGGATTGGATACGTTTGATGTTCGAAGATTTTGCTGTCCCCCACAGTTCAAGTCCGTAGGTCCAAATAGGTTTTAGTATGGTCTTGCAGATTAATAGTTTGTTGTCTATTGAAAGATGTGATGTTCTGTTCAATAGTCTATATAACTGGCCATATCTTCGGTTGAGTTCTTGTCTTTTAAGCCTGGTATGTGGGTTCCATGTCAGTCTTTTGTCTAGAAGGAAACCAAGATGCCGGGCTGTGTCGGAGGTGGAAAGTGGAATGGAATTGAAATGGACTGGAGGACAGGGTCTGCGACGGAGTGTGAAGGTGACATTTTTACATTTGGATTCGTTGACTTTGATGCGCCAATGGTTGCACTACTGTTCAATCGAGGAGAGGTGTTTTTGGAGATTAAAGGATGCTATTTCAGGGTCTTGGTGAGAAGATAGGATGGTTGTATCATCAGCAAATGTTGCTAGAAAGGTATTGGGATTTGTGGGTATGTCCGCGGTGTATAGGATATAGAGGATAGGACCTAAGACGCTGCCTTGTAGAACTCCGGCTTTTATTGGATAAAAATCGGAATATTCAGTGCCACAGCGAACTCTAAAGGGTCGGTTAGAAAGGTAGGATCGGAGGATTTAGTATAAGGATTGAGGTAGATGGATTTTGAGCTTGAAAAGCAAGCCATCCTGCCACACCCGGTCGAAAGCTTGCGCTGCGTCCAGAAAGGCACTAGTGCAATATTGCTTGCTTTCAAGTGCAAAGGATATATGGTCCACAACGCGAAGACCTTGTTGGACCGTGGAATGTCTAGGGCGGAATCCGAACTGGTGTGAAGGGATTATTTGGGATTCAAGGAAGGGTAGGATGCGTTTGAGAAGTATTTTTTCAAATACTTTTGAAAGGATTCGAAGCAGGCTTATTGGTCTATAAGATGAGGTATTATTGACAGGTTTGTCTGGTTTTAGAAAAAGGATGATTTTAGAGTGTTTCCATATTAGGGGGAAGTGGGTTGTGCGAAGGATGCAGTTGTATAGGTAGGTTAGGAATATAATTGCTTTTTTTGGAAGCTGTCGCAGGATTTGGGATGTGAGGAGATCGTGACCAGGGGATTTTCGGGATTTTAATCTATTCATAAGGAATTTAACCTCAGAGGGGTTAACAGCTTTAGGAGGTGGAGAGAGGAATTATTTTACTTCAGCTGTAAGGGTGTGATGGTATTCAGGATGGGGAGTGTATATACTGGATAGATGTCTGGCAAATTCTTCTGTTCTATTCTCATCTGAAGAAGCCCAGGAGCCATCATCACGTCGGAGGGGATGAGAAATATAGTGGTATTGAAAGATTTTTTTGGTTACTTTCCAGAGGGCCTTATCAGTAGCAGATAATGATAAAAGGTAGGAACTGTAGGATTGGGATCTTTGGGATGCTAGTTTCTTTTTAACCAGCCTGAAATAATAATTATATGATTTCCGATCGTCAGGATGCCTCGTTCTTTGCCAGAGGGTCCTAGAACGTCTTTTGCTTTGAATAAGATCTCTTAGTTCTTGGGGTTAAGGATTCTTGCGGTCTTTGGTGGAAGAAAGAGGTTGGGATGCTGACCAAACTGCTTGTTGGATCAGAGTGAATTCTCTGGTCTCTTGAAAACCTCCCTTTAATTACTATAAAAACAACTAACTCCGGTTCCCTCGATAATTCTTATTTATTTTCGTCTTCCAAGTAATGTAAACGTCTTATAATTCCAATTCCCAAATAAAACATCTGGTTAGCTCTTAATCATTTTTAGAGGAAAGGAGAGTGAGCGGGGGAATCGTTTCTACGAATTTCGGTCGGTTTACCCTTTTTTTCTATTAATCTCTCATTAAAAAAAAAATTGTAAAAAAAACCTGTAACCATATATTTAGCCTACAATTTGGATTAAAATAAAAAAATTAAGTTCGCTCAGGACTGGCAAGCCCGCGAAATTAAAGTGTTTTAAAAACAAAAACGTTACCGATAGCCTATCGTGCAAACACAAAAGCATGGACCACATTCAATGAATGGGTACAATCAGATATGGAATAAAAATCAGTGAAAATTTTCAATTGGTTATTGATAATCGTACGGTCCATAGGAGTACCCCATCACTCAGCCACGTAAATGCTCTGTTTTTGCCTACCAAAAAAACCTCTAAGCTGCAGTCTCTTGACTGGGTCATAATGAAACTATTCCAAACATTTAATGCAAGGAAGTAATGATAAAACTCTTAGAGAGCATCGAGGATGAGAATCAACTACCTCAAAATGATGAAACTCCCATTACTTTCCGAGATTTCGTCTATTTTGACCAAGGCTTAGCCTAGATTTAGACCAATAAATATTTGTTGTGGTTCTCTTCATCATAAGGAAATAACCATCTTGTTGATTATTATCACACACAAATTGGAAAATCGTTAATTTTTGAGTTGTGTCGGTCTTCTTCCAAAGTTGCGATATGTGATTGGTGTACTGTACTCAGGAGCCCAGGGGAGCATACAACTCCAGAAACTGCAACCATTAGCTGCTCCTTGTGGGGTTTTTTTCTTATTATTATTATTATTTACTTTTCACTACTTCTTTGTTTATTTAAACATTTATTTATCTTGTCTTTTATTTAATTCATTAATTTTTCGTTTTTTTTTCTTTCTCTTAATAATTTTTTTAGTGATATAATTATATCCAATTGGGAGATGAAGGTTTATTTTTCAATTTAAACATTCGTTACCTGTGTTTATTTTTTTCTAGAATTTGTGGTGGGGCCCCGGCTGACGGTTTTGAATGCAACGCTCCGGTACTGGACACTTGAAAGCACAAAAAATATATAATAAAAATGATTTTAAACTTATAATAATATCAAATTGAAAGGCAGTACTGTCAATTATCAGTTTTCATAACTTATATACAGTCACTGTAAACATGAACCTAACTTCTTAATAGTAACCGTAGTTCTGCTTCTTTTGTAATTATACCTCATTACACTGACGTTTCTTTAATGAGAGCATGCATATTTTTTTTTTTAACATATTATTAAAATATGCATTTTAACGATATTTCCTAAAAAAACAAATAAAAAAATATGTATTTTTTTTACATTTTATTTTAACAAAAAAAGCTACCGATTTCGATTTCCGGATCATCATATTCGTAATCTAAGCAAAAAAACGGAAGAAAGCATCCCCAGCAAAGAATCCCCACTCGACTTTTAAGCTGAAATGGAAAAGGTCCCGAAGCGCCTTACTAGTCTCCCGGCTGTTTATAATATCGTTATTTTCATTTTACGATCAGCCTATGGAACCGAACAATAATCTTTTGGCGTAGACATGTTTGATATACCTGTGGCTCCGTGGAGACAAGCGAGTAAAAAAAGAAATTAGTTCGTTATATATTTTTTTAATTGCCAAAATAATTACATAAAATATTTATAAACCTATTAGCAAGAATTTAATGAGGGCCTAGGTAATAAATAAATTCGTTTACAGATTGGAAATTTGTGGTTCCGTCCGTGAATGGCGCCACAAGAAAAATTGACCCCTAAAATTCTGCGATCTCTTAAAAAAAAAAACTTACTAAATTCGGTTCATTTAATCTTAAATATAATAAATTCTAATACACATAATAATTTTTTAGGTTTAGTATTTTCACGACAGTTTTAAAATTCAACAGACTCGATCTCCACTACTAAATTAAGAAAAAAGTTTATAGTTAAAAGTGAACATCAATGTAAAATAAATAAATACATGATAAAATTACACATGACACTGTTCTGCATCAAAATCCTACCTTAGCATAGTATAGTGTTCTTTTATATTTGCAGAAAATATCTATCAGGCACCATTTTATATCAAATTTGTTTTATTTTGGGTCAGAAAATGAGGTGTTTTTCAACATTTTGAGCATTTTTTATCGTTTAAAATTTCAATGAAAAATGAAAAAAATTATTTAATTTTTAAGCTATTACAATGTATTACAACATGAAAAAATTGCGAGAGCTCAAATGCTAGGCTTCAAGAATTTGTTTGGCCTTCAGTCAGAAGTATTATGCAAGGGCCCAATTATTATCTTCCTCTTAGGTTCATTGAAGGTGTCGTCCCATTAGCCAGCAGTAGAGTTAGCAGGCAGATTTGCTGAAAAGAGGAGAAAAGAAAGGAACATTGATTCTCTCATGGAGGGCTTCCCCATGTACCAGAAGCAAAGATTAAAGAGGGGATTATAGTGGGGCCACAAATCCGCGCTCTTTTTAAGGACCTGGAATTCAAAGGAAGATTAAGTGAAACTGAAAAAAGAGCTTGGTCTGTGTTTGAAAACATGTGGTTTTTTACATTTTTGGGCAACAAAAGAGCTACAAATTACAAAGACATTGTTGAAAACTTGCTTTTATCATGTAAGACCTTGGGTTGCAATATGTCATTAAAAATTAATTTTTTGCACTCCCATTTGAATTTCTTCCCTCCCAACTTGGGAGTAGTTTCAGATGAACACGGAGAACGGTTCATCAAGAGATTGCCCAAATGGAGAAAAGGTATAGCGGTAAATGGAATGAGAAGATGCTTGCTTACAGCTATTGGGCACTGCAACGGGAGACCGCTGATGAAGACTATAAAGGGAAAAATATACACATTGTCTAGGAATAAAGATATATTATGTTCAAGATTAAATATTTTATTATTTTATATATTATTATTAATCACAAAAAAAATAAATAAAATAAGAAAAAAAAACAAGATACTACTTCAGTTTTTGTCAAAAACAACCTCCATTTTCCCAAAAATGGTGCTTGGTAGAATTTTGTGAGCTTCAGATTCGAATTCAGCACACATGAAAATATAAAAATCAGGAAAAATTTCTGAAGGGAGCGAAAAAAAAATTTTCTTTGCAGAACAGTGTTATAAATAGAAATGGAAACATAAAAACATCGCCAATAAAAACCTCCCAAAACGGATTCCAAAATGTGAGGAATTTCATAGCATAAAGTTATTATAATACCGTTCTGTGAATTTTTATTATATTTGTCTGTATAAACATTAAATACATATTTTTATAATTTACAAATTTAGTCAGTTCTTAAATTATTACAGGAATCTGTGGCTTAATATCTCAATGAAAGAGAAACTCCCACCAAGTTTGTTGTAGCCTAGTAAGAAGATAACGTTATGAGCCGTATGCTGCTCAGCCATACCTGATTCATCCTCTAAACTTATGTTTTTTACCTTTTAAACTTGACTCTACTACTCCTTGTTTAATCGACTTTTTAATTTTCACCTGACTGACCTGACTGAAGAATGTACGCTTGAACTCAGATTAATTTTAGAAAAAAAATCTGAAACTAATTGAAATTGTTAAAATTTTTATTTTTGAATAATGTATTTGTTTTGGAACCATAGGTATTGTATGCTGTAATCGAAAGGGGAAAGATAAGTAAAGGCTGCTCTATTTTGATCCATTCCGGAACTGGAGGAGTCGGCCAAGCCGCAATAAATATAGCCCTGTACAAAGGCTGCACCATTTTCACAACAGTTGGCACTCAAGAGAAACGAGATTTCATCAAAAAACATTTCCCTCAGGTAGGATGAAGGGAATTTAACTCTCAACAGTTTACCTATAAGTTCTTTTTACTAAATTTGATCATTTGTTTAACTTTAAACCTCTTATTGAACATTTCTAGATAAAGGATAAGCACATAGGAAATTCTAGAGACACATCCTTTGAGCAAATGATTATGCGAGAAACAGAGGGAAGAGGCGTAGATATTGTTCTAAACTCGTTAGCGGAAGAGAAATTATTGGCTTCTGTTCGATGCCTTGCTAAAGGTGGCCAATTTTTAGAAATTGGGAAATTCGACTTATCGAGAAATAATCCATTAGGTAAGATTTCATTGGTATAAGTGTGCTACATTCAATTAAATTTAACAGATGAATTCAAATTATTATGGAATTTAGAATGTTCTCTGTGGCCTTATTCGTCCGGATTCGAAGAGTTAACGAATTCACCAACAGTTGAGTGTTAAAAATGCACTTTATTTAAAATATATCATAGTAACTGTTACATTATGGTTACATCAAACTGCTTCTTACTATTTATTTGCCATCTGTCTTATCTTTAACATTCAGACATTCTAGCTAGATACAATCTACTCGACTCCATTCATAATTCTAAACATACTGGTCCTTAGATGTCTCAAATAAGAGGTGAAGATAAGTGTGTGAAAGATGGGATATCGGAGGCAGGAGAGCAATAAATTTTACAGCAATAAACTAATAAATATGGCACTTATTCAATGCTAAAAATGTGATCAGACCCCCGCTAAACTTCATGGTTCCAGAAAGTATGCTGTGGTTCAACATCCGTGTTAAGCTACGTATCCAATTGAGAGTAAATCGTGAGGGAAATCTCGAGAGTAACTTTCCGAGAGTGAGCAAAGTGTTTCTTGCCGGCCCGTACCCACGAGCGAGTACAGCGATACAGAGTGTAAAACTCAAGAGAAAACGTATAGTAGCTCAAGGCACCAAGACGAGGGTATATTGGGCAAGTTATTTTCTCCTATCTCGTCACATGTTTTTTTCATTATTCTATTAAAAAATAAATATTTCAATTATTTATAAATAATATATATTAATAATAATAATGTAATATATAAAACCACACGTACCATCCGGTAGCTAAGGAATAAAATCGCGTAGTTCAGGATTTCCTCGAGTGATGCAATCTGTTTCCTCTCAGGTTAGTCACTTTTTGGAATTATTGCCAGCGTAAATGGGAACAAAACCATCGTTTTTGTTTGTACACAATTATAAACTATTATACAACATACAGTGCCATAAGTACTGATTCAGATACAAATGAAAATCTTTTTGGATGGAATTATTTCAATGAATATTTTACTTATACCATTAATTTCAGAACGAGTCTCGGAATTGCTGAAAACTTTACGGGCAATATTTTCGTTATTTGTACTTCCGCAACCAAATTGTAATCGCCAACATTGAGTTCAAGGAGTTAATCTTGACTTATTTTTATATTGCTTTTGATTAATTGTTTATTCTCTTTCCCGCTCAAAAAAAAAAAATGAAGTCAGTTTTCGAATTTTGGACCATTAGCAATAAGAGGTTATTGTAGCAAAAATCATGAGTTTCTTTAGTTTCACCTGTCTTGGCAACAGTTGCATTGGCAACATAACTATTGTCTATATTCACATCACTAACATTTGTTATAAAGGTTTTTAAAACAGCTCTGAATAAGATGACAACTAGTCAGTCCGACTGTCAATGTCAAGCATCAATTATTTATACACCTCCTTAAATCTCAATTCTCCGATCAAATGTATAATTCATTTATCAAGTATTTGATGATTTGGCTTCAAATAGCTTAGCAGCTAGACCAAAAGTACTTATTTATGTTCATTGTTTTTGTTTTTAAGGGACTTAGTCCCAGAATAAAGATCATTTAAAAAAAAAAAATGCTTTATATATAACAGCTCTATATTTCCATTCATTAGCATAGAATATTTTTTCATGTGCTCCTGTACCTTCCAATAATAGCATACAAAAGAGTTCTTTGATCATGAAGATGAATAATTACCCAGGTTCCTATTGTACAAACCAAAGACGCAGCACACAACTTTCCCTTACAACCATATAATAATAATCAATCTTTATAGTAATTCTAAAGAGCTCACAAAAACAATGGGTACTTGAAATATTCTTAGCTGCATGTACTTCTTCCTGTCTTCTCTACAAAAGTATAATAAAATAGTTTTTTAAAGAATAGCATGGCAATTCTGTGCACTTTATGTATTGGGTTTGTTAAGCTGAAAATAAATTTTAAAAGTTAATATTTAGTTTCTAAACTGAATGTTAAATTTTAAAATTTATATTCCATGGAAATATTTAGTATCCAATAAATAATATGACAATATTCTGTTAATAATTTCGACTATTATATTATTACATTAAATTATTACAGAGCCAGGATGGCAGGAGATGATACGGTCGCTTCCATCTGCTTTCGGACGCACTCGGTTTTTCATCTAGGGTCTATTTTTTAAAGATACGCTTTATCTTTCCTAATTACGGTTCGATTTAGATCTTTTTTAGTGAATTTAATTGTCTTTCATTTGATTATATACATAATTTACCATAAAATGCATACTATTTGAGTTATGTGCAAATAAAATTGTCTTTTCGTCATAACTTTTTTCCCTGCATTTTCTCGATGATATACTACATATATAAAAAGTTAAAGGGCTTTAAGGAGAAGACTTCAGATAGCTAAAGGGCTTTAAGGAGAATACGTCAGATAAGTCACCAAAATCTTTAGTGCCGTTTTCGAGAAAATTGTAAAAAATGTTTAAAATCGATGATATCAAGTGGCACTTCTAGTTAGTTGATTTTGACGACATAGTTGCTGTAACATACCTACCATTAATACGCAATTTCATTTTCGTACAACTTTTCGTTTTTCAGCTGGGCTGTTCACATCCACACAGACACGCAGACCATTTTGCGAGACTTGGTTATTTGGACTCAGGGGACGTGTATTTTCGTTAAAAACTCTAATTCGAAATTTTTCATGATCGCAATACTTCCTCTTACAATATATATCATATATTGGTAAGGGAAAGTAAGAAGTGTTCTTTGATCTTGAAGATGAATAATTTCCCAGGTTCCTATTAGATAAGGCAATTGACTGAGACTGAGTCTCATCCCTCTTCAAGATTCTTACTTCTTCAGCTAACAATTTTTCTAACATAGTCTAGGTCTATTTCAGAAACACCAAGAACCGAAACCACTTCATCGAATTCAACCCCCAAGCGTCTCTCGTTTAAATAGCACGTTCGTTTTCAACCTTACCACCAGCCAACCTTAAATCTACTGCATAGAACCAAAACCGTGAAGGAATTGCTGAGGAGGTATATTTTTATAATTTATATTCCATCTCTTTCGATGCTTTCTGAGCCATCACAATGCTTTTCATTCAAGTTTTCTCATAAGTTTTTGAAAGATTTGTCCACAATTTCTCTCGCCATAGTTTTATCTTTAATCAAAATCAGCAGTCATGAATATTTTCAGCTCAGAATTATGAGTCGGGGGAGGGGGCTCGTTGGTAATAACATGCAAGAATTAAATTTGGCTCTAAAGCCAACTTAATTTATCAACATTTTGTCCATCAAAAGGTTTTACACCAAATATACCTAATGATAAAACAGAACTTGTTGAATTCATACTGACACATCTGAACTTACAACCTGAACAGGCTTCCTCTCAAATCACACACAGCATATTCACCGAATTTCATCAATAATTAGTTGGTAATCTACTTGGTGGGTCCATAACCTGCTGAAATAGGTTATTAAAATAAGTGGTGTCTTAATGACCATAATATAATAAGTTACATTTCACTAAAAGATTGTTACAATAACTGAGAGCTGCAACATAACAGTACCAGATCATTCTGTATCAGAGAGGGACAGGGAGAGTGAGAGAGAGAAAAAAATGTTACGCTAGTAGATTTGAATATATATTAACACATTTGTCAATTGGCAGCCTCTTTGCTTCATGAATAAAATTATCAAAAAAAAAAGAAAAATTCAGTATGTTGGGCCTCTAACATAGGGCAAATGATATATTAAACCTTAAAAGGTTTATTTTTTATATTTTTATATTAGGTTTATTATTTTATATTTTAAGCATCCGGCAAGAATTAACTTTAATTAACAATAACTAGTAGAAATAATTTATTTCTAAATAAATAACTTATTTCTAATCGTTATGGCATAACGTTGTGTGTGTATATATATATATATACAGGGTGTCCTTTTTAGATGGCCCGGCCAAATTTCTCTTGAACTGGTAATGTTATAAAATAGATAAAAAATACGTATTTAATATTTTTCAGCCTAGTTTAAAATTTCGACCTGTTTTGAAAAAAAAATATATGGGGTCTCTCAGATCCAGTACAACTTTAAAATTTCGAATAGGAACCTATGCCTTCCGATACATCATTTTAAAGATTTTTGAAACTGAAATCAATGGTGAAACCAGATTTTATATTGGTCAATAAATTACAAAGTTATGGTACAAAGATTTAAAAAAACAATGCATTTTGTTAGCTATTTTTAATAGTAAACAAATTCCATACCACATACAACCAGAGGTTGGTGAGCCTACATTTCATGTTCAAAATGCCTGCCATTTTTGTCTGATGACAGCCTTGCTTATGGTTTTTGCTTCGTCTATGGTTAGTCAGGGATCGTATTGTTGCATCGATGGATCTGTCTTTGCCAGAGAGTCAGCCTTTTCATTGCCTGCTAGCCCACAGTGCCCGTGGATCCATTGCAAAACTAATTCTGCGACACCATCGACCACGCTTTTGATGGCTGCAGTTAAATTTTTCATATTTGTTTCGGCTTTGTGTCGACTTCTCATTGCCGAAGAAGAAGATGAATTGATCTTTTTGCAAGCCTCAGTGATGGCTTCCTGTTCAGCACGGTAATCGCTTGACCTGCTGCCGGTAGGCATAGCTTTTTCCAGGGTGGATCCATCTGTAAATTCAATATGGATGCCTGCACCCCCATCCCCAAGAGCTCCATTAGCTGAACCGTCTGTGTATGCCCTTATCCATTCACCTGGCGGGTATTCTTCATTTATGAGTTTTAGGCTCAGAGCTTTTATCTCCTCTGGTGGTAGTTCGCCTTTGCAGTTTACTCCTGGGATATTTTCGACGATCCTCGGTTTGCCTAGTGATTCCCAGGGTGGGCGGAGGCTCGATGGGTCCAGATGGTTTAGTTGGACAGCTCTAAGTTCAACTTCTCTCTGCAATGATTTGATTAAATGTACTGGGCTCTTTCGTTTGAGTCTGGTTAAGTAACCAGTTTTAATTCTGTCTTGCAGTGGGTGATCATGGATGGCATTTGTTTTGGAACTCAGATTCAGATATTTTTGGTCTCGTCTGTCAAGCACAGTAAGTTTGTAGTAAGTTGGTAAGTTTATTAAGGCTTCCATCTTATTTACTGGAGTAGTTTTCATGGATCCAGTGATTATCCTAAGACCATGGTTCTGTACAACCGAAATTCTATGTATGTTTGAGCTAGCAGCAGAGCCCCAACTTGTGATACCATATTCAAGAACTGAGCGAACAAATCCCACATATAGGTTTCGGAGTGTTGCATAGTCCGCACCCCAGGTTGAGCCAGTAATCTTCCTCATGATGCTTGTTCTCTTAAGACCCTTTGCTGCACATGCTTCTATCTGAGTTCTCCAGGTGAGTCGTTGGTCGAGCTTTATTCCAAGATACATTGGTTTTTCTTCGTGCTCGAGGATTTGCTGTCCCATTTTTAGATCAAGTTTCGGTGTGTGTCTTTTGGAAAGTGTAAAGATGGTATATTTGGTCTTTTTGGCGTTGACCTTCATTCCCCACCTGTTTGCCCAGTTCCAAACACTATCCAGTGCTTGTTGGAGTCTGTATTTGGAAATCCATGCTGATTTAATTGGGACCAACGTACAAGGTCATCTGCATGTATTGCTGTTTTTACTGATTGAAAAGCATTTTACACTCTTTGCTGCAGTTCTTCAACTGATCTTGCTGGGTTATGATTGGCATAAACGCTGCTTTTTCCATAACATACAATAAAATATCCAGTTCCACTTCGAAATTGCGCTGCCGGTTTTTGGTGGACTCGCAACTGATCTGAATCTCCTCATATTGTGAGCAATACGAATAAATGTTTTGTGGTTCACGTAGGGACGATAGTGAAATTTCTGGGAGTTCAACAGGACTGCACGGCGAGCAATACCACCACTTTCAATAGAACAATTGCAAATATCAGCTTTTTGCTGACGGGAAAACTGCATTCTTCCTTTCATTTTGACTGGTTGGTTAATACTGAAGTAGGTATAGTTGTAAAAGTTGTTTATTTTCAGGAATTTATTCACTATCATAAGACCATTTGGGTAAACAATGACAGTGAATGTAAACAGCTACAACGTTTCACAAAACATACTGTGGCTTATTTCTGTTTCTTCACTACATCTTTAAAGCAAACCTTTATTATGAATTTCAGCTAAAAAGATAATAAACACGATGTGAATCAATTAATTCCTGTGCAACAAAAAAAATGTAAAGGCAATTTAAAAGAATTAATACCAAAACAAACAAAATGTATTTTTTTTTTAACTTTGTAATTAATTGACCAATTTAAAATCTGGTTTCACCATTGATTTCAGTTTCAAAAATCTGTTAAAATGATGTATCGGAAGGCATAGGTTCCTAGTTGAAATTTTAAAGTTACACTGGGTCTGAGAGACCCCTTATATTTTTTTTCAAAAACAGTTCGAAATTTTAAACTATATATATATATAATTTCACTGTTTTTTCTTAGGCTTGGAAGTATTTGCTAGAGGAGCTAGTTTTCATGGAATTGTCTTAGATGAGATCTTGAACAATGATTCGAAAGAAAGAGCAGTTATTCAAAAATTGCTGTATGATCATTTGGAGAATGGCAGTGTGAAACCAATTATATACACTATTTTTAAACACGAACAGATTGAAACAGCATTCAGGTAAAATAAGTTATGACTTAATATACTTTTCTTTTATTATCAAACAAAATGCTGCATTGACATTTAAAATCCTTCTTACTGACTAGGTTTAGTATCTAACCTAATGTTACATGTCAGTATACCGATTGTCTGGGCAGGTCAGATACAAGGGCAATACAACGTGGCTCACCGCTCAATAACCCTTTGGGGTTCAGTACACTAGGGGGTGGTTGATCCTCAGGGCTATAAATTAAGAGATAAAGTTTCTAAAGGAAAGAGGGACCTTTTATCTTTCTTATACCATTACCCTAAAAAGGCCTTCTGTCACTCTGTGACCAATACTCATAATAGGGCTGAGAAAATGGTTGCTCACCAAAGGCGTAACAAATGTTTAACAATAATTATTATAAAAATTGTTAATAATAATAATTGTCTGATAACTTGCGACTACGACGAAACGCGTCGTTCGATTTTCCTCAAAGTTGGCTCAAATGTTCCTTGAAGGCAAGAAAAACTACTAATGTGTAGGGATTTTTATTTTAAATACCGATCCAAGATGGCGGTCGTTTTATTGGCTCCGTATCATCAAACATGTGTTGGTTTCGCTTTCACGACCAAATAAATTTTTCGACATTCTTTAAATTTGACATGAATATACCTTAAAGATATTTGAATTTTTAATTTATTTATTTTAATTTTTATTAATTTTTTCTAAAACCATAAATGCTATTCGTTAACTGGTGACTTGCTGAGAGAAATCGTTTTCCCTGAAATTTATCGACAGAGCGTAAGCGAGGTTCTGTTTTAACTCGACCGTTTGGCATTCCTTCTGTCTGTCATCGTCCGGATTTATTCAAATTTGACACAAATATTCCTTGAAGTCAGGAAAAATGATCTATTTGTAGAATTTTTATTTTTTAATTCCGATCCAAGATGACGGTCGTTTTATTGGCTACGTATCATCCAAAATATGTTTTTTTCACAGTGATCACTCGGATCAAGATCACTCGGTCCGGGTAAGGGGTAAGGGTAAAGGTAAAGGTGCCCCACAGCGTAAATGCCTGCCGACTTACACAAATATACCCCTCACAAGGTATTTCTATTTCCAAAGTCATAGATCTCTAGTGCCCCCTGTGTCCCATAATTAGCTCCAGAATCGATTACCGAGTAATTTTTTTCTTTTTTTTATTTTTTATTAGCACTATTCGCTAGTCGTTATTAGAGTTCTTACCAATACGCCCTAGGAGCTGAGAAAAAAAATACAAATAACTTCAACAATTATTTATATTATTGTTTTCTGCTTTTGCTCTGCATAGATTTAATGTTTTTTATCCATTCATCAATTTGTTTTATTAAGTAAAATAAGAAAAAAATATTCTACGAAATGAATTTAAATGTGCACAAAATTACAAAAACCAAATGACGCTTCCAGTAAATAAAAATTATTTTAGAAAATATTAAGTCAGATTCGTTTTTAGCGTCCTTTGGAACCCTTAAATATGATTTTTCATAGCAATAAAAAACATAATAATTTTTGGGCTTGATTTATTTGTAGGATTTCTTTTCCTGATGATGTCTGGCTTTCACTTAAGTATTCTTAAATCCTCAGGATCTTATCTAAATTTAATGTTATTTACAATCACTGGGACGCTAAATTTCTGGTCTCTAGCACATTCCGACAAATTTTACATTTTATGTCTTTATGAGGAAGAAAAAGCAGTTTAAAATAAAGAAAACTTCTCAAAAGATTTATTTTATATCTCCGGTTCTAATTTGTTCACAGAGCTCGGGTTTATGCCATTTCGTGTAGTTTATAATGCCCTAAACCATTCCAAAATATCGCGTGTATTGGTGGAGTCGTGTTGAAGTGATTGCGTTTTTTTGTGATTTTCAACAAAATTGAAGGCGAAAAGTTTGAACAAAAATATTTTATTTTTTCATTGCTATGAAAATTCATATATAAGGGTTTCAAAGAGCGCTAAAAACGAATCTGACTTACATTTTTTCTAAAATAATTTTTTGTTGCCTACTTTACTGGAAGTGTCTTTTGCTGTTTGTAAATTTGTGTGCATTTAAACTAATTTAATACAATCGGCTACAAAATAAATACAAATTTTACAAAAAAGTAGCAGTGGTTTGACCACGAGTGCTATCGTTTGCGTTCAAGGACATTTAATCTGTTTGATATTTATAAAAAGACTGACTCAGAGCTTACTAAAGTGTTATAATTAGAGAATAATAAAGACTATAAAAAAATGTGTAATTTAAAAAGAAAGAACATATTGAAAATAAAATAAACGGATTTAAAACTGTTCGAGATACTAAAGAATTGTGGGACTTGGCTCGTTCATTTAAATCTCAAAACTCTTTGTATGATAGGTCCGGGCGCGCCCGTGCCGGACCGAATGCCACATGAATATTTCAAGAATAGCCCTAAAAATTACAAAACCCAAATTCTAGCTTCGAGCATTTTCAACATCTCTTTAAAGAAGGTAGCCTGCCAAAATCCTTTAAATCCTCCATTATTTTCCCCTTTATAAAAAGGGGAGAAGGTACAGAAAATGAGTGCAATTATCGTGGAATTTCCTTTTGTAATACTATTGGAAAACTATGTACTGGTCTTCTTTTGTTAAGACTATCTGAATGGGTGAATGAATATATGGTATTGGGTGGGTTTCAAGCGGTTATTAGGAAATCTTGCTCAAGGGTGGACAACATCGTGAATCTATTTAGTTTGGTTAAAATCAAATTGAGTAAGAAAAGAGGTAAGGTATTTGCTTTCTTTATTGACCTAACCGCGGCGTTTGACCATATTGATCGACGTCCACTGATGTGCAAATTTGCAGAATTAGGTGTTTCTTCTAAGGATATTCAGGTTTTAAACAATTGGTAAACATCAACATCTGCTTCGGGTTGGAGTGGTAATGGTCTATCGGAGGAGTTTGAAACGACCATGGGCGTGAAGCAAGGTTTCCTGTTATGCCCCCTTCTATTTTCGCTATTTATTAACAATTTAAAAAATTATATTGATGGGGAAGTGCAATTGAATAATACAGTATTAACATTATCGGCATATGCAGAAGATTTGGTCTGCTCGCAGCAGATAAGTCCTCATTGCAAGCTATGATGAACTCGTTGCATGATTATTGTTTAAAAAAGACTTTAAAAATTAATTTGAACAATTCAAAGGTAATTTGAACAGTTGAATAGTTTTTAGAAATAATGGTAGGGTATCTAGGAAAGAATCATTTTTCCTAAATAATGAAAGAATTGAAACTGTTAGCAGTTACAAATATTTGGGAATCAAAGTCTCACCAAAATTGTCCTTGAATAAACATTTTAAAGAACGGATTCCAAAAGAAAAAGCTGCATTAAATTGTTTTAACAAATTAATACTCAATAAAGGCATACCGTTTGAGGTTAAATTAAATATTTATAATGCTGTGAGCCGAGCTGTTGAATGCTACGGTGCACAGTGCTGGTGGGGTAGTCAGTGGTATTATCAGGTTGAATTGTTATTAAAAATTTTCATTTAAAAAATATTCAAATTACCTCTTAACGCTCTTAACTACTTTTCATATTTAGAAACAACTATACTTCCTACCTTTTTTTACACTGTAAAGTTGCAGTTACAATATATACAGAAATGTCTTTCACTCCCACAGCACAGATTTCCTAATATATTAGTTAAAGGAGTAATAAAAAGATTTTTTTTTTTTTTTTTTTTTTTTTATCTTCATACTTGAGATATTATATATCATATGTTAGAAGTTACCTATTACTTTTTTTTTTTTTGATCTTCAGATTTGCCATATCTCATGATCAGTGAAATCGGTGGGGAGGGGGAGGATGAGGTTGGATTTTTTTTTGGAAAAGAGCTTGATCATTGCAGTGAGTGATTGGTCCATATCTGATCTCTGAAAAGGGCAGGTGTACCCTTCATAGTTCAGACGTTTTGCTATAATGTAAAAACCTTCATTTGAATTAATTCAGCCTTTTATTGGCCTTTTTAATTATTTCGATATTTCATATGTGCTCGATAATTACACCTATTTTTGTTAAAGAATATTTATTGTTTTTTTTTTTTTTTAAATTATTGCAAAACTTATTTAAATCTTATTAGGACATTTATTAATTAAAGAAACAAAAAGTGGATAACTAAAAATACATAAATAATTTCACTGATTAAGTAAGAATCGATAAATAATAATATATTGCTATTGCTATGTCTTATCTAGATTGGGTTGACATATATTTTAGCTGATAATATAAATCTGTATAGGGATGCCATTGGGCTATCATTAAGGACGATTATTCCTTAACTTAAGATTATAAATAAATATGAGTTACTTGTTTCGTCCTCTAAATTGGATACCTTTCCAAGAGCCTGATTTGTGATTACCATTGTTTAATAATTAGCCAATATAATGTGCCTACTTCTAAGTTTAATAATTTCATAATGCTAGTCAAGTTAATTGTTATCATACTTGATCAGACATATTCAAATTGATAATGGGCTTGGTTACTAAACAACAACCTCCTTCCTAACATTTATCTTGATTCATCAAAATTAAGGTAATAAACTGATGAAAGAGTGTAACCATGGAATGATTCAGACTAGACCTAGCCATTAACTGGTCTAACATAAATATCTTATCTGTAATAATTGATGTTGATGATCTTCCTGGTGATCCGGGAAACAGTGAAGGCCCTTACATCTCTAGGCCCTTTCAGCGTCTCTCCATCGAGTCCCCCGACATATCTTAAGTCATAGAGTATGAACAAGCCAGAGCATCTGTCCTCGGCAGCCAAAAAGACAGCCTAGTTTAAAACGTATTTTAAACAATTTTTGTATTAAAATTAAACTAAAAATTTAACACTCTTGGGCAACAAAAAAGTTTTAGTTGAAGTTTTGGAACTTGAGTTCTAAGTAATGTGTTTCTTTTAAAAGTTAACATCTTTAAACTTTGCTTCTATCTACTGTTTTATATGAAAATAAATAATAATTCTGAAACATTAGTAGATGTCTGTGCACCTGTATTAGTAGTTAATTAATTGTATTAAATGTTTGTTTTCATTCACCTCAACAAAAGATTTCAAAAGCTGTCTTTGCCAGCATTAGCGTCTGCCAAAAACCGAATGAATTGATTTGGATTAGCTATGGTTATTAAAGATAGTAAACTTTATAGAATAGACGGTAGTATTCTGTATTGATATATTTATATGTATTATTTTATGTCAATAAATAATTCTACTAATTTGTCTCAGTTCATGAACTATGTTTCCGTTGAATAAATCAAAGGTACATTCTTGAAACCAAACTTCATAGTTTTCCTATTTCTCTTATATGATTATATAAATGAAATTAAAATTGATTAATCTTTATTAAATACTTAAATATTGGAGGAAAAATAAGAGCAAAAACTATGGATGTAGAGCAAAAAAAAACAAACTCTGTATCATGAACGGGCAAGGGTTCTTTTGCCTATAGGTAGTAGAGGAGCAGCCAGACCATTTTCAAGACACTCAGTGCCCTATCCAGTTATTTATAAAATCGATGGTTTTTGCCTGTAGTGGTGCAGTGCATGGCTATTTTTTATCGGCACAGGAGTAGGTCACAGAATGGCCTGTACGAATTCCTGATTAGGTTTCTGAAAAGAAAATAGTCCTAGGATTTTAATTGAAGACTACATGTCGATGTATTATTTACAAATTATTTTTAATGTATACTGAATTGCCACATTTAAATGTTACTTGTTGTAAATCGCAGAATATATATTTGAATTTGTTTTCATTTATTCTTACTGTTGATGTCCTAATAGCCAGGTAAGATAGATTTTCAGTTAACATCTAAATGGTTCTGTTCTATACAGGTACATGACAACTGGCAAGCACATGGGCAAAGTTATAATCGACATGAGAGGCGAGAGCAAAGGTTCGATACCAGACAATGTACCCATGATGATCGAAGCCATTCCACGTTTCTACTGCAAAAAAAATAAGACATACATAATCATCGGTAATTTCAAAAGAACAATTTAAATGATGTTAAATATTTTGTTGAAACCTTATAATTACGCTGAACTTTCAGGCGGCCTCGGCGGGTTCGGACTGGAATTGGCTGATTGGTTGGTTCTCAGAGACGGAACCAAACTTGTATTGACCTCCAGGAGGGGAATAACGAATGGTTATCAGTCCTACAGGATCAATATATGGAAGTCCTACGGTGTAGATGTACAGGTGTTTACCGATGACATTACAAGCGAAGAAGGAGTCAAAGCGCTACTCGAAAAAGCCTCTCAAATGAGCCCAGTTGGAGGAATCTTCAATTTAGCAGTCGTAAGTTGTATTATATTCTTATGGTCTTCAGCTTTAATGTATTTCAGTTACTTATAACGGTGTATTTCTACCAGGTTCTAAAAGATTCTGCTTTTGAAAACCAAACTGAGGAAGACTTCAAATGCTCTCTAAGCCCGAAGGCTAGGGCAACAAAATATTTGGATAAGATATCTAGACAACTCTGTCCGGAGTTGGAAAAATTCGTCGTCTTTTCAAGCGTAAGTTGTGGAAGAGGAAATGGAGGCCAAACAAATTACGGAATGGCTAACTCAATAATGGAGAGGATATGCGAGGAGAGGGTGTCTCAAGGGTTTCCTGGCCTCGCTATTCAGTGGGGTGCGGTAGGGGATGTCGGTCTTGTTGCCGAAATGATGGATGACCATAACGTTGAAGTAGTTATAGGTAATATTTCTTTTTATGCACAGTCAGGAATTTATATAGTATTCATTCCTAATATTTTAGTTGAATATTAACAAATAATGTTTTCGATTTATGGCTAAATGACCAGCTTGAAAGCAATAATCTATCGTCCTTATATTTTTTATATTACAATATAGAAAAAATACTGGTGAAACTATCGAAGGAGAGCTCTGGTGCACTATTGGGCCTGAAGCCACCTGGTCATATTTGGAGAGGAAATGTTAGTCAACCCTAGTGTCCTTCTCAATGATATAAACCCACATAAATACAAAGTGGCAAACATTTTTTATCGGGACACGTTATTTCTTTAGACAATTGTTTGTTTTCATTAAAAATTTAAAATCGTATCTTACCCTATGACCATCGACGACTTTCATTTGTTCATATCTAAAAACCATAAAGAAATTGAATACATTTTGACAAATGAGGATGGTAATTGTTAATAAATTAGACAAATAATTTAGTAATTTAATAACAAAAAATTGTCTGAGCGTCTTTTTTTGGGCATAATGACTCGCTAGGGGGACAAAACTTCTCTCTTCAAAACTCACTGTGAATTTCTTAACAACTTATGAACAGTTCTGTGCTGCAAAAAAATAGACAAATTAATTTCACAGCCGTCACATTTCATATTTTAAACAGAATCAAAAGTTGTAAACAATTGCGCCAATTATTTATTCCAATCATTAGGAATAATGGCGCAGCATCCTTCGTTGACCGATGGGGGAGGGTCCTTCTAGTCGGGTTGGGAGTACGGGGATATGCTTTACTCCCTGGATTTTTTTTTAAAGATTATGCTGTTTAAAACGTATTTTGAATAGTTTTCGTGTCAATAATAAACCAAAAATTCAACACTCTTTTGCTACAAAATTTAAGTTGAAGTCTTTGAATTATTGTTCTAAGCAGCATAGTTTTTTTAAAGTTTGATCTTTAACCTTTGCTTCTATCTACTGTTTTATAACGAAAAAAATAACATATTTCATTAGCTGATGAATCTAAACCTGTGGCACCCACCGTGCGCTGGCCTATGCAGTAGCGGACTCAGGATTTAATTTTGGGGGCTAACACCGGGGGTCAGGGGATAGAGAGACCTCATTACAACAGGAGGATCCTCCCTCTTGAATAATTTTAAGACCATTGATAAAAACTGTGTATTTTACACCGTTTGAAACAGTGGATTGGAGAAAACTTTTATATATATTTTTTAAACATCAGTTTAGTAGTTACAGTAAGTAGTTTTTAACGCATAATTCAGATAGAAGCCACTCCCTCTCAATTTTATTTCTTTAAACTTTGTGCTATTAAAAATTGATATCATTTTAAGCAAGGCAAAACGAAAAAAAAGTCGAACATTGTAGCAGTTACAAAACACAGTTTAATTGCAGTAATGTTTTTACCTTCACCTTACCTTTTACAGCAACCCGGAACCCAACTCCAAAGTTTTTAATGTGCTGCGGATCAAAAACCATCCTCTTCGATTGTTTTACCAAAACACTAAATTAAAATACCTGACTCTGAATTAAAAAATGGAGTTAATGAATAAGTATTAAAAGATGGATCTGTTTAGGAGGTACTCTGCAACAAAGGATAGCGTCTTGCTTAGAAGTCATGGATGAATTTTTAATGAATCAAACAGGAATCGTTGCTAGTATGGTAGTTGCTGAAAAGAAATCGAGAGGTTCTCCTACAGACAACATTGTTGACACAGTTGTGAATATTTTAGGTAAGCTTAGTTCCAACATTATCCCTGTCACATAGTTTTTCTTTGTATGATATTGTAGCCAATCGACAGATCATTGAAAATAAAAGTGAATAAAGGTTGAAATTATTACTCTGCTTAAAAATTATACTGCTCAGCATTTACTGCTTTATAATAAAGTTGAATAGATTGTAGTTTTATGGGTTATATTGATGTTGTAATCATTGGTTGCGTTTAGGAATAAGAGATTTGAAGACAGTAAGTCTCCATTCAAACTTGGCTGAACTTGGTATGGATTCAATGATGGCAGTGGAAATAAAACAAACTCTTGAAAGAGAATTTGAAGTGTCATTAACGCCCCCAGAAATTAGAGGCCTAACCATAGCTAAACTTCAGGAAATTGCTGCAGCCAAAGCGAGTGAAGATGTGAACGCAAGTAAGTATAATCAGATAGTAACTAGATCAATAATAATTGATCAACTTCAGGACAAATATATTTCAACGCCAAATATTGAATCTACAGTTCTTCACTCACATCTGAGGGACGAATAAGAGAATAATAAGTATTTCTTTAGAAATATGAACTCTGTACTTAATTTTTTTTTGTCTTCAATTTACAAAGGATTGATTAATCATATATATATATATATATATATATATATATATTTTTTTTTTGTGTGGGTGTGTGTATGAGAAATTTTTGTACCTTGATCATAGTGTACCTCGGATCACACTTTAGTTTTTCGACTGGCGTTTCTATCGACGCAACAAAACTGCGAAAAGACAAAGTTTAACCAGTAGAGTGCAGGGAGACGGGAGAATGGTTGTCCATAGTTGGCCATTGTAATTTGTGTTTTAAATCACGTTCAACCTGATTCACTGCTTTATCAGTAATTTGTTATGCCATATTCCAATTTTAAAAATCTGGTGCGGTGCGCGCATCACACAAATTTCCCTTACCGTCCTATAATAATTATCTTTTTAATATACTTTAAAAAGTTCACATAAACAATACTTTAAATAAATTCAGCAGCATCCACTTCTTCACACCTCCCACTTAAGTACAATAAAACAGTTTTTTAATCAATTTTAGTACAACAATTCGTTTACTACCTATATATTTTAATTTTGTCAAGTTGAAAATATATTTTAAAAGTTTCGGTTAATTTCCATGTAAACATTTTCTTACCATTAAATAATATAAAGGTAGAAATTATTTAGTTAATTCCCGCTTCTGTATTCTTAAATTACATTATTACAGACGGTTGATTGATAAGAGGTGGTTCGGTTGCATCCTTCTCCTTTATGATGCGCTCGGTTATCCGTCTACGGTCTTGTACTCCTATTAAAATACGCTGTATCATTGCTAAGACTAGTCGGATTTTGATGATTCTTTATTTGTTTTTTAGATAATTTAATAACCTTCCATACAATTGTATACATAATTTACTATAAATTGCATGATTTTTAAGTTAATCACAAATAAAATATTTTTTTCGTCATAACATTTTCTCTGCATTTTTTCATTGATATACTAAAAACATGAAAAGTTAAAGGCCTTTATGAAGAAATAGCAACATAATTCTGAATAATAGATTAAATTCTAAAAAGGAATTGGAAATGGCCACAAATTCGTGAATGAATCATACGAAATATTAGATGTAGCGAAGGATATTGTGCTATATACATGGTAAACAACTGGTAACTGGCAACCAGGAATAGAAGTTCATATTGTTACTTATAGTACCCATGTATACAAATAAAAATTAGGTTACGAATTTCTGTATAAATTGTTTCTAATACATATTAACTACCCAGTCGGTAAAATATTTAAACAATCCAAGGTACACTAGGGCGTGATCAATGGTAGATTATGGTATTGTACCATTGATCACATATTTAAATTCATAAAAAAAGTCATAGAGTGTAGGAATAATGGTGCAATCAGGAGAGTCTCTCCTGATTGCACCATTATTCCCGTTGTTATATTTTACAAAATAGATTTTAAAAATATAAAAATATATATACATATATATATATATATATATATATATATATATATATATATATATATATATATATATATATATATATATATTTATATATATATATATATATATATATATATATATATATATATATATATATATATATAAACTTTATTTAATTATTTTTTTTTAAATAAATTTGTTATATGATTTATATGACAAGATCGTGACTTGTGATGAAACTACCATTGTTAGCACTCCAATGACAGTTCTTTGTAAGAAGGGCACAAGGTGATTTTCTTTTTAAACGCCAAGAAGGATTATCAGGAATCGAGAATTTGAATGGGAGTGGTATTGATAAAGGAAAGATATGTATCTATTTCGGGCTTAACCCTTACAGCGACACCTGAGTATGGGACACTCTCAGAGAATTTTCAGAGCGCGCATTAGGCAGCACTGCGCGCTTCCAGGCTGATACTTCGTAAATTTGACCAGTCTAGTCTTCTACCTGATCCATCCAGTCCCATCTCTGTCGGACTTCACGCGCCTTGGTAAGAGACAATTTCCTACAACATAGTGAGTCTGAAATACTCACTGGTGTCGCCGCGGTACCATGTGAGTCTGACATGCTCCTAGTGCCATTCCATATTTTTTAATGTAAAACGATCAATTTTATCGGTTCTCTTGCAATTCAAGGGTTAAAACGGGTTTATTTTAGTTCTTTAGCTTATTACTCAATAAAAATTACTCTTCTGGTAATTTTTAGGTTTAGGTGGTAATCCTGTATAATTATTTGTGTTTGTTGGGACGAGAATTTTGAAATTCACGTTGCCTGGCCCGAGTAGAACGGCACTCAATCTGTTGCATTCTGAGCCATCTAAGTTAGATGTGTGGAAGCAGGTTGTTGATGAGCAAATGGTACAGAATATTTTCAAGTACAGCCAAACTCAACTTACTGATTCTCAGTCGAAAGCAAGCCAATCAAACGTGAAAAATTACTTTGACTCTTCCATTCATGAAATAAATGTGTTCATTGGGTTGTTGCGTCTCACTTCGATTTACAAGTCAAACAAAGAATGGCCCATGTGTGTTTTCAGTGGCATGCTGAATATAGCCATGATCAACGCTTTCATTATTCACAAGTCCTTCGCAAAACCAGCTTTCGATTCCAGATTCAAATTCATAGAGAAGCTGGCACTGCAGCTCATCGAGCCCCATCTCAGAGATCGACTAGTAAATTCAAAAATATACCACGACGTGAAGATGTGGATCGGAAAGATTTTGAATATTGAAGAACCTCAGCTTGGAGCATGGCAAGAAAAAAGAGCTCAAATGCCAAATACCTACGACAAATTGGAGAAGAGGAAATATTGCTCTTTCTGTGATTATAAAAAACACGGATTTTATGTATCCGTGTTTTGAATGTGTTCGCCGTGGCATTCCAGTTTGTTTGGAATGCTCACGCAAATGTTGTCGCTTGCCTCTAGGCTTACAGACATAATCCCGTCGTCATTGTGTATTTTATATGTATTGTATTGTATTGTATATTAAATATGTATTTTCTCTTTTATCGCCTTTTTTTTTTATTAGTAAAACCCTCCAATTTCGGGAAACACAATGTGTGAGTCTGTCATATTCCTGGTGTCGCCCAGGTGGGTAAAAAAGGTGGTGTCGCGCTATGGGTTAATCGGCTACATATGCAACATTAAGGCCATTGTGGTTATTGGAATATTAGAATCATTTTTTAGGCAAACGCTCTGAACTTATAACAAAAATCTCGTCCGCGTGACCATAATAAGGCCTATTGGGACATGCGGAGTTAATATATGTCCAAATAGACCTAACCAATAAACTTTGAAGAATGATGTCAACCCTGCAGGATTAAAAACAAATTTCATCAACCACGTTTACCTTACATTGCAAACGGACGAAATCTAGTCTTGTAATACCCTTTTATATTATACCACTTACCCCAGTTGAACAGATCCCCTACCTAGGATTTCATTTTGACAAGAGACTGACTTGGAACCTCATACAAGAGTGAAACGAAAAAACTGTTTATCGTTTCTCACTTCTCCAACATTTAATTGACGAACGCTATAAACTTATGCTCGTTAAATCTGCAGCTAGCTCCAAAGTTAATCTTGCTCGCTTACGCCAAACAGACGATGCAGCACACCATGCAGCGTGGTACTGAACTTACCAGCAAGTTCAAAAGTGGTTGAGAGTTGAAAGGAATCCTACATATTGTGGGTGGAAGCTCGATGATCAGGGGCTTACTCTTATCACTACCACCCTCGATCCTGCTCCTCAGATTTCCTGCAAGTGTAAAAATGTTGAAGCGGCATTTGTAGTTGCCGGAAAGCTGGACAAAAATACTAGGCCTTCTGTCGATTTTGCGTGGGTAAATCATGTCAAAACGTGCAATCTTCAACTAGAGGATTATGATGATGAGGAAGACATCTCTACCTCTACATTGGACGAACGACAAGACGAGCTTGCACATACTGTTCGATTTGAGAATTCCCCCAATGAACGGATTCCTCCTACTTCCGTAGAAGTAAAACATAATGCTATATTTCTGGCGCATACTTAGGGAGATATTAATCAGAAACTGAACATTGTGTCGAGATTTCGGTGTTTCTTTGGCTGCTATGCTGCTAGTACAGGTCTTTTGAAGAAGAAAATTTGTTTTTTTAATAGAGGCTTAGTTCCAAACATCATAAAAGAAAGTAGAACTACTTGACCTTTCGCAGGGTCGTATGTATAATTTTATTGGACAATTGCCCAAAGTGTGGTATACGTACGTCCAGGGATACATGAAGAGTTTGGTGAGTGAACGCGCTGCATTCGGCTTTGAAAATAAAAATATAATAAAAAAAAAAAATTCGTTACTTTTTAGTGTCATATAAGTGTGGTTTTCATGTACCGTAAACACGGGCTACTTGAGCCCTAGGGGCTTACTTGATATTGGGAGTACCCAGAGAATCAAACACCATTTTTCTTTTTTGGGCTCAAGTAAGCTCCTAGGGCTCAAGTAGCCCGTCTTTACGGTATACGTGAAGTTGCTTTTTCATTATTTGTAGAAATCAAGTCGATAAAAAGGAACAGCCTTTTGGATACTGAACCGCATCTCAGATTAAAATTAACAACTAGGGAAACGAACTATGATGATCTCCCGTCTTAACATAAACAATTACATCCTTCTCATTGATCTAAATAAATATTAATTATAATATAATTCAGGAAAGGTGCAGAAGAGGACCTGCCCTCCCCGCTGAGAATCAATAGACAAATTATTAAATTATGAGATAGAGAAAAATAAAGAAAAGAAAATTGGAGAAAAAAAGAGTGTAGGGATACCTTAAAACTCGAATTAATTTTTAAAAAAGATCAATCTAATGGTTTTCAGTTGATTGATATTAGTAGAGTTTCAGGATCTTGCGATGCCTTTTGAAAACTTTGAGTTATAATGAAAACATTAGATTTAGCTAAAACAGACCAATTGCATCATAAGGAAATCAACAATTTTATCGAATAGGAATATTATGCGTTAAATGTAATTTTTATCCTCAGGGAACCAAACAGCTGTCACAGGAACTTCTACATCATTGGCGAACATGTGTTGAGATCACGATAATGAAAAACTTAACATGGCATCGTGAACGCAGATGAATTAAACGAGCTGAATTCTGCTCCAAATAGCACCAAAACACTGGATATATTATAAAGAGTTAAACTCTGCTCATGATAGATTAAAAACCTTGACTTCCGATAATGAAAAATATAGCGTGCTGAATTCTGTACCAGAAATTCTCAAAACACCCAAATTTCATCCAATTTAAAAAAAGAAAATTCTTGAAATGGGCAACATTACAGCTAAATATTCAGTTCTAGAAATCTTCAGTACTCTTATATTAAGAAAATCATTTTCTTGGAAAGATCGAAATTGTAACCAGCCGAAATCCACTCTAAAAAGCTAACATTTTCGTTCGATTTTAAGAAATTTTCTTGAAACTGGTGAAATTATAAAGAGTGTAATTCTATTCTAAAAAGCCACAACACACTCAAATTTGCGTCCGATACTCCAAAATTATCTTGAATAAAGTCGAAATTACCTCTATTTCAGATATTTCTAGGACCGCCCCCCCCCCCCAAAGAAATTTCTGCGTACGCCCTTGACACAGGATAAGACAACACAATCACATTATTTCACATATCATCCTTACCATTTTCCATAGTAAAAGTGCTTTGTAAATTAAAAATGGTCGGTGGTTTAAGGGAAGAATGTATTCAAATATAAAAAGCATAGCATAATTCCGGCCTCTTCTAAGAGTATCCGAAATTCTGTGGTCACCCTGATACATCTGCCGAAACAAGGTCGGACCGCAAAAGTTGAACTTTTTTCGGATTTTCCCATTATTATTTCCCAGAATTTAGAGGGCGAGAAATTTCGAGTGATATTTTATTTTTAGGTAAAATAAAAAATATTTGTTTCAGCTTATTGATTGTATGACTTTAATTCAGCCGATGTTTATGTTAGGAGATGATGTTATTTATTTAAAAACATATTACCCATAATACTGTTATAAATCTGTTGACTTTTATTGAAGGAGGGAGGAGAGAGAGAAATTACGGCCCTGTCCTGATAGGCCTCCCAAACACTGCCAGGGCCGCCCTAACCACAAAGCTAAATGGGCTATAGCACCGGTGCGTTGGCCTTTTGGGGGCGGCAATTTATATTGTTGTTATATATTTTTTTTTATTATTATTTAATTATTTAGTAATTTTTATTAATATTTTATTCAACATCTATTCATGAAAAAATAGCCAAATAATCTGTTCTAAATGAAATATAAAATAAAATAAAATAAAATAAAAAGTTATATTTATACCACGGTCATTTTTATCACGCTACCTTTTCAAATTATTTCATTAATTATAATTTAAGTTTGATTGCTGTATATTGTAAAAAATGTTGCAGAAAAAATATTTTTTAAATTTTAGTTTGGCCGATTAAAATATATGAAAATATTACTATCAAGTGACAACTCGTGCCATTACTACGCACAAATTATTAGCGCGGTAATGACATAAATTGTGCCGTAATGAAGCCATTTGTAATCCCTACTATCTAAAATTCGTTGATTACTCTCCTTAACTTAATGTATTGTCGATTTGTCATACCTATCAAAAGTGTGTCTATAAATTTCTTTGAATGTGCTAAATATGAAAGTTTGTTATATAATTTACACTGACTTGTTTGTCAAATTGTCTCTATGATATCTATGCAAATTTTACGAAGAAGGACGCATTATTTTTATTAGCTCACGGGCACCGAATATCTTAGGACGGCGCTAAACACTATCTCTGGATCTGCCCCTGCTATTTATGCATACGAAGTTAATCCTAAACCTCACCGTTTAACTTCATTTTATGGTCACTTTTCTTTGAAACGGAACGTTCGGTTTTCGTTCTGTAAATTGCAACTTATTCTTTATTAACATGGAATTGCCAACTATGTTTGATGGTTGTAATATGTCAAATAAGGGTAGTAACAATATTAAAATATTAAAATAAGGGCTTTCGAATTTGAATTAAAAAAAAAAAACCTTTTATACAGCTTTAGGAATAGATGTGCAGATTGTTTTGGTAAAAAAATTAAAGAAGAAAACATACTTAATGTCTAATCAGTAAAATAAAATGTTCGCACCAAAGGGGAGGAGCAGGTACTAGTCGGGAGAAACATTTTCGGCACTTGTGTCGATACCAGGGACTATGCTAGAAACATTTATTGAAAGAAGCAGAATCTGTCATTTTTCTACATTATTTTTTACACAAGATTTTCCTACTATATTAAATATTTTAATTTCCCCAACTATATTCTGAAATATCGTAATTTTCCCCAAATCTTTTGAATTTGAACTTTTCACATAATTATTGGAAATGTTGACACTTGACAAAAAAAATTTTTTTCTATTCAAACACAATTCGGTATCGATAAAATTCCAATCTAACAAAATGTATGAATAAATCCATACAATAGAGCATTTTCAGCCCCAACATACAATATATCTGAGGTGGGCATGTACAGCCAAAACTTTGTAAAATTATAAATCAAAGATGGTGGAGTAAAATACAGCCCATTGTTCATAATCGGATTAAGCATTTCTTCGCCTAAATCATAAAAATAATATATTGGTATTCGTTTAAATTTTTAGTAACCCTTCGACGAAAATATTATTCTACTATTTTCGCAGTTTGAAGCAGGTTCTTAATACTCAAATTTCTCAACTTTTGGAAATTCCAAATGGGAGGGATAACACACCATTTATCCCTTCCTGGTCGCCACATATACTAAATTCTTCTATTAATATTTTTGCAATCAAACATTTCGTATATCGTGCTGCTGTGTTTTTATTTTGTTCGATAAATAAGTGAAAATTATATATTTTCAACTAAATCTTCATTCAGATTACGTCTGTCAGCCAAAAGGGAAAAACCGCATTCGCCAAATAAAATAAAAAAAAAAAGTATATATTTATTACTTTTGATTATAGTGCTCAAAAGCATATTATTTTGGGTAATCTGTGTAAGATTTCCTATGGTAAAATTTAAGTAGATAGATTACATTTTAAAATAATTTGAGAGCTAAAACAATGAAATCGAAAAAATGAGTTTTGGCCATATTTCTTCAATAACAGACCACTGTCTCGCCGCTGCCTCAGCGTGCATCCTCTCCACTCGATGCTTCAGGAAGACAGACAAGCTCCCCTACTGATTTTTCAGCAAATCACATGATCTCGAATCAACTTTATTTTACTTTTTAGGGTATGCAAACAATCAAAAATTGAAACTATTTTGTTGTATCCTTAATAAATAGATTTACCGTGACTGTATAAGACGTTTTTGTTAAAAAAAAAGTTGTTTGCAAAATAAAAATTAAAAATCCATTTAATCAATTAAATTTTGTCATCAAAGATAGTTTTTCGCTATTCTATTATAGTGAAATTATTGAATCAGCAAAAAAATTTAGTTTCATTCAGCCAGTTTCAAATAAACAAGCTAATAAATTTCGCATAAATTTTGTCGCCGTCTATTGAAAAAAAGTCTTACTAAAAGTCCGTGAGGATTAGCCTTAATGCATATACAAATAGATCGAACCAATAAACCATGATTTCCTCTCGTATACAATCCTAACGATCTACAATGCTTAGTAAAATCCTCAATGCCGCTTATAAAGTCACAAATAAAAATATTCACGATGACCTTAAGATGTCCTTCGGCCCCCTCCTCCCCCAAAAAATAACCTTTCAACTTACTGGCCATGAAGTTAATATTTTCTTTTTAGATTTACACGGTTGTTGTATGGTGGGTTTTTTGAACCCTTTCGGCCACTTCAAAAATCTTTAAATTGAGATATTAAGATCTAGGGACCCCTTTGGAGCCTTCGCTTTCCGGGATCCTACGCGGCCGCTAAATCTGCACCTCATCAATACCACTTACAATCAAACCTTGCTGTAATTCTCCAACACGTTTGAAAATAAAACCATCTCACAAATTGGAGTGCTACTAATGAATATTTTCATCACAAGTCACGGTCATGCGACAGTATTCTGATAGCACACATACTAATTGTATTTGCATAACATAAACCGTTGAAAATATCAGTATATTTTATAATTTTTTATAATTTTTTTCAGAAGTGATTAACGTACATTGTTTATTATAAATTAAGATAGTACAATAATTATAAAATATGTATTTTAATAATAAACCTTAAATAGTATAACTCATGCAACAAATCTTTTAGGTGAAGACAAGAAAGCAAACATTCCAGTTGAAGAGCTTGAAAAATATCTGAAGCAAATGGTAACAGAGCCCGAGTACTACGAACCCATTATAAAATTCAATTCTTTAGCTAATGGCGATAATAAAATTAGGAAGAAATTATTTATGATTCCTGGCGTTGAAGGTAATCAGAATAGTTAGGAATCAGATGGTAATGAAACCACTTTAAATATGATTTAATGTACTCAATTGAACTCTATACTCTCTAAATTGAATTACTAGCCATTATAAAAAAAAATGACAAAAATATTTAAACAATGCATATTAAATTTTAGGTTTCCCCATTGTTTTTGAAACTATAGCAAGTCAAATGGATTTTGAGGTTTTTGGCATTCAATTAGACTACACAACATATCATGAAAGGGTAGAAGATATGGCTGCTGCATTATTGTCGGTAGGCAACAAGACAAATTATTTAATTCAAAACCATTAACATTTTGATAATAATGCTACTTGGATTTCTATGCAGTAAGTGATTTATACCTAGAAAGTAACACTATTTTATAGCACCCCAAATGTAGGTATATCTTAGTGGACGATCGAGAATTATTCCTGGCGTTGTATTGACTGGTTATTAAGAAAAATAGGAAAACATAAGAAGTTCTGCAATTTGTGTTGATGAATTCAGTATCGACAACCATTTCCAATGTTCCAATGTTTACTAAACAAACTATGTGAGTACCTTGTCAAGATAGAACCCTAGAAAATGGATCAATTATTACTTAGAAGGTTTTTGACAAAGATTAATGACATATTTCTGGGATTGATTCTAATTATCTAATTTTAATCCAAGCATTCGAGAATTATGATAAAAGCCTGGAGGAATTTGAATGTGAAATTCACAAACAACAAAACTATAGTGCAACTAATTTTTAAAAAATATGGCATTGTGCTGTATCAATACCGTCAATTTCCTTGGCAGGCTTTTTTTGAGGTTGGACAATATTCTCTTTCGGTTGATCTCCCAATCATTCATTGGCTTAACTCGCTCTCGATCCCCCTCCCAACTACCCCAGTCAAATAACTCCTAGATGGCGGATAAGCTGAAAAGAATCGAGGGCAAGCTGAATTTCATATATGCTTTAGAAGTCATTAAAATATACATCTTCAACGAAGTCTCTAATAATCAGAGCCGCGGAATATGTTGGCGCCTGAAGTAGCGGCGGGGAATAATGTTTAAATACGTTATAAGCTTGTTGTAATCAGTCATAGAGATGCAAAACTACATTTATTCGAAGTATAATTAAATTATCTGCAGACTTTATTTAAACCATTTTTACGCTCAAAAGGTTAAAAAATGAAAATAACCGGCGAGAAAAATTCTTCATGATTATTAAATCGGGATATTGAGTGGGAAGAAAAAGATTTAATGCGAAATACACCCAAATAAATATAATAGCGCTGTCCATGAAGTTACTATTTCACTGTACATTTTTAACAAAACTCCTAAATTCAGCCTATGTATACATGTACTTGCAACCTCTTTTAAGAGAGTTCGACTGAACAATTCTTATTTTATTCTAACTATTGTTGATATCGCCGATTTTAATGTTGGAACAATTAACAGAGAAGACTTTTATATTCATATACAACTTTTCATGTCTTAGGACGAATTATGTTTGTTAGTCTAAAATCCAGATTGCATATAGAAGACGACAAACACCGAAATCCAACTTCTGAGGCACCAGGTAAGGATCATTTGGGGCTCATATCTCCAAAGTCTTTTAAGCAAAATAAGTAGATATTAAATTCGAATGACAATATTTTTTACTTTGCGCATTGCTAAAGCGGAATCCATACATAAAATTAGATGCTTGAGCGATCTTCCATGTGCACGGTCATAGATTTGGTTACCACAATACCATCTTGGCAAGATTAATGGAAAAACATGAACAAAAAAAGCGAAATTTCATATTCAAGTTCCGAAATTATTGCACTATCTTCCTAAATGCAGTCGCTAAAGATATAAAAGTTATCTATAATTGTATTTGAGATTCAATTGACAAAATAATATAATCAAGAAAGAAATACTAGTGGAATTATAATAAATTCAATGAAATCTTTTTTTTTTATTATTATCTTATTGTTTTCTTTTACCAAAAATTAATATCTGAATAAAATTCTTTATTTTTTTTCAGCTTTATTTCATTATTTATTCACATCTGTCAAAAATATCTTTTCAAAGTAGAAATGAATTACGGAAATGTATAATAGAATAACTAATAAAATTAGTTTAAACAGGCGGGATTGGTTGTTTGCTCATTGAATCCCGATTTTTTGACCGAATTTAGGATAACAAAGGATATTTTGTTAAAAATATAAAGTGAAATAGTAACTTCATGGACAGTGCTATCATATTTATTTCTGGGCATTTTGTATTAAATTCTACCCACTCAAAATCCTGATTTAAAAATCATGAAGAATTTTTTGGGCTGGTTTTCATTTAAATTTCATCTGAATTTAATTTTTCACCTAAGTGAGCTTTTGAACGTAAAAGTGGTTAAATACAGTTTATAGATAATTTAATTATACTTTTGAATAAATGCAGTATTACATCTCTATGACTGATAACAACAAGCTTATAACATTTTTAAACATTATTCCCCGCCGCTACTTCAGGCGCCATTTTGAACATGTTCCGCGGCTCGAATTCTTGGGGAGTTTGTAGGAGATGTATGTTTTAATGACCTCTAAAACATATTACAGATTGCCCTTGATTCCTTATACCCAAAGTGAAGTTTGACTGGGGTATACTCCAATACTAGACTGGATTGAGGTTGAGGTGAGACTTGAGGAATAGCATCTCGAGATTTAGTTTTTGCGATCGTTAAAGTATTCAATGGTAACATTTGAAATTTACAGATGCCCATACATACAGAAGGTGTTTATATCATATTATTATATTATTCATACTATACAGTCAGGCATATTAGTTCTTGGCGGATTTAGGGATAAGAAGAACCTCAAAATAATAATTCTCGATTTTTGACATCAGCCACTACTTTTATATTCAATTAGATAATTTTTTATGCTTACGAGGCTCTGAATCTTTAGAAATAAAGAAGAAATGTATCTACGTGGATCGTAGTGACATATATTACATCACAGAGGCAGGAAGAAATAGATCACACAGAGAAATGCTTTATTTTTCAGCTATGAATGAAAATAATTTTATTCTGGGATATAATCCCAAGTTCAATTTAAGTTAATTAAGTCCCCTTAAAATAAGTTCAATGTACAGAATTGATGTTCGTTTGACTGGCTTAATGTTATGCTGCCCAAATACATTAGGTCGCTACATACAAAGCATACTTAGTCATATCTATTAGACATATGACTGTAAACATTATTTCTCCTTCTTATCATGGTGGGGTAAGGGTAAGGTGTTCAATTAATTCTGAAGTTGACTACCATTCCATTCAGGGGCGAATCGAAGAAAAGAGGAGGTCCACTAACCGCTTAATTCGGCCCTACTAAGTGGTAAAAAATTTGGGCCATTTAAAAAAAAAATTCAACTTAGAGGCCAAAGATTTAATTTAAAATTTTGTTCTTTTTAGATTTATTCGATTATTTTAATTTTTTTTTTTTTTACATTTTCCGTAATTTTCTGCCGAACATGTTAAGTTAAAATATTTTACGACCTGGTGACCCGCTTAGTGCGCCCCTGATTTCTTTCATACGATTCAGAACTATTCTTTTCACTTGCTCAAAAACTACGTTTGACAGTCCAGAGCCCTGTTCAGAGGCAGGAAGTGTGGTGGAACACATCGACAGGTGGATATTACACATGGTAATACCTATCTTTCTTATGATCAATGCTAGTATGTAGCTTCTTTAAAAGTTTCTGATATTTTCTAGTATCTAATATGTCCTAAGCCTAAGAAACCGATCCTTTATCATCTGAAATAATGAACTAAACTTGTCTACCACTTCATTACTACTATTTATTACGTCTTTCACATTTTACTGGTTTTGACATCTTCTACGTTATAACTTCTTATTCTTAATTCACTCCTAGAAATAATCTTATACCTTATCTGGTTTCATAAACCTTTCAATTTTTCATTTCTATTAGATTACTATTACACATAATAATTATCATGTCAAAGTTGCATTAAATATTTTATATTTATTTTCGCAGCCTATATTAACACATCTGAGTGATAAAACCTTTAACATTGTTGGATACTCATACGGTGGATTGATAAGTATGGAGTTAGTTCGACATCTAGAAAGTCTTGGCTACCAAGGAAACCTGATTCTGATCGACGCTTCGCCGAAAATGATAAAACTAATGACACAAGCAGACTATTCAAATGAATTATATGACGTTGCACAAGTTACTTTAATTTTGAAGCTGCTTTATTACATAGGTGCTAGTCAAATTAAAGCGGAGGTAATCTACTATTATTTTGCATATAAATGTTAATACTGTTTTACCTGTTTATTAATCCAAACACTAGATCCTGCTCTCCTTGTATTCTAAACATTTTATTAACGTACTATAATTGTTACAATTTTCTACAATTAAATATACATATATATATATATATATATATATATATATATATATATATATATATATATATATATATATATATATTGTAATCTCCGTTAATGGGCCGTATCTTCATCATACATGGCTCACTTCTGAGTTATTATACGAATGAGATGAACAGTTCTCAGACTCGTTTTGGCTTAGACATAGAGCTAGCAGGTGGTATGGGAGAAGGTGATGAAAAGTTTGAAGGATAAATGAGAATACTGGCATCTAGCATGAGAGTACAGTGCCTATATTAGACCCGAGGATGCTCTGATTCGGTCAGTGTAAGGCTCCTCTTTATATGCTACTTACCACTAACTGCTGGGCAATCTTTACACTGATAAGTTTAATAATGATCTTTTTTTTTTCTGGCTAGATCAGAGCATCTTTTAGTCCAATGTTCATTGTTAAAAATAGCAATACATATCATAGTTTATATAAAAAACATTAAATGTTAATAAATACACAGGCCAACCGTAGTTTTGGTGCCGGAGTATTTGGAGCTGATTTCATACGAATTTGGTGTCCTGAATTCAAAGATGGCATTAGTTTTTGCCTAGGAGGTCAAATTTCTAAGATATAACGTTTTAGTGAAATGTACGTTTTACGCTTTATTAGGTTAAATCCATGAATCAAATCTAAAAATTAAACATGAAATTTGTATTATTAACACATAAATATTGTTATATTGTACAAATATCATTATATTATACAAATATCCTTATATCATACAAATCTTGTTAGTATACACTATGATTATATACACAAAGATAGTACTAAGTCTTCGATGGAACCAACTAGTCCCCCTCAGCTCTTCGTAAGCTTCATTTTCATGATCTTCCTGAATATATCTTTGAACAGTCCCTTTCTAAACTCCAGCAATTATCATCCATCATGTTCGTATCCCATCTTCCTTGGTAGCGGTCCTCCATAATTTTAATATCTTGATGAAATCCTTCCTCACTACTGTCTCCTAAATTTTCCGGGAAACAATCCACGTGGCTGTGTAAATAGTGCACCTATTTACTCATGTTGCACCCAAGGGATTTGAAAGTTTTAAGCATATCGTTCACCAGTTCAACATGGTTTTCTGCTTTTCGTTGGCCCAGAAAATTTCCGACAACTGCAACAAATGAAGTCCAGGATATTCCCTCAGCCTCGTTCATGAAATTTACAAGGCTTGATCCTTAATGAATTTTCATATTTCTGGGCCGTAAAAGATTCCTAATTTAGTTTTTTCCTTACTCAACTGAAACATTTTCTCCCCTATAAATGCAAAGCGTTAATAACGTTATTTTTTCCAAAGACCATGTCTTCTCTCTTAGGCCACTCTTGTCTAACCCAGTGTTGTGTTTTGTTTCTGCTATCCCAGATGCACGAGAAACAAGGATATTTGGTGTAGCCACTTTGCTGTCTGAGTAGAAATTTTGCCATTTTGTATACCACACAAATCACCAATTGATGTTCACGATACCTTATCTTCTCCAAGACCAAAGCTATGGTGCTATGTGTTTCTTTCATTGTCGTTGAGTGAGCAATATTTGTTCCCATTGCGTAGAACACATTTCAAGCTTCCCTTTGAGCTATCAATAAATATGCGCCAATCATCTGGAAAATATTCAGGAAGACTCATTTTTTCCAGGAGTCCTCACATACCGTGACAAAATACAAGATTTTATTCTTGAAAGAAGAATGGTAGCAGACCTTTTTCTGTTGTATTTTGGTTCCTTGTTCCAGTAAATTGTTGTCGTTCAACCTGGAAGCCAGTAATTCAGTAACTTCTTTTGATAGGTTAAGATCTCTGAAGGTGTCATTTACATCATCCTGATTGAAACGATGAGGAATTGTTGACATCCCCTCATAATCACTGCCACCTTCATTAATATCAGAAGGGAGATTATGGAGACAACATTCGTCCTCAGAAAGCTCTGCAAGCTGGTGAAATGCTGGGATCGGTGCATCCTCTGAGTGAGGGACCAGGCGTTTTGCAGAGACTAAATCAGGATTAGTCCACTTTATACGGTTGTTTCGAATATTCACTAGACAGAAATAACGTCATCGATGTGGTTTTGGGGTTCTCTCCAAACCACCGGTACGCCGAATTTCAAACTCCCGCTAGTCCACTGGCGTAAATGTTCTGTACAAGTTTTAGAAAACTGTTGCGGTGCCCAGGATGTATCCTGATCACCGAGCTTAACACTGAAGTATCCACGATAACTCTCTTTACAAGGTCACTTACAGTCATTCAGTTATCTTTTAATGTGTGTCCTCCGCAATGTAGCAAAACACATCAGGATGATTTACACAACTTCTTCTATTTGAAATAATTTTTTATCAACTTCGATCTATCCAGCTAAAACTCACAAACTGACCTCAAATTTAGTTGAAGCGTTGAAATGAAGGATGAAGTCCCAATGAAGAAATGGGGATTCCCAGCCTGGTCAAGCAGGAAGGAAGTGACTTGAATCAAACGGGCGGTTTTACTTCTTTTTCACACTTATCTCAAAAAGTTGAGCTGATAGAAAAAACTTATTTCACATTTAGATTCAGCGCTCCAAATATAGATAAAACCAGTTCCAAAATCCTAGGCACCAAAAAATTACTTTCTCTTATAGGCCTTTGTTATTTATAAAACCAGCTATTTTTAACAAATGTGCTAAGAACGGGCCTGCTGTAGACAGATTAGTTCCTTTAGCCGCTCCTAGGAGGAGCTGGCGTCAGTCTCCCAGACTACTCTTTTCTTTGTCATTTCTGTTGCCACCTTTGAGCAGAGAGATCATATACACCTGTGATAGCGCTCCATTAGCCGTACAACTGTATTTTTAATATTTTTTATAAAAAATTTCAAGAGGGAGAGTATGAGGTAGAAGGAGGGAGGGGGGGAGAGAGTGTGTGTGTGTGAGAGAGAGAGAGAGAGAGAGAGAGAGAGAGAGAGAGAGAGAGAGAGAGAGAAATTGACTCCCGATTGTTTTTAATTTCCTTAGGTAAAAGGAAAATGCATTATTCGGGTAAAATTTTTAATGTGCACTTTTTAACGGATCTATACGTTTTAGAACCCTCTTGAGTCCAAAAAAAACCCATTTTTGGCCATTGGTCTGTGTCACGATGATCTCTTAAATGGGTGGATCGATTTTGTTGATTACTGTTTTGTTTTGTAGGACTTTGTCCTCCGATGCTTTTTTACCGAATTAGCCAACATGTGCGCAATACCTGATAAACGAGCTTTTCTATGGACTGTTGCGCCAAAACGGCTCTAACGATTTTGATGAAACTTTCCTAAATTCTTCCACCTGAAGTACTTGTAAAACCACTTCAAAATCATTCGAAAGGTAATTGAATTTTCTACAAAAAAAAAAAAAAAAAATCATCCAAATTGGTCCAGTATTAGCAGTGATTTAGCGTTTTGAACTTTATACACTTCTTATAAATTAGTTCGCACATGTTCCTATGCTCATCAGTTCACCTTAATTTAGTTTTTTTATATCTTGAAAACTATACATTTCCTGGAATATTCCAGATGTCTATTTGAGAGACAATTTGATTATTTACGAAAATAAGCATAAAAGAAAAAAAAATAGTCGAACTTATATTAAATACAGCAAACATTTTTTGTATCTGACTTTAACCCAAAGCTGTAAGGAAAGTCGTGTGAGTGGACACACCAGATATTTAATTTCAATATGGCATATGGAGAAATTAATCTGTAAAGAAAAATATATCTAGTTATAAGAATTATTGAAACAAAAATGGTGTGGGGAATTATTCTTTTTTTTTTTTTAATTACGGAAAGTTTTCTTTTTAAGGGTATGAAAATCTGTGCCTTAAATGGATCCGTCTTAGGTCTGTAAAGTGGATTTAACATTTTGTTATAGAAAATATTTAAGATAATATAGTGTCTGAGGATGGGGAGAATGTCCCCGAAACGTCACGAATGTTCTATAATTTGATTTATTGAATAAAGTTGTTTGGATTAGAAGTAATTAATGTCCAATAATGATTTTATGAAAATTCCTTTGTTTATAGCCTCTAAATACAGAAGTCATGTATATACAGCACTTTAATAATTGAATTATCTCTTATTTAATTCCTACTTTTAATCAAAATATAAATATTCCCTTTTCTAAATCAGTATCTACTATACATAGCACAACACTAATATATCTTTGGGTTTTAATTATGAAGAACTTTAAGCTCCTATTTAAAGCAATGAAACTTATTTAAAAAGGAAAAGAAAACATTCAGGTCCACTATCGAGACAAAAGGAGGGTTTCACTTTAAGTACACAAAAGGGTTCAGTTTAGACACAAAACAACATTTTCTTGTAACCTCATTTTTAATTTCTCAAATCATTAGCGATGGGGGACTAATTGTATATTCTCTAAGACTACTTCTTATCGATAGAATCATAACAAAATAAAGACATTTAGGCCGATTAGTTGTTTACAGCGGGTGCTGCAATGAATTTATTTTATGGTCAGTTTTTAATCCACAAATTCTCATAACAATTTATTAATGAGGTTGCGAAATAATTCGGTAAATGGTTCGTTAGTTGGTTATTGAAACTATATTGGAATTTAAGTCATGATTAATTAAAAACTTACCGTTAGATTTTTGTTAGCTATTTCACTTAGCGAAATATGGCTGCTGTAGATTTCATTAGCATATCTGACGTTTATAAGATCATTGCTAATAATTATTACAAATTTATGAATGGACATTCAAAATTCAGTAAACGTCAAAAATCTTTTAGATTAATATAAATCAGCAAAGTTGATTATTTATTAAACGACTATTTTTTTTTTTTTTAAATAAAACGAAAACAGAAACAGTTAAATATAATTAAAAAAATCAGCGGTTACTTAACAAACCATCAAATAACGAAAATAAATCTGTTATAAAAATAATGATGCGTGATACAAATTAGCAAAGAAAATTTGACAGTGGATTCATAATCAGCATCCAATATAGCCCAATAAACGACCACGTGCTCCGAAAAATTCTGCAGCAGCAATAATAAACGTCAACGCGAAATAGGATCGATAATCCGCAGTGGCATATTTAAGTGTAACTGCTTCCCAACGCAAACATTTTTCCTGAGCACCCGGTAATCCGATAGTAGGATATTGTTAGTAACCTACGACCTAGTTTATGATTAATTATCATCGATTATCCATTATAAAAAATTAAAAAAATAGCATCAATACTAAAATACTAAAGCAAATTAAACTAAAAATTTCTAAGTTAAAATATAATGGGTTACAATTGAGATGGAAAAAATTACATTTGACGTGTAATGAACTACATTCAGGGTTGCCACCCGTACCGTATTTTCGTTGCAGTCCCGTTTTTTGACCCGTTGTCCCGCCGACCCTTATCATAGGACGCGATTTGTCCGTAATTCGGTGATCCTTTAAGTTTTAGGCTGAAAGGTTTTTTCACGATACTGAATAGAATACGGGTGATTTGGATAGATTTCTTGATTGGCAGGGAAATACACAAAATACCGCTTTAAGACAACGTTGCGTTCCATGCCGCCACCAGTTTAACAAGAAGGTTATCTATATTAGCTGCTCTACCCTTTGGAATTCCTTTCCTACTAATATCCGGCATGCTTCTTCTCTATCCTCATTCAAATCCCTCCTTTTCCAACACCTTCTTTCTCTCCAAAATGATGCTCTCTAATTGCGAAATTTCAGTTTAGGATTAACATCTGGATCAGAAGTGAATAATAGTTTTTTAATGTACAAACTTTGCTAATCAATCATTATATCTGTATTTTTCATTTTCTCTGTTGTTTTTTTTACTTTTTTCTTGTATTTTTTTCTCTTTTTTTTGTTTTGCTCAAATTAATTATATTTTTCGATAAAAAAACTTATTTATTCTTATTAATTTTACTGAAGATATTGTAAAAATTAATTGGTCTGTATTCTATGGTCTTATGGCCAGATAATGTTACTGTTTTATTTGTTCCTTCATGTTATTCTTAAGGGACCTAGTCCCAGAATAAAGTTCTTTTATCTATCTATATTGGTAACATATGAGAACTAGGGGGGAAGTGGGCACTTGCCCCAGGCGGCAAATGCCGAACCAATTTTTCATTTTAGGTTAAGTAAAAAATATTTGTTTCTTCTTTTTGATTGTTTGGAACTTGATTCAGTCTATAAAATGAGTAAATGTTATTAGACGATGATATTTATTTCGAAATATATTTCACCTAAAATACTGTATTTGACCTAAAACCTATGTACCTAAAAACTGTTGACTTTTATTAGAGGGAGGAGTGGAAGAAGGGCGGAAAAATTAAACTCACCCTCAGAGCTGTTTATTGGCTTTTGTTATAAATGAAGGTTATACTAATCAGCAAGCTTGTTAGTAAAATATATTACAGTGATTTAGGGAGTAAAAGACTCGTATACAATTCTATTTTGGTTTAGCAAACGTTTACGGTCGTATTCTTTCTAAATCACAGAATTACAAATTCTATACGATCTGTAGTATGGATCCACGAAGGAAATTGCATATCCATTTAGTAAAGAAAGGAGAAAATGAATATCAATCGAATAGATAAAAACAGAAAAATTCACGAATTTAAAGAAGGTGATTTTGTATATATAACAAACGGTGCTAAATTAAACAGGAATAAACTGGATGCAGTCAGAAAGGGGCCCTTTTGTATTAAACGACGCATTTCTTCAAGCATTTATGAAATAGAATGCGATAAAAAACACAGCGCTACAAACTATTTTCATAGTTGTAAGCTAGTGCCTTACTCTTTTCCTGTAGGAAATGAGTCTCCGACCACCGGAGGTGTAAATTAATAATTAAGAAGATTAATTATTAATTCAGATCATTTACTTTTAAATGACATTGAACAGCTGTTTATTGGCTTTTGTTATAAATGAAGGTTATACTAATCAGCAAGCTTGTTAGTAAAATATATTATAGTGATTTAGGGAGTAAAAGACTCGTATACAATTCTATTTTGGTTTAGCAAACGTTTACGGTCGTATTCTTTCTAAATCACAGAATTACACACACACACACACACACACACACACACACACACACACACACACACACACACACACACATATATATATATATATATATATATATATATATTCCTGTTATTAACTAGTTCAACGACAATAAATTTCAAATATGTTATTGTAATGTGCGTTATATAGATTTAAATTATGCAAGGCAAAAATAAAAAATAAGTTTTAAGACACAACAAATAACATGTATATTCAATGTTATAGGTAAAGGATACATTAAGAAATTTGCCTGACTGGAGTTCGAAACTTGATTACATGCTGCAAACCTATAAAGCAGAACTTCCTTTAAGCGACACATTCATGAGACAAATATTTCAAGCTGGTTATTGTAGGTTATTGTCAGTATATGAACTTAATGACTTTCCAGAAAAGTTTATATCATCAAAAGTTTCACTAATTAGACCTAGAGGAAAATTAACTACTCCTAAAAATGATGATTATGAATTGTCAAAGGTAATTTGAATTTCTTTACTAGATGCAGTTATTAAATCTTAATTTATCTTACCTGATCCATTAGTATAAATTACAATTAAGAATCAATATTCTAATGCAACTCACCAGATTTCAGATTATATCTACCCTGAAAAAGTTATATGTATAATATTGAAATAACTTTTATATTCCATGGTATTATTTACTTCATGGAGGAAAAATTAAGCGACTGCGAGTGTTTATTTGCTGAGATAGCGGGAGAATTCTGATCAGAAAAAAATGATAGACTACTCGATGCCACTTACCAGTACCAGTAAAACGTCCCATACTTAGATTGATTTAGTACTTCCATATTGCGAATCGTTGTTGTTGAATAGAAAGAAAGAAATGTTTACGATACTGATGAAGGAACGCCATATCGTGGGCACAGGATTTTATATAAATGATTTCCAAATATCCTCTCTACATGGTATTAGCAATGAACAAGGAAACATGGATCTGATTCTCAGGATCACGATCAGAACTGAAGATTCTTCCCGCATTGCCACCAGTCCTTGAACGGGATCTAATCAGTTTAGTGGGTATAAACAAATAACTATTGTAATAAAAAAAAATACATGGAGCCTGTCTAAAAAGCTGAAATTAAGGTTCTGAGAAATGACGCAAGATTTACCAATAACAACCAACTATGAACATGTTTGTGATCATATTGGTTTGTACTGCATCAAATACGAGATGTGAGATCATTTTTTTCTCTCATTTCTTTCTAACATAACATTTGGCCTGAAATTCATCATTGTTCAAGATTCATATTTTATGAGAGGGGTATACTGGATGTGATAGAAAGGAAAAGAATTAAGGAATTTGAATGATCACCAAAACTGATTTTCGGTATTTCGGAACAATATTTATTGGGTCTGAACAACTTAATCTTATCAAATTTTATTAGTTTTTATTTAAATTCAATATATCACAAAACTTATTAGTAACTGGAGGATAAGAAAAAAATGCAGAGCAGATTTCTCTTAACAGGCATCATAGCTCTCATCAAGAAATACAAAATTAGATGCAGAGCTAGTTCCTCCTCTTCAAGGAAGAGGACGGAAGAAGAACAGTGGAAGAAAACTTTAGAACAAAAGAAAACAATTATAATACCATCCTAGGTGGTAAATTTTTCAGAACCTTTGTATTGTGTGACTGAAACAAATGTAGCTTGTATGTGAGGAAATAAAGGTTGGTAGGAAAAAAAAAAAATTGATTAAAAAAATAAAACGACAAGCATGGTTTAATCTATTCAGCAAGTTCCACGAGCTATTACCAAACCTTGGATTTATCAGCAAGTAGAAATGTAGAAAATGTAAAGGAGCGGACTGCATTTACTATCTCTAATAGGGAACTATTCCAATCTTGTCTCTATGGTAACAGTTAGTAGGTAGCGTCTTAACTAAATTTGGAGCCATATATTTTAGTTATCTCGATATTGTTGTTACTACTATTTTTGTTAAACATATGGAAGTTCTTCATGAGATACTTATGCGGCTCAAGGGAACAAGTGAGGTTGTCTTGGGATAACTGTCAATTCCCTAGACAAGTGCTCACCTATTTGGGTAATTTTGATATTTCTATTACTGCTGGTTTCCCTCTACCTATTTCTCTGCTCTTATCTGTGGTTGTTAGGAACCAATAGCGAGGTATTATTAAAGCACAAAGTTATTAATGTAAACATAGGTTTTTGAAGGAAAAAAAATTATGAATTCTATGTTTTAACTGACATTCATTTATATTGTTTCTTTCCCTCCAAATTTTTATAATAAAACTCAAAATCGATTTGAAGAAATCAGTTTTTTCCACTTTACTTCTCTAGACAAACTCGACAATAATAGACATAAATAAATTAATTCAAAAAAATTAAAAAAATGGCAGAAAATAGGGACTAGACAATAGGTATTTAGTCTGTTGCTAAAGTAACTAAGGAATATCAACACAATCTGTAGGTAAAATAAATTAATAAACCCCACCTCAGCCATGGTAACTAAAATAGAATCTTATTTTAATTTTTTATATGTGCACACTGATAGGGGTGGAAGATAAAAATTATGCTATTTTGGCTTATATTTATATTAGTGGAGTTGAGGTTACATCAAACAATATATGCTGTAAATGACTTTTAAGAAATTTTAAAAAATCTTTGCATTCAGGATATATGTGTCTAATTTTAGAATTAAAGAAAAAATTAATATAATGGATTTATTTTCAGTATTGCCGGAGTCCAGTTTCTGAGTATTATGTGGAAGGAAACCATACCACAATGGTACAAAATGTAAAGACAGCTACAATAATCACTGAAATTATTAACCATGAAGAAACTTCCTCAGAAAAGATGTCACTTCTTCATCCTCCAGTAGATATTAATGCAGAGAGAGAAAACATTAAACAAATATAATGTAACTGAATAATTTATTCGAGCATGTAATACAAATTGTATGTACATATCACTAATGTTCATAAAATATAATAAAAAGTGTTTATCTCATTAATTTTTCCAGTTAATCTACTAATTTTTCCAATGTAGATAATAAAATCTAGGATAACAAGATGTAAAATTGTATGATGAACCTATAAGTGGATTTCTGTCCAATGACGATCTTCTATTAATTAGATAAATATACTAAATAAAAAGAAGAAAAAAGTAAAAATACCTAAAATATCTTTCATATGAAAAGGTATTCATGGGACAAATAATCAGGATTCGGTTAATATGTTTTTTTTTTTTTAATTGTCTAATGTTTCGGCCTAATCATGTGAGCTATCATCAGGGCTGAAATGATGATTGTTCACATTTTGGGCAAACACATCGGCTTTTACAATAAAAAGCCATGCTGACTGAATTCTGATTATTGATAAATAATATAAATATAAATAATAAATGTAAACTGGGAGTTTCATCATGGAATACGATGATGTAACTCGCAGCGTACCATCTATTAAAAAAAAAAAAAAGTATTCATTATTACTGTATATATTTATAAGAGCTGCTATCAATTACAAATCAAATGAAATAATTTTATAGAAAAAAATATATTATGATAAATCTTTTCCTTTATGTTATATTTTTCGTTAATATTTACTATCTATCGCACTAGAAACCAGTCATCTAATTATTCCAAGTTCCTTTCTAGAGATATATCCTTTTACAGATTTATAAAAATATGTGTATAAGTACAGTGACTCAAAAAATGAATCAAGTTATATTTTGCTTACTGCCAAAAAAATTTTTTTAATAAAAATTATATGCTAAAAGTAGGTTAATCATAAACTTTGAACTTTTATATTATAAAAAGTTTTTTTTTTTTTTTCGAAAATGACGCATTTATTGAGTATAATTTTAAATTATTAAATACCCTTCTTATAATATAAATCATGTTTTACACATTTTGAATACAAACATAAATTAATAAATATTCTTAACAGCAATTACATATAATACATGTTGGGGTTATAAATATAATGAAATATCAAAGCCAAGTTTAGCAGAAACAAGTTTATTCATTTACAATGGCAAACAATACATCTAAGCATCATACAGGCGGCCATTACTACAACTGAGGAACAAAGAACAGAGTACAAGTAGCAGAGGGGATACAATGCCATCTCGATCTTATGATCTTTACAAACAAGTTTAAATACAAAGCAAATAAATTTGATTTATTTCCAACAATACATACAATTATTAAATGATAAGGAATGATTATAATGTGTATTGATTACATGTAGAAGAAAATAGCTAGTACTGTAGTTTCAGTAACTAAAATAATTATTATGGAGGAGGATACAAAAATTAGAAAGGTCATATTCTTAAGTTATTTATAAATAATTATAATCTTACTACAATAATAACTACAATATTTTATAAATACATTGATTATCATTGTATAATACTACTATACATGTATATTAGTCTGGCCAGAGACGGCAACCAGTCAACTTCGTAACTGTACTTCTTTTTCTTTAAAACCTCATTTTAGTTATTTTATCATTTTTTATGCCGCCTTCACGGACCATACAATCAATTACAAACCTACAGTAGCCACGCACTTCAATATTCACGGTTCAGCCGAAATTAGCGAAGAAAGTTCGTGTTTAACAGTGCTACAGGCTGGAAGTCAGACTCAATAAGGCCGAACAGGGCCTACTATCCAGGTCGGTGGAGATACGGGGCATCCCGATCCGCGCGGGGGAGACTCCTGCGGCTCTGGTTGCCAGCGTGGGAGCCGGCCTCGGTGTCAAGATTAATATAGAGGATCTCGACATGGTAGAGCGCCGAAGACCGAAAAAAGATGACCCCCGACCGCCGCCTGTCATTGCCCGTTTCGTCAGGCAGTCTGTGCGGGACGAGCTGGTGCAGCGGAGAAAAGTAAAGAGAGACTTCTCCACCCGGGATATTGGCTGGCAAGAGAACGATGCCCACCGGATATATCTCGGGGAAGAAATGACTCCCGCTAATAGACGCCTGTACTGGCTCGCTCGACAGAAGAGAGCGGCGGGAAAATTAAAATATGTCTGGTTTGCAGCCGGAAGAGTGCGCTGCCGGAAGGATGACGGCCACCCCGTAATTTACATAGACGAAGCTCAAGACCTCGATACGTTCTGCTGACGTTTTGGCACCCCTCCACCCACCGGTCGGATTTGGAAACTCTCAATGGACCCCAAGTTCTATGTTTCGTGGAGAATTTATTTTTTCTATATATTTTATTTTATTTTTTTACTTCAATAGAAGCACGCTTTTTATCTTCTCGTGCATTTCTTTATTATATATCTGTGTGTTTAATTGTTACGTTCATTATTCACTTTTTTTTCAGATTTTATTCTACAGCTCGTCGTTGTTATTCGCGTCTTTCCGCTAAATACTGTATACAGTCTAATTTCCCATACTATCTAGTGTCCTAACCTCCTGTCACGTTAACTCCCAATCCTTACCAGCTCATTATGATGAACTTCTGCAGTATTTTACCCATAACTTTTACCATACCATTGCAGTCTCCGAAACATGGCTAAAGCCCTACATTTCTTCCTCTTCTGTTTCCCTACCTAATTATTCCTTTATCCGCCATGACCGGATGGGCCGGACTGATGGAGGTGTCGGTCTTTATGTTCATAACAGCCTGAAATTCCGAATCCTAGATACCTCATCCCCATCCGATCATCCTCATATTGAATTCCTTGTCGTTGAAATTTCCTCCAATGCACATCCTCTCCTACACACTGTGGTGTATCGCCCTCCTCTGGTTCCTTTCGACTCATCCTTTGAATCAACTCTCTACAATTATGTTCCTCTCTACAACAATATAATAATTTCCGGTGATTTTAATACCAATCTCCTATCTGATTCCAACGACAGACTCTACCTTGAAAATCTCTTTTTCTCCCTCCATCTCTTCATCGTCCCATTTTCTCCCACCCATCACACTTGCCGGTCCGACACCTGGTTGGATCTGCATGTCATCGATTCAGAACGTAATCTCCTTTCCTTTTCTCAACTACCTGTCCCGTTTCTGTCCTCTCACGACTTAATCCATATATCCTACAATATCGAAACTCCTACGATCCTCCCTAAAACCATAACTTTCCGTAACCTAGACGCCCTCACACATGAAAATATTTTACCTGACCTTGAAACGCTGCAGTGGAATGAAATATATTCCTGTTCTTCCATTGACTCCATGGTCGATACCCTCACCTCTAATCTCATCCACATCCTTGATACCCATGCCCCACTCAAAACCTCTACTTTCCGTCGGCCGCCAGCTCCTTGGATGTGTCAACAAATTAAAGATATGCAAAGAAGGCGTGAGGCAGCCCGTAGACGCTTTAGACGCACTAGGCTAGCAGAAGACTACCAAGCGTTTAGGGTACTCCGCAATTTGACACAGGCAACTGTTAGGAGAGCGAAATCCAACCACTATCATGAAGCCCTCTCCTCTGCTCCCAATGCTAAATCAAAATGGCAACTCCTTCGCAAACTTTCCCTTTGTAAATCCTCTCCCTCACCAGTCTTCCCAGTTTCACCCGATGAATTAAATTCATACTTTTTATCAGCCTCCTCTAACACTTCTCCAACTCCTCCTTCCTGCTTTTCCTTAGTTCCATCATTAAACTCTGATAATTTTTATTTTTCCTACATCTCCCCTAGCGATCTTATTTCATCCATAATGAAATCTCACACCAATTCCACTGGGCCTGATGGAATACCTGTTAAATTGTTAAAATTATGTCTCCCCGAAATCCTTCCAATTCTTCTCTTCGTTTATAATTTCTCCCTCCAAAACTCAGTATTTCCTACCTCGTGGAAAAAAGCCTTAGTCCATCCTATTAACAAAATCTTCAATCCTATATCTCCTAAAGACTATCGCCCAATTTCCATCCTCTCTAACCTTTCCAAACCTCTAGAAAGAATAGTCCAATCACAAATATCAAACTTCCTTGAAAAGTCCAAACTACTTGATTCTCTCCAATCCGGCTTCCGTCCCAGTTTCTCCACACAATCCGCGCTAGTCAAAATCACAACTGACATACATACTGCTATGGACCGAAAAAAATTAACTGTATTAATACTTCTTGACTATTCTAAAGCTTTTGATTCCCTGGACCATTCTATCCTTTTTACCAAATTAAAATCGCTATCCTTTTCCAACAGCTCTATCCAATGGTTCAAATCTTTCCTTTCCGATCGGACTCAAGCAGTTACCATTCCTAATCAATCCCTATCTTCCTTTCTTACCTTGTCCTCAGGAGTAGCCCAAGGTCCGAGTATTTCCCCACTGCTTTTCAATACCTATATAAATGATCTTCCTAATTCAATCCACCATTGTTCCCACCACTTATACGCCGACGACTTCCAAATCTATTTATCCTTTCCTCTGTCTGAGCTATTAGTAGCGTTTGACAGTATCCAGGAAGACCTAGATAGAATCAGTGCCTGGGAAAACCTGAACAGATTAAGTTTAAACGCTATGAAAACTCAGGCCATTGTCATAGGTTCCAATTCCCTCCTCAGATCCAATGACACCTTTCCTACTTTAATCCTAAATGATCACCCCGTCACGTTCAGCTCCTCAATCAAAAACTTGGGTATTACTATCGACCAAACCCTTTCCTGGAAACCCCACATTGCCCAAATTTCCCGACGGTCAATAAGTACCCTTAAATTATTCCATCGTTCCCGACATCTTCTCCCACAACCTACCCGCAACCTCCTTGTGTCCTCTATTATCTTTCCCCCCCACTACGGATGTGTGGTATACGGGGGCCTCTCGAATGTGCTCGAGGACAAATTGAAGCGGATCATGAATTGTTTTTTAAGATTTGTCTTCGGTACCTCGAGACGGGCCCATGTGTCCCACCTATACGGCGAGTTGGAGTGGCTCTTCCCCTGCAACCGTAGACAATATTTCCTCGGATCTTTTCTATACCAAACCATCACCACCCACCATCCTTCCTATATCTACAGCCTCCTACAATTCAAATCCTCGGTCCACGCACTGGAAACAAGATCTCGCCTTTCTGACCTCCATACTCCCTCCCACAGAACCAAAACATTCGAACGCTCCTTCCTCGCCCGCTCCTCTACCCTTTGGAATTCCTTTCCTTCCAATATCCGCCTTGCTTCTTCTCTATCCTCATTCAAATCCCTCCTTTTCCAACACCTTCTTTCTCTCCAAAATGATGCTCTCTAATTGCGAAATTTCAGTTTAGGATTAACATCTGGATCAGAAGTGGATAATAGATTTGGATAATGTACAAACTTTGCTAATCAATTCATTATTTTTGTATTTTTCATTTTCTCTGTTTTGTTTTTTTTACTTTTTTCTTGTTTTTTCTCTTTTTTTTTTGTTTTGCTCAAATCAATTATATTTTTTCGATAAAAAAAACCTATTTATTTGCTTATTTATTTTACAGAAGATATTGTAAAAATTAATTGTTCTGTATTCTATAGTCTTATGGCCAGATAATGTTACTGTTTTATTGGTTCCTTCATGTTATTTTCTTAAGGGACCTAGTCCCAGAATAAAGTTCTTTTATCTATCTACCTATCTATATTGCATTACTAATTACACACACAGTACGTATATATGTACATACAATACATTCAAATACTTCGTCCAGCAACTAAAATTTTAATCATTCATAATTAATAAAATTTGGCTAATATTACTGTGAATAATATATGAACAACATAAAGTAGAATAGAGAAAGTAAATGAATACATATTTTTACAAACTATTTAAACATAAAGTTTGATTACTTACATAGATCACTGGAAAATAAATAAATTAATATTCTTTAAAGCATTGAAATATATCATAGCAATTATATATATATATATATATATATATATATATATATATATATATATATATATATATATATATATATTTGAAACAAGTTTAAATCATTCTGTTTCATAATTTGTGAAAATTAATTATCCTCAAAAAATCTGACAAAGCATTAAAAATCTCAGCTGCATGTAAAAATCAATTAAACACATCTTAAAAATCATCAAATCATTTTAAAATAGACATTAGGCTCGCTCATGCGCCCGCTTGATATAATTATTAACCTAAAACACATACTTTTATACATTAAATTTATACAGCTTCTAACGATAAAAACTTCTCTTTCTTGCATAATAACTCCTTCATTCGTGCAGCAGCATAACTGAAAAATATAAGAATTTTCTAACATTTAAAAATATATCTATCATCAATTAAACACCATATGTAAAGCATATATGAAGAAAATCAATTTTTACTCTTTGAACATGGTAAATATAAAACATTTGACGATTATGGGAAGACAGTCTAATATATATTGAATAATTTCATGTAATATGATAAATTGAGTAAACAAATAATTGTTTTCCATTTGAAATTATAAAATTAGTACAAACTAATCTTAACATTTGGTCATCCATACTCCTGGAAGGGGGTTCATAGGGGGAGAGATGCGTAATACATGGCCACAAACGGTCACCTAGCCTCTCCTTCCCAACTCCACTCTCACCTTCACGTGGTGAGCCCCATTAAACCTAGCAACCCAGTCCAAGTTGGGAATGCCCAATCCTTGCGGAGGGCTGGGCAGGTGAATGGATGAGAACTGGGAGTCTTGAAAGAGTTTCCTGGGGGTAACCTGGAGCCAGGCCTGTCAGAAAAGTGAATGCTGGCAGCGGGATATACATATTTGGGATAGTGGCGGATGAAACTAGTCCACTGAGTCAACGGCAGCTCCCTTAAGCCAAGTCAGAAGACCAAAATGATGGGAAGTACTCCAGAGTTGAGGCGAAGGGAACCCATAAATTCATCAAAGACCCAGGAGTTAAATTAATACATCACGTTGAAAACGTCTCAAATTAAATATATATGAAGCAATTGAAATAATAAAATTCTTCAAATCCAATCCAGATTTTTGCTTAAATGGCCAAATAAATATCTCCAATAGTCCAATCTTAAATTTATTCCAATCTATAGCAGAAAAAACAATTACTCACCGGAATTACTGGAAAAACACCGGCCCCTAAACCGTTTACCTATAAACACCCCACCTTTCTTCCATTGTTAGTTCAGTGCGAGAACGAACCAATACAACCTTTTCTGTTTGATATAATCTACTTAAAGTTTGGTGAGTAACAACATGCATTTGATTTCTTATCTTAATTAAATCCATAATTCATAAATGTTTTATAATACTAATTTATATTACATTTAATTTAATATGTATAATAACGTCGAACTATATTTTGAATTGATTATTTTTGAATTTTTTGTGTGTTTTTAGAACTGAAGATGAATGTATAACATTCAAAACTAGTTGTCAATGAAAACAAAATTATAGAAGTTGCATGTTCTTTATCAATCCCTAATTAAATCAGCATTAAACAACATTAATTGTTTAAGACTTTCTGAACAAATGGCACCAATATCCCATGCCTGTATAATTTCTTGAACCAAATATTCTAATTCGTCATCAAGCTCCACAAATGCATTTTATTCTTATCAATTTTAGGCCCCACTACTTACCTTTGATACAACTTATAATAATAAGTACTAGCAATAAAAAGATTCCATGTTTCCAAACAAATGCTTAAATCCGGCCTAGACTGGACAAAATTATGTTAAAGCCACCACAAAATGACTAGGTCTTTTGAATGTGGCTCCAAAGAAAAACCAATGTAATATCGATGTTATTTCCACCACAATCTTTAAAAACCCCTCCCCCCATCCTCTACATCATCAGCTTCGACCAGGCTAATTTCTCTGCGTTCTCACACTTACAAACGGGGCACTGGTCTTATGAGTGCCAATAAACCATTGTACGAGTATTGGAACGACCCAAACGAACTAGTTGATCGTCTAAGGCTGTTAATGTCTTCAACTTATGCCGGGCATGAAGGTCATCAAAATGAAATTGAATCAATAATTGAAGAGCTACGAGAAGAAAATATAGAATATTAATATACATATCTTTATAAACAGTTTCAGTATAAACATGACGATAAACAAGTTCGGAACCCACATAGCAAAAAAGCATTCAAAGTACACAACACGTTATTTTCCATTCAAGTTATTAAGGTCTGAAAAGGATATCGATGCACGCCAGTTACGAATAATCAATATTGCAAATCCAGTTGCTGCTCATGACGCTGCCAATAAAGTATATTGCGATACTCTCGCAGTGATTTGAAAAATTGGCCTGGTAATTATATAGACGGAAAAAGAAAAAGACTCGTAAACTTTGCACCACCTGAAAATATGATGTTGTGACCAAAGAATTTATAAAACAGCGCTGCTTTAACTTCAGTTGGAAATATATATGACTCTCTTGGTAAGAGAATAACAAACGTAGGTGAGCCTGAAAAGCAATCTGATGCGGTCACACTCGGTTATCTTAGCAAAATACTAAAAGAAAAGTTATAAATCGAATCGTCAATCATAAAATGAACTGTTGTAAATGAATTACATAAGCCAGATCGGAGGATATACCCAAGACGAAAGACAGTTTTGAAAGGAATAAATGACTTGTGGAAAATATATCTAGTAGAAATGATGCCTTATCCACGAGATAATAAAGTTCACAAATATTTATTAACAGTTATAGACTGCTTTTCCAAATATGCTTGGGTCGTGCCCCTGAAGCAGAAATCAGCAGACAGTGTTACCAAGGCAATGGAGAGCGTGTTTATTTCAAGTAAACAAATTCCGAAAAATATTCAAAGTGATCAAGTAAAAGAATTTTACAATTTAATTCTATGATGAAGCGATACAGTATTAATCACTATTCATCATATTCCTCGATGAAAGCATCCATAGTAGAAAGGTTTAATAGAACATTGAAATCGAAAATGTGGAAGGCATTCAGCTTGCGACGAAATTATAAATTTTTAGATATTTTACCTACGATTTTACTAGAGTACAATTCTTCATTCCATACAACACTTGGTATGAGACCAATTGATGTAAATTCTAAAAATTAGAAAATTATTTATTACACAACGTGTATCTAAAATCTTCCAGGAGGGTGAATAAGCAAAAGTTTAATGAGGATGATTACGTAAGAATATCAAAACGTAAAACAATATTTTCAAAAGGCTATACTCCCAGCTAGTCGGCAGAGCTGTTTAAAATGAGCAAAGTGCAAAATACAAATCCATATACTTACCTGTTGAATCGTCTGCGCCTGCGCATAGTTTAGAGTACCCACGTTATACATAGCCTCTCTGTTTTGTTCCCGTTATTACAGAAGATATTGGAGTAAATTTAGTTAATTGATGACCACAAGTAACTGTAGCAGAGATAACGACACAATGGAAGTTGCACCTACACCTAGGGATCCCGGCCCCCTCCAATTTTTGTTAAAAACATAAAAAAATTTCAACTACTTTGCGCATAATTGAATAAAATAACGACCCCAGAGAGCTACCCCTGTTTAAGTAGAAGTAGCAAAACTGAGATATCGCCAGACACAGCCGACACCTACCGAAAAATAGCTAAATATTTAACTAAAACCAAGGCGGACTTCCACACCTATCAACTCCGCCAAGAGCGATCTCTTAGGGTAATAATTAGAAACATACACCCCTCAACACCCGCCGAAGTCATTCAGGAAGAACTTACGGCTCTAGGCTTCAAGGTCCGCCAGGTGACCAACGTCCTGAAAGATAATTCCGAGGAAAATCGAAAAATAGCTCTACCTCTATTCTTCGTAGACCTGGAACCTACAACAGGGGGTCGAAAAAATATATGAATTGAGAAGGTTTTATTATACCACCATCAAGATTGAAAAACACTACACCAAAAGGAGCACAGTTCAGTGCCATAATTCCCAGGCTTATGGCCACAACAAAACCTATTGCCACCATGCACCAAGATACGTGAAATGTGGCGAGCAGCACAAAACTGAAGTATGCACCAAATCGAGGCAAACCCCGGCAGTTTGTGCCTTGTGTTCAAAAGATCACCCGGCCAACTATAAAGGCTGCCAGATATATAAAAACTGAAGAACAAATTCCAGAAACCTGGAGGCGAAGAAGAAAACACGAAGCCAAGAAGAGAACCTTCCAAAGTCATTGATCCAACGGTGTCCTTCGCCCAATTACTCGGAGGAAGAATCCAGGAAAACAAATGTGAGGCCCTGCCGCAACAACAAAGCCCTCAACAGCCCATTCCTCAAAACTTACCAAATCGTCAACAATCCTTTCAACACCAAATTTCCCATATTCCTCCACCTCCAGTTGCTACTGATCTCACCAGTATGTTGACATCCTTCCTCTCCGAACTGAAATGCATTGTCAACCCGTTAATATCACTCCTCACCAATCTTGTATCCCATTTTATTCCTCCCTCAAGAAACCCTTAAATGAATTCCATTAAACCCTTATCCATCCTCCTTTGGAATGCGAATGGCGTTCGAAACCATATCAACGAACTATCAGTCCTACTAAAAGACAAAGACATTGACTTAGCACTAATAACTGAAACCCGACTAACCAACAAACGACAGTTCTGCATTCCCAGTAACCAAATCTATCGAACTGATCATCCCGATGGAACTGCGCATGCTGGCACCGCAGCTATCATTCATCAGTCCCTCTCCCATCACATGGTCCCCTTAACAAATCACAACTTCCTTCAGACAACAGCCGTATCAATCCAAACCTCACTTTTTCCATTAACATTTTTTGCAGCATATTCCCCACAAGTAAAAACACAATTTTCCGAATCGCAGGCCAATTCCTTCCTGAACTCCTTAGGCCATCGATTCCTTATAGGTGCAGAATTGAATGCCAAGCATCAGCAGTGGGGAGCCAGAACCACAAACTCCCGAGGGCGAACATTGCTATCTGCACTTAATTTCCATTCCTGTAATATCCTTTCTCCCGATACTCCTACATACTGGCAAACCGATCCCAACCGCAACCCCGATCTCCTAGACTTATTTACGCACAAAGGTCTAGGGCCACTAAATTGTTCCGTCCATCGGCTAGATGACCTCTCCTCAGACCATAGCCCTCTAATCCTAACCCTTTCCTTATCACCTATTCCAAAATCACTTCCGCCTTCATTCATCAGAGGTCCAGTTAACTGGAACCGCTTCCGTCAGATCATAAACCATAAAATAGACCTCAGAGTCTCCCTAAAAACCCCTCAAGACCTAAATGAAGCTGTAAATTCCTATATCACTCTGATCCAACAAGCAGTTTGGTCAGCATCCCAACCTCTTTCTTCCACCAAAGACCGCAAGAATCCTTAACCCCAAGAACTAAGAGATCTTATTCAAAGCAAAAGACGTTCTAGGACCCTCTGGCAAAGAACGAGGCATCCTGACGATCGGAAATCATATAATTATTATTTCAGGCTGGTTAAAAAGAAACTAGCATCCCAAAGATCCCAATCCTACAGTTCCTACCTTTTATCATTATCTGCTACTGATAAGGCCCTCTGGAAAGTAACCAAAAAAATCTTTCAATACCACTATATTTCTCATCCCCTCCGACGTGATGATGGCTCCTGGGCTTCTTCAGATGAGAATAGAACAGAAGAATTTGCCAGACATCTATCCAGTATATACACTCCCCATCCTGAATACCATCACACCCTTACAGCTGAAGTAAAATAATTCCTCTCTCCACCTCCTAAAGCTGTTAACCCCTCTGAGGTTAAATTCCTTATGAATAGATTAAAATCCCGAAAATCCCCTGGTCACGATCTCCTCACATCCCAAATCCTGCGACAGCTTCCAAAAAAAGCAATTATATTCCTAACCTACCTATACAACTGCATCCTTCGCACAACCCACTTCCCCCTAATATGGAAACACTCTAAAATCATCCTTTTTCTAAAACCAGACAAACCTGTCAATAATACCTCATCTTATAGACCAATAAGCCTGCTTCGAATCCTTTCAAAAGTATTTGAAAAAATACTTCTCAAACGCATCCTACCCTTCCTTGAATCCCAAATAATCCCTTCACACCAGTTCGGATTCCGCCCTAGACATTCCACGGTCCAACAAGGTCTTCGCGTTGTGGACCATATATCCTTTGCACTTGAAAGCAAGCAATATTGCACTAGTGCCTTTCTGGACGCAGCGCAAGCTTTCGACCGGGTGTGGCAGGATGGCTTGCTTTTCAAGCTCAAAATCCATCTACCTCAATCCTTATACTAAATCCTCCGATCCTACCTTTCTAACCGACCCTTTAGAGTTCGCTGTGGCACTGAATATTCCGATTTTTATCCAATAAAAGCCGGAGTTCTACAAGGCAGCGTCTTAGGTCCTATCCTCTATATCCTATACACCGCGGACATACCCACAAATCCCAATACCTTTCTAGCAACATTTGCTGATGATACAACCATCCTATCTTCTCACCAAGACCCTGAAATAGCATCCTTTAATCTCCAAAAACACCTCTCCTCGATTGAACAGTAGTGCAACCATTGGCGCATCAAAGTCAACGAATCCAAATGTAAAAATGTCACCTTCACACTCCGTCGCAGACCCTGTCCTCCAGTCCATTTCAATTCCATTCCACTTTCCACCTCCGACACAGCCCGGCATCTTGGTTTCCTTCTAGACAAAAGACTGACATGGAACCCACATACCAGGCTTAAAAGACAAGAACTCAACCGAAGATATGGCCAGTTATATAGACTATTGAACAGAACATCACATCTTTCAATAGACAACAAACTATTAATCTGCAAGACCATACTAAAACCTATTTGGACCTACGGACTTGAACTGTGGGGGACAGCAAAATCTTCGAACATCAAACGTATCCAATCCTTCCAGTCCAAAATCCTTGGAACAATAGTCAACGCTCCTTATTATGTTTCAAACAATACCTTACATCATGACCTAAACATCCCATTTGTACATGACCTTATTCCATCCAAATTTTCAAACTTTCGCCAGAACCTTAGCTGCCATCTTAATCCCTTAGTACAATCCCTATCCAGCTCAAGCCATCCCTATAATCCTCCTCGTAGGTTGAAGCTGCAGTGGCCACGAGACCTGTAAATATGCTGTTGAAATCCTGGCAATGGCCAGATCCTCCACTCAAGTCCTGAGCGACTGTGGCCTCACTAGTGCTCTCACTCAGTCTCCACTGGCTTTAATCCAGTGATGCGGCTCAGAGAGAAGCGCTGGGACCTCTTTGAGTCTTGCCTTGTCTTCTACAAGTGGAGAGCAGGGCATGGCTGGGAGTTCCCCGGGCAGAATGTAAATATGTATATATGTATGAATGTAATCTAAAATTTTTATTTATTTTATTTATTTATTTTATTCTATCTTTATTTTTTGATATTTATTTATTTTATTTTTATTTTTTATTCTTTCTTCTTTTGTTAACATTGTATATTTATTTATCTCCAGTGTCCTTTATTTTATCAATTTATTTTTTTTATATTTATTTTATTGTGTAAATAGTTGTACATAAAGTGTGAATGGGTACTTCAGCCCTAATACTCATTTCCCTTGAGTGTGGCAGCTTGTATTATGTTCAATAAATAAAAAACAAAAAGATACCTGTTGAATGATTTAACCCACCAGTTCCCATGGCTAGGTGGAGCGTTTTTTTAAAAAAATTTTCCCATAATTCTGTTTTTTAACATTCAAATAGCAAGGTGAGATAATCAGTTTGTCGAAAAATTAAAAATTTCTAGGAGAAATTGGGGTGGCACCTCAAGGTGCCTTTGGGCGGCAGACACCAGGCACCTAGAAGTGCCTTCCAATACTTTTTTTTATTGGGAAGAAGAATCCTTGACAACTCAAACATATTATTACTATAAGCATTATACAATTTTTGATTATTTTTCTAGAGAATAATGTGGTCTATGTGGTTTTGATAAAGTCACTCTTTTGTCATCATGCGGCCCGAGAGATATTTTGTTGACAACTACTGAATGTAAATTGTGTCGTTTTGATTGAATCGTTTGAAACGAACTGTACATTTTCATATTAGTTTGTAAAGTAACAAGAAATTAACTAAATTTAAACTCTTTTGCTCTTTTGATTAGTTTGCTTTTTATTTTAATAAATGAGTACATTAATCCCTTAAGTACATTGTGCCTTAATCCCACATATTCTACAATCGGGTCTCCAGCCATTTCATCCTTTAATTTTCCAACTAATTTTTTATTTTCTTATGAGTAAGCGAAATGCGATACTGGAAAATTACTCGTGTCAAAATGACATTTTAGGGTATCTTTTATATGTTGGTAGAAGTCGTCCACGGTTAATTCATAAAGCAGTGAGTTGGTATCCATATAGCAAAGATTAACATTATCAATACCGTATGTTTTTAAAAATACATAATAGTGATATTCATACATTAGAACTTTTGAAAGCTCCAAAACAGCAAACCCAACATAGATTGGTTTATTTAAGAGAACCTTTTCTTTTTCTAGTTGTACAGCTATTACATTTTCGAAAAAAATAAAGTGATCCTTAAAATTTGTTTTTTTTACATATCTCCCTAAAGATTTTTTATTAGTAACAATTTTTAGATTAATTCTATCTCTAACACATTCTAAAAACTTTCCAAAACAAATATTATTCATTAATTAAAAAAAATCTGATTCGAAAGTCGGTGTAAGGGGTTAATCATGGCTTTTGGTGAAATTTTAAAATTCTACGAACCTTATCCATTTTTATACCCAGTTCCAGCGCTTGTTTAAAAATAGTATAATGGACAATATATCTTTTCTTTTCAGTCAATGCTGCTATTAACTTTTTTACTTTTCCTCCCGGCATTTTCTTGAATATATAACCAATGGGTAAATCGTTGGGTATTTTTTGAACATCTATATTTTCCGTTTCCCATTCAAAACCAGAGTAAGGTAGAAACCCATTCATTGCATATCCATAAAGGTTATTAATATCTACATAAATTAAAAATGTTGATGGCTTGTAGTGGTCATAATCATGAACATATTTGTTGTTTGCTTTTGCATAACGTTTTATCACGTTAGTGAGCCCTCCACGGATTCCTTTTTCCAAAAATAATATTTTCTCAATATTTTTAATTACTTCCAAGGGTACATTTGTGAATTTCATCATATCATAAATATTCATGCATAATCCTCTAAACTTTTCAAAAACCTCACACAGAAGAACAATATCGGTTGTTATGCACAGTTCTGCATATTCTTTTAAATTTTTAATATTAAACGTTTGCCAAACAATGATTGCATGGTTGTATTCAGATTCAGAATTATTTGAGTTTGTTAAATTATTAAAAAACTTTTCTTTACTGGGTAATTTTGTTTCTGTCAAACGATCCATTGAGTATAGGGAATAGGGAAATACACCCTTTCGAGTAAGCAGAGTCATTTTCTCTTCGTCCGTTAATAGTTGACTTAGATTTGGAAAGATATCCCTCAAAGAATTGGAATTTTCTTTCATGTTATTTACTAAGACGTCTAAACTAGAAGCCAGAAATCTATATGAGTCCAACCTATATGAAACCGAACTTTGGTTTTACAATCTTTAAACTGTTTTGTGAAACTAATGTATTTTTCAGTATTACTAAGGATAACTGAAACATTACTTTCGATGTGAGCGAGAAAAGGAACAATCAGATGGCCACAATAACCCTGAAAGTTGTGAATAAATACTGGCACAAAATGGTCTTTTTATTTTGGGGTAGTTCTTTTTTTTTTCCTCCCAAAGGTTTGTATGTTTTGGCTCGCAAATTACAAGACCAATAAACCGACCTGATCGGTGATTGTGATGACGAATTTTATCATCTTGAGATATAGCTTTTTCACAAATGATACACCTGGTACTCGTATGAAAACATTCTTATTCTTCCTGGGTTCATTCTTGTATTGGTACTGTAGTGCCGTAAATCTCGTCAACTTTTTGCGCCATTTCCTATAATGACTCAATAAACTTTTCCATACAATCATCACCCGTATAAATTAGCGGTTTAAACTCAAAACTTGTTAAGTTTGATTTAATAAGTAGGGATACACATAACGGTTTATGATTTTGCACAATTTTAAACCATGACTGCTGTGAGTCATTGCACCGTCCCTCTAACGGTTCCTGGTAACACTCAAAGTCTGCATACGCTGCAATTTCAATGAGGTGTGTATATTCAAAATTTTTAAAATATATTTCATTTTCTTCGGGGAATACTACTCTAGCAGGTTTTTGTAAGCTGAATAAGAGTAAATGATAGTTCAGTCGGTCTTTTTCCCGCTTTTCGTAGAATAACTAGAACTAAATGTCGAGAGACATCTGTGACAAACTTCTGATGAGAAATTATGTAATGACAGCTGTGGGGATATGAGCCGGCTTAGGTTTGTTATATAACAGTAATGTGTGTTCTCTTCGTCTTTTAGGAACAACAGATCAAATCGTTCTTTGAAATTTAATTTTTTACTAATCTGTAATGGATATATCTCATTTTCATTATTTATTCCAAATAAAGTTATTGAAATGTTATTAGCGTGTTCAAATTTAACTACATCTTTAAACGCTGAGGGCTATGAAATGCAACTAAAGTCATAGTTACTTTGAACATGTTTGTAAGTGCTCGCATTACTGCAACCTATGGTTTTGCGAAGAATAGCCAACTTAAAACATTACAGGTTGTCATTCTTTACATTTATGACCGCACGTTTACTCTTTTTATTTTGGGGTAGTTCAATAAATTTTTTTCCTCCCAAAGGTTTGTATTTGGTCAAATGTAAACAAAGGAAATTACACGAAACAAAAGACCATCATTTTCAGACGTAAAAGAATCCATTTCTATTAGTATCTTTTCATACGATTCGTCGATAATTCTTTGATTACTATCAAGTTTTTATATGCACACTCTAACGCAATCAGGCTTTTATAAGTTTGCCATTTCGTCAAATACAGATTGAGTATTCCAAATATTTCTTCTTTCACAAGTTTTAGATTAATTTCGCGCAGACGAGGGTGATTATTTACATTTATTGTTTTGTTTTCATGTCGCCAATGTAGTAATATTTTAAATCAACCTTAGTCCTCTATTGCTGCCATTGATTGAATGTTCGAGAACGTAAGATGCATTGCAACTGCGGTAGCCCCACTAGTTGTCCGCAAATGGATTCCGACCTTATCGCGCACATACTTAAAATGTTGATATTAATTACGGGCATCAGGCCGTATCTAGTTTTTTTATATGCATTTCAGCCTTTTAACTCATCTTGGTACTCGACAAACATTAGCAGGTTGTCTCATCATTTTCTTTTAAAGAGCAATTAATCTGAACCTTTAAACTCGTCTCGGTGGTCGACAAGCATTAGCAAGTTTCACATCATTTTCTTTTAATGAGCAATAAATCTGAACTTTTAAACCCATTTCTATCATTGGCCGAGGAAATTGACGCAATGAAGGCCAAGCTAGGTAAAAAGCTAACGGATGAGATAAAATTACAAACATGGCAATCCAGACTTATCAAGGGCAATGCACACGGCTTGTAAGGTAGTTTGGTAAATATAAAAACATTAGACAGGAGGTAGCAAAATCATTTTTTTCTTTTAATGACCAATAAATCTAAAATAAAATTAACTGCATCCTTGTCCAAAGACCAATGCACTTTGCGAAGGCCAAGTAAATAAAAGCGAACGACAAAGACAACCATGTCAAGGTCAATGCACGCAGTCGTAAAGCAATTCTAATGTAGGTCAAAAATTCGTATATAAACAAAACAAAGTCACATGATGAATGCGTCATATGAGGTATGACCCATCGCGAAGGCAGGTGTAAGTAAGTGAGGTGTATAAATAAAAAAATAAGCTTGCCAGTAGTAGGACATTAATCCGGGAAAAAAACTTGATGGACCAGCAGACCAGGGTCAATGACCCACATATGAAGTGGCGACTGCGGCCAAGGTCACGGAAGGTGATCAAAGCTGAAAAATATAGGTCAAGGTCACAAATCCACTTTTGCTGCTCAACTCTCGAATATACACTACTTTAGATTTCGCTTTTCCGTTACTGTTGAAGTTTTCTATGATACAGGGATCGTTTATAAGGTTTTGGTTCTAGGATCTAATTCCGTTTTTTGAATTGAATTTTTTATCAATCATGTGCATTTATAATTACTATTACAGTTGACATTTCTTTGGTACTGGTATCGTTTATTAGGTTTTTGAGGATTCTGATTCGATTTTTTTAAATTGGACATGTAATTGCGCCAGTGCTTTTCGATTTGCTGATACTGTTGAAGTTTTCTTTGTTATAAAAATCGTTAATTAGGTTACGATTTCATTTTTCAAATTTTATTTTTTATCGAGCATGCGCATTTCAAATTTCATTTATATTTGACATTTTCTTGAGTAAATCGACCTAATAAATAATAACTTAACCGAAAAAAAGGTCAATTGTAATGGTTATCCGAAATGAGCAGGTTCGATAAAATATCCAATTCGAAAAACTGAATCAGAGCCTTTGAAAATCTAATAAACGGCCCTTATAAACGAAGAAAATTTCAATAAAAACATTAAATCGAAATGTGCATGCGTATAAAAAAAAAATTAATAATAAATAAATAAATAAAATAATAAATAAAATATTCAACAGTAAATTCTAAAATATAGTGTTTGGAAAAATAATAAACGATACCTGTTTCGTCTTCCGAATAATTAAAGATGAACGTGGCACCATCTCATGGTAGTCGAGATAGCTAGGCCATAGCAACGCTGTCTGCAGGAAGTAAAGGGAAATAGAGGGCTTTAAAGTCCAATCAGTTGACATCCGCATGATGTAATATAAATCAGTATTATAAAACATTTATAAATTATGAATTTAATTAAGACAAGAATCAAATACATGTTGGTATTCACCAAGGTTTAACTGGATTATATCAAACAGAAAACTGCTGCTGCTGCTAGCCGACGCCCTTGGCAGTTGAACCATTTGGCGACGCGCTGACCAATAGTGACGTGCTTCTTCAAACTCCGGAATCTTATTCCGTTGGTTGTGGTCCAAAGCTAAGCAGTCAGATGTTCAGCATCCATTATACAGCAACCACATAGTGGACCTTCGGAGGATGTCCGAACTTTGATACGGTGGAGGTGGTTAGGGAGGTAGTCATGCGCTGTTTTCAGACGGAAGGCGGTTACGCTGTTTTCTCGTTTGAGGCTAGTGTTGATGGTACCCTCAGTGACCAATATCTCCCATTTTTTACCAGCAGCTGCTTCGAAGAGGCGCTGTTCGTTCCATCTGCCGATTGCTGCGCTAATTAGTGCCTTGGATGTTTGCAGAGACATGGGTCAACTAGGTTGAGGTCGAGTAGTTCCTTACTTGGCTAGTTTGTCGGCTTCCTCATTTCCATGTATATTGATATGACTGGGTATCCATTGGAGCATTAGTGTCCATCCACGATTTCCCAGATTTTTCAATATTCTTCTACACTCAACCGTCCTCTGGCAGTCTGTTTGGGTGTTGCGCGACAGGTTGAATATAGCGGCTTGCGAGTCGACCAAAAACACTGCTTTTGAAGGAGAAGCAATCCTTTTAAGTTCGGCTGCGGCGGCATGCACTGCTTCAACTTCTCCAGCATAGTTACTAAGGAGAGAGCCTATAGCTGAATGTACTTGAAATAGACTGCAGTAGTACCCAGCTCCAGTTTTTCCGCCATTTGGGATTAAAGATCCGTCGGTGTATACGTGAATCCACTCGTCTTCTGGGTATTCATCATGAATGGTTTGTAGAGCTAGCTGCTTCATTTCATGTTGGATGGAGGCGTGTTTTGGCATCGAGTGGTTCTTCAGGTTGTTGCGAGCTAAAGGTAGGTTGTTAAAGAAGTCCTGGCACGCATACAGTGGTGCAGTATCATCCAAGGGTGCAATATCATATTTTTGAGGTATGATATTAAATAGTGAACAGCTCAAAACGGCTCCTTGGGCTAGTCCCTGCTGTTGAATGCGAAATCTTGATGTGCAGTTAGAGAACCGTACTCCGATATATCATTTGGGCAGGAACGACTTTATCCACCTGAATAGGTTTACAGATATTCCCCCCCAATTGGCAAGTTTATGTATTAGCATGGGGCGCCAAACAGAAAAGTTTGTACTGGTTTCTTCTCGCATTGAACTTACAATGAATGAAATGTAGGTAGGATGTTTGTAGGTAAACTGTTTAACGGTCAGGGTTTTTCCAGTAATACCGGTAATTGGTTTTTCTGTTATAGATGGGAATACATTTAAGATTGGAATGTTGGAGATATTTATTTGGTCATTTAAGCAAAAATCTGGATTGGGTTTGAAGGATTTTATTATTTCAAGTGCTTCATATATATTTAATTAGAGGCTGTTTTCAACGTGATGTATTAATTTAACTCCTGAGTCTTTGATGAATTTATGATTTTTTTCATTTAAATGAATTGCAAAGTTGGAATTCTCTGTTTTCTAATTATATGCACGTATATGTTCCTATGTACATCATCCTTGCACGTATACATCATCCTTAAATGGCCAGTATGGGACAGAATTTTTAATTTCAAAAAAATTTAAAAACAACGTTGTAAAATTTGAAGAGATTAACTTTAGAATTGCCACCTTAATTCTATCTCTAGGAAAAAGTAAAACCATAACTTTAGTTCAGGTTTATGCTCCCACTGTAGACTCCCCAGAACAAGATAATGACAATTTCTATAGACAATTAGAAGAAATTCTTAACAACACCAGCAGGAAAAACAACTATGTAGTGATAATGGGAGATTTCAATGGGCGTGTTGGTGAGAGAATTGTTGGAGAAGAAGCAGTGTTGGGAAATTGTAGTTTTGGACGAAGAAATGAAGGAGGAAATAGAATAGTGAATTTTGCTCTTTCACAGAACCTCAAAATAGGAAACACCTTTTTCGGTAAGAAACAGAAAAATAAATGGACATGGCAGTCACCTAGAGATCAGAAATTTGAAATTTTTTACTCATCAACCATATAAAATATCTTAAAACTGTACATGTTATTCAAAATCTCGATTACCATACTGACCATAGAATGATCAGAGGCGTCATTGAAATAAATAAATTCAAGAAAGATCGACCCTTCAAAGTAATAAAAAACAATTGGAAAATCGTAAGCCAAACAGACACTGATATATTTAAAACCAAACTAAAAGCTAACCTAGCTAGAGAACCAGAAACGCTGGGTAACCAACATCCACGAGTCCAGATGATGTACGGCCATCTTACAAAAGCTTTAGAAGATGCATATGTACCAACACAAGTGGCATCAAGCGGATCCAAGAGTAGCAAATTAACGGAGGAGACAAAGCTACTATTATGCAAAATACGAGAATTAAAAGGAAAGACACCAGCTTCTTCAAAGGATAAAATCGAATTAACAGAGCTGAATAAACTCATTAGGAGGAAGATCAAATCCGACCTGAACCAACAAAGGAAGAACACAATTAAGAGTATACTTGATACAACTAGATCAACCAATAAAATACTATCTGAATTATCTTCAGGCAAACAATGGTCTTATTCTATTCAGGATAATAAAAATCGGCAAGTAATGAACAGAGAAGATATACTAGGTGTGGCAACTGATTACTTTACAGAACTTTATCAGCATAAAAATAAATATCATTCTTTGATCTTTCAGTCCGAAGAAAAAGTCCCTGAAATACTACTATCAGAAGTAGAAAGTGCCATAAATGTTCTCAAGAAAAATAAAGCGGCTGGACCTGACAATATAAGAAATGAGACCCTCCTAGCAGGCGGTTCAGTAGTATGCGAAGAATTACTTAAATTGTTCAATTCCTTCCTGGAGGAAGAAACAGTCCCGAAACAATGGAAAACAGCAAAAATAGTTCTTATGCATAAAAAAGGAAATAAAAACAACATAGAAAATTACAGACCAATCTCGCTCTGTCCAACCAATGCAAAAGTTTTTACTAGCATTATCACCAGACGAATAACCCCTTCTATAACGACTTCAATGTCAAGCGAACAAGCAGGCTTTAGGAGAGGCTTCTCAATTTCTGATAACCTACAGGTGGTGAATCAGCTTGTCGAAAAGGCTAAAGAATATAATTTCCCGGTCTACTTTTGTTTCATTGATTTCCGGAAAGCATTCGACAGCGTCTACCACAGTAGCATTCTGAAGGCGCTGGATGACATGGGAATTGAACACAAGTACATCAGAATTATCAAAGAGCTCTACAAGAATAACACAGCTTTCATTGAAACTGAAATGAAACGCCCGAAGTTTAAAATAGACAAGGGAGTTAGACAAGGAGATCCACTTTCACCCATACTCTGTACATCATTACTGGAAAGAATATTTCAAAAGGCAGACATTGAAAATTTAGGGCTAAGCATAAATGGATCTAAATTAAATAAAATAAAGTATGCTAATGACGTTATTCTGATTTCTGATAAAGCTGATGAAATAATCACGATGCTGAGGAAATTGGAAACATGCTGCATAGAGGTAGGTCTGACCCCTAACTACGAGGAGATAGTTATGATGACGAACAGTGAAAAAACTGAAATCAGTTGGAGCAATACAATATTAAATTATGTAGAAGAGTACATTTATTTAGGTCAACTCATTTCTTTCTCTGAAAGGATGTCAAAAGAGATCCAGAGGAGAACTACTTTAGGATGGAAAAAATATTGGACCCTCAAGCCTATTATGAAAGGGAACTTTGAAATTATAAACAAAAAGATTATTTTTGAAAGTTGCATAATGCCCTGTGTAAGCTATGGTTGTCAAACATGGTCTCTGACAAAGAAATTAGAAAATAAATTAATAGTCTGGCAAAATTCTATTGAAAGGAGTGTGCTAAACATTAAGAAAAAGGACCGCATCAAAATCATGGACATAAAGGGACGAACAGGCTTCAAAAACATAAATCTTCTTGTAAAAGAAATTAAATGGAGATGGGCTGGCCATCAGGCTAGAATTACGGACGGAAGATGGTCCTTAACGACAACAGGATGGACTCCTTATGACTTGAAAAGAAAACGTGGAAGGCAAAGAAGGCGTTGGAGGGACTACATAAGAGCCATTGCAGGTCCAAACTGGATGAGGACAGCCAGAGACAAAGAAGCCTGGAAGGAACTGTGGAGAGAAACTGCGTATCCCACTTCCCAGTAGGAATTGGTCTCCAGGGAAGTTAGACCATCACTCCCTAAGGGGAAGGCCCACATAAATTAACAGGAAAAAATTTCATAATATTGTATAAAATTGTAAGTAGCATCAGAAGTAAAAATAGTAAAGTTCTGTTACTTTTTGTAATAAAAGACATTATTCATTCATTCATTCATTCATTCATATATTCCTCTAACCTCTGATTTAGCGATCTTCCAGTTTTTCCCGTGTATTTGGCTGCACAGTCATTACAATTTGGTCGTATACTCCACTTTTTTGGAAACGGTCTATTTTGTCTTTAGGAGAAGAGAAATATGAGGATAGATTTTTTTCTATTTTAAATGTAGGGTTTAATCCTATTTTTTTTCAATTCATATCCGACTTTGGTGGATATAGGGCCGTAATATGGAATCAAAACCTAATGTTTCGGGAGAGGCCTATCTTCGGGGGCTGTTGAATAGATATCATTAAATGTCTTTTTTTGTATTTGAATTTTTAAAATATGATTGATAATGGTTTTATTGTACCCGTTATTTTTTGCTATGGAATATATTATATCAATTTCTATTATAATTCTTTTTATTTAATGGTACGTTCAAAAGACGGTAAATCATGCTATTAAAGTCTGCGAGTTTATGTGCTAACGGTCTCCTAGCTTCATTGTTTATAACGACATCCGTGTGGATGGGTTTCCAGTAAATTCCAAATTCATGATGTTTGTTTTTTACTGAGATTTCTAAATCTAAAAAGTTTATGGTTCTGATTTTTCCAGTGAATATAATAGTTAGATTCGATCGGAAGATTAACTGTTCTAAAATTTCTATTGTTTCTAGTGGTGGGATATTTGTATGTGTAGGTGGGTGTATTTGTAGGTGGGAAAAGTGAATTTGAATATTTGTGTTTTTTTTTTATTTCAGTTTTTAGTACATTTGCTTGCACGGATTTGGAAATAGAGTCGTTATTATATTTTACTAGACTGGTATCGATATGAACCCCAAGATTTTCAAACATTTTTGAGTTTACAGTTAATATATTATATGGCCTACCAAAAATACACAAACCGGAAATCCCCATAAAACCTGTCGTTACTTACATCAATAGCCCTATCTATAAACTTGCCCATTACTTGAACAATTGATTCGAAACCAGAATTTCATTTTCCTCAAAACACACGGTAAAAAACTCTATAGCGTTAGTCAACAAAATTAAGAAAATAATAATTCCGGATAACGCGAAATTAATATCATTCAACGTCACAAATCTTTACACAAGTATCCCACCACTAGAAACAATAGAAATTTTAGAACAGTTAAACTTCCGATCGCATCTATCACCGCTAGAAAAACTAGATGATTTCTATTTGCATAAAACATAATTAATTTCAATTTGATGGAAAATTCTTCAAACAGGAAGAAGGCTTACCGATGGGCTCCCCTCTCTCACTCTTTCTGGCAAATTTATTAATGGACAAATTAGAACAAAAAATTGTTGACCCAAACAATTCTCAACTAGCTCAACATGTCATATACTGGTATCGGTATGTAGATGACATTATATGCCTATGGTCTGGTACGACAAGACAAATAAATAATTTTTAAAAATAAATAAACGAAATTCACCGTTCGATTAAATTCACGGTAGAACTGGCAAAAAAAACCATAAACTTTTTAGATTTAGAAATCTCAGTAAAAAACAAACAATTTACCGGAAACCCACCCACACGGACGTCGTTATAAATAATGAAGCAAGGATACCGATAGCACATAAACTCGCAGCCTTAAATAGCATGATTTACCGTCTTTTGAAAGTACCATTAAATAAAAAGAACTACAATAAAGAAATTGAAATAATTATTCCATAGCAAAAAATAACGGGTACAATAAAACGACTATCAATCATATTTTAAAAAAACAAATACAAAGAAAGACAATTAATGATATCCATTCAACGACCCCCGAAGATAGATCCCTCCCGAAACATTATTTTTTAATTCCATATTACGGCCCTATATCCACCAAAGTCGGAAATTAATTGAAAAACCTAGGATTAAACACTATATTTAAAATAGAAAAAAATCTATCCTCATATTTCTCTTCTAATAAAGACAAAATAGACCCTTTCCAAAAAAGTGGAGTATACGAACTAAATTATAATGATTGTGCAGCCAAATGCACGGGAAAAATTGGGAGATCGCTTAACCAGAGGTTAAAGGAACATATACGTGCATGTAATAATAAAACAGAGAATTCCAACTTTGCAATTCATTTAAATGAAAAAAAATCATAAATTCATCAAAGACTCAGATGCTATATTAATACATCACGTTGAAAACAGCCTCAAATAAACCTATAAACGTATCAAATTAAATATATATGAAGCATTTGAAATAATAAAATCCTTCAAATCCAATCCAGATTGGTGCTTAAATGACGAAATAGATATCTCCAATAGTCCAATCTTAAATTTATTCGCATCTATAACAGAAAAAACAATTACTCACCGGCATTACTGGAAAACCCCTAACCCTTAAACCGTTTACCAATAACCATCCTACCTATCTTTCGTTCATTGCTAGTTCAATGCGAGAAGAAACCAGTACAAACTTTTCTGTTTGATATAATCCATTTGAACCTTGGTGAGTACCAACATGTATTTGATTTATTGTCTTAATTAAATTCATAATTCATAAATGTTTTATAATACTGATTTATATTACATCTAATTTAATATGTATAATAATATCAAAATATATTTTGAATTGTTTATTTTTGATTTTTTTTGTGTGTTTTTAGAACTTAGGATGAATGTATAACATTCGAAACTATTTTTTAATAAGACAAATTTATAGAAGTGGCAAATAATTTATCAATCCCTAATTTAAAGCCCAAGATTCACGTCTGACAAAGTCCAGACAGCCGGTATTTTTTTTCTTGAGAGTTATTAAAAACTCAACAATGACCGAGTAGTTCAGGAAGATGTTTCCCTGGCATAGGAGAGAAGAGAAATGAGAGAGAAAGGGATGAGGAGAGGCCTGCAAGCAATAATCAGTATAACTTAATTCAAAAAGCGGAGTAAGTCACCTTCCTTTTTTGCATGTTCTGCAACAATTCACCAACCTACCTTCAACATAATCATCCGGCAGTTCAACATCATTATCATTAGATCCATAAATCAAAATTTAACTAATCTTAATAATACGTACATACATACATACATCCGAGCAAGTGAAGGACCGCAGATTTGAGATTGCTCTACAAGGAAGGAGGGAAGGACAAGGAATCGCCTAAGGCGTATAGGCCGATATGCCTCCTCCCTGTCGTCAGTAAAGTCCTGGAGCACCTGATGGTCGCGCGACTTCGCCCGATCCTCAGTGCAGCTAGCTATCCACGGCAGTTCGGCTCGACCCGTGGCAAGGGAACCACAGATGCGCTGTTGACAGTGCGTAGGGACGTGGAGGAGAGGGCGGAGAAGTATGTTATGTTGATTCTCTTTGACATATCCTCCGCCTTCGACAGTGTATGGTGGCCCTATGTGCTCCAGCGGCTGCAGGAATTCGACACCGCCAGCAAGTTGTACTCCCTCGTGAGTGGTTACCTCAGCGACAGGAGTGTGAGGATCAGAGGTAGCTACTACGAGGTAGAGCGAAGGATCGAGAGAGGCTGTTCACAGGGCTCTGTCCTGGGTCCGGCTTCGACCAGCTGCTGGGGGTACTGGAAGAGAGAGGGTTCCTTGCCACGACTTACGTCGACGACCTGTCGGTCATAGCGGCCGAGGATAGCAGAGCCAGGCTGAAAACGCAGGCGGAGAGGTGCGCCAGTCTCATATCGGAATGGTGCGTGAGGAGGAAGCTGAGCATGGCCGCGGCCAAGACCCAGGCCATGCTCGTCAGAGGCTCCACAGATAGAGCACACCCTATAATACTGGACATAGGCGGCCAGAGGGTGAGGATGGGTGAGGAGGTGACATACCTCGGAGTGAGGATGAGGAGAAACTTCGACGTCACCCCTCACCTGGAGTACCTCAAGGATAGGGTGACCCTGTCTGTCAATGGTTTGTGTAGAATTGGGGGTGCGTTTTGGAGCCTAAGATACCCAGCTACAATGACCATCTACAAGGGAGTGGTCATGGGTATCTTGAGGTACGCATGGAGCCAACACCTCAGGCAGCTGCAGAGGAAGAGACTGGCCACGATCCAGAGACTGGCCACGATCCAGAGACTGGCTTCACGAAGACTTATAGAACGGTGTCGCATGAGGCGGTGCAGGTGCTGGTCGGAGCGATGCCCCTGGACCTCGTCCTCAAGGAGGACAGGACGAAGTATGATGTGAAGAGGCAGTGGCTCGACGCGCTTCCGGAGGGACTCCGTAACAGAGTTGGCGAGATCCCCAACCAATGGAAGAAGATTTTAAGGGAGGATACCATCGAGGAATGGAACAGACGGTGGGTAGGTAGGCAGAAGGGAGCTACCTTGAGGAAGTTCTTCCCCACCGTCCAAGCAAGATTGAAGGCGAGATGGGTCCTCCCCGACTACTGGGTTTCGCAGATGCTAACAGGGCATGGAGGTTTACGGGGGAAACTGCACGATCATGGAAAAGACATAGACCCCTGGTGCCCCACCTGTGGAGTCCCTGAAACAGCAGAACACGTCATCGTATCCTGCACCGCAGTAGAAGGACACCGTGCCAGGTTGTCGAGATAGACCGGGATCTTCGCCCTCGCCGAGTCGGACTTCCCCCGTCTGATGGAGGAAGAAGTGTACCCCTTCTTCAAGGAGTTCAAATACGGGTGGAAGGAAGTGGTGGGCCCTGAGCGCTTCACACTGGGAAGGGCCAGACCGCCCGACGTCGGCAAACCTGAGGATGGTTGGTGGGACTCGGACGGAAGCAGTGGACCGGGAAGGCTGGACCGGCTTCCGGACGGATGCAGCCAGTGAGAGGATCCGGACGGATGTGGTGGACCAGGAGGGCTGGACCAGTATCCGGACGGATGGCGTTGAAGAAGGGATCCGGACGGATGCGGCTGACCAGGAGGGCTGGACGGCACCGGACAGATGGAGATGCAAGCGAAGCTTTCGAAAAGCTTGTTTTCGTCACTCTTATAGTCGTGCTAATCGAGGTGTTTTGGACCTTATAAAATTGATTTAGAATTGTCAATTAGTGAAGTATTGTTTAAAAAGTCATTGTGGGACCAAAAGGACCGGCTACATCACAACAGATTTTTTTTGGATAAAATAAGGGATGAGGTGGCCACTGAACTGAAAATAATGAGAAAATTGGCATTTATTGTTTATGTTACATACTACTTATATGATGGTATTACGAGAAATTATCTATCCTAAATAATTTGTAACAGTACATAATTATAAATTATGTATAATTAAATATTTAAGGATAACTATTGTAGATTAATAATTTTGTAATAATCATATCAATTTATGAACCCACAAAGCAAAAATTAAAACTTTCTAAATGTAAATAATATAATAAATTAAAACTGTTTCAATATTTAAAAGAAAATGTCCAGTTTCTTAATTAATCCTAGTTATTATATTAACAAACTGCTAATTATTTTATTGTTTAATTGTGATTCTATCTGTCTATTTTCGACATGTCAGAATAAAACTGGGAAGCACTAACCGCTGTTATTGCTGCTCCACTATGGGGTAGCAACTCTTTGGTTGCTGCTCTCTTTGCTCTGTATTGTAAATCGCTGCTGCGGTGCTTCACTTTGCGGTGGACCTAAGGTATTGTAGTAACTCTCGAAAGGTCGAAGAGTTGGTGGGCCGAAACCTACACTAACTCACAATAAATATTCGAATTTCAAAACTAACAATAAGCCCACACTGGCACTCATGACAACACAGACGGAATCTGGGAAGTGGACAATAATGAGCTCCTAACCAAGCGCAACTCAAGAAAAAAATATAGATCCCGGTCCATTGCTAGGTAACGCCGTTCAGTCATTCTGTTAATAGGCAACGCCGGGCTAATGGGCACTTATTTGCAGCTATTATATATAATCGCGTACAACCAATTTTATAAATTAAACACAACAAATGAATTTATTTTAAGAATAAACAAATTAAACTAAATCTAATAAAATTGCCTACTAAACTATTTCCAACATATAAAAGTACATAATTATGAACTGGCGTTAACAGTAGGTATATTAAATAATATTATATACATATATCTTCAATCAAGTCCATAATCATTAACATAAAATAAAAGGACTTAATGCGACTTAAAACAGTTGTTATGTTCCCAAAGCATTAACTTGAATTAGCATTAGAAATCCCCCCCCCCCAAATTTATTTCATAGAATTTCATATTTTATGGAACACCATTATTTTAATTTTGCAAAAACTAATTTGCTTATGAAAAGTTTAATATAATATGTACTTTCTCAGTGATGAAAGACTTTACATGAAAGAAAATAAAAAACTGGCCTTTAAACATGGTTAAGAAATTTTCAGGAAGGAAGGAAATTCTAAAGAATACTAACATAATGGTATCTCATATACTATTTATATTAGATAAAACATTAACTTTACCTAATAAAGTCAAAATCTATACATGAAAGTTCAGCCTAAATTAAAGCCCAACTTGCCCACATCAAATGAGCGACAAGAGCAAATTTGATGACCTGTATTTATAGTTCTTTAAATTTCTTGTCTGTAACTTTAGTAGTACAATTTCCACTGGAATTAAACTCCTGAAGATAAATTTTAAGCCATGCTTGTTGAAACTCAGATAAAGGAAATTTAAATAATCTACAGATGAGACACCTAAAAAAAAGTTTGATAATCATTAATAGTAAGGTAAATTAAAATGGGTACATATAAATAAATATAAACAACAAACTAATTTTATCAAATGCGACTGATTTATTCAGCACACATCACAATATTAAAACAAATCATTTAATAAATGCCTCAGGAAATATGTCAACCTAACTATGGATCTATAACGCTAATTTTTACCACAATTATAGAATTCTACAGAGATAAGTCATAAAGAAAAAAAATTCTTTTTATTTTCTCCATTTACATAACTACCTAATTTAAAATTATGACCCTGTCCTTCTAAAATCTATCTACTGTCTCGGATTCAGTGATATGAAAATTTGACTTATATCTATGACATACAAGGAGGAGATGTGGTCAATCTATTGACTTTATAGAGGTTAGGTGTACCACAGGAGGGAGGACTCCCCAGAGTCAAGCTAATCTATCAAGCTGATAGAACAGAAAAAATAATATACGGGGTGTCCCACCTCGTGATGTCAATACTTTAGGGGGTTATTCTAGACGTCATTTGTAGTTAAATGGCGCAGAAATGAAATTTCTATCTTAACCCATCGAAGAGATATCCTATTTTTTGTGTATTTTTAAAAATACACGATTTTTTAGTGAAAACCTGTAATTATTTACTTTCTGGTTGATGTATCGTAAAAAACGAGGATATTTTCAAAAACTACATTAAATTTCCTATAAGGAACACCCCCTTTAAAATTTTATTTATTCACACAAGCGGTATACAGTAATTAATAGCAGTTAAAAATTTAAAAATTAGTATTTTCTGATTGTGTTTACACTTTTCTAGCACAGCCAATTTTAGGCGCAGAGGTTTGCCTCTGGGTCAAAAGTTGCATCAATTCATAAGCTATAAAATGATACCCCATTCACCCAGAAAAATAAAGGTTTTGTGTAAAAAAACTTTAATTTCCAATTCCAAAACCATAATTACGCTAAATTTATCGGCGGCGTAGAACAAAGAGTGAACACACTGAGAACATAATACAAAGAAGGAGCAGATTTATTTTTCTTTTCTTTTTTTTCTTTTTCTTTTAATAATAAAATGAGAGGAAACCTTTTTAGTCACCCACATATTGAAATTTCCATACTTACATAGGTAAATTAGAATTATTTTATTTATTTATTTATTTTTTCATTACGATATTAACCTTGAAGAGGCTCACAGCAAGATGAGCAAAATCTAGGTTTACAATAATGTGGCATGGTCCAACCCAAAAGAACTTTTATTGAATAATAATAATGTTTCTAATAGTTTCATGTCTAAAGATAGATCAAAGGTAAGCTCATACCTTTAGTCAACCAATCCTGTCCGTGCTTGTCTAGCTCGAGACTCGCTCCCAGTATCAAATGGCCATTCATTATCACTTTACTAGTGGTGAGGTGCACTTGCTTCCAGCAACATGCCTAATTTTTTCACAACTGAAGAATACGCTGATATTGTGTTTGTATATGGCTTTGCCGATGGAAATGCCTCGGAAGCTGTCCGTGAATACGGTCGTCAATTAAATCATTTGAACTTACTTGAACTTAAAAAAAAAGTTTATTTATAAAAACATGATTACAATGAACATGCACTGTACTACTCTACTGAACTATAACACTAAGAGATTACGTCTAACCGACTATCTAAGACTAACTATCCGCTAGATGGGAAAGGGAGAGGTATTTATACAGAGTCAGGAGAAATATGCTGAGTCTAGTGATTCTCCTGTGGTTGGTTTCCATAAATCCTCCCTTCTGAAGTTCTCGAGCTCCGTGAGAGAAGAAGTGGATGAACAGTCTTTGAAGCTATGGCCTCTAAAACAAGTTATTCTTGGGGTTTTGGTGTATCAGTTACTTGATTTTGCTGGCTAAGAATACTTGAGGACTTGTACAATGAATAAATATTCATACATAAAAGATATAAAACAATAATTCTTAATATTAATGAATCATAATCTAAATTAAAATTTTCTTGATAATCTGTATTAAGACTTTCAAATATATTATCACTTATAGTAGGAATTTTTAATTGGTTAAAAGTGACATTAAAATGTTTATAATCATTAATTACATGGAATGAAGACAATACCTCCGTATATACATAATTATTTTTAGTGTGGTTTATAATTTCTTCATTACCTTTTAACTTAATAATTGCTGTTTCTGGTAATATTACAGGATAGGATGCATTACTCCTAATTGTAACATGTTTAATCTTAAAACTAACAAAAACATCAATTAAATCTACATAAGATATATAAGGTTCTAAATTGCTAATAGTAGTGGATACTCAATTATTCAAATTATTATGAATAGCATTTTCTATACATGTATCATTAAATTTATAAATTTTATTACAATAATAATTAGTTTTTATAAAATTACAATCTCCTTTATACATTTCATCATTATCATCCAATACCATTTGATTATTTACAATAGTTGTTATAATATGGTTATTTTTCTTTATTGGTATAGATAATAAATAAAAGGTACTAAAGGTTTTAGCTTGAACAGGTAATTGTATCATATAATGAACAATTTTATTTTTTATCATACAAGATATTTTACTTGTGAGCCAAAGTGTTTCTAAGCCAGAACTTATGTATTCTGTGTTACTGTTGATATCTATAGTTTTCAGAATGCTAGAATGTGTTATTCTTAATATACACATTTGCAAAGAATTTTCTATGTCCATGATTACGATAGTAATGTAATTTAAGATGTCATATAATTCATTTAAATGATTTGTTAACGTGGTTTTATCTACAACGTTTATTAAGTTGGCTAATTTATTACTATTATTATTAATTAATCTAATATCTACTATACGGTGAGCTAAGCTTTGAGCTAAACGAGAGGCTTTCGAAAATAGAAAGCCATCTCGAGGGCCAATCGAAGCTGATGGAAGATCTGGCCTCCGAAAATAAAGTTCTGAAATCAAGGGTCGGTGAACTGGAAGTCAGACTCAATAAGGCCGAACAGGGCCTACTATCCAGGTCGGTGGAGATACGGGGCATCCCGATCCGCGCGGGGGAGACTCCTGCGGCTCTGGTTGCCAGCGTGGGAGCCGGCCTCGGTGTCAAGATTAATATAGAGGATCTCGACATGGTAGAGCGCCAAAGGCCGAAAAAATATGACCCCCGGCCGCCGCCTGTCATTGCCCGTTTCGTCAGGCAGTCTGCGCGGGACGAGCTGGTGCAGCGGAGAAAAGTAAAGAGAGACTTCTCCACCCGGGATATTGGCTGGCAAGAGAACGATGCCCACCGGAAATATCTCGGGGAAAAAATGACTCCCGCTAATAGACGCCTGTACTGGCTCGCTCGACAGAAGAGAGCGGCGGGAAAATTAAAATATGAGAGTGCGCTGCCGGAAGGATGACGGCCACCCCGTAATTTACATAGACGAAGCCCGATACGTTCGATACGACCTCGATACGTTCTGCTGACGTTTTGGCAGCCGTCCACCCAGCGGTCGGATTTGGAAACTCTCAATGGACCCCAAATTCTATGTTTCGAGGCGAATTTATTTTTTCTATATTTTTTATTTTTTTTTTACTTCAATAGAAGCACGTTTTTTATCTTCTCATGTATTTCTTTATTATATATCTCTTTGTTTAATTGTTACGTTCATTATTCACTTTTTTTTTCAGATTTTATTCTACAGCTCGTAGTTGTTATTCGCATCTTTCCGCTAAATACTGTATACAGTCTAATTTCCCATACTATCTAGTGTCCTAACCTCCTGTCACGTTAACTCCCAATCCTTACCAGCTCATTATGATGAATTTCTGCAGTATTTTACCCATAACTTTTACCATACCATTGCAGTCTCCGAAACATGGCTAAAGCCCTACATTTCTTCCTCTTCTGTTTCCCTACCTAATTATTCCTTTATCCGCCATGACCGGATGGGCCGGACTGGTTGAGGTGTCGGTCTTTATGTTCATAACAGCCTGAAATTCCGAATCCTAGATACGTCATCCCCACCCGATCATCCTCATATTGAATTCCTTGTCGTTGAAATTTCCTCCAATGCACATCCTCTCCTACACACTGTGGTGTATCGCCCTCCTCTGATTCCTTTCGACTCATCCTTTGAATCAACTCTCTACAATTATGTTCCTCTCTACAACAATATAATAATTTCCGGTGATTTTAATACCAATCTCCTATCTGATTCCAACGACAGACTCTACCTTGAAAATCTCTTTTTCTCCCTCCATCTCTTCATCGTCCCATTTTCTCCCACCCATCACACTTGCCGGTCCGACACCTGGTTGGATCTGCATGTCATCGATTCAGAACGTAATCTCCTTTCCTTTTCTCAACTACCTGTCCCGTTTCTGTCCTCTCACGACTTAATCCAAATATTCTACAATATCGAAACTCCTACGATCCTCCCTAAAACCATAACTTTCCGTAACCTAGACGCCCTCACACATGAAAATATTTTACCTGACCTTGAAACGCGGCAGTGGAATGAAATATATTCCTGTTCTTCCATTGATTCCATGGTCGATACCCTCACCTCTAATCTCATCCACATCCTTGATACCCATGCCCCACTCAAAACCTCTACTTTCCGTCGGCCGCCTGCTCCTTGGATGTGTCAACAAATTAAAGATATGCAAACAAGGCGTGAGGCAGCCCGTAGACGCTTTAGACGCACTAGGCTATCAGACGACTACCAAGCATTTAGGGTACTCCGCAATTTGACACAGGCAACTGTTAGGAGAGCGAAATCCAACCACTATCATGAAGCCCTCTCCTCTGCTCCCAATGCTAAATTTTGATGGCAACTCCTTCGCAAACTCTCCCTTTGTAATTCCTCTCCCTCATCAGTCTTCCCAGTTTCACCCGATGAATTAAATTCATACTTTTTATCAGCCTCCTCTAACACTTCTCCAACTCCTCCTTCCTGCTTTTCCTTAGTTCCATCATTCAACTCTGATAATTTTTATTTTTCCTACATCTCCCCTACCGACCTTATTTCCTCCATAATGAAATCTCACACTAACTCCACTGGGCCTGATGGAATACCTGTTAAATTGTTAAAATTATGTCTCCCCGAAATCCTTCCAGTTCTTCTCTTCATTTATAATTTCTCCCTCCAAAACTCAGCATTTCCTACCTCGTGGAAAAAAGCCTTAGTCCATCCTATTAACAAAATCTTCAATCCTATATCTCCTAAAGACTATCGCCCAATTTCCATCCTCTCTAACCTTTCCAAACCTCTAGAAAGAATAGTCCAATCACAAATATCAAACTTCCTTGAAAAGTCCAAACTACTTGATCCTCTCCAATCCGGCTTCCGTCCCAGTTTCTCCACACAATCCGCGCTAGTCAAAATCACAACTGACATACATACTGCTATGGACCGAAAAAAATTAACTGTATTAATACTCCTTGACTTTTCTAAAGCTTTTGATTCCCTGGACCATTCTATCCTTTTTACCAAATTAAAATCACTATCCTTTTCCAACAGCTCTATCCAATGGTTCAAATCTTTCCTTTCCGATCGGACTCAAGCAGTTACCATTCCTAATCAACCCCTCTCTTCCTTTCTTACCTTGTCCTCAGGAGTAGCCCAAGGTTCGAGTATTTCCCCACTGCTTTTCAATACCTATATAAATGATCTTCCTAATTCAATCCACCACTGTTCCCACCACTTATACGCCGACGACTTCCAAATCTATTTATGCTTTCCTCCTTCTGAGCTATTAGTAGCGTTTGCCAGTATCCAGGAAGACCTAGATAGAATCAGTGCCTGGGCAAACCTGAACAGATTAAGTTTAAACGCTATGAAAACTCAGGCCATTGTCATAGGTTCCAATTCCCTCCTCAGATCCAATGACACCTTTCCTACTTTAATCCTAAATGATCACCCCGTCACGTTCAGCTCCTCAATCAAAAACTTGGGTATTACTATCGACCAAACCCTTTCCTGGAAACCCCACATTGCCCAAATTTCCCGACGGTCAATAAGTACCCTTAAATTATTCCATCATTCTCGACATCTTCTCCCACAACCTACCCGCAAACTCCTTGTGTCCTCTATTATCTTTCCCCACTTTGACTACGGATGTGTGGTATACGGGGGCCTCTCGAATGTGCTCGAGGACAGATTGAAGCGGATCATGAACTGCTTTTTAAGATTTGTCTTCGGCACCTCGAGACGGGCCCATGTGTCCCACCTATACGCCGAGTTGGAGTGGCTCTTCCCCTGCAACCGTAGACAATATTTCCTCGGATCTTTTCTATACCAAACCATCACCACCCACCATCCTTCCTACATCTACAGCCTCCTACAATTCAAATCAAACGCACTGGAAACAAGATCTCGCCTTTCTGACCTCCATACTCCCTCCCACAGAACCAAAACATTCGAACGCTCCTTCCTCGCCCGCTCCTCTACCCTTTGGAATTCCTTTCCTTCTAATATCCGACATGCTTCTTCTCTATCCTCATTCAAATCCCTCCTTTTCCAACACCTTCTTTCTCTCCAAAATGATGCTCTCTAATTGCGAAATTTCAGTTTAGGATTAACATCTGGATCAGAAGTGGATAATAAATTTTAATGTACAAACTTTGCTAATCAATTCATTATTTTTGTATTTTCCATTTTCTGTGTTTTTTTTTTACTTTTTTCTTGTTTTTTCTCTTTTTTTTTGTTTTGCTCAAATCAATTATATTTTTTCGATAAAAAAACCTATTTATTAGCTTATTTATTTTACAGAAGATATTGTAAAAATTAATTGTTCTGTATTCTATAGTCTTATGGCCAGATAATGTTACTGTTTTATTGGTTCCTTCATGTTATTCTTAAGGGACCTAGTCCCAGAATAAAGTTCTTTTATCTATTTATCTATCTCTCTATCTTTTTGAAATGATTTTACCAGTTCTTTATTGATGTTAATCTCGCGCGCGATATTATGCTCCATGCGGTAGTTGTTCTCTTCTAGAGTAGTAATGACATTATCGTAATGTGCCTTGTCATCAGAATCTAGGTTTCCTGTAATGAATTTGATACCTTAGCCGAGGGCATTTATCAAGCCTCGTTTTCTTCTACTGTGTGGAACATCAATAATATTATTAATTTTGTCTTGCAGAAATTTCAATTGTTTCGAAATTACATCATATTGGCTGTGCTGTTTAAAATTGCTCTATTCCCTTTCTAATATATCTATTTCATTTATAAAGTTCGAGAAATTTAAATAATGTATTATATTGTTATATTTCTGTATTACCTTAGTGTCTGATGATTTGAACGTTATATTGAACGTTGAACGTGATAATTTCTTTTCGGGATCTTTTATACAACCAAAGGTAATTTCATTTGGTGATAATTTTAAATTTTGGTTTAGTGAATTATTGTAGGTAATAAGAGCTAAATTTAAATTTGTATTTAAATCTCGTTCTTCACCGCTGTTTTTGTAGGTTCTAATAATTTCAATTAATGTCGAGTGAGCTCTATTCATCAGGCCTAAAGAATTAGGATGATTTGGAGTAGTGTAATACGCCTCAATTCCCAAACTTTCTAATAAATTTTGTATTAAATTATTTTTATACTCCTTTCCGTTATCCATTTTAAATCTTATTGGATTTGGATATAAACTTAAATATTTTGTTATTATTTTAAATACGTTAGTTGCATTGCGGGCAGTTGTCAATTCTGCAAACATTTTCTTTGAAAAGGTATCAATGATAGTTACAATATACTTTCTTTCAAAGTGTAATGTATCAATTCCTCAAATGGTCTCATTGGTGTTGGTGTGACTTGAAACTGTGACTTTATTGGTTTTCTGTCATATTTAGTCACTCTGCAGACTTTGCATTGATTGATAAACTGATTAATTTCTTCTTTCATCCGTGGAAAATAATAGGTTCTTTTCATTTTTCGTAAGTCTCTAATACTCCTCTGTGAAAAGATTTGCCTATGTGATAATTATTGATTATTTCTAATTGCTCTTCTTTACTTTCAATATTCAATACTTTATTTTTATACCTCTTAAATTTAACATTAGGGAATTTTTCCATAATCAATGAAGACATCTTTTTAAATATTCCCTCATAATCATCTCTAACTGTTTCCACATTCGGTTCACAATATATTTCATAAACTTTATTAGGTTTTAATATTTTTATTAAAGTTTCCTCTAAATCATCACTCCAGGGATACGCTGTTTGAATAAAATATATATATTTGCCAAATTTTTTCTCAAATCTAATTTGCATTCCACCTCTCTGGACGAATATTTGATTTTTCTCTATATTTACTGGTTTCGGGTCTTCTACAATAAATATTTGTTCATTACTACTTTCCTGTGAATGCTGAGTATTTAAACTTTCGTTATCAAAATTTGGATTATTTATTTCATTATTATTATCTATTTCGGGATTATCATCTTCTACTTCAATATTATTTTCCATTGATATACTATTGTTTTCTAAAAGTGTTTCATCGAAATCAAAACCTTCTGGAGATGTTAACGGCATCTGAGATATTTCACCAAGTATTCTATCTAATTCCATGGCTGAATCTTCATTCAAATTATGGTTTATCATTGCATTTACTGTATCTATTTGCACTCTGCTTAAGGCATCTGCTACATTGTTGGTTTTACCTTCGATATATTTTATTTCGAAATCATATTCATGCAGACAGAAAATCCACCTTATAATCCGTTATTTTTCATAGTGAATAACCATTGCAAAGGTTTATGATCAGTTTGAATTGTGAATTTCGCTCCGTATAAATAAGGCCTGAAATGTTTGGTAGCATAAACTATAGCTAAAAGCTCTTTTTCAATAGTTGAGTAATTTTGCTCAGTATTATTTAATGTTCTTGAGGCAAATGCAATGGGATGTTCTGTTACTTCTATAACTTGTGATAAGACTGCCCCAATCGCGACATTACTTGCATCTGTTATTACTATCATCGGCAAGTCAAAATTTGGGTATGCCAATATAGGAGCATTCATTAAATGAATCATTAATTTTTCAAATGATTTTTTGTAATTTCCTGGTGTAATATTATCTTTATCTTTAATTGCTGAGTTAAAGGTTTTGCTATATTTGCATAATTATGGATAAACTTTCTATAGTAACCCGTAAGTCCTAAGAATTGTCTGATTTCTTTTTCTGATTTTGGTAATGGAAATTTCGAAATAGCTTCTAATTTAGACGGGTTTGTTTTTATACCTTCTGGAGTTAAAATATATCCTAGGAATGGAAGTTCCTGCTTAAAGAATTCAGTTTTGTCCATTTGAACTACAAGATTATTTTTAGCTAATGTTTTGAATATATTTTCAAGATGTTCTAAATGCTCGTCTATTGTTTTAGAATAAATTATAATGTCATCAACATAAACTAAAGCATTTGGTACGTTAACTATCATTGCATTCATAGCTTTCTGGAAGGTGGGGGGAGAGTTTGAAAGGCCCATCGGCATTCTAATATATTCATAATGCCCATCTTCTGTTGAAAATGCAGTCTTCTCGATTGAATCTTTCGACATCTCAATTTTATGAAACCCTGAGTCCAAATCGATGGTAGAAAATATTTTTGAACCTTGTAATTTATTAAGTAGATCCTCAATATTAGGCAGTGGAAATTTATCTTTAACTATTTGTTCATTCAATTTTCTGTAATCAATGACAAGTCTGTATTTCTTTTTGCCGCTGGCATCTAACTTTTTTAGAACAAGCATTGACGATGAATTACTTTCCCTAATAATATTCTGATCTAATACTTTTTTTATTTGATTATTCATTTCTTCTCTGAGTTGAGGTGCTACTCTATAACTTCTGGAATATACGGGTTTTTCCGTTTTTAATTTAATGTGACATTTTAATAAGTTTGTACATGGTAAGCTTTGGTCACTAGTTTTAATTATTGAAGGATATTTTCCGATTAAATTTATTAAACTTTCTTTAGTTTCTTTTTCCATATGATCCGTTCACACAATATTATCAATCATACTTATATCTTTTATCAAATTCACGTAATTATTTTCTTCAATTATTTTTCCATTTTTAATTAATTTTCCTTTTATTTCAAATTCATTTTCACTCCCAATTTTCATTTCAACGTCTATATCTCTCATTGATTTCATTCCTAACAAAAAATCAAAACCTTCACAGAAATTATAAATTTTAAATGTTAATAATTCATCTTTCAAACCAAGCCTCGGTCCTATATCTAAGGTTACATTCCCATGTCCTCTCTTATTACCTACCGGCTGGTGTTGATATAACAAATTCTTCCGATTGTATTTTTATTCCCTCGGGTAAGGAATTTGGATTAATACAATTAATTTCTGCTCCAGTATCTATTAACCATTCCTTGCCAAATTTGTCCGTGAAATAAGCATCTTTTGTATTATTAACTAAATTTAACTTTTATTTTGGGAAGGCCCTCCAAGTCCTAAAAAATGGTCTAATTTAAGTTTTAATTCCTGAACTTCCCTTTCTAGTCTTTCATTTTTTTCTAATAATTCTTGATTATTAGATTCTTCAAAACATCTTACTTTGTCAACCGATTTCATAGACACAGTGTTTTGAGAATCGGGTTTAAAAGGTTTTGAAGGAAACGGCTCATTTGTTTTATCATTATTTCTCCTATTATCCCTTTCATGCCAAGCCTGTGGCCTATGCTGTCTCGGTACCTATTTTGATGGAAATTCCTCTCTTCATTTTGATATGATCGTTTCTGAATTTCATATCTTTGCCTATCATCATGGTGATATTTATTATATCCCCTATCTTCGTTTTTGTTATATTCCGTTTTATGATGATGGGGTGGTTTACGAGTATCGTATCTATTATATTCATGTTTTTGATAAGATGTATTTTCATGTTTATTAAATTGTTTTTTCGGAAAAAGCTGTTGTAATAAGGGTAAACCCTCATTTTGTAATTTAATTCTTAATTTTATTAAATCTTTTGGATCAAAAATCCTCATATATTTCCCTAATTCAATGGGTAAACATGAAATCACATGGTGAGTGGTTCTTTCTTTAATATAATTTATTTGACTACCCGGATAGGATATATCATGATCTATTCTAATTCTGGCAATCAGAACAGATAAAGCCGATTCTACTCTATTTATAAATTCAATTGGATTTTCATATTTATATGGACGCATATTATATGAGCTCGTGGTCTAATTGGCAAATTGTTTTTTGGTCCCTATAATTATTTTCTATAAAATTTAACAATTCATCTAAATTTACAAAATGTTGAGATCTAATGTGATTTTTAGCTTCCCCCTTTATTTTTGATCTAATTTTAAGTAGAGGAGAAACAGGCGAGCTGGCGCACGATTCCTCCATCCCCTCCACCGCTAGCCTTAAGTGTCACGTGGTCTTGCCTCGACCCTACCTTAACCACCACGTGGTCTCACCTCGACCTAACCTTAACTATTAGGCCACGCCCCTTTTTAGTCACGTGACCCTTATGCTCCGCCCCTTTTTAGTCACGTGACCCTTATGCCCCGCCCCTTTTTAGTCACGTGATCCAGTCACGTGACCCGCAGCGCATCCTGGTCTACGCTCCGCCCGCATATTTTAGTCACGTGATCCGGTCACGTGACCCTTTGAACCCTCCGGTATATGCTCCGCCCCCATATTTTAGTCACGTGATCCAGTCACGTGACCCTTTGAACCCTCCGGTATATGCTCCGCCCACATGTTTTAGTCACGTGATCCAGTCACTTACGCCGCCATTTTGTTTTTCGACTGTTTGAAATACTTGAGGTTTTGTTGAAGGGTTAGGTACCCATCTTATAGAGCATGAGTGTGCCCGACCTCCATTTTGTTTTTCTTACACCGCCATTTTGTTTTTTCTACTTTTTGAGAGACTTGAGGTTTAGTTGAAGGGTTAGGTACCCACGTTATAGAGCATGAGTGTGCCCGACCTCCATTTTGTTTTTTTACACCGCTATTTTGTTTTTCTACTTTTTGAGAGACTTGAGGTTTTATTGAAGGGTTAGGTACCCACCTTTTTGAGCATGAGTGTACCCGGCCGCCATTTGGTTTTTCTTACACCGCCATTTTGTTTTTCTACTTTTTGAGAGACTTGAGGTTTTGTTGAAGGGTTAGGTACCCACGTTATAGAGCATGAGTGTGCCCGACCTCCATTTTGTTTTTTTACACCGCTATTTTGTTTTTCTACTTTTTGAGAGACTTGAGGTTTTATTGAAGGGTTAGGTACCCACCTTTTTGAGCATGAGTGTACCCGGCCGCCATTTGGTTTTTCTTACACCGCCATTTTGTTTTTCTACTTTTTGAGAGACTTGAGGTTTTGTTGAAGGGTTAGGTACCCACCTCATAGAGCATGAGTGTGCCCGACCTCCATTTTGTTTTTCCTTACACCGCCATTTTGTTTTTCTACAGTTTGAGAGGCTTGAGGTTTTGTTGAAGGGTCAGGTATCCACTTTATTGTCTGTAACCTCCCCTACGGTTATATAATCATAACCTATACGGCGAAGGGTCATGTATCCACTTTATAGTCTGTAACCTTCCCTACGGTTATATAATCATAACCTATACGATGAAGGGTCAGGTATCCGCTTTATTGTCTGTAACCTCCCCTACGGTTATATAATCATAAACTATACGATGAAGGGTCAGGTACCCACTTTATAGTCTGTAACCTCCCCTACGGTTATATAATCATAACCTATACGATGAAGGGTTAGGCACCCTCTTTATACTCTGTAACCTTCTCAAAGATTACATAACCTTTATCTTGTTTTCGTTTTTGTGCAACCTTCTCAATGTTTACGTAATCTTTACAATATTTAACTTTACCAACATTTAAACAGGTTGGATCATGTATAGACAAGTTGGATGATGTATAGGTGAAATACAAATATGGACTTTGAACTGTTTATCTCTAGCATATAAATAAATAGTAGATTTCCTTAATCCTATAACAACTGCTGGACCTTGAGCTGTTTATCTCTAACATATAAATAAATAGCATAGTCCCTTAATCCTATAACAGCTTTTGGACTTTGAACTCTTAATCCCAAACTTTTCTTATCTCGCTGAAACATAAACAAAACAACTTTTCAATGTACTATGTATTTTTAATACCTGTAACCTCCCCTACGGTTATATAATCATAACCTATACGATGAAGGGTTAGGTACCCTCTTCATACTCTGTAACCTTCCCAAAGGTTACATAATCATAACCTATACGACGAAGGGTCAGGTATCCACTTTATAGTATGTAACCTCCCCTACGGTTATTTAATCATAACCTATATGATGAAGGGTTAGGTACCCTCTTCATACTCTGTAACCTTCCCAAAGGTTACATAACCTTTATCTTGTTTTCGTTTTTGTGCAACCTTCTGAATGTTTACGTAATCTTTACAATATTTAACTTTACCAACATTTAAACAGGTTGGATCATGTATAGACAAGTTGGATGATGTCTAGGTGAAATACAAATATGGACTTTGAACTGTTTATCTCTAGCATATAAATAAATAGTAGATTTCCTTAATCCTATAACAGCTTTTGGACTTTGAGCTCTTAATCCCAATTTTCTTATCTCGCTGAAACATAAACAAAACAACTTTTCAATGTACTACGTATTTTTAATGGCTGATAGTATAAGTAATGGTCTTAAAAGGATTAACTCGTCAATGTTCTACGTATTTTTATTCTCCGATAGTTAAATAATTGTCTTAAAAGGATTAACTTTTAATCCATTAAGTTCCTATCGAACTTTTAATCTCTAAAATATATTAACAAATCGAAACGATGGTATCACGCTGGCCAAAGAGGTTGCACCTTTTCATAACTTTAAATATTTTCAAAGTACACGAGTCGGTATTGATAACTTCGAACACGATGTAGTAAATTTTTATTAATAAATAAATTTTTAACATAGCTTTATATTTTTAGTATATTTTAACCAATTTTAGATAATATTTTTTTGTTTTTATAATTGATTTTGCCTGTTACTTTATTGATTTTTGTCAATTTTTAATGATTTTAGAAATAAAAAAAAATATTTTATTAGCAAATATTTGTATATAATACTGTTTTGAGATGATGTATTATCTGTAGTTGATATTATTTGAGAATGCTGATGTAAGATGTGCTATATTTGGTCCCCATTGTAACCTTCCCAACGGTTATATAATCATAACCTATACGATGAAGGGTCAGGTACCCACTCTATAGTCTGTTTATCTCTAACATATAAATAAATAGCATAGTTCCTTAATCCTATAACTGCTTTTGGACTTTGAGCTCATAATACCAAGATTTAAAGAATGATACATGACTTGTTGATCCTTCCGCTAAAAAGTAAACAAATATAGATTTCACAATAATGCTGTATCCCTTTATCCTTCCTTTGAAAGTAAACAATAAACTTTGAACTGTTAATCTCTAGAACATAAATATACAGTGCTTCTAAAACATAAGCAAATATGTAGGGCTTCTTACTATTAATCTTCTATCTTTACTCATCTCGCTGAAACATAAACAAAACAGCTTTTTAATCTTTATATGTATGTTTAATCTTTATATGTATTTTTAATCTTTATATATATTTTTAATCTCTCATAGTATAAACTATTAAAACCACGTAAAACATTAACGAATAACGATATACAGTCTTTTAATCATTTCATAATAACTGGATAGGTGACGTATTTATTATTAGCCAAAGGTTTTTTTATCTTTTTTCAGTTCTTAATTTTTACATTTAATGCAATCTTCCCAATTTTTACATATACCTACCTACCTATATAACTTTTTTTTTTTTAAATTTTCTATAATCTTCTCAATGTTTATATACATTTTCTGTCCGTTAGGGCGTAGCACCTACTCCACTTAGAGATTCATCTAGCTTGTTTAAATAATCTTCTCAATGCCTACGATTTATGCAACCTTCTCAATATTTAAATTTTATGTAATTACTGTCTTCTCAACTGATTTTTAACCATTCCTAGATTATTTCTCCCTTTTCTGAGCTTGATTTAATTATAATCAACAAATCTGGCTCATAATTGCACTCGTATCAGTCTTCGCGATGTCTTCGAGTCCTTTCGGCTACTCTCGGATGTCCTTGGAGCATGTTTTTAATATGATTTTTAGCATTTTGTAACCTATTAAATATGTTTAAGTATAGAGCATCGAGTACACAACTCTTCACTGTCACCGTTTTTAAACAATTTTTTATTGATTTTAGCGCGTATTTATCAATATACTTACCGTGATGGTTGAGACCTACTATAAACTAATTTTGTAACTAATATCTTAAAAAATATAAAGGATTAAATGTTTCATAAAATTCATATTTTCGTTTGCACTCATCTTAGTTTTCTAAATATCATTTAGAAGTAAGCCTCTCCACCTCGCCAAGGTGTGAGTGCATCGGAGAGGTTTGTTGATATAATATTGCTGTAAATATTTTGTAACATACATTCTTTATTGGTCTTTAGTGGTCCTGTCCTGGGTTCCGAACCGGGCACCCTGGAATCTTCGTTCCAACTTGCCCGGCCATCACGGCCTCGCCATCAAGCTCACACCGTTCCGAACCGGGCACCCTGGAATCTTCGTTCCAACTTGCCCGGCCATCACGGCCTCGCCATCAAGCTCACACCGTTCCGAACCGGGCACCCTGGAATCTTCGTTCCAACTTGCCCGGCCATCACGGCCTCGCCATCAAGCTCACACCGTTCCGAACCGGGCACCCTGGAATCTTCGTTCCAACTTGCCCGGCCATCACGGCCTCGCCATCAAGCTCACACCGTTCCGAACCGGGCACCCTGGAATCTTCGTTCCAACTTGCCCGGCCATCACGGCCACGCCAGAGACAATAACACACATTCCATAGCTTTGGTTTACAAATAAAAACACCAATATTATATCAACTAGTAAAAAAAAAAAATTATCTTTACAAAATTAAATCTTCAATAGCATCTAGAAACGATAAATAATTGAAAATTTCTTTTAAACCATTCTTCCATTTGGTCATTTTTTCATGGTGTAGATTTAAAAAAATAAATAAAAAGTACAAAAATCTTTAAAATAAATTAAACCTCAAAATATATTAAACAATAAATAGATTAAACCTCATCTTTCAATACTTTTCTACTAATACCTATTAAGGTAAATCAAACTACTTACTTTTAATATATATTTAAAAAAAAAAATTTTTTGTTTTTCTTATTTTAATTTTTTTCCTTTTTTAATCAAAATTATTGACTACTATTTACAATTTATACTATTTACATTGCATTGGTCAATATTGTGAGAGAGATTGTTAGAGGAAGAAATTCGGCCATGTCCCCACACTTCATCTACACATCCGGTATGGAATAATGACCATGGGCCAAGGTACGAATCCCGTCGATATGATGACGTTTATCGTCGTGTGGCGAAAGGGACGTTTTAGTCTGCTCGACGGAAAAGAGCTTATGTTGCTTCGATATTATCGAACGAAAAGTTGTCTTAAACTCTTTTCCGTCACGCAATGAGGTGAGGTAATCTGAAAATGATAACCTGTTATTAACAGCTATCTTTTTGATCCCTTTCGCCTTTTTCTTTTCCTTAGCGTTGTGGATTCGTAGCGAGTACATTTTCGCTCGCAGTCCGACAAACTCGGAGACGGGCACTCCGTTGGCTTCATCTTTAAATTTCCCCAACACCTTTTTATTGTAAGTCCTATGTGCGGGATGGTCGTGGGAGTAGTCAGACGTATCGAGTTCGTCCATGTAGTTGTCCATGTCATTATAAAAATCGTCCGTTTGTATAAGATATAATAAACTGTCTGTGTCAGTGTACATAAGTTTTAGTCTCTCTGGTCCGTAGTACGCTAGCATGGAATTGTAATGAAAATCGTACATCCGGACTTTGGAAAGATCCAGAATGGTCATCCCTACATAAATAGGTTTGTTCATCTTGATCTGTTCAAAGTCCAGATGTACTGCCACTAATGATTCGATATATATCGTCCTGTCCTTATAAGTAGGTTTCGCAATTAGTCTGTTTAGTCGTCGTTGACTAACTACAAGCTCAATTTTATGTCGTTTTCGCACATCCTCCATAAACTTCCCGAAAACGGCATTGTTCATGAGCTTGTAGAAGTCTTTGTCAAAATCATTAGTGGCCTGTTGTCGATGTCTTGTGTTGAGGTCAATGTAACTATGAAGCCATTGAGATTGCCGGAATCTGAGAGCTCGATGTACTCGAACTAACTTTAATCCTAAGCCCATGGCCTGCTGTAAATTCACAAAATGTACAACATATTTCTCCCTGTTGCTCAGAGAGGCTAAAAGTTTTCTAAATTTCCCACCAGGTGGAACTTTATTCTCTGGCAACAGGGGGAAATCATTGTGCAAATTGTGTAACCTTTCCGGATACTCTATATCAGCTTCAACTATGTAGCCGAAAGGCCCGTCTTCCGGTAAGTTGAGCCAATCTATAGATTCCGGATTCTGAACCCATTCGAAACCGCCAGACGGCAGCGCTTTCGACATCGCCCATCCGTACAAGTTGTTGGCGTCCAGATAAGCGATGTATGTCGATTCCTCCTGGGGATCTCGACTTGGGTCCAGATATTTATTACTCGCTTTTCCATACCGGTGACTGCATTGCCACAAGCCACCCCTTATCCCCCGCTCGATCATTAAGACCATATCATAGTCAGACAATAGATCTAATTGTACTCCCGTATACTTCAGCATGGCATCCCAAGCGAGTCCGGGTGCCGTATAATACCAGGCCGGATCCAGCGAATATGCTCCCAAGCAGACATCTCTGAAATTTTCAAATATGTCGCAAAGGAGCATGACGTCTACCTTGAGGTAGAGTTCGCTGTACTCGGCCAGGGTTCTGATACTATATGTATCCCATACCGCTTGAGCATGCTGATAGTCATCGTCCGAGATGGGCATTTCATTTAATTGACTATAAAATGCCTCCTTCGGGGGCAGAACCGTCTCCCGAAGTTTCTCGAACGAATCCATGTAATCATAGGGGTACACTCCTTTTCTGATCACGAGGTATAAATGATCGGCGGGGAAGAATTTAGCCGTCTCCTTAAAGTTAGGTTTGGGTAAATTCTTGGACAATCTATCGAGACTGGAGGCTAGGAAACGGAAGGAGTCCACAAACCTAACGGTTAAGGCGCCCACTGTCATTCCGAAGGAGATATATTTCTCCTCAGAGTTGGGGATGACGTCAATACGTACTTTTTTCTTTTCTTCTTCATTTAAGTCACGCCCCAACTCTCGGACGATAAAGTGAGCATCGTAACCGCTGAGATTGTGGAAGGAAGACGGGAAGGAAACGTGGGGTACGGTAGAGGATATTGCATTTGAAATGTGCTGGACCACGATACATCCCAGTGATGTGATCGTGATCCATCACTTTCTCATTCTCAGGAGTGTATGGACGGGAACAAAGGTAGCAGGATTGGGATCGGAGATGGGCTTCCTTCTGCGATGGTGTCAGGGGTAGCATGAGCCGCTTCATGGAGTATACCTGAGACACCTTCCCCGCCACTTCCTTGATATATGTCATAAATTTCGCCGCTGAATCCTCACCCGTGTAGATGTAGGGTTCAGTGGGAAAATCTAGGGGCAGCGAGTGGCGTGGGATGTTTTCTGCAATTTTTACATGTACGCAGAAACTCATCGGAAGGTGTCTCTGGTAGGGAGTCGTCTGTGAGGATCTCGACTCTCTCGGCTGAATCTTTTCTAAAATTGATTCAAAATCTGCATACACGACAAAGGGAATCCTCACTTGTCGTTGGATGTTAATTTAACGATATACTCTGAGGATTCCCCTCATCGTCGCAGGCCGGGAGTACGATTCGAGTTGGTTTATTTTTCCCACAGTACTCCATGTGCTCCCTCACCCGCTCAGCAAAATTACTCCCACCTACATTGAAGTGGGTAAAACATCGCTTGCAGACATGTCTTCCGCTATGATATCTGGAGATCTGTGAAGCCACTAATTTGTTGAAATCTTTTATATAAGCGTAGTGGCTTCGTCCATCATCCGTTGTCAGGAGAAGGAGATCACGATGATCAGCCTTCTCCTCTTTAACCACTTTCAGCGGATACACGTCTCCGGTCTCTCCAATGGCGAAAACGTTGACACTGATGTTATTGTGTCGCTCAAAAGTTTTCACCTCATGGAGAGGAGTGGGGAAGGAAATGCAGTCAAAGTTATACCTGTGTTGCAAATTTTCATATTTCCTCACTCGTTGTGGATCATGACCATCGACGAGGTGTGACAATATGGCATACTTGAAACACTGCTCGTCATTATTTTGGACATTTATAATAGCTTTTCTAGCTGCTATTTTAGGCGGAAGTGCTATATAGCTGGAGGCGCTTAAAGGTCTAAATCGATTTACTTTCAAGAGAAGACCGTCAAGACCTTTAAGGAACCAACCGCTCCCCTTCATCGCCATCTCTTCCATCTCAGTAGCCATCTTCGCATACATTCCGCTTAGGCAATCCAAGATGGAAGAGATGTCGTAGATAGCTTTATTTTTGGTTTTGAAGGCACGATCGCACGTCTCTCCTTTGACGTTTTCATACGTAGCCTCCAATATCAAATTAAACTTTAGGGGAGCGTCTGATTCCGACCAAAATTCTGAAATCAATCGATATAGAGTATCGGTCTGATTGCAGAGAAATTCCACTGCATCGATTGGTTCAGAACATGGAAGGAAAAAAGTTTTGAGGTCTCCTCCAAATGATGTTTCTATCTGAAATAGAGACCCCATAGCCGCCTCCAACCGCCTTCGCTTTGTCATGACGAGCGGTGTTTCTGGTTGACAGCGACGTACATGCTTTACGCACTGCGTTACAGAATTAAAAATCTTATCGCAGGAAACACATGTACGTCGTGGCAGGGTAACCAAACATGAATTTTCATGATGGACTCTATCAATCTTCCTACTAAAATCTCTGTCGCAGTATTGACACTTATTTAATAACGACATGATAAGAAATAAAAAGTTAATTTAAAATGAAATAACTAAAACTCTAACTATAAAAATATTAAATAAAGAAAAAATCGAAATTATTTGAAAAAAAGAATTAATCTTAATTTTTTTTAAAATTATTATACAATTAAAAATAATAGAAAAACTGATATAGAAGAAAAAAATTAAAAAAACGAATTGAAAACTAATATAGAAGAAAAAAATTAAACTATGTGAAACTTAAAGACGAATTGAAAAAAAAATTAAGCAAAAAATTAAAATTGAAAACAAAAGAGTTAATCTTAACTTTAAAAAAAAAAATATTAAACAGTTAAAAAAATTAAACAATGAGAAAATTAAAAACGAATTTATAAACTGATATGGCACAATGAGATAAAACTACACTCCAACCAAAGAGAATAACATGTTTAAAAAAAAAAATCAACTCACACGTTTCCAGAAATGTTGCAACTAGCACGATGAGATAATGACGAAGAGCTCCGCAAAACAGCCCTATTTAAAGAAGGAGAATACTCGAATCTGATTGGCTGTCAGGTTCTCCCACCATAGATCATAGTACCCCCACCACCCGCTATGAAGCGAGCATGAGTCGACCTACTCCAATTCTATTCAGGCAGGTTCGAGCAAGTCGAACCGGGTATCAATAAGATATAAAATAGGATTAGTGCTAATTAAGAATTAGGGATTAATTAATATTTATTAATAAAAATTTACTACATCGTGTTCGAAGTTATCAATACCGACTCGTGTACTTTGAAAATATTTAAAGTTATGAAAAGGTGCTACCTCTTTGGCCAGCGTGATACCATCGTTTCGATTTGTTAATATATTTTAGAGATTAAAAGTTCGATAGGAACTTAATGGATTAAAAGTTAATCCTTTTAAGACAATTATTTAACTATCGGAGAATAAAAATACGTAGAACATTGACGAGTTAATCCTTTTAAGACCATTACTTATACTATCAGCCATTAAAAATACGTAGTACATTGAAAAGTTGTTTTGTTTATGTTTCAGCGAGATAAGAAAATTGGGATTAAGAGCTCAAAGTCCAAAAGCTGTTATAGGATTAAGGAAATCTACTATTTATTTATATGCTAGAGATAAACAGTTCAAAGTCCATATTTGTATTTCACCTAGACATCATCCAACTTGTCTATACATGATCCAACCTGTTTAAATGTTGGTAAAGTTAAATATTGTAAAGATTACGTAAACATTCAGAAGGTTGCACAAAAACGAAAACAAGATAAAGGTTATGTAACCTTTGGGAAGGTTACAGAGTATGAAGAGGGTACCTAACCCTTCTTCATATAGGTTATGATTAAATAACCCTAGGGGAGGTTACATACTATAAAGTGGATACCTGACCCTTCGTCGTATAGGTTATGATTATGTAACCTTTGGGAAGGTTACAGAGTATGAAGAGGGTACCTAACCCTTCATCGTATAGGTTATGATTATATAACCGTAGGGGAGGTTACAGGTATTAAAAATACATAGTACATTGAAAAGTTGTTTTGTTTATGTTTCAGCGAGATAAGAAAAGTTTGGGATTAAGAGCTCAAAGTCCAAAAGCTGTTATAGGATTAAGGAGCCCTGTAACTTATTTACGTTAAAGGGATCAGCAGTTCAAAGTCCAAAAGCTGTTATAGGATTAAGGGACTATGCTATTTATTTATATGTTAGAGATAAACAGCTCAAGGTCCAGCAGTTGTTATAGGATTAAGGAAATCTACTATTTATTTATATGCTAGAGATAAACAGTTCAAAGTCCATATTTGTATTTCACCTATACATCATCCAATTTGTCTATACATGATCCAACCTGTTTAAATGTTGGTAAAGTTAAATATTGTAAAGATTACGTAAACATTGAGAAGGTTGCACAAAAACGAAAACAAGATAAAGGTTATGTAATCTTTGAGAAGGTTACAGAGTATAAAGAGGGTGCCTAACCCTTCATCGTATAGGTTATGATTATATAACCGTAGGGGAGGTTACAGACTATAAATTGGGTACCTGACCCTTCATCGTATAGTTTATGATTATATAACCGTAGGGGAGGTTACAGACAATAAAGCGGATACCTGACCCTTCATCGTATAGGTTATGATTATATAACCGTAGGGAAGGTTACAGACTATAAAGTGGATACTTGACCCTTCGCCGTATAGGTTATGATTATATAACCGTAGGGGAGGTTACAGACAATAAAGTGGATACCTGACCCTTCAACAAAACCTCAAGCCTCTCAAACTGTAGAAAAACAAAATGGCGGTGTAAGGAAAAACAAAATGGAGGTCGGGCACACTCATGCTCTATGAGGTGGGTACCTAACCCTTCAACAAAACCTCAAGTCTCTCAAAAAGTAGAAAAAACAAAATGGCGGTGTAAGAAAAACAAAATGGAGGTCGGGCACACTCATGCTCTATAAGATGGGTACCTAACCCTTCAACAAAACCTCAAGTATTTCAAACAGTCGAAAAACAAAATGGCGGCGTAAGTGACTGGATCACGTGACTAAAACATGTGGGCGGAGCATATACCGGAGGGTTCAAAGGGTCACGTGACTGGATCACGTGACTAAAGTATGGGGGCGGAGCATATACCGGAGGGTTCAAAGGGTCACGTGACTGGATCACGTGACTAAAATATGGGGGCGGAGCGTAGACCAGGATGCGCTGCGGGTCACGTGACTGGATCACGTGACTAAAAAGGGGCGGGGCATAAGGGTCACGTGACTAAAAAAGGGGCGTGGCCTAATAGTTAAGGTTAGGTCGAGGTAAGACCACGTGGTGGTTAAGGTAGGGTCGAGGCAAGACCACGTGGCAGTTAAGGTTAGCGGTGGAGGGGATGGAGGAATCGTGCGCCAGCTCGCCTGTTTCTCCTCTACTATTTTATTTAATAATGCTGCATGGTTTTCAAACGCTAATGTATTATCCGCTTTACATACATAATTAAAAACAGATCTAACTTCAGTTGAAAATTCATAAACATCTCTCGAATCCCCATAAAAATCCTGTATATGGTCATGATCCATAGCAGTCATTTTATAAGTAACCATTTGAATTTATGGTTGTTGTTGTGTTAGTGTTTGTGCTTGTGCTTGTATTTGCGCCTGTGCTTGTATTTGTGCTTGTGTTTCTAATTCTGAGTTAGGCATTTTTGGTTTATATATAGTTAATTTACTCGGTTTTAAAACGAGTGGCATAAAAGATATTTATAAAAAATAAAATTGTTTCACAAAAAAAAATTAAATAATAAAATAAATTGTTTTACAAAAAATTTAAAATGAAATTGTTTTACAAAAAATTTAAAATGAAATTGTTTTACAAAAAATCCTGAAATAAAATAATTGTTTGAATTTTATACCTCAAGTATTCTTTTTTAAGTCCTCGTGAAGTCTTGGATTCAATTAAATTCTTGACCCGTTTAAAGTGTTAAAACACACCTTGAAGCAACCAGTCCCAGACCCTGTTGTCCAAAGACTATTTCTTCGAATCTTCTTAGCCTGACACTTAGAGCTGTTACCTGAAGTAATTTCTTCACTATTCTATCTTCAAGTTATTACGGGTCCCAACGTTCGGGCGCCAATTAAATCACTTGAACTTACTTTAACTTAAAAAAAAAGTTTATTTATAAAAAAATAATTACAATGAACATGAACTGTACTATTCTACTGAACTATAACACTAAGAGATTACATCTAACCGACTATCTAAGACTAACTATCCGCTAGATGAGAAAGGGAGGGGTATTCATACAGAGTCAGGAGAAATATGCTGAGTCTAGTGATTCTCCTGTGGTTGGTTTCCATAAATGTCGTTTCCCAGACAGACGGTTGCCGGATCGCAGAACGTTTTCTTCTACTTTTCGTACCCTGAGGGAGATCGGATCGCTGCCGAAACAGCCTGTGGGGGCACGGGATGTCCAGGATGCTGAACGTGAGGAAGAGGTGCTGAATTTTTTTTATGAAAACCCCTCTTCTAGTGTTCGTGAAGCAGAAGCACAACTTGGGATCCCCCACAGCTCAGTGCACCGTATTTTAGTCGTTGACGAAAGACATATCTTCCACCTAAGCCCGGTTCAAGAATTGCTGGATAGAGACATGGCGGCCAGGAGACAATTTTGCGAATGGTTTGCAGACCAGTGCCAGGAAGACCGCTGGTTCCCTAGACGTGTTTTGAGGTCTGATGAAGAAACATTTACGCGTGGGGGGCTTTTTAATGCCCGCAATACTCATGTCTGGGCGGAGGATAATCCCCATGCTGTTAGGCCATCCTCCTTCCAATACCAGTTCAACATAAATGTATGGATGGGAGTGGTAGATAATCGTCTAATTGGCCCTATAATATTGCCCAGACGAATGAATGCGGAATTATTTAGGGAACTTCTGGAATACCAGTTGTATCCTCTTTTTAATCAGCCTGAAGATCCCCTGCCTGACATCAATCGCACATGGTTCCAAATGGATGAGTAGGCTCCCGACTGTCACAGAGAACGGACCTACGTTGGAGCGTTCCTGAGGATTACCCCCACCTTTGTTAGAGCTAGTTGTGAGCAGTCGCCTTCAGAACTCCGTCCAGGTAAGAGGTGTTTTTCCCCTTATCCGCGAGTTTGTGCGTCCTGGAGAGTACGGGAGTGCGTGAGTGAGTCCCGAGGGACACACGTGCGAGCCGGGACTCACGGTGGACAGGAAGAAGGAAAAATTTTTATAAGAAAAGTTTTTCCTTCTGGCTCAAATTTTGAGTTTTCCAAAATTCCTTGTAAATTTTGGTAAAAGTGTGTGTGGACAAGAACCTTCATTGGTGTCGGTATTTGTTTATAACAGTGTGGCAGAGACCGAAATTTGGAGACAGCTCTACCAACAGGGCGAGACCCAACCTGAAAACCCATCTTTTGCGTAATTTATTACGTAAAAAGGGGTTCTCGGGATGACCACCCGAAGGAAGGGAGAGATGGAGGTCCAACTCGGTATGGAGGTGGATGTGGCAACAAAAAAATTTTCCATTGAGGAAAAAAAGGAAGAAGTGGGCCAGGAGGCCAACAAAATGGCGGACAAGATGGCGGCCAAGGAGAATCCCCAGAAGGGGGACCAGGAGGTAGAAAATAGTACAGTTGAGAAGGAGACGGATGTTGTCCTTGAAGATGACTCGGACGAGGTGGCCGGGTCAAAGGTCAGCCCATTCCAGATGCCAAAGAGCAAAAGGAAACGTCCAACCAAGGAGACGCCACCTCTAGCAGGCGAAGAGGACGAAGAGCCGACGCTGTCGGAAAAGGCCACCAAAATTGCAGAGGGCCTCAGGGAGTACCTGAGGACAAAAACTAAGATAAATAAGGACCAGCAGGCCTTCACAAACTTGAAAATTATGGAGGTCCGCGATATGGTCGTGGTCCTGCAAGATAGACAGGGAGGACTGGCGGAGATGATAAAGAGAGCGGTAAGGGAGACCCTCTCGATGGATGAGATCCATGAGACGATCTCCCGAAAGGTCTCTCAGATAGTGGCCCCCATGGTCGCGCAGGCAATCGGCGACAGTATTGGGGCCCAGTACGAAGAGAAGAAAAGAGTTTGGGTCTCCCCGACTCTTAACAAGGTCGAAGAAATGATTGACCAAATTCGTATGACGGAAGAGGAGGGAGAGGTCCTCCGGTACGTAGCGGCCAAGAGGGCCGAAGAAAGAAGAGGGATACCCAGGAAGGCAGGACCAGGACCAGTCCTGGGAGAGGCGGGGCCGTCCGGCGTTCAGAAGAAATATGAGGGACTGGCACCCGCGCCGATGCCTCAGCGCAAGTCCCGGACCCCGATATGCAGGGGAAGAAACATGCTTGACGACACGGAGGAGGAGGAAGAGGAGCCCTTCGTGGTCGTCAAGAAGAAAAAGAAGAAAGTCAGGATCCACCTGGAGGACCCTGAGAAGGAGCAGAAGAAGCAGGACCATACACTATGTACAAAAGAAGTACATGGGCAAATAAATAAATAAAATTAAATATAATAATAATAAATTTAAAATATGAGAGAAATAACTCCAATTCCTACGAATATTTTACTGAAAAATTTGTTACACCACCAATCGCTAAGTGTACTAAAGATGGCAGATCAAAAGTTTTCTCTTCTATTTACAGTTAAACACTGAACGACTAAGGCAAGGACCTGTAGCCCTCTCTCCTATTGTAAGAGACGGGTTGCAGGTAGAATAATTTGACCACAAAAAGTCAATGAAATTTTCCTTTTCCTGATAATTATGAAACTGTGTGACTGCCGTCCGGACGGATGGCACCAAGCGGATGGTTACTTGAAAATAAGTGAAATTATTTTATATTTAAAATAACAATCATGTTCTGTTACCAAAAACTAAGTGCAAAATAATGTAATATTCTGAATTGAGATGTTATACCTTGACTCTCATTATAATTGTTTTTTTTTAATTTAGACAACGTAAAATATCTAATAATAATCTAAGAACTATAACTAAAAGTCTGGACTTTAAGCTGGGTGAGGGGGGAGATCAATCACTTCCAGCTCTGAAATTTTTTGTTTTCTGTAACGAGAAGTGTGTGGGAGCGCTATCTTGTTGAAATTAAACACAATTTCTGTTTACTAATCCTGGTAAATGCTAGGAAACAACATCATACATTCTTTGTAACTGAGCACTATTAAGTTCTAAATCAATGGTTCAACCTTCTAAAATGAATTATGCCTCGCTGATTGCAAAATACAGAAAACACTGTTTATTTCTTCAAAAGGCTGATTGCTGTCTACCAGTTGTTTCTTGTTTCTAAAGTTTGCTCTAATATCTCCAATTTTCATCACAAGTAACGATACTTTTAATGAAATGATGATCATTTGGTTTTTTAAAAGTTGTAGACGAATTTCTACTCGTTGTTGTGTCTGCTTATTGTTAAACTATAGAGGAGCCACTCTCGATGAGCTCTCTTGGCAATTCCCGATTACTTTTCGTTGAGTTCCGCTGAGCTTCCTCATCTAATGATGATTTTCGCCCAAAACCTTCTTGCTTCTCGAGGCTGTTGTCACCTATTTAAAAATTCTGGAACTATCTGCTCACAGTTCCTTTAGAAAGAGCAAACTCTTATTCGAATTGTCGCACCAAACGGTTATTTTCATGACGGAAAACTTATGTTTCCATTAATGGCATAGTATTCCCTATATTTCAAGTTTTAGTGTCATGTTATTAAACTGAATGCTACGACAAAACTGAAGGCAAGATGAGGTCATTTTAATTAAAAATTCATTTAGTATAGTCTAGACATTCAAATAATTTCAACCTTAATTGGATTTGAAAAACTAATAAAGCCAATCACTGGATTACAATTTCCAAGAAAACAAAATCGGTCATTTTTTTTTACTCACCCGATGAAGTGCTTAAAAATATGGGTACGTGGTTGGTACGGGATTTTTGCACGTATGTCTCTGATCCATGTTTTGAATTGATATTTTATAACGCGGTATATTAATTGATTCTAAATTAAATAAATTTCAAATAGTTAAACACTGTGTCTATGTAATTGTTTGTCGTGTCTGTATTTACACTTTTTAATAATAAATTATGATTAATTATCAATAATATCAAATACTACAAATATCATGTAACAAATCATTAGCTCAGCTCTGTTGTTTAAAATTGAAAATGTAATTTAAATTTAAAATCAAATAATTAATTGGTTCATATTGGAGGGAGTTTTTGTTGACCATATATGAACCTTTAAAGGGAGGAGTTGGTCGGGGGGTGCGGTCAAAGAGTTACACTTTTATAAGTAAAACTTTTAATTAATTGGTTCAATTAAATACTTCATTTTTAATATGCCTTAAATAATAAATTTATTTGATATTCATTAAAACTCTCAGCAAATCCATCCCAGATAGACCAGATTTTTGCTATTTCGCCCTCCTTATCTGCCTCATTTATATTATTATTAATTCATTTATTTTGCCTAAGGATATGAAGTTAGTTTGCCTGAAGGGGAGAGTTAGAATGTGATTAATTTTTGTATTACTTTTTGGCAGACGAAGAAGTTGTAACAAAATATTTTATCAAATAATTTCTCATTACCATTTACTTCTTTGTCTTCAATGATTTATATTTAAGGAGAGATGAAATAATGATGGAATAATACTACACTTATCTAATTAAATATTTGATTTATTTTTTAACTCATATTAGAAAATAAAAGAAATATCTTTAATCAATACACTATACTTATCAATTAGATGATACAAATTTTATCTTACTTATTAATTAATAATCAATCAATACTAATTATGGCCATTAACATTTAATTTGATTTTAACAATGTTTTAATTTTATAGCCCAAAAGTAGAGGGAAAACAGGCGAGCTGGCGCATTTTTTTGAGCAGCCAATCAGAAGCCAGCATTTGGTCACGTGACCTATGGCGGGAAATTTGAATTTGAATTTTTGCCTCGACCTAACCTTAACTGCCACGTGGTCTTGCCTCGACCCTACCTTAACCACCACGTGGTCCCCCCTCGACCTAACCTTAACTATTAGGCCACGCCCCTTTTTGGTCACGTGACCCCTATACCACGCCCCTTTTTGGTCACGTGACCGTTATGCCCCGCCCCTTTTTAGTTACGTGATCCAGTCACGTGACCCGTAGCGCATCCTGGTCTATGCTCCGCCCACATGTTTTAGACACGTGATCCAGTCACGTGACCCATGGAACCTCCTGACCTATGCTCCGCCCACAAGATTTACCCCCTCCACCCATTGAAGGATCAGGTACCCACCTTATAGAGCATGAGTGTACCCGGCCGCCATTTTGTTTTTCTTACACCACCATTTTGTTTTTATACTGTTTGAGGGACTTGAGGTTTTGTTGAAGGGTTAGGTACCTACCTTATAGAGCATGAGTGTACCCGGCCGCCATTTTGTTTTTCTTACACCACAATTTTGTTTTTCTACTGTTTGAGGGACTTGAGGTTTTGTTGAAGGGTTAGGCACCAACCTTATAGAGCATGAGTGTACCCGACCGCCATTTTGTTTTTTATACATCGCCATTTTGTTTTTCTTATACCGCCATTTTGTTTTTCTTATGCCGCCATTTTGTTTTTCTACTGTTTGAGACTTGAGGTTTTGTTGAAGGGTCAGGTACCCATCTTATAGAGCATGAGCGTACCCGACCGCCATTTTGTTTTTCTTATGCCGCCATTTTGTGTTTCTACTGTTTGAGAGACTTGAGGTTTTGTTGTAGGGTCAGGTACCCACTTTATAGTATGTAACCTCTCCTATGGTTATATAATCATAACCTATACGACGAAGGGTGAGGTATCCACTTTATAGTCTGTAACCTCCCCTACGGTTATATAATCATAACCTATACGACGAAGGGTCAGGTATCCACTTTATAGCCTTTAACCTCCCCTACGGATATATAATCATAACCTATACGATGAAGGGTCAGGTATCCACTTTAGAGTCTGTAACCTCCCCCACGGTTATATAATCATAACCTATACGACGAAGGGTTAGGTACCCTCTTCATACTCTGTAACCTTCCCAAAGGTTACATAACCTTTATCTTGTTTTCACGTTTGTGCAACCTTCTCAATGTTTACGTAATCTTTACAATATTTAACTTTACCAACATTTAAACAGGTTGGATCATGTATAGACAAGTTGGATGATGTCTAGGTGAAATACAAATATGGACTTTGAACTGTATATCTCTAAAAGAAAAATAAATAGTAGGGCTTCTTAATCCTATAACAACTGTTGGAGTTTGAACTCTTAATCCCCAACCTTTCTTATCTCGCTGAAACATAATCAAAACAACTTTTCAATGTTCTACGTATTTTTTTAATAGCTGATAGTATAAATAATAGTCTTAAAAGGATTAACTTGTCAATGTTCTACGTATTTTTATTCTCTCACAGTTAAATAATGGTCTTAAAAGGATTAACTTTTAATCCATTAAGTTCCTATCGAACTTTTAATCTTTAAAATATATTAACAAATCGAAACGATGGTATCACGTTGGCCAAAGAGGTTGCACCTTTTCATAGCTTTGAAATATTTTCAAAGTACACGAGTCGTATTAATAACTGCGAACATGTCGCAGTAAATTTTAATTAATGCATATTAATTAATACTATTTCTTAATCCCTTAAGAGCTTTTGTACTTTGAGCTGTTAATACCAAAACATGAAGAATGATTTAGGACTTCCGCTAAAAAGTAAACAAATTTAGCTTTCGCAATAATGCTCTATCTCTTAATCCTTCCCTTAAAAGTTAACAATGGACTTTGAACTGTTAATCCTCTATCATTACTCATCTCGCTGAAACATAAACAAAACAACTTTTTAATCTTATATGTATTTTTATTCTCTAGTATAAACTATTAAAACGCCGTAAAAGAATTAAATATTAAATCCTTAAAGTTTTTTATCATTTACAAACAATGATAAAGAGCCTTTTAATCATTTCATAATGTCTGGATAGATGACGTCATTATTATTAGCTAAAGTTTTGTACCTTTTTCAGTTCTCAATGTTTACATTTTATGCAATTTTTCCAAATTTTTACCTTTGCCTATCTATTTCTTTATTAAATTTTCTATAACCTCCTCAATGTTTATACATTTTCTATCCGCTAGGGCGCAGCATCTTACTCCACTCGGGAATTTTCCTGGCTAGTTTACATAATGTTCTCAATGTCTATGATTTATGCAACCTTCCCAATGTTTACGTTTACCGACCTATTTGCTTACGTTTTCTTTAACCTTCCCAATATTTAAATTTTATGTAAATATAGTCTTCTCAACTGATTTTTTGCCTTTCCTAAATTGTTTTTTCCCCTTTTCTGAACTTGATTTAATTATAATTAACTACCCTGGTTCCTAATTGCACTCGTATCAGACCTTGCGATATCATCGGCTCCTTTCGGCTACTCTCGGATACCCTCGGAGCAGAGCGGCCGGGCCCCGATCATTGTCCTCGGTGACGCTCGTTCGTCCTCGTTTTTCCTCGGGCCCCCACCTCGATCTCCCTAATCTGCCTTAGGATGCTCCCGATTCGAGAATAACCGAACTCCTCCGGCCTCATATGATCATCCAGAATCACTAGGAAAATTTTGAAAAAATTTCCTCTTCTCACCTGGACTTCTTCTCCTACGGTTCCAACCATTCATTTTACTCAGCACTTAGAGGTCTCTCGTCTGCGTACCCCTTGATCAACTATAAATATTTACATTTTTCATAACTTGAAGTCCCATAATTTTAGTGGTTTTTAGTAATTTTAGCTGTTTTTATTGATTTTAGTCATTTCTTATCAGCTTCTAATGGCAAAATACACTCCGGCAATAATATTATGCTTAATGTTTAACCGAATCCATCATTTTCTTTCAATTCATTGATACTATTTTTTGAGTAGGTCTTTTACCTCTAATTTTTAACATAGCTTTATATTTTTTAGTATATTTTAACCAATTTTAGATATTATTTTTTGTTTTTATAATTGATTTTACATGTTACTTTATTGATTTTAGTCAATTTTAATGATTTTAGAAATAAAATAAAACGTTTTATTAGCAAATATTTGTATATTAATCTGTTTTGAGATGATTTATTATCTAGAGTTGATATTATTTGAGAATGTTGATGTAAGATGTGCTATATTTGGTCCCCATTTGTATGATATTATATTGTTGTTTTTTTTCAATCCTAATGATGCCCGAATTAGCGAAACGTTGACTGATCAGATATTTACTGCTGTTTAAGAGACTCAAAACTTTATTCAGGATTCTTCCAGAAATATACTGATAATTTAGAATTAGAATTTAAGATAATTTTGAATATTAGAATGTTTGCCATCATCGGATGATAGATAATATTAACAGTAACTAATATGAGCATAATCGTGGCAGTTGGAGCACAATTCTGATCACACTTTCCCCCTTTAAAATTCCAAATATTTACATTATTCATAACTTGAAGTCCCATAATTTTAGTGGTTTTTAGTAATTTTAGCGGTTTTTATTGATTTTTAGTTATTTCTCATCAACTTCTAGCGGTAAAATACAATTCGACAATAATACCATGCTTAATGTTTGACCGAATCCATCATTTTCTTTTACATTATTGATGATATCCTTTGAGTAGGTCTTTTACTGCATAGACTTCGATCTCTAATTTTTAACATAGCTTTATATTTTTAGTATATTTTAACCAATTTTAGATATTATTTTTTTGTTTTTATAATTGATTTTGTCCGTTACTTTATTGATTTTAGTCAATTTTTAATGATTTTAGAAATAAAAAAAAATTGTATTAGCAAATATTTGTATATAATACTGTTTTGAGATGATGTATTATCTGTAGTTGATATTATTTGAGAATGCTGATGTAAGATGTGCTATATGTGGTCCCCATTTGTATGATATTTTGTTGTTTGTTTTTTTGTTTTTTTCACTTCTAATAATGACCGAATTGGCGAAACGTTGACTGATCAAATATTTTCTGCTGTTTAAGAGATTCAAATCTTTATTCAGGATTCTTCCAGAAATATACTGATAATTTAGAAATATTCATATTAACCCTTCTCCATACTCGCTTCATAATTCAAATTATTTGATTTCTTTCATGAAATAATAACTATTTATTGGATATTTCTATATCGTCTCCGGGTCAAAATGTCTTGTTTTGTGCAGGTGACTGTCAATATTAGAATGTTTAGCATGATCGGATTATAGATAATACTAAAATTAACTCATATGAGCACAATCGTGGTAGTTATAGCACAATTATGACCACACTTTTTCCCAAAAATACCAAAAGTTCGCCTATGAGGCACCACTATCAGTACTTGTTTCCTCATCGAAGTTTGTTTATCGATTAATCAACAATCAGTTCAATCAATTTTGACGAGTCCATCTTGCTTTTGCACACTAAATTTCTGTTGGACAGAACATTTATGGACTTCACCAGGATGAGAACCATTGTTAAGAGGTGTTTCAAAGCACCCTAGGATTTTAAAATGAGTAGCCGATAGAGGGAAAATGAGGTAGTTCGAGCACAATCCTGATCACACTTTCTACGAAGAATAGCATCAGGTCTCGTCTATGAGACATTTTTTCCCAGTTACTTTCGCCTTGCCGAGGTGTGTTTATTGGTAAACACAGCAATCACATACTAGATTTTATTTGTTTTTATTAGATTGATATTTATTTTTTTATTAAGAGGCGGAAGCTGGACCTCATTAAGACTCCAATATCTTTTGGTAATCAACTCCAATCAATCCAAAATGTTAAATATTTCCTCGAAAAAACATAAATTTAACGGAAGGCATTAGACCCGTCCTCATTTCATAATTCAAATTGTTTGATATCTTTCATGATATGATAACTATTTATTAGATATTTCTATATCGTCTCCGGATCAAAATGTCTTGTTTTGTGTGGGTGACTGTAAATATTAGAATGTTTACCATCATCAAATGACAGATAATGCAGTACTTGCAAAAGTGATAAATTGGATTAAAAATTTTATATTCGTATTAAGAGTGTAGTATTTAGAGGAGAATATTATCTGTCATTTGATGATGGTAAACATTCTAATATTTACAGTCACCCACACAAAACAAGACATTTTGATCCGGAGACGATATAGAAATATCTAATAAATAGTTATCATATCATGAAAGATATCAAACAATTTGAATTATGAAATGAGGACGGGTCTAATGCCTTCCGTTTAATTTATGTTTTTTCGAGGAAATATTTAACATTTTAGATTGATTGGAGTTGATTACCAAAAGATATTGGAGTCTTAATGAGGTCCAGCTTCCGCCTCTTAATAAAAAAATAAATATCAATCTAATAAAAACAAATAAAATCTAGTATGTGATTGCTGTGTTTACCAATAAACACACCTCGGCAAGGCGAAAGTAACTGGGAAAAAATGTCTCATAGACGAGACCTGATGCTATTCTTCGTAGAAAGTGTGATCAGGATTGTGCTCGAACTACCTCATTTTCCCTCTATCGGCTACTCATTTTAAAATCCTAGGGTGCTTTGAAACACCTCTTAACAATGGTTCTCATCCTGGTGAAGTCCATAAATGTTCTGTCCAACAGAAATTTAGTGTGCAAAAGCAAGATGGACTCGTCAAAATTGATTGAACTGATTGTTGATTAATCGATAAACAAACTTCGATGAGGAAACAAGTACTGATAGTGGTGCCTCATAGGCGAACTTTTGGTATTTTTGGGAAAAAGTGTGGTCATAATTGTGCTATAACTACCACGATTGTGCTCATATGAGTTAATTTTAGTATTATCTATAATCCGATCATGCTAAACATTCTAATATTGACAGTCACCTGCACAAAACAAGACATTTTGACCCGGAGACGATATAGAAATATCCAATAAATAGTTATTATTTCATGAAAGAAATCAAATAATTTGAATTATGAAGCGAGTATGGAGAAGGGTTAATATGAATATTTCTAAATTATCAGTATATTTCTGGAAGAATCCTGAATAAAGATTTGAATCTCTTAAACAGCAGAAAATATTTGATCAGTCAACGTTTCGCCAATTCGGTCATTATTAGAAGTGAAAAAAACAAAAAAACAAACAACAAAATATCATACAAATGGGGACCACATATAGCACATCTTACATCAGCATTCTCAAATAATATCAACTACAGATAATACATCATCTCAAAACAGTATTATATACAAATATTTGCTAATACAATTTTTTTTTATTTCTAAAATCATTAAAAATTGACTAAAATCAATAAAGTAACGGACAAAATCAATTATAAAAACAAAAAAATAATATCTAAAATTGGTTAAAATATACTAAAAATATAAAGCTATGTTAAAAATTAGAGATCGAAGTCTATGCAGTAAAAGACCTACTCAAAGGATATCATCAATAATGTAAAAGAAAATGATGGATTCGGTCAAACATTAAGCATGGTATTATTGTCGAATTGTATTTTACCGCTAGAAGTTGATGAGAAATAACTAAAAATCAATAAAAACCGCTAAAATTACTAAAAACCACTAAAATTATGGGACTTCAAGTTATGAATAATGTAAATATTTGGAATTTTAAAGGGGGAAAGTGTGATCAGAATTGTGCTCCAACTGCCACGATTATGCTCATATTAGTTACTGTTAATATTATCTATCATCCGATGATGGCAAACATTCTAATATTCAAAATTATCTTAAATTCTAATTCTAAATTATCAGTATATTTCTGGAAGAATCCTGAATAAAGTTTTGAGTCTCTTAAACAGCAGTAAATATCTGATCAGTCAACGTTTCGCTAATTCGGGCATCATTAGGATTGAAAAAAAACAACAATATAATATCATACAAATGGGGACCAAATATAGCACATCTTACATCAACATTCTCAAATAATATCAACTCTAGATAATAAATCATCTCAAAACAGATTAATATACAAATATTTGCTAATAAAACGTTTTATTTTATTTCTAAAATCATTAAAATTGACTAAAATCAATAAAGTAACATGTAAAATCAATTATAAAAACAAAAAATAATATCTAAAATTGGTTAAAATATACTAAAAAATATAAAGCTATGTTAAAAATTAGAGGTAAAAGACCTACTCAAAAAATAGTATCAATGAATTGAAAGAAAATGATGGATTCGGTTAAACATTAAGCATAATATTATTGCCGGAGTGTATTTTGCCATTAGAAGCTGATAAGAAATGACTAAAATCAATAAAAACAGCTAAAATTACTAAAAACCACTAAAATTATGGGACTTCAAGTTATGAAAAATGTAAATATTTATAGTTGATCAAGGGGTACGCAGACGAGAGACCTCTAAGTGCTGAGTAAAATGAATGGTTGGAACCGTAGGAGAAGAAGTCCAGGTGAGAAGAGGAAATTTTTTCAAAATTTTCCTAGTGATTCTGGATGATCATATGAGGCCGGAGGAGTTCGGTTATTCTCGAATCGGGAGCATCCTAAGGCAGATTAGGGAGATCGAGGTGGGGGCCCGAGGAAAAACGAGGACGAACGAGCGTCACCGAGGACAATGATCGGGGCCCGGCCGCTCTGCTCCGAGGGTATCCGAGAGTAGCCGAAAGGAGCCGATGATATCGCAAGGTCTGATACGAGTGCAATTAGGAACCAGGGTAGTTAATTATAATTAAATCAAGTTCAGAAAAGGGGAAAAAACAATTTAGGAAAGGCAAAAAGATTCAGTTGAGAAGACTATATTTACATAAAATTTAAATATTGGGAAGGTTAAAGAAAACGTAAGCAAATAGGTCGGTAAACGTAAACATTGGGAAGGTTGCATAAATCATAGACATTGAGAACATTATGTAAACTAGCCAGGAAAATTCCCGAGTGGAGTAAGATGCTGCGCCCTAGCGGATAGAAAATGTATAAACATTGAGGAGGTTATAGAAAATTTAATAAAGAAATAGATAGGCAAAGGTAAAAATTTGGAAAAATTGCATAAAATGTAAACATTGAGAACTGAAAAAGGTACAAAACTTTAGCTAATAATAATGACGTCATCAATCCAGATATTATGAAATGATTAAAAGGCTCTTTATCATTGTTTGATATATATATATATATATATATATATATATATATATATATATATATATATATATATATATATATATATATATATATGTATATATATATATATATATATATATATATATATATATATATATATCAAACAATGATATAGAGCCTTTTAATCATTTCATAATATCTGGATAGATGACGTCATTATTATTAGCTAAAATTTTGTACCTTTTTCAGTTCTCAATGTTTACATTTTATGCAATTTTTCCAAATTTTTTCCAAATATATATAATATATATATATATATATATATATATATATATATATATATATAAAATATATAAAATATTTCAAAGCTATGAAAAGGTGCAACCTCTTTTGCCAACGTGATACCATCGTTTCGATTTGTTAATATATTTTAAAGATTAAAAGTTCGATAGGAACTTAATGGATTAAAAGTTAATCCTTTTAAGACCATTATTTAACTATGAGAGAATATAAATACGTAGAACATTGACAAGTTAATCCTTTTAAGACTATTATTTATACTATCAGCTATTAAAAAAATACGTAGAACATTGAAAAGTTGTTTTGATTATGTTTCAGCGAGATAAGAAAGGTTGGGGATTAAGAGTTCAAACTCCAACAGTTGTTATAGGATTAAGAAGCCTTCTATTTATTTTTCTTTTAGAGATAAACAGTTCAAAGTCCATATTTGTATTTCACCTAGACATCATCCAACTTGTCTATACATGATCCAACCTGTTTAAATGTTGGTAAAGTTAAATATTGTAAAGATTACGTAAACATTGAGAAGGTTGCACAAACGTGAAAACAAGATAAAGGTTATGTAACCTTTGGGAAGGTTACAGAGTATGAAGAGGGTACCTAACCCTTCGTCGTATAGGTTATGATTATATAACCGTGGGGGAGGTTACAGACTCTAAAGTGGATACCTGACCCTTCATCGTATAGGTTATGATTATATATCCGTAGGGGAGGTTACAGGCTATAAAGTGGATACCTGACCCTTCGTCGTATAGGTTATGATTATATAACCGTAGGGGAGGTTACAGACTATAAAGTGGATACCTCACCCTTCGTCGTATAGGTTATGATTATATAACCATAGGGGAGGTTACATACTATAAAGTGGGTACCTGACCCTACAACAAAACCTCAAGTCTCTCAAACAGTAGAAACACAAAATGGCGGCATAAGAAAAACAAAATGGCGGTCGGGTACGCTCATGCTCTATAAGATGGGTACCTGACCCTTCAACAAAACCTCAAGTCTCAAACAGTAGAAAAACAAAATGGCGGTATAAGAAAAACAAAATGGCGATGTATAAAAAACAAAATGGCGGTCGGGTGCACTCATGCTCTATAAGGTTGGTGCCTAACCCTTCAACAAAACCTCAAGTCCCTCAAACAGTAGAAAAACAAAATTGTGGTGTAAGAAAAACAAAATGGCGGCCGGGTACACTCATGCTCTATAAGGTAGGTACCTAATCCTTCAACAAAACCTCAAGTCCCTCAAACAGTATAAAAACAAAATGGTGGTGTAAGAAAAACAAAATGGCGGCCGGGTACACTCATGCTCTATAAGGTGGGTACCTGATCCTTCAATGGGTGGAGGGGGTAAATCTTGTGGGCGGAGCATAGGTCAGGAGGTTCCATGGGTCACGTGACTGGATCACGTGTCTAAAACATGTGGGCGGAGCATAGACCAGGATGCGCTGCGGGTCACGTGACTGGATCACGTAACTAAAAAGGGGCGGGGCATAACGGTCACGTGACCAAAAAGGGGCGTGGTATAGGGGTCACGTGACCAAAAAGGGGCGTGGCCTAATAGTTAAGGTTAGGTCGAGGTGAGACCACGTGGTGGTTAAGGTAGGGTCGAGGCAAAAATTCAAATTCAAATTTCCCGCCGTAGGTCACGTGACCAAATGCTGGCTTCTGATTGGCTGCTCAAAAAAATGCGCCAGCTCGCCTGTTTTCCCTCTACTCCCAAATAATATTCTGTAGAATAATAATATTAATTAATTAACTATACTTGGTTAATCTTCTTCTTTGTTTTGAAGTTCCGGATATTGCTAAGTGATTTCAGCTGGAAATCTAGTTGGTTGTAGAGTAGAGTGAAGTGCAGCAGTAGAAAATAATGTGGTTAAGTCGTAGAATGGGTGATGAAATAAGAATGGGGCAATTTTTTTTTCTCCCTTTCTCTCAAAAGAAAAGAAGATTAAAAAAACACATAATTTATAAAATTATAAAACTTGTGGTACTTCATCTTTGTCTACCTGTTGGTACTGGAAGGTCTGCTAACTATTTACAAAATTTAATGATACTTCCCGGTCAGGGAATCTTCTCATTATATAGAGGTGAGGGACCTCCTCGAGTTGTTTAGTAAATTAAATACAGAAATCATATGTTTCGGTAATACAGGTTACAAACCCAATTTGGTTTCCAATCCAATTAAACATTTTTATTACTTGTTTTAAATGTTAAAATTGAGTGTAAAATACTGGTTTTCCTCCCCATTTGTGAGATCAACAAGTCTGCAGCAGGAGAATAAGATATTAGTTAAGTGGTTTTTTCCGCTTAAAATGTCGATTTTCAATACTTTATCTAGTGATATTGACAGTTTTTTGTGGGTTTTTTTCATCCGTGTGACACGGAACATGAAGAAATCTCTTGGAAACTAGTAACCTACTGAAGGAAAACGACATATAATAACGGAATGAGACCTCCAGAAACAAGAGTGTGTCTGTGCGTGTTTTTGTGTGTGTGCGTGTGCGTGCGCGTGTATGTGTGTGTGCGTGCGCGTGTATGTGTTTGTGTGCGTGTGTGTGTGTGTGTGTGTGTGTGTGTGTGTGTGTGTGTGTGTGTCAATAGATGGAGGTCGCGACGCCGTGTCGTTTTTGAGATACTGCAATCTTCGGAAACTAGTAACCAAATTCAGGATCACTTTTTGAGCCACCGATTTATAGTTTAATAGGCTTACAAGGAAGTCATGTGTTGTCCACATCAGATATTCTCTGTTTAAAGTTATTTTTCGTCACATTATTTTTCTTTTTCAATCAACAAGTGAGTTTATTTTTTTTATTTAACAAGTGATTTTTTTATAATTTCTTTCCTGTTAAACCAGAGATTTTGTTTCAATTAGTTTATTCAACCAAAGTGATTATTTATTTTTTTTCTTCATTATTTTTAACCGGAGAGGTTATTTTGTTTCATTTAATTTATTAAACCAACGAGGTTATTACTGTAAGTTTTTTTTTTTTTTTTGTAACCGCAGAGGTTATTATTGTCTTTATTTTCAACCGTAGAGGCAATAATTTATTTTTTTTGTTCAACGAGTTTAATTTTGTTCATTTCTTTCGTTCAACCAGTGAATTTTGTTTCAATTAGTTTATTCAGCAAAAGTGGTTATTTTTTTTTTCAACCAGAGATAATATTTTTGTTTAATTTTTTTGTTCAGTAGCCCAGTGAGATTTCTATTTTCATTTGTTTTCTTTTTACATTATCAATTAAAAAATGGAATCGTCATCTAGGCAATGTGCCAATTGTAAGAGGGATTCGTCGCCCAAAGAGAGTGTATGGTACATGAGCTACCATGTTTTTACAGTCAGGATTTTTCACAATTAGACTCACGTGTTTGTGCCAAATGTGGCAAGGCTTTTTCAAAATCATCTCATCGAAATCGACATGAGCCTACTTGTAAGGAATCCATTTTGACCCAGGAATTTTCCCGTAATATAAATTTAATATGTTCTGTTTGTGGGAAATATTTTAACAAAGAAAATGATCGATTAAAGCATAAACATTCGTGGAAAAGCCTGCCACGAATTGATAAATTTGATAGAGAATGTGAAGTAATTTGTGGAGTTTGTGGGCAGATATTTACACGAAAAGATTACATGTTAAAGCATGAAATTGCATGGAAAGTTGTTTTTAATCGATCATGCAGTTATGGTCAAACAGCGTTCACGAACGTTCACAATGCCTATAGACACGAAAAATTTTGTAACAGTGAATCCCCATGGAAGAAAAGGAAGCAAGAACCACAAAGGCAAGATATTTTAGGTCTCAAACCTGATCCAGTAGGTTTTTCAGAATACGAAACCGGTTTTCGAGGGAGGCTGAAGTCGTATTTTATTAGGTGTGATGATTACTACGATACGTCCATGTTTTCAAGTAGAATCAGAAGCGAACTTTTTAAAAAAATCTTAGATTGCCTCCGAGAACATAAACTAATTAAAATAAAATTGTAGACGAATTGCGTGATGGTGAATCAGTTAGGGGAAACAATAGATGCAGCGTTCAAAACGAAAAATAAAGCAATTTACAAGGCTGGCGGCTTTACGTGATAGAAGGATTGAGATTAAGAGTGAACCAGTATAAGCCATTGAGGGATAGCACTTTCATAGAATTAGCAATTAAAATTAATAGTAAAAAAGCGTGTATAAACTTACAAAATAAAGATAACTTCTGTTTTAAATATTCAATTTTAGCCAAATTCGTAAACAGTCACCCGGAACACGTTTTAAAATACGGCAACATAGGTACGACTTTTCTTGTATTAATTTTCCCATTGCCCTCAACGAGATAAAAGTGTTTGAAGCAAAAAACGATATTTCAATAAATGTATTCGGGGTAGACGAAAATAAAGATGTCTATCCTTTGAAAGTAGTGAAATTAATCACTTTTATTTGATTAATTTTAGCGGTTTTTAGTAATTTTATAGGTGATTTTAGCTCCTTTATTAATTTTAACAGTATTTTATTGATGTATCCATTGTTCTTCTATTTTATTTATTAATTTTAGTGCTGATTTAATCTATATCCATCACATTAATACTTTTGATCACAGTTTTTATTAATCTTCTGTTGCTTTTCATTTATCATTTTTTCTATATTTTATTTTTTCAACATCGCATTTTAGTGGATTTAATAATATTAGAGCGCATTTTAGTAATTTTTATTGATTTTAACTGCTTTGTTTTCTTTTTTTCTTGTTTTGTTTTCTTTTATTGATTTTTTCTGTTTATATTATTCTTAACTGCCTTTATTATTTTCAACCGTTTTTATCATTTTTCTATGGGAATTTTTTTTATAACATTGAATTTTAGTGGTTTTTAGTAATTTTAGCAGGTTTTTATTGATTTTAGGTATTTTTATTAACTTCCAATTGTAAAAGATACAATTCACTTATAACACCATGGTTAAGGTTTCAACCGAATCCATCATTTTCTTATAATTCATCGATAATACCTGTTGAGTACGTCTTTTAATGGTTAGACTTCAGCCTCAGATTTTTAACGTACCTTTTTATTTTTAGTATCTTTTATTACCTTTTACATGTGTTAGCTTGTTTTTGTTTGATTTTTTTTGTTTTATAGTCTAGTAAAACAGTAATTAATCAATTTTATCTGGTTTTATATATTTAAAAAAAATATATTTTAATTAGGGACTGAAGTAGAGGGAAAAAAGGCGAGCTGGTGAACCGATAGGAGCAGCCAATCAGAAGCCAGCATTTGGTCACGTGACCTATGACGGGAAATTTGAATTTGAATTTTCGACCTCGACCTAACCTTAACAGTCACGTGGCCTTGCCTCGACCTAACCTTAACTAACACGTGGTATCATCTCGACCTAACCTTAACTATCGGGCCACGCCCCTTTTCAGTCATGTGATTATTAGGTCCCGCCCCTTTTACCCCTATCCCTCTCCAACCAGCCAATCATATTGCTTCACTCTGATTACCCCCCACCCTAAGCCGCCATTGTGTTTACAATGACGTAGTCAGCATCCACACTTAACAACAAGATTTATCCCCTCCACCAATTGAAGGGTCAGGTACCCACTTTATAGTTTGTGACCTCCCCAACGATTATATAATCATAACCTATACGATAAAGGGTCAGATACCCACTGTATAATCTATAACCTCCCCTACGGTTATATAATCATAACCTATACTATGAAGGGTCAGGTACCCACTTTATAGTCTGTAACCTTCCTGACGATTATATAATCTTAACGTATACGATGAAGGGTCAGGTATCCACTTTATAGTCTGTAACCTCCCCGATGGCTATATAATCTTAACCTATACGATGAAGGGCTAGGTACCCACATTATACTCTGTAACCTCCCCAACGGTTATATAATCATAACCTATACGATGAAGGGTCAGGTACCCCCTTTATAGTATGTAACCTTCCTGACGATTATATAATCTTAACGTATACGATGAAGGGTCAGGTATCCACTTTATAGTCTGTAACTTTCCTGATGGTTATATAATCTTAACCTATACGATGAAGGGTTAGGCACCCACTTTATACTCTGTAACCTTCCCAAAGGTTACATAACCTTTACATTGTTTTCGTATTTATGCAACCTTCTCAATGTTTACATAACCTTTACAATATGTATCTTTATTTATATGTAAACAGGTTGGATCATGTATAGACAAGTTGGATGATGCCGAGGTGAAATGCAAACATGGACTTTGAACTGTTTATCTCTAAAGCATAAATAAATAGTAGAGTCCCTTAATCTTAAAACAGGTTTTGGATTTTGAACTGTTTATCTCTAAAACATAAATATATAATAGGACTTATTTATCTTTGAATAGCTTATGGACTCTGAAACTGTTAATCCTTAAAACATAAATAAATAGTAGGGCCTGTTATTCCAATAACACCTTTTGGACTTTGAGATGTTAATTATTTTTACTTATCTCGCTTAAACATAAACAAAACAACTTTAAAATGTTCTACGTATTTTTAATCTCTGATAGTATAAATAAGGGTCTTAAAAGGATTAACTTTTAAATCTTTAAGTTCCTATCGAACTTTTAATCACTAAAATATATAGACAAATTCGAAACGACTGTATCACGCTGGGCAAAGAGATTATACCTTTTCATAGCTTTGAAATATTTTCAAAATACACGAGTCGGTATTAATACCTACGAACATTTCGCAGTAAATTTTAATTGATGAATATTAATTAATCATTAATTCATACTCGAACTTTAAGTTCCTACAACTAATTTTTAATTATCACCAATAGTAGGGCTTCTTAATCTTTGAATAGCTTATGGACTTTGAACCATCAATCCTTAAAAAGTTTAAATTTTATACGTTTATACTTTTATACTAAATCATCCGGACCACGGAAATCCGCTGAACCTGAGCCACCACCAATTTTTGTTACCAATATTCGCGACTTCATGCCATTTGGTAAAGAAATATCTGAAGTAATTGGACAAACACATTTTAAATGTTTCTCCAGGATCAATGATATTAAAATTAACACAACCAATAATGAAAATTACAAAAAACATATAAATCATTTATCCGAAAAAAATTTCGACTTTAACTGTTTCCAGCTAAAAGAAGAAAAGCCATTCAGAGTATTTTTGAGGAGACTACACACCTCCACCCCCACTACAGCCATCAAGAATGACATCGAAGAATTAGGATTTAATGTGCGACATGTTTCTGGTGTGATCCATCCAACTTAAAAGTATCCATTACCCTTATTCTTCGTTGACCTGGAGCCAGCTCCCAACAATGCTGAAATATTCAAAGTAAATAGACTTGTTTACTCGAGCATAAGATTCGAAGAACCCAGAAAAAGAGCGGGAATCGTCCAATGCACCAAATGCCAAAATCTTGGACATACTAAAGCCTATTGTCACCACCAGGCCAGGTGCGTCATGTGTGCTGGCCCGCACGCATCTGATATTTGTCCAAAGCCTCGTGACACACCAGCAAAATGTGCTTTATGCAGCGAAGGCCCTTCCAGCAAGCTATAAAGGATGCATAGTATATAAAAATATGCTGAAACAAAAATCTATAAGCTTAGCTAACAAAAAGCAAAATCAAAGGAACGTAGTTCCTGAAGAAGAAATACCAGGCCCTTCAACGAGGAGTGACCTTGTGAAACAGCGTATTTCAAGAATAAACACGAATAAAAGACCCACGGACTCTAAAAGCATGATTCAAATATATTCCGATGTCACCACATAACATCTACCTGAACCAAAGGCGCCTCAAACCTCCTTTTCCCAACCTCAGACCTCCTACTCTCGACCCCAGACCTCACATCCTCAGCCTCAGACCTCCCATCCTCATCCTAAAATACCAAAAAATGACAGCCCCTAAAAATGTTTCACTGAGAGTGAAATTACCACCTCCTACCCCAGTACAAATCAATCCTTTTTTTTTTTTTTCCCCTTCCCGACCTTTCGGTCATACAGTGGGGTATTACGCTGGGGTAGCGTATGCCAATGCCACCAATAATCAACACATTTATTTTATTTTCTTATTATACAGACAGCTCTGAGGAACATTTATTTTTGGGAACATTATTAGTCCTGCTACAGTGGTGCAGCCCGGTGTGCGTTTGCACTCCTTAGGGCTGCACCTTGTCCGCTACTGTGGAGCAGCCCGGTGCGCGGTTGCGCACCTTAGGGCTGCACCTTATCCTCTCCATCTGTCCGGTGCCGTCCAGCCCTCCTGGTCAGCCGCATCCGTCCGGATCCCTTCTTCAACGCCATCCGTCCGGATACTGGTCCAGCCCTCCTGGTCCACCACATCCGGCAGTGGGGTATTACGCTGGGGTAGCGTATGCCAATGCCACCAATAATCAACACATTTATTTTATTTTCTTATTATACAATTTTATTTTGGGGATAATGTATTTCTGGGGACAATGAATCCTGCTACTGTGGTGCAGCCCGGTGCGCGTTTGCGTACCTTAGGGCTGCACCTTATTATCCGCTACTGTGGAGCAGCCCGGTGCGCAGTTGCGTACCTTAGGGCTGCACCATATCCTCTGCCGGACGGCGTGGCCAGCCCTCCTGGCGCTCTCCATCTGTCCGGATCCTCCCGGTACCGTCCAGCCCACCTGTGGTCCGCTGCATCCGTCCGGATCCCATCTCCTCCAGGGTGCATCAACCATCATGAGGCTCGCCGAAGTCCGGTGGTCTGGCCCTTCCAAGGGTAAAGTGCTCAGCGCCCACCACCTCCACCCGTACACGAAGTCCTTGAAGAAGGGGTACACCTCTTCCTCCATCAGACGGGGGAAGTAAGACTCGGCGAGGGCGAAGATCCCGGTACCTCTCGACAACCTGGCTCGGTGTCCTTCTACTGCGGTGCAGGACACGATCACGTGCTCTGCAGTCTCAGGGACTCTACAGGTGGGGCACCGGAGGTCTATGTCCTTTCCATGTTCCTGTAGTTTCCCCCGGAAACCTCCATGCCCTGTCAGCATCTGCGAGACCAAGTAATCAAGGAGGACCCATCTTGCCTTCAGCCTTTCTTGGACGGTGGGGAAGAACTTCCTTAGGGTAGCTCCCTTCTGACTCCCTACCCACCGTCCATTCCACTCCTCGATGGTATCCTCCCTCAATATCTTCTTCCATTGGTTGGGGTTCTCGCAGAATCTGGTACGGAGTCCCTCCGGTAGCGCGTCGAGCCCCTGCCTCTTCACATTATACTTTATTCTGTCCTCCTTGAGGACGAGGTCTAGGGGCATCGCTCCGGCTAGCACCTGCACCGCCTCATGCGACACCGTTCTGTATGTCTTAGTGATCCTAAGCAGAACCAGTCTCTGGATCGTTGCCAGTCTCTTCCTCGGCAACTGCGTGAGGTGTTGGCTCCATGCTGGGGATGCATACCTCAAGATACCCATGACCTCTCCCTTGTAAATGGTCATTGTAGCTGGGTATCTGATGCCCCAGAACGAACCCCCAATCATGTACAAGCCATTTATAGACCGGGTCACCCTATCCTTCAGGTAGTCTAGGTGAGGGGTGACGTCGAATCTTCTCCTCATCTTCACTCCTAAGTACGTCACCTCCTCACCCATCCTCACTCTCTGGCCATCTATGTCGAATATGATAGGGTGAGCCCTGTCTGTGGAGCCTCTTACGAGCTCCACCTCCACCTAAGTTGCACCTTTACATAGCTTTGAAATATTTTCAAAGTACACGAGTCGGTATAATAACTACGAACACGTCGCAGTAAATTTTAATTAAGTAATATTAATTAATAATTAATTAACACTAATTCTTAGTAATTAATTCATACTAATTCTTAATCCTTTAACAGGTTTTGGACTTTGAGCTGTTTATACCAAAACATACAGAATGATTTAGGACTTGTAAATCCTTCCGCTAAAAAGTAAAAAAATTTAGCTTTCGCAATAATACTCTATCTCTTAATCCTTCCTTTAAAAGTAAACAATGGACTTTGAACTGTTAATATCTACGACGTAAACAAATATACAGGGCTTCTAAAACATAAATAAATATGTAGGGCTTCTTACTCTTATGAAAGCTGTTCTTTTCGACTTTGAACTGTTAATCCTCTATCATTATTCATCTCGCTGAAACCTAAACAAAACAACTTTTTAATCTTATATATATTTTTAATCTCATAGTATAAACTATTGAAACGCCGTAAAAGGATTAAATATTAAATCCTTAAAGTTTATTTATCATTTACAAACGATGATATAAAGCCTTTTACTAATATCATAATATCTCGATATGTGACGTCATTATTATTAGCTAAACTTTTGTACCTTTTTCAGTTCTCAATGTTTATATTTTATACAATTTTTTCCAATTTTTACCTTTACCTACCTATTTCTTTTTTTAAATTTTCTATAACCTCCTCAATGTTTATACATTTTCTGTCCGCTAGGGCGCAGCACCTTACTCCACTTGGGGGTTTTCCTGGCTAGTTTACATAATGTTCTCAATGTCTATGATTTAAGCAACCTTCCGAATTTTATCTTTACCTACCTATTTATTTACATTTTCTTTATCCTTCCCAATATTTAAATTTTATGTAAATATAGTCTTCTCAACAGATTCTTGCTTTTCCTAAATTGTTTTTCCCCTTTTCTGAACTTGATTTAATTATAATTAACAACTCTGGTTCCTAATTGCACTCGTATCAGACCTTGCGATGTCATCGGCTACTCTCGGATACCCTCGGAGCAGTGCGGCCGGGCCCGACCATTGTCCTCAGTGACGCTCGTTCGCCCTCGTTTTTCCTCGGGCCCCCACCTCGATCTTGCTAGTCTGCCTTAGGGTGCTCCCGATTCGAGAATAACCGAACTCCTCCGGCCTCATATGATCATCCAGAATCACTAGGTAAAATTTTAAAAAATCTCCTCTTCTCACCTGGACTTCTTCTCCCACGGTTCCAACCCTTCATTTTACTCAGCACGTAGAGGTCTCTCGTCTGGGCACCCCTTGATCAACTCTAAATATTTACATTTTTCATAACTTGAAGTCCCATAATTTTAGTGGTTTTTAGTAATTTTAGCGGTTTTTGTTGATTTTAGTTATTTCTCATCAACTTCTAATGGCAAAATACAGTTCGGCAATAATACCATGCTTAATGTTTAAGGGAATCCATCATTTTCTTTCAATTCATTGATAATATCTATTGAGTAGGTCTTTTACCTTTAATTTTTAACATAGCTTTATATTTTTTAGTATATTTTAACCAATTTTAGATATTATTTTTTTTTTGTTTTTATAATTGATTTTGTCTGTTACTTTATTGATTTTAGTAAATTTTAATGATTTTAGAAATAAAAAAAAATTTTTATTAGCAAATATTTGTATATAAAACTGTTTTGAGATGATTTATTATCTGTAGTTGATATTATTTGAGAATGTTGATGTAAGATGTGCTATATTTGGTCCCCATTTGTATGTACTAGTAGTTGGAAGAAACGTTAAATCCTTCCAACTTTGCTCTACGGTAGTGAAAGCTGGGTAGCACTAGACAAACATAAAAATAACATAATTACTGCTGAAATGAGGTATCTCCGAAAAGTTGCAAGAAAAACAAGACGAGACTGCATACGAAATGACAGTATTAGAGAAGAGTTAGACGTCGAGCCACTGGGACAAATACTCGAGAAAAGATGGTATGGTATACTTAAATGGTATGGTCATGTCTGCAGAATGGGAGAATATAGAGAACCCAGAAGCTTCTATGAAGCCCGACCAACAGGTAAAAGGCCAAAGGGTAGACCTCGACTGTCTTACGAAGACCACATATCCAGGCTAGGACGATCGCGAGGGAAGTCGATAGGAGAGATGAAGGCGCTTGCGAGGGACCGAGATGCCTGGTTGCGATGGCTGGATACACCTCCACGCTGAGAGGCATAAGGAGGAAGGAAAAGAAGAAGAAGAAGACGATATAGAAATATCTAATAAATAGTTATCATTTCATTAAAGAAATCAAACAATTTAAAGTATGGAGCGAGTATGGAGAAGGGTTAATATGAATATTTCTATTATCAGTAATTTTTATTATCAGTATACTTCTGGAAGAATTCTGAATAAAGTTTTGAGTCTCTTAAACAGCAGTAAATATCTGACCAGTCAACGTTTCGCCAATTTGGACATCATTAGGAGAGAAAAAACAAAACATATTATCATACAAATGTGGACCAAATATAGCACAGCTCCGTCCTCACTTCATAATTCAAATTGTTTGGTATCTTTCATGAAATGATAACTATTTATTAGATATTTCTATATCGTCTTCGGATCAAAATGTTTTGTTTTGTGACTGTAAATATTAGAATGTTTGCCATCATCAGATGACTGATGATATTTACAGTGACTAATATGAACAAAATTGTGGTAGTTAGAGCCCAATTCTGACCACAGTTTCCACCAAAAATACCTTAAGTTCGTCTGTGAGGCACCTCTACTAGTACCTGTTTCCTCATCGAAGTTTGTTTATCAATAAATCAGCAATCAGATCAATCAATTTTAACCAGTCCATTTCATGAATGAAATCAAACAATTTAAATTATGAAGCGAGTGTGGAGAAGGGTTAATATAAATATTTCTAAATTATCAATATATTTGGATATATTCAGGAAGATTCCTGAATAAAGTTTTGAGTCTCTGAAACAGCAGTAAATATCTGACCAGTCAACGTTTCGCCAATTCGGGCATCATTAGGAGAGAAAAAAAAAACATATTATCATACAAATGGGGACCAAATATAGCACATCTTACATCAACATCCTCAAATAATATCAACTACAGATAATAAATCATCTCAAAACAGTTTTATATACAAATATTTGCTAATAAAAAATTTTTTTTATTTCTAAATTTACTAAAATCAATAAAGTAACAGACAAAATCAATTATAAAAACAAAAAAAAAATAATATCTAAAATTGGTTAAAATATACTAAAAAATATAAAGCTATGTTAAAAATTAAAGGTAAAAGACCAGTAAAGCAGCAGTAAAAGACCTATTACTAATTACTAAAAACCACTAAAATAATGGGACTTGAAGTTATGACAAATGTAAATATTTAGAGCTGATCAAGGGGTACCCAGACGAGAGACCTCTACGTGCTCAGTAAAATGAAGGGTTGGAACCGTAGGAGAAGTCCAGGTGAGAAGAGGAGATTTTTTAAAAATTTTCCAAGCGATTCTGGATGATCATATGAGGCCGGAGGAGTTCGGTTATTCTCGAATCGGGAGCACCCTAAGGCAGACTAGCAAGATCGAGGTGGGGGCCCGAGGAAAAACGAGGGCGAATGAGCGTCACTGAGGACAATGGTCGGGCCCGGCCGCACTGCTCCGAGGGTATCCGAGAGTAGCCGATGACATCGCAATACGAGTGCAATTAGGAACCAGAGTTGTTAATTATAATCAAATCAAGTTCAGAAAAGGGGAAAAACAATTTAGGAAAGGCAAAGAATCTGTTGAGAAGACTATATTTACATAAAATTTAAACATTGGAAAGGATAAAGAAGACGTAAATAAATAGGTAGGTAAAGATAAACATTCGGAAGGTTGCTTAAATCATAGACATTGAAAACATTATGTAAACTAGCCAGGAAAACCCCCAAGTGGAGTAAGGTGCTGCGCCCTAGCGGACAGAAAATGTATAAACATTGAGGAGGTTATAGAAAATTTAAAAAAAGAAATAGGTAGGTAAAGGTAAAAATTGGAAAAAATTGTATAAAATGTAAACATTGAGAACTGAAAAAGGTACAAAAGTTTAGCTAATAATAATGACGTCACCTATCCAGATATTATGATATTATTAAAAGGCTTTATATCATCGTTTGTAAATGTTCCAATGAGAACAGCTTTCATAAGAGTAAGAAGCCCTACATATTGTAGATATTAACAGTTCAAAGTCCATTGTTTACTTTTAAAGGATGGATTAAGAGATAGAGTATTATTGCGAAAGCTAAATTTTTTTACTTTTTAGCGGAAGGATTAACAAGTCCTAAATCATTCTGTATGTTTTGGTATTAACAGCTCAAAGTCCAAAAGCTGTTAAAGGATTAAGAATTAGTATGAATTAATTATTAAGAATTAGTGTTAATTAATTATTAATTAATATTACATAATTAAAATTTACTGCGAAGTGTTCGTAGTTATTATACCGACTCGTGTACTTTGAAAATATTTCAAAGCTATGAAAAGGTGCAACTTCTTTGGCCAAGCGTGGTACCGCCGTTTCGATTTATCGATATATTTGTAAATTTGTAAGTCCATTGATTATACAATCAGAGATTGTTTATGTTTAAGCGAGATAAGTAAAAATAGGGGATTAACATCTCAAAGTCCGAATGGTGTTATTGGAATAAGAGGCCCTACTATTTATTTATGTTTTAAGGGTTAACAGTTCAAAGTCCATAAGCTGTTCAAAGATAAATAAGCCCTATTATTTATTTATGTTTTAGAGATAAACAGTTCAAAGTCCAAAACCGGTTTTAAGATTAAGGGACTCTACTATTTATTTATGCTTTAGAGATAAACAGTTTAAAGTCCATGTTTGCATTTCACCTCGGCACCATCCAACTTGTCTATGCATGATCCAACCTGTTTACATATAAGTAAAGATACATATTGTAAAGGTTATGTAAACATTGAGAAGGTTGCATAAATACGAAAACAATGTAAAGATTATGTAACCTTTGGGAAGGTTACAGAGTATAATGTGGGTACCTAGCCCTTCATCGTATAGGTTATGATTATATAGCCATCGGGGAGGTTACAGACTATAAAGTGGATACCTGACCCTTCATCGTATACGTTAAGATTATATAATCGTCAGGAAGGTTACAGACTATAAAGTGGGTACCTGACCCTTCATCGTATAGGCTATGATTATATAACCGTTGGGGAGGTTACAGACTATAAAGTGAGTACCTGACCCTTCATCGTATAGGTTATGATTATATAACCGCTGGGGAGGTTACAGACTATAAATTTGGTACCTGACCCTTCAATTATTGGAGGGGATAAATCTGGTGGCTAAGCGAGGATGCTGACTACGTCTTTGTTGGCGGCTTAGAGTGGGGGTAATCAGGGTGAAGCAATATGATTGGCTGGTTGGAGAGGGATAGTGGTGAAAGGGGCGGGACCTAATAATCACATGACTAAAAAGTGGCGTGGCCCGATAGTTAAGGTGAGTCGAGATGATACCACGTGGTAGTTAAGGTTAGGTCGAGGCAAGGCCACGTTGCTATTAAGGTTAGGTCGAGGTGAAAATTCAAATTCAAATTTCCCGCCGTAGATCAGGTGACGAAATATTTATACATTCATCCTCAGTTCAAGGTTCAAATGAATTATATATTTTAGCTGGTATTTTTTTGATTTTTCATGTTTTTATTACTGATTTTATCTTTTATTTTAACAGTTTATTTTTTTTAGTATGTATATATCGATTTTAGATAATTTATATTTATTTCAATGATTTTAGATAGTTTTATACTTAATTTTAGCAATTTTAGCTGTTTTATTGATTTTGTACGGTTATTTTTATTAATTTTAGTTATTTTAGCATATTTTAATCTAGTTTGTCTAAGTCCCAGGGATGTATGGAATATTTAGTACATACACCCAATCCCACAGATAACTTGATCCTTGCAGAGCAATATAATTTTAAGCCACCAGGAACCCAAATGGTCAATGAAAAACCGAATATATCACTATCATTATTATGTCATTAGTACACATTTCAGACAGTCCTAAGTCTGCGATAAAGCTTGAAGGAATCTGTATTGCTCACGTACCTAAATGTACTACTCTTCAATTAAATTTGATGTTTTCGAGTAAAACATCTGACGAGAGTGAGTATAAAAACAGCTGTGACATTTTTTATTTTCATTCAGTCTTCATCATCCGTTTGTTGAAGCAACATTCATCATTCGATATAGCGAATATAGAGGTATGCCCACATCTGGATGGTGAAGGATCCAAGCACGGGAGCTTGTTCCCTAGTAGTATAAGATATTTGATTTGCGGAGCGTCTAACAGTGGTAAGACGAACCTTATGTTGAATCTGTTGTACAACCCAGACGGACTGAATTTCGATAATGTTTACCTGTTCAGTAAATCACTTCATCAGCCTAAGTACAAACACTTGGCTAACGTTTAATCAAATCTCGAAGACGTCGGTTTCTACCCATTCGATAATAATTTAAATATTCCTCATCCGAACGATGCTGCTCCGAATTCAGTATTTATTTTCGATGATATCACTTGTGACAAACAAGATCGTGTGTGAGCATATTTTTTATAGGGTTAGCCAGCTTCTACCTTTGTCAGAGCTATTATTAAATGTCAGAGCGAAGTTATTAATTCGCGACAACGCGAACTTACTGATATTGTTCAGACAGGCTATAATCTCAGTACCAGAAGAACATATGAGGACCATGTTAATTCCGATATTACGTTTTCTGAATTTAAAAATATATGCTCAGAATGATGGAATACTAAATACGGGTTTATGGTGATTGATAAAGATCGAGATTTGGACAATGGTTGATACCGCAAGGGATTAGATACATATATAATAGTGTAGCAGCCCCTCATTCCTCAGTTCGCTATCGACCATGGATGAAGCAACATCTTTTGCGGTAGCTAAAGAATCCGAAGAAATTCGAAAGATTATTCACGAATTCATTTTTTATGGCTCATAACTCTATAAATTGTTTATTCTGGGACGCTCGATCCGTTAAAAATAAACTACTCGAATTAAAGGACTTTCCGCTAACAATCCAAAAATCTTGGCAATAACTGAAACCCATTTATCAAATTTTGACGAAGTGACAATCCCTAATTTCAACATTTATAGATCAGATAGAGATCGAAATGGAGGTGGCGTCATGCTTATCATTGATAAATCATTTAAACAATCCCACTGTCCATTACCTCATTTAAAATCCGTAGAAGCGGTTGCTGTTAATTTACACTTGATTAATAACTATACATTAACTATAATTTCTCTATATTCACTACCAAGTAAATCCATCTGTTACTATGACTTAAAAAGATTATCAGTCTTAAATTAGCGGGTACTTATAATGGGAGACTTATACAGTAAAAATAAATTATGGAATTGTCATAATACTGACAAAAATGGCAAACTACTTTTAAATATAGCTTCAATTCAAAAACTCCAAATATTTTTCCCGGATAAATCTACATACTACCCTACTAACGTTCCAAGCTAAGTACACACAACATCTTATTAATGAAATCATTTTATTCACTGAGCAGTCTTATATCTCTACCAATCTTAAGTTCGAATCACAACCCAGTTTTATTTCGCATCAAATTAAACACAATTATGCAACCTCCCACTGCTAAATACCAGTATTAAGCTGCAAATTGGCCTAAATACAAAAAATGTCTAAATGATAATCTAGAATTCAATCCTATACTCAACAGTATAGATGCAATAGATGAAGCAATCAGCAACCTATCAGATTTGATTTCCACCGCAGCTCACCAATCCATACCCAAAACATATGTTGCTCCAAGAGTTGATGAAATCCCTATTTCTCTTAAAATTTTAATTAAATTTAAAAATAAAGTTCAACACTCGAATTCCACTACACTTAAGAAATGTCTTACTAAACTTACAAGTCTCCTTAGAAATAAACTCTACGAGTGGAGAAACAAAAACTGGTCTAAAACACTAGAATCATTTGAAAAAGGTTCTAGACCCCTGTGGAAAATACACAAAGTTTTTACCAAAAGAAATCAATCAATCCCTCCCCTAAAATCCTCTAATGCTACATATGAATACCATTCAAAACAAAAACTAAAGATTTTAGCCGATCACTTTGTAAGTATTCAAAACAATCCGAATAACTCAATCTCAAAATATCATTTAAATAAAGTAACTAAAACTATTGACGACTATATGACTTTAATACCAGCTTCCGCTGGTTTTAAACACACTTCTCCAAAGGAAGTCGCGACTCTCATCAAGTCCCTCAACATTAATAAGTCATCCGGCCCAGATATCATACATGCAATATTAATTAAAACCCTTTAAAAAAAAAGCAATAATTCAAATTACAAAAATTTGTATTAGCTGTAAGAGACTTAAATACTTTCCGATCAATTGGAAAAATGCAAAACTTATCCCTTTGACCAAACCACATAAAAATCCCGAAGTATCTGCAAATTATAGACCCATTAGCCTTCTTAATATTTTTTCAAAGCTGTTGGAAAAAATCATAAAGCATCGCCTTATTCAACATATTTTAGCCAATACCATTTTAATAAACGAACAATTCGGATTCCGACATTACCATTCAACTACCAGCCAATTAGCTCGTGTTGTAGATAATATAAACCAAAATTTTAATAATAAAAAACATACCGGCATGATCCTTATCGACATTGAAAAAGCGTTCGATACTGTCACTCCAAATTTACTGATTTATAAATTAATAAAACTTAACATCCCAAGATATCTAATATTACTCATAGAGTCATTTTTAAGCAATAGATCTTTCTACGTATCTGTCAATAATTTATCTTCCCCCATGTACTACACTATTAACGGTCTCCCACAAGGATCCTGCCTAAGTCCAATATTATTTAATTTATTCATAAATGAATTTCCTAAAATCAAAAATGTCGATATATCCCTCTTTGCATGACATGACACAGCTTTATACTCTTCCTCTTACCGAATAGACACCATTAGCAATATATTAACTCTAGCATTCAAAAAAACACCCAAATACCTCAAAAAATGGGACTACACTTCAACATAGACAAAACGGAGGCTATCATTTTTACAAAACGAAGACCTGTACTCTCTCCGAACGTGATCTTAAACGATTCTTCAATTCCATTATCCAAATCCTTGAAATACTCAACAGTAAGCTTCTGTTCAATCAACATATCAATATAAAATTAGAAAAGGGCCGGAAAATGATGTACCAAATGTTTCCCTATTTTAATAAAAAATCAAAACTTCCTCATAGTAATAAATTAATTCTATATAAATCTGTACTAAGACCAATCTTAACATACAATTAATAAAGTCCATGAATGAAAGTCTTAAAACTAACTTTATTAAACAGATGTACAGGTTACATAATATAAATAATGAGCTACTGATAGCGTATACTACAGATAGATAGACTAATTTCTAAATTCTAGAGCTAACATATATATTCATAGGAAAAGTGGAAGGGGTTAAGGTGAATGCACCTGCACAAGCTGAGTTAGTACACATTGGCCAGGAAGCAATGCCACAGCTTCCTGGGGCTACAAACCTATTTGATAAACATAACTTCCTGGGTCAGGGAAACTTATTTGTTAAATCCTCCGACCTTTTAAGCGGCGAGGACCCTTGAGCCGTTTTTAAGTAATAAGTTTATTTGAAATATAGGCATTTTGGTAGGCTATAGCTGTTCCATCAAATTCTGCAGGATACACAGGTGTAGGGGTTGTAATAGGTTGCATAGGGATGGGAACAGGAACCCTACTCCTATTTTTACAATATTTTCTTATATTATTAAAATGCTTATACAAATGGATTCCTAATAAATAAAATACAATACCAGTAACTATACACAGTAAAACTTCAGTATGATCTAGGGTATAATCTTCTAACATTTCAATTGTAATAGGATCGAATTGTATCTGTTTTAAATCTTCTAAACTAGAATTAGTAGGTATAATTTTATGAAGCTCATGCTCAGAAAGAAAAGGAAAGTGTAAAATTTCATTATAAACTAGGTTCAATAAAGAGGTTGAATACAAATAATAATTTTGAACAAAATTATCCTTTTTAATATTTATACTAGACCTTTTGTGAGTAAGGTATTGACCAGTTTCTTTTACATATTCTATATTAGGACCAGACTTAATTTCTAATAATTTACAATGAGTTTAAGGCTTTATTATTCAATACCTCTTGTATAGATAAGTCATTGACTAAAGTTATATTTTTACAATAATATTCCTCATTATAGTGTATACATTCATTAGGTTGATATAATATAGAACTGTTTTTAACAACTAAAGATGATTTAACAGGCATTATACATGTTTTATTATTTTTTATGAATGCATAAGGGAAATTCAGATACGTCATCATTCCTGAAGTATTTAGAGGTAATTGGATAAAGTAGAAAATAATCCCTTTATTCGATATAGAGCAAACGGTTTTTCCAATTAACCAATTCAATTCCATATCCATGCTTAGTAATTTATATTGAACCTTCTGGATATGTTCGAGTTCATTTGGCTTAATGATAATTGGGTGTATTTTACCTATTGTACAGTATTCTATTGATTCTTATATATCTCTGATCTTTTCATTTAAGAGAGTTAAAATAGCGAGTAAATCATGATGATTTAGTTTCTGCAAAGTTACGTCAAGTTTCTGTGAGAATTTTGAAATTTGTTTTTTGTTGTGGGAAAATATAGCAATGTCTTTATTTAATTATTTTGTGAGTGGAGTATTTAGACTAAGTCTCGCGTTTTCATTATGCTCGATGCGATACATATTTTGTTGAACCTTCTGTGTTAAAGAATCGTATCGTTCTCTTTCTTCTGAGTCCATCGACCCCCCTAACCAACCGAGCCGATAGCATTAATTATTCCCCTTTTTGAACTTTTTGGTTTATTTAAATAATTTATTGTTAGGAGCAATTGTTCATAACGTTGTAACAAGATTGAATGTAATATTTTATAATCTGAATCATTTTTTAAACCTCTAATACTAGTTTCTAAGCTCCTAATTTCCTGATCAAGCAATGTTGAATTTCTATAATCTAAGAATAAATAATATTCACTTATATAATAGGTCTTGTTTACTCGGAGAGTCATTATTCCAGGCACCACGGAGATTCTCTGTATTTGCAGTCCATAGCATACGTTGGAAATGTTTGCAGGAGTGATATGAGCAGAATTATGTTAAGCACAGGCATCTGGAACAATTGACAAGCATCTTTCACGTTCTAAGTTGTTCATGATTTTATCAAATTCTGATTGTAATTTAGCCGATTCTGTCCTAGTTAATGTTTTATTTTTATTCATTTTTTTAGGAAATTTAATATTTTTTGGGTGAATTTTCTTCTTAGTTCCATTTTTATATAACAGTTTTCGATCTTTTATTTTAGCCAAGTCAAATCGCTTTCCTGTTTTGTTAGCGAGTCTTTTTGTTTTCATTACTACAGACCCGGAATCGATAACACTAACGTCATCTCGGTCAATATTTGCTCATTCTATGTATTTTCTTGTTAGCCTTAATATTTTGTCTAATTGCACTATGTAAGCGTTTTAGACTGTTATGATATTCCAGAGCCAGATACTCTTGCACAATCGGGAAGTCGTTTACTAAGACAGGCCTCATCCCCCAGATGATCTCATCTGGGCTAATTTTCAATTTGTTTATTGCTGAGTTGTAAATAATAACTGCAAGACGAATTTCTCGTCTTCTGGCTTATCTTCGTGCGAAATATTTAAGGTTCTTAATATCTCTAAAAATGTAGAGCTTGCACGGTTAAGTGCAGCTAAAGAATTTGAATTATAAGGCGTAGTCTCATGGTTTTTTTATATTTAGGTAATTCATTAAATCTTTAAAAAGAAGATTATCAAATTCTTTCCCATTATCTGTAATTATAACTTGAGGTTTGGGGAAAATTTCTAAATATAGAGTTAAGGCCTCCATTGCGTTTACTGAATTGTTTGATTCGTAACTTTTTGTTAATAATTTTCTTTGAAAAGGTGTCTAGGATTAGGTATAAGCATTTATTTGACATGTGGAGTGTGTCCATCATAATAACTTTAAATGGTTTTTGCGGTGTAGGAGTTATTTCAAATTTTGGTTTACTAGGATGTCTGTCGTATTTTGCTTGACTACAAATGGGGCATTTATGTATCCAGTTTTTTATTTCAGAACTAAAGTTAGGCCAATAATATTTATTTTTTATGACCTCGAAAGTTTCCTCAAAACCCCGGTGATAAACTTTATTATTATGATACTCAGAAATGATTTCTACTTGATCCTTTTTTCAGCAATATCTAATACCTTCTTATGATATCTCTTTATTCTATTTGTGTAGGATTTGTCTCTAAAAAGTTTACTAATCTTGATAAAAGTTTTATCATATATGGCCTTTTCCGATTCTAGATCTTTATCACTTGTAAAATAAATCCCATAAGTTAGGTTTGGCTTGATAATAGTGAGTAATTCATTTTCTAATTCATCCAAAGTTTCTATTCCGTTAAAGTATATGGTATGCCTTATTTTTCCTGGAAAGGGATTTTCAATTTTTGTTTTATCAAAACCTTTAGTGAAAATTATTTGGTATTTTTCGAAATTAATAAGTTTTTTCTTGTCTTCAATCAAAATGATACGATTATCTGATGATTGTGATGAGTGAACAGTTTCTAGATCCTCTAATGTTAATAATTCTTTATTTTCGTTTGGGAACCGTTACAAATGATCGACTTTTTTAGCTTTTCCCTCTATGTGTTTTATGTCGAATTCGAAGTCTTCCAACATAATTTTCCATCGGATTAAACGGTCATTCTGAGTTTTACATGTTTTCATATATTCTAATGGTTTGTGGTCAGTATCAATAAAAAATTTTCTTTCGAATAAATATGGCTTGAAATGATTGCATGCCCATTCTTTCTCTGTAATTGAATATTTTTATTCGGCTCTTTTTAAAGTTCTTGATGCAAAACAAACTGGTAATTCTTTTCCATTCTTTTTCTGTGCAAGTACAGCACCAATTGCATAAATTGAAGCATCTGTAACCAAATAAAAATCTTCATCGAAATTCGGAACTTGTAAAATAGGATTACTGCAAACAAGTGCTTTTAGATTCTCAAACGATCTTTTATAGGATTCAGGATTTATTGTTATTCCCTTACTCAAGGCTTTTGTCAAGGCTTTCATCGTAATTGATTTTTGCGTAATTGGGGATTCTGTTCTGGGTAATTTAGAATTCATTACGGCACTTATTTTAGCTGGGTTGGGTTCGATACCTCTTTCTGAAATTACATGGCCAAGATATAAAAGTTCGAGTTTAAAAAATTCTGTTTTATCCAATTGAATCTTTAATGTGTGGTTTTCTAATTTCTGTAGAACAGTCTCTATATGCTTTAAATGTTCTTGCGGGCTTTCTGAAAAAATTACAATATCATCCATATAAACTAATGTGTTAAGAGTATCAGCAAAAATTATATCCATAGCGCGTTGAAAGGTTGCGGACCCTCTGAATTCCGAATGGCATACGCAAAAATTCAAAGTGTCCTTGATCTGTTGAAAAGGCTGTCTTAGGTATAGAATTTGATTTGGTGAAATCCTGAGCATACGACCATGGCTGTATATATAGTTGCTTTTCCCAATTTTCCTAATAAATCTTCTATATTCGGTAACGGATATTTGTCAGGGATTGTTTGTTGATTAAGTTTTCTATAGTCAATGACCATGCGGATTTTCTTTTTACCAGAAGCATCCATTTTCTTGGGGACTACCCATACTGGAGAATTATATGGAGAGTTGCTCGGTTGAATTATTTTGTTTTCTAATAGTTTAATTATTTCTTCTTTTATATTGTCCTTAAATTGGTGAGGATATCTATCATTTTTCGAATAAATAGGATCTTCATTTTTGGTTCTTATTTCGTGTTCTTATAGGTCGGTTGCGGAGAGTTTGTCTTTGTCAGTTTTAAATATTGAAGGATATTTTCGTAATATATAAATTAAAGATTCTTTGTCTTTATGGCAAATATGGTCAGTTCTGATTAACTTTGGGATATCATCTATTATGTTGGTAGTTTACGGAACCGTTTCTTCTACTTCTTCTCCTAATAGATCTCGATAATTTATTTCAAAGATTGGTTTTTTATAGCTGAAAACAGCGATTTCTTTCTCGTAGATTCCTTCAGGAATTTCTATGTCATTATTCATGAATTTTATTAGCTATACCCCATCTTTCGGAATGGGTACTGTGTTTAAGCCTTTTTCTAAATCAAATCGTATATTGCCTATATCTTCCCATAATTGAAACGGAATAATATTATATTTAGTTTTCATTGTTTTTTCCTTAGAATCTATATTTGCTTCCATATTATTCATCAGTTCGTTTCCTAATAAGATATCATAATTCGGACTGAATTTATAAATATAAAATTTCACTAGGTATGGGTATTTTAAAAATTATTTTTACAGGATGTATACAGAACTTCAGTTCCCTTTTCCTCGCCAGTTGCTGTTTTAATTATGAATTATTCTTTTTCACGAGGAATATGGCCAGGAATGATTTCTGAATTGATGTAGCTTTTTTTAGAACCCGTATCAATTAACCATTTGCTATTCTCATGATCTTTAACAAAAGGAAGTTCATTGAAATTGTTGGTTTTAATTTCTATTATGTTGGGTTTTTTTTAATTTTCGCGCGACTCTAAAAAATGTGAATGTTTTATTTCTTTTGATTGCCTTCCTAGGTCACGAATTTTAATATAGCGTGGATCTTCAATGGAATTTTGAGATTCATATTCAATTTCATACATAGGTAGCCTACTTTTTTGAGAGTTTACAGAACAGTAATAGAGTTTGTCCGGTAACACCATTGTAAGGTCTGTGATGTTGTCTGGGTCTATAATTGTTATTTGACCTATTATTGAAAAAATTATTTTGTTCCCTCGGGGACCATTCACGATTATATTGTTGAATATTTTCTCGCGGATAAGTTACTTGAGGTTGTCTATAATTTTGATTATAGATAGAATTAAAATTTTGATTATAATTATTATGGTGCCTTTTAAATTTGTTTTGTTTATCTTGACTAAATTTATATTTAAAGTGATTATTATAATTTTCATTACCTTGTCCTCCCGCCTTATTCATTGAGCCTTTAGATATTAAATCGTCAAATAATAAATGATTCTCGTTTTGAATTAAATTACGCAAATCGTCTAGAGTTCTAAGTTGGTCATTCTGATATGAAGTGGCATATTTGTAACAAAGTGATAAAGTAAGTTTGATTCTAAATTTTCTGTGAGAATTTTTTTATTGAATGTTTTATCTAGTCTATGTCTGGAAATTATTAAAGTTCTATTTTTGTCAAGTCTGTGCAAAAAGTCAAGAGGATGCTCCCGATGTTTTATGTTAGTGTTGAATAATTCATTGGTTAACTGCTCAATTGATCTTGAATCTCTAAAAGCTTTTTCTAGATAACTTAAAAATTAGTTAATTGTTTCAAATTCACAAGTTGTGTTAATATGATCTGCCTCATCAGTGAGACGAACTAAGACTTTAATTAATAACATTTTTTCATTTAAAGCTGTAAAGGAATTATTTCCTGTACAAACTATATTTTTACCTGACGTACCGCAGTAACAAATTTTAATAGATTTTGTGATTTGCCATCAAAATTAGGAATATGATCATAATCACAGCTTTTAATTTGGAATGAAGTCATGTTTGGTGATAATGTTAGGTCAGCTATTTGCTGTTCTACTACTTGAATAGCCGTTTCTGGCATAAAAATAAAAATAAAACAAAAATTTCTTAAAATTAATAAAGTTAAACTTTAAGGCTTACAGTTATCGGCTTCTTCCAGGTACCTGATGTCAGTAAATCCAGAAGAGATGCAGACAAATACCTGAGATGTCAATACTTGATAGGTCAGTGGGTCTGTCCAAAGTGTAGAACTTGAAGCTAGGGTACCTTAGATAAGTGTACCGACTTGCAAATAAAACCTGAGATCAGTGGAGAATTTGCAAGTCCTTCAAAGTTCTTCTGAAACAGCGATCAGAGCTACAGGTGAGATGTAGGTGGATGATGTCCTGTTCGAGCGCCAATTATCAAAGTCGATGAATGCAAGTCTTAAAAAAAACTTTATTACACAGAAGTACAAGTTACATGATATAAATAATGAGCTACTGAGTGCTACAGATAGACTAACTTCTAAATTGTAGAGCTAAGATATATATTCATAAGAAAAGTGGAAGGGGTTAATGTGAATGCACCTGCACAAGCTGAGTTAGTACACATTGGCTAGGAAGCAATGCCGTAGCTTCCAGGGGCTATAAGCCTATTTCATAAACATAACTTCCTAGGTAGGAACCTTATTTGTTAACTGTATAAACCCTCTGCGGACTGGTCTAATAGTATAATTTTAATAATAATTATTTAAGTAAAGTCTTAATTATAACACAAGTTCGGTGAGCATGATGAAAATGAGATGGAAACGAAGAAAGGCGTACACTAGCCCAAAAGCCTTAACCATCTTCCTTCTTACCCATCTTCCCATCTTATACAAGGATGGAATATGGGGGAAGACCTACTTGCCCAGCATGACTCCAGCTGAAGTATTTGATCTTGCACAGTCCTACTCCAGGTGGCCTCATTAGCCAAGACCACTACGTCAACACCAGACAACTTCCAAAGGAGACCCTAGCATCACCACAATCGTGACACCCGGCAGGCGTAACACCCATAGTACTATTAGGAATGATTACATTCCTTAAGCCCAAATGGGTGGTGGGCCAGGGGGCGACCCCCGTACAGGTTTTTCTACCTCAGGGTGCAAGTAGTGGGGCATCCACGCAAACTGGCCCATACTCCTGCTGCGTATCCTATAATGAAGCAAAGCAAGCCATTATAGACCGTCATCAGCGCTTTCTTCCACTCCAGCGTTATTCTCGTCATTCGAAGGACATTGTTCATGGCGGCACCGGCCCTATCAGTCACTCGTTTCACATGCATTCTTCCGATCTTCAACTATTCCTGCCATACAATTCCCAAATATCATACATCCTTATCAAATGTTAGCACTCGCCCATTCGCGCTCACTGGTGGTGAGGCGTTCAGCCCTTCCGTTTACCTTTCAGCATCATGCTCACTGTTTTCTCATTCGACAATTACATTTTACTCTTTTCCATCCATTCACCGATCACTCGTAACTCTCCTTCCATTTTATATTCTAGTTCCCTCCTAGTGTTCCGAGTTACCAACACCACACCATTAACCGCAAACGGATCTTTTGAATAATTATCATATATCATCATATATCATATAGCATATCATCTTACATTCACCCATATTTACAGTTCCCACCCATTCGTCAAAGATAAGTTTCCAAAGCTGAGGACCAATTACAGGTCCTTGGGGACAGCCTCTATTGACCTTCTTTCTCACGACACCCATACCTACTCTCATTTCCACATTTGCCCAGGAACTCGGCAATTCATACTATTCCTTTGGCAAACAATATAGTCGCAAGCGCTGCAGGATATCAGGCCACCACACTCTGTCAAACCGTCTAGAAAAACATCTAGAAAAATGCCAACTACATACTTATCCTAACATTCATTCTTCGCGCTTTTCTCACGCATTAATCCATACGGTCTCTCATCGTAAAACAGGATTTCCATCTTGCTCACTAACATTCTTTCAAACACTATCCCCAAAGCCGGAAGTTGACATGTAAGTCTGTAGGATTTCGCAACCACCGGGTCCTTATGTTTGCTCTAGAGACGGGCACAAACCCTCCCCCAAGTGGGGAAGTCCATCTTCAGGGGAATACTTTATATTTTACACATAATTCATAAAATCTCACACGTGTTTCACCAACCACAATCCAGCTTTCTTTCAACATTTCCACGCATATTCCATCCCAACCTAGAGCTTCCCCATTCGTTGAAATCCATAAAGTCTCTCTCACATCTTCCACACTTATTGTCCATCTTATTCCAAAATCTGGTTCATCCGCTGCATTCTCGCTCCTCATGTTTCTATGGTATTCGCTCTCATTCATACTGTAATCCACAAAAAGCTGGTAGAGCAGCTGCTTCGCCGATACTTCCCAATCGGAGACTCCATCATCCTCTCCAAACATCCACACCACCTTTTATGGGCGCACTTTTTTCGTACTCATTTTGTACACATAGTTCCATGGGTCCTGCTCGACTTCCTTCTGTACAAATTCATTCCAACTATCATCTTTCGGTTCCCATACTAACATTTTATACCTTCCTCTCAGACCAACCCACTCTCTTTTGCATTCATTCTTTCTTGCAGATTCACGCTTTCTTTGATGTCTTCTTCTCGCATAAAATACTTACTTATTCATTTGTTCTAACTCGTTCGTTCGCCACCTCACTGCTATCATTCTTTTAAACCCTCTAGGTATGCCCTGTGTAGCGTATTTCAACATCCATTCTTCATCGACTCTAGCATACTCGGCAATGCTCACTTTATCATTTACTCTATAATCTTTCACAGTTTCCTCACTGTTGTTTAGATGCTTCCCGTAGACGTTCCAGTATGGTGTCCTCTAGTACATCTTGGTTTATTTTCATATATTCCCAATTCACACACACACTATACATACTCGACGTGCATTCTTCTACATACCAATCACTTACCCTGCACTTTAGTCCTTCCAACTCCAAGGTCAGATCAAGAAAACTTTATCCCCTAGGACCAGAAAATGTTGGAAACCTGCCATCATTCAATAACGTACGTTTAAGTTCATTTATCCAGTCTTCCATATCTTCAACTCGTCGATCCAACACATTTCCCTCCCATTCCGTGTTCTTCGCATTCCCATAAACACAAACGAACACATTCTTCTCACTTTACACTCTCTCGATCCATTTCATTCGTTCCAGATATACATATAATTCCTACGAATTCTTAGAATACATTCTGACGAAGCACACCACGCCCTCTTTCATAACCATTTACACAACCACACAATGGGATTCACACAATCCACTCAATTTCACCACACCATTGGCCGGATTCAAGATCACCACCGCCACCCATGGTGCTTCATGCACTCTGTTCCCTGTCACTACTCCCGCATCCATACAAAAACCAGTAATCACACCTTTCATACTGGCGTACGGTTCCTGAACGACTTGAACGTCAAGCTTATTTTGTTTAGTATCATTCCTGATCTCCGCAGTCACTACCTGAGCCCTACCCATATTGAATTGGCCAACCAATAATCTACTAATGTTCCTGCATTGACTCTGGCTCCTCCTGGCCAATAGACTCCATCTCCAGTTTAACTTCCATCATAGTCTTTCATCTTCCTCGTTTGATTTATTTCGTCCTCACCCACCGGACACCCTCTCCATATGACCGAATGATCTACCAATTACCTGCCCGTGCGCACGCAGTTCACACAGGAAACATGCTACTCTTTTTACAGAATTCCCGGTGGTGACCCTCCTCCCCACACTTTCCACATGTCACTGCTTGTTACACCTTGCTCCTATGTGCCCATACCATAGTCATTGGAAGCACCGTATAGGGTCTACAAACTCTTCCACATCACACGAGGAGGCTGCTATATTAACCCTTTTCTTCCTCAACACCCTAAGGAAAATCTTGCTGTTCATCCCCACCACCCATGAGTTAACATACATTCTCCCAGGACCTATCATCATAGAAGGAACGAGCCACTCTAATCCCTCTTTCGTCCAGCCCCTCAAAAATTTCCCCATTTTGACTTACTACCGCGTCCACAAGGTTCTCCTTCTATCTTACTTATCCACGCCGTGTATTGCAACTCGGGAACTTCTCATTTTCAGAGAACCATTGACCTGGAAGCCCTCTTTTTTTAGCTTCTCACTTTAATTTAGTCTATTCAGTTCGTCCATATCATGGACCTCGAGGACCATTCTTTTCATTGCTAAACCACACGCGCAAAACCTATCAAAACCACACGAGCAAACCCTTGCTAAACCATACGCACAGACCCTCGCTAACCTACAGGCGCAAACCCTTGCTAAACTACACGAACGATCCCGTGCGAAATCGCGCGCGCATCGCCGCTTGCAATCCCATACGGAATCATACACGCTATCCCGCTTGAGAGCAAAATGTACCAGCACAATAACCCGCGAAATAACATGCGCAAAACCTTGCTAAACCACACGTCCATAACCTTGATAAACCAGAAGCGCAAAACATCGCTAAAGCATAAGCGCACACCCTTCCTAAACCACAAGCGAAAACCTCGTTATATCTCAATTGCAAAACCTTGCTAATACAAAGGCGCAGACAGCAACAGAAATTTCGTTTTATAATGTACACAAATCTGGATAGTAAAATGATAACTAAACTGAGTTTCACTAAACCACACGTGCAATCTTGACAAATCTTGCTAAACCAGTTATTGCCAGTGGTTTTCGCATGTGTTTGCGCGTGTGGTTCAGCGAGGGATTGCGCGTGTGGTTTAGCGAGGGATAGCGCGTTTGATTTCGCGAGAGATTTCAAGCGGGGCTTAGTTGTTACCGCGTATGGTTTAGTAAGGGATTGTCCATGTGGTTAAGTAAGATTTTGCGCGTGTGGTTCAGCAAGGTTTTGCGCTTGTTGTTTAGCAAGATTTGCGCATGTGGTTCAGCAAGGTTTTACGCGAGGGATATAATAAGGTTTTGCGCGTGTGGTTTAGCAAGGTTTTACACCTCTTGGAATACTCTCTCCAGCATCCCGAAGAAGTTCCACTGTGAATTTCTTAGCAGATTGGTTGACCTTTTTCGATTATAATGTACACAGCAACAATAGATGAATAATTATTCATCTATTGTTGCTGTGTACATGTCCGTTAATATTTTGTTTTTGTCCCATTTGGCTTTTTTGAAATTCCACCTTAGGACCTTCTTCGTGTGGTGGTGCTGCAATATCCACTACAATTTTGATCGGCCTATGGTCACTTCCTCCTGGCTAATTTCAATCTTCCCTTTGAGCAATGGTTGCCAGATTGTTCGTGGCGAAGGCTAGGTCCGGTGTTAAGGTTGTTTTCCATGTTCTGGAATAGAATGTTGGCGGATTGGAAGGTTGATTAAGCAATGTTAGCGTACATTCAGTCTACGATACTTACCTCCTCTGCTCGGTCTTTCCTGAAGACCAGATAGTCGCGTATACTGAAGCACTGTTTGGGGTTCAAATGAGTCTCCTGGACTCATTGGATACATGCAATAACAATCGATTCTTCATGGTGTCTTTGATTAACGGTATTTTTTTTTTTTATTAATAATGCTTTCTGGAATCCAATTTAGAATTGGTAGGGGTTTTTTTGATGGTATCTCCGGATACACATTGAGGCAACTTTGTCCACATATAATACAAAGAGTAGGCAATCTCCTTGTTTTAATCCCTTTTCTATTTTAAATATTTCTGAATCATTTCCGTTCAGTCTAATAATTCCTTTTGGTTCGGAGTAAGTTTATTTGATGTCCTCTACTAGGTTCTTTGGCACGGTTTTCCTCCTTAAAGCTTCCCATATTTTCTCTTTTGGTATCGAATCGAAAGCCGCTTTTATATCGAGAAAAGTTATGAATATATTACGATCCAGGTCCCATCTCTTTTTAAGAATGTTTCGCAGCGAGAAGATATGGTCCTAAGTTTATTAATTAAAACTACTTCGACTTAATTTTCTAATATTAATAGGCGATAAGGCCAAGAGGCCCTTGTGAGGCGCGGTGCCCATAGGTGATTGCCAGCATTGCCTGTAGGGTTAATCCGGTATTGGTTGTGAATAAGTGTGATTTCAAGCTTGTGATATTGGCTACCTACTGAGACTTATTTGGTGTGATGTCGTGCTCCGTGTTTCTCCATTTTTTAACAGGTAAGATTTTATATTTTTGGATTTATTATTTACAGGTTTATTTTACGTTTTCATTATTTTGTGACAGTTTTTGGAAAGTTTGTTGCTATTTATTGGGATGATTTAGAATTTTAATTGACTGTGTGTAGCTTAATGGGATCAGTGCGGTTTTATTTTCTAATTATTTCAGTTTTCTTGGTGGTTTTAATCTTTATGTTCTTATTTATATTCTTCATTTATTACTTGAAAGTGTTTTGAAGTATATTGCTCTCAATATTCAAAGCCACTTCAAAAGTGGCCTAATGTCAATAAGTTTTGGGGAAATTTGACAAGTTTTACGTATTTTCCACAAAAGGATCCATAACACGTCCACTACATATTGGCCAATTTTTAACCGACATTAAGTACATAATGCTTAAAGGACTTGCGGAGATTGGCAGGATACGGGTCGGTATCCGCATCACGTGGAAGCATAGGCGCAGACTTAGGGGATACACGGGGAGGGGCCAAATAATAACAGAGAGAGGGCGAGACTATCATTTCGTCTCCTCACCCATCTAAGTCATTATATTAAGGGGTGTCGGAATCTCTATACTATTACATGTTTATAAGTAGCATTTTCTTAAAATCCGTGTGACCAATAACTTTCAACAAATTTTTGGAGTAATTGACTTTGATACATATCCCAATTTTTTTTCAGTACCTATATCTAAATGATCTGTAGTAATTTTTTTTTTTTTTTACTAACAAGGGAAGGCTATGGACATGGCATCACCGATTTCAATCCATAAATTTGTCCATTTAATTCAGATTTTTAACGGTTGTAGTAACGTTGAATTTGGATAAAATCTTGAGGAGTTATGAATGCACAAGTTAACGGCGGACATCGGCAGGAAAATAATCTTCCAGCAAAATCAAGTCCAAAAATTTCTATTTCAAGGATGAAGGAATCAGTTATCATATCCTTCTTCAAGAAGAAAGGTGCTTTCACAGAATGCAACAATTACCGGGGAATCACCCTGCTGATTACTGCTTACAATGTTGTTTTCATTGTTCTATGTAATCGAATATATCGCTCTCGCCTGATTAGCAGGAGGCACAGGTCCAATCTTTTAAGTTTCAGATCCTACCGAGGAGCCAGTATGGATACGGACCACTATCTGGTGGTATCTAGTATCAGAGCCAGAATATCCAATGCAAGGAAAACCAGGTGGAATAAGGCGGAAAGAATAGCGACAACCAGGCTAAAGGATCCCGAAGTCAGTGCACGCTACCGCCAGATGTTGGACGGAAAGCTGACAGGCGCAAGATTGTCGGAGGGCCATGCAGAAGAACAGTGGAACATCCTCTCTCGAATTGTTAAGGAGACAGCAAAGATAGCAGTGGGGCTAGAGGAACGAGCAGTTCGGTCCCTGTGGTTTGACGCTGAGTGTGCAGTTGCCACAGAATGAAGCCTATACAAACATGGTTCAGAAGCGGCAAACGAGAAGAGCCACATAAGAATATAGAAACAAAAGAAGGGAGGGGAAGAGGCTTCACAAAAGAAAGAAGAGAGTGTGGGAAAGGCGACAGCAGGAGAAGATGGAGGAGCAAAGAAGGCAGAATGAATCAAGGGCATTCTACGAGGCGGTGAATGAGATTAGAAAATCATTCAAACCGAGGGTCCAATTATGTCTAAAAGAAGACGGCTCCAGGATCACAGGGAGGGAAGAGATCCAGGCTTGATCGTCTCGTCACTTCGATGTGCTTCTGAACGAGGGTGCGGGCAGCCCAGACGACTTTGTGATCCCAAGCGCTGAGTATGATCTGGATCTCCCAGACCCACCGACATGTGAAGATGTTGTTGAATCCATTATCAGGCTGAACAACAACAAAGCTCCAGGAGAGGATGGGATTCCTTCTGAACTTCTTAAGCACGGTGGTGACGAGTTCCAGAGAGCCCTCTACGACATCACCCGTCGGTGTATATTATTAGGTGTTCAGGCATAGAGAGGATTATTTTGGGGTATTGTTCTTTATATTCTTCTGTCATTGTAGTTTCTTTTCTGAGTTTTGAGAGTTAGAGGTATAACTCGGGTCGTATATACGTCCAAGGAGGTATTTCGTTTTCGATTGTGTTCAATTTGATTTGTTTCAGTTTATTTATTGTAATGAACATTCTTTCTACTAATGGAAATGTGGCATTCTTCTGCTGTTGAAATCGTGCTGAAAATTTGGATTGAAACACGCATTTGTGAATGGGGTGTGTGGTTTGTGGATATAGCTTAGTTATATAGTTAACGACTAGTTTCTGCCTTCTGAGGAATAAAGGTGTTTGTCCAGATTCGACACAAATGCTCAAGATCGGGCTTGTTCTAAAGGCTCCTGTCGCGAGACGAATTCCTGTGTGGTGTACTGAGTCCAGTTTGGCTAGGGTATTTTTTCGAGCAGACCAGTAAACAGAACTGCCATAATCCATTTTGGAAAGGATCAAAGCTTGATACACTTAAAGCATCGTAGTCCTGTCCGCTCCCCAGTTAGTACCGCTAAGGACTCTTAATATTTGAAGTTTCTTAGTACAAGTTTCTTTTAGTGATTTTATGTGGTGTACCCAAGACAAGCGTCTGTCAAATGACAATCCTATAAATTTGCAGATGTTCACGTACGGTAAGATAACTTCACCTAGAAAGAGTTCTGATGATTGTGGGATGTTCCTTTTTCTACTAAAGTGGATACATTTTGTTTTTTCAGAAAAAAAAACGTAATCCCGAAGAATTACACCAGCCATTAATGCGATTCAGTGCATCTTGCAGCTTTTCTTTTATAGAGAGGATGAATTTGCACGGCATAGAATAGCGAGATCATCGACGAAGAGCATCACTCTAACACCACGTGGTAGATTTTTCCCTAGGTCTCTAATTGCCAGAGCGAAAAGCGTGGTGCTCAAAACACAGCCTTGTGGTACTCCACTTATTTGTTCGTATTGCGTGGACAATGATGTTCCTATAAGGATCTGAAAAGAGCGGTTTGAGAGGAATTCTTGAATAAATTTGGGCAAATTACCACTGAATCCCAATGATTGTAGTTTCTTTAAGATTGAGAGTTGGTCGGTTCTATCGAAGGCCTTCCGCATATCGAAGTAAACTGCTACAGCTTGTTCTTCTTGGATAAATGCGTACTGTAGTTCCGCTTCCATTCGAACCAGGTGATCTATAGTCGATCTCCCTTTACGAAAACCACATTGGAAGTTTTGGATGTAATGATATTTTTCTAGGATCCATATGAGTTCTGCGCATGCGCCAGCTTTTAGTTGCACGTATCTCAGATCGCCTCTTAAAATGTGACTATTTTAACAGTGAAAAAAGTGTAGTTTCATGTGAAAAACTGTATAAACATTATTGTTAGCAGTAGAGGGGAAATGGGCGAGCTGGTGCACCGATAGGAGCAGCCAATCAGAAGCCAGCATTTGGTCACGTGACCTATGGCGGGAAATTTGAATTTGAATTTTTGCCTCGACCTAACCTTAACTGCCACGTGGTCTCGCCTCGACCCTACCTTAACCACCACGTGGTCTCACCTCGACCTAACCTTAACTATTAGGCCACGCCCCTTTTTAGTCACGTGACCCTTATGCCCCGCCCCTTTTTAGTCACGTGATCCAGTCACGTGACCCGCAGCGCATCCTGGTCTACGCTCCGCCCGCATATTTTAATCACGTGATCTAGTCACGTGACCCGCGGAATCTCCTGGTTATGCTCCGCCGGCATATTTTAGTCACGTGATCCAGTCACGTGACCCTTTGAACCCTCCGGTAAATGCTCCGCCCTGATTACCCCCACCCTAAGCCGCCATTTTGTTTACAATGATGTGGTCAGCATCCACGCTTAACCACCAGGTTTACCCCCTCCACCCATTGAAGGGTCAGGTACCCACCTTATAGAGCATGAGTGTACCCGGCCGCCATTTTGTTTTTCTACCGTTTGAGAGTTTTAATGTTTTGTCGAAGGGTCAGGTACCCATCTTATAGAGCATGAGTTTACCCGGCCGCCATTTTGTTTTTCTACCGTTTGAGAGACTTAAGGCTTTGTCGAAGGGTCAGGTACCCATCTTATAGAGCATGAGTTTACCCGGCCGCCATTTTGTTTTTCTTACGCCGCCATTTTGGTTTTCTACAGTTTGAGAGACTTGAGGTTTTGTTGGATGGTTAGGTACCCACCTTATAGAGCATGAGTGTGCCCGACCTCCATTTTGTTTTTCTTACACCGCCATTTTGTTTTTCTACCGTTTGAGAGACTTAAGATTTTGTTGAAGGCTTAGGTACCCACGTTATAGAGCATGAGTGTACCCGGTCGCCATTTGTTTTTTCTACTGTTTGAGAGACTTAAGGTTTTGTTAAAGAGTCAGTTACTCACTTTATTGTCTGTAACCTCCCCTACGGTTATATAATCATAACCTATACGATGAAGGGTCAGGTGTCCACTTTATTGTCTGTAACCTCCCCTACGGTTATATAATCATAACCTATACGACGAAGGGTGAGGTATCCACTTTATAGTATGTAACCTCCCCTACGGTTATTTAATCATAACCTATATGATGAAGGGTTAGGTACCCTCTTCATACTCTGTAACCTTCCCAAAGGTTACATAACCTTTACATTGTTTTCGTGTTTGTGCAACCTTCTCAATGTTTACGTAATCTTTACAATATTTAACTTTACCAACATTTAAACAGGTTGGATCATGTATAGACAAGTTGGATGATGTCTAGGTGAAATACAAATATGGACTTTGAACTGTTTATCTCTAAAACAAAAATAAATAGTAGGGCTTCTTAATCCTATAACAACTGTTGGACTTTGAACTGTTTATCTCTAACATATAAATAAATAGTAGAGTTCCTAAATCCTATAACTGCTTTTGGACTTTGCACTCTTAATCTCCAACCATTCTTATCTCGCTGAAACATAAACAAAACAACTTTTCAATGTACTACGTATTTTTAATAGTTGATAGTATAAATAATAGTCTTAAAAGGATTAACTTGTCAATGTTCTACGTATTTTTATTCTCCGATAGTTAAATAATTGTCTTAAAAGGATTAACTTTTAGCGAACATGTCGCAGTTATTAATACCGACTCGTGTACTTTGAAAATATTTCAAAGCTATGAAAAGGTGCAACCTCTTTGGCCAGGGTGATACCATCGTTTCGATTTGTTAATATATTTTAGAGATTAAAAGTTCGATAGGAACTTAATGGATTAAAAGTTAATCCTTTTAAGACAATTATTTAACTATCGGAGAATAAAAATACGTAGAACATTGACAAGTTAATCCTTTTAAGACTATTATTTATACTATCAACATAAACATATCCTCAATATAACAACTATAAACATTGAGAAGGTTGCACAAACACGAAAACAATGTAAAGGTTATGTAACCTTTGGGAAGGTTACAGAGTATGAAGAGGGTACCTAACCCTTCATCATATAGGTTATGATTAAATAACCGTAGGGGAGGTTACATACTATAAAGTGGATACCTCACCCTTCGTCGTATAGGTTATGATTATATAACCGTAGGGGAGGTTACAGACAATAAAGTGGATACCTGACCCTTCATCGTATAGGTTATGATTATATAACCGTAGGGGAGGTTACAGACAATAAAGTGAGTAACTGACTCTTTAACAAAACCTTAAGTCTCTCAAACAGTAGAAAAAACAAATGGCGACCGGGTACACTCATGCTCTATAACGTGGGTACCTAAGCCTTCAACAAAATCTTAAGTCTCTCAAACGGTAGAAAAACAAAATGGCGGTGTAAGAAAAACAAAATGGAGGTCGGGCACACTCATGCTCTATAAGGTGGGTACCTAACCATCCAACAAAACCTCAAGTCTCTCAAACTGTAGAAAACCAAAATGGCGGCGTAAGAAAAACAAAATGGCGGCCGGGTAAACTCATGCTCTATAAGATGGGTACCTGACCCTTCGACAAAGCCTTAAGTCTCTCAAACGGTAGAAAAACAAAATGGCGGCCGGGTAAACTCATGCTCTATAAGATGGGTACCTGACCCTTCGACAAAACATTAAAACTCTCAAACGGTAGAAAAACAAAATGGCGGCCGGGTACACTCATGCTCTATAAGGTGGGTACCTGACCCTTCAATGGGTGGAGGGGGTAAACCTGGTGGTTAAGCGTGGATGCTGACCACATCATTGTAAACAAAATGGCGGCTTAGGGTGGGGGTAATCAGGGCGGAGCATTTACCGGAGGGTTCAAAGGGTCACGTGACTGGATCACGTGACTAAAATATGCCGGCGGAGCATAACCAGGAGATTCCGCGGGTCACGTGACTAGATCACGTGATTAAAATATGCGGGCGGAGCGTAGACCAGGATGCGCTGCGGGTCACGTGACTGGATCACGTGACTAAAAAGGGGCGGGGCATAAGGGTCACGTGACTAAAAAGGGGCGTGGCCTAATAGTTAAGGTTAGGTCGAGGTGAGACCACGTGGTGGTTAAGGAAGGGTCGAGGCGAGACCACGTGGCAGTTAAGGTTAGGTCGAGGCAAAAATTCAAATTCAAATTTCCCGCCATAGGTCACGTGACCAAATGCTGGCTTCTGATTGGCTGCTCCTATCGGTGCACCAGCTCGCCCATTTCCCCTCTACTGTTAGCAATTCTGTTTGAAGCAGAAAACAAATAAACGGTGAGTAATCACTTATAATAAACATTACAGTGAACTCGTGAATAGACTTAAGAGCAGGTAAACAGTGCCATTAAGCCCTACAGAAGGCAATCTGCCTCTGCACGGAGCAGACCTAACCTACGCCACTCTGTCTTCTGTTCTGTCCGCGTATTTATTCACGTAATTTTCAAAAGTATTTATTCTTTTTTTTTTTAGTTTTTTTTCTCTTATTAAATTTAACATGAAATGCGATATTTCCATATGGTGATGTCGAGCAAAACAACAACAGGCAAGAGATCGAGAAGTCTTGGAAATACACCTTAAACTTCACCTGCCAAACAGAAGGCTAGGCGATCAAAAAGAAATACACCTCCGATCACACCTGGTAGCTCAGTTGAAGAAACTGAACCTCAACCTGACCCCTCAACCCAAGTTATGGCTGACGAATCACACTTTTTTACTCCTAACCCTTATCAACTGTTATCAAATACACAAGGAGAAGACATGGAATCAGCACCGATTCCCAGAGAACCCAAGCACCCACCAATATTTATTAGATATATAAAAAAAATTCAACTGCTGTGTCAACAATTAAGGCATAGGAAATATACTGCATATACTGCGTAGTAGGCATAGGAAAATATACGTGTCAAAGTCGCATTAATGATACAAAATTAATGCCTGACACCCCAGACACATACAGAAGCATTGTTAAATATCTATCAGACACAAAGGCAGATTTTCACACCTACCAACTGCACCAAGAGAGAGCACTCAGGGTGGTCATCAGACGCCTACACTAAACACTATTGCCACCACATGCCTAGATGTGTCAAATGTGGTGACCAACACAAATCTGAGGACTGTAGAAAATCCAGGCTAACACCCGCAACATGTGCACTTTGCCACCAAGGGCACCCGGCTAATTACAAGGGGTGTCAGACCTATAAAATTTTAAAATCAAGGATGCAGCCGACTTCTGGAAATGAAGAAACATCTAGACCACAAAGACAACCATCCAGAATTGTGAACACTAGCGTATCCTATGCTCGAATGTTAGGAGCGCCAGAAGAAATAACACAAACTCAGGCCCTGCCACAAGAACAGCCTCAACCTCAAACATCTCAACCCCAACACCCACATCCCTCCATCCCACAACAAATGACTAATACCCAAAAGTCTAGTCATCACCCTATTTCCTACATTCCTCCTTCCACCAATGCCACTGACCTCACAAGTTTACTTACATCGTTCTTTTCTGAGTTTAGGTCCCTCATCAATCCCCTCATCTCATTACTGACAAATCTTTTATCCAGCCTCATCATCCCCCCTAGAAATCCATAAATGTCCTCAATAAAATCCCTTTCCATTCTCCTTTGGAATGCGAATGGTGTTCGAAATCACATTAACGAACTAACAGCGTTATTACGTGGAAAAATATTGACCTTGTCCTAATAACTGAAACCCGGTTAACCAGTAAACGACTGCTCAATATACCTGACTACCAAACTTATCGAACTGACCACCCCGACGGAAAAGCACATGCTGGCACTGCTGTCATCATCCATCGGTCTTTCCCATCACTTTTTCCCCCTGCCAGTCCATAATTTCCTTCAAGCTACTGCCGTAAGAATTCCAACATCATATTAGTAGAGGAGAAACAGGGGAGCTGGGCCACTTTTTTGAGCAGCCAATCAGAAGCCAGCATTTGGTCACGTGACCTATGGCGGGAATTTTGAATTTGAATTTTTGCCTCGACCTAACCTTAACTGCCACGTGGTCTTGCCTCGACCCTACCTTAACCACCACGTGGTCTCACCTCGACCTAACCTTAACTATTAGGCCACGCCCCTTTTTGGTCACGTGACCCTTATGCCCCGCCCCTTTTTAGTCACGTTATCCAGTCACGTGACCCGCGGAACCTCCTGGTCTACGCTCCGCCCGCATATTTTAGTCACGTGATCTAGTCACGTGACCCATGGAACCTCCTGACCTATACTCCGCCCACAAGATTTACCCCCTCCACCCATTGAAGGGTTAGGTACCCACGTTATAGAGCATGAGTGTGCCCGACCTCCATTTTGGTTTTTTTTACACCGCCATTTTGTTTTTCTACTGTTTGAGAGACTTGAGGTTTTGTTGAAGGATCAGGAACCCACCTTATACAGCATTAGTGTACCCGGCCGCCATTTTGTTTTTCTACTGTTTGAGAGACTTGAGGTTTTGTTGAAGGATCAGGTACCCACCTTATAGAGCATGAGTGTACCCGGCCGCCATTTTGGTTTTTTTATACACCGCCATTTTGTTTTTCTACCGTTTGAGAGACTTGAGGTTTTGTTATAGGGTCAGGTACCCACTTTATAGTCTGTAGCCTTCCCAACGGTTATATAATCATAACCTATACGACGAAGGGTCGGGTACTCACTTTATAGTCTGTAACCTCCCCAGCGGTTATATAATCATAACCTATACGATGAAGGGTCAGGTACCCACTTTATAGTCTGTAACCTCCCCAGCGGTTATATAATCATAACCTATACGATGAAGGGTCAGGTATCCACTTTATTGTCTGTAACCTTCTTAAAGGTTACATAACCTTTACATCGTTTTTGTGTTTTTGCAACCTTCTCAATGTTTACATAACCTTTACAATATGTAGCTGTATCAACATGTAAGCAGGTTGCATCTTGTATAGACAAGTTGGATGATGCCTAGGTGAAATACAAATATGGACCTTGAACTGTTTATCTCTAACATATAAATAAATAGCATAGTTCCTTAATCCTATAACTGCTTTTGGACTTTGACTTGTTTATCTCTAAAACATAAATAAATGGTAGGGCTTCCTAATATTTGAATAGATTTTGGACTTTGAGCTGGTAATACTCTATCTTTACTTATCTCGCTGAAACATAAACAAAACAACTTTTCAATGTACTAGGTATTTTTAATAGTTGATAGTATAAATAATAGTCTTATAAGGATTAACTCGTCAATGTTCTACGTATTTTTATTCTCCGATAGTTAAATAATGGTCTTAAAAGGATTAACTTTTAATCCATTAAGTTTCTATCGAACTTTTAATCTCTAAAATATATTAACAAATCGAAACGATGGTATCACGCTGGCCAAAGAGGTTGCACCTTTTCATAGCTTTGAAATATTTTCAAAGTACACGAGTCGGTATTAATAACTGCGAACATGTCGCAGTAAATTTTAATTAATTAATACTATTTCTTAATCCCTTAAGAGCTTTTGGACTTTGAGCTGTTAATAACAAAACATAAAGAATGATTTAGGACTTCCGCTAAAAAGTAAACAAATTTAGCTTTCGCAATAATGCTCTATCTCTTAATCCTTCCTTTAAAAGTAAACAATGGGCTTTGAACTATTAATCCTCTATCATTACTCATCTCGCTGAAACATAAACAAAACAACTTTTTAATCTTATGTGTATTTTTATTTTCTCATAGTATAAACTATTAAAATGCCGTAAAAGAATTAAATATTAAATCCTTAAAGTTTTTTTATCATTTACAAACAATGATAAAGAGCCTTTTAATCATTTCATAATATCTGGATAGATGACGTCATTATTATTAGCTAAAGTTTTGTACCTTTTTCAGTTCTCAATGTTTACATTTTATGCAATTTTTCCAAATTTTTACCTTTACCTATCTATTTCTTTTTTAAATTTTCTATAACCTCCTCAATGTTTATACATTGTCTGTCCGCTAGGGCGCAGCACCTTACTCCAGTAGGGGATTTTCCTGGCTAGTTTACATAATGTTCTCAATGTCTATGATTTATGCAACCTTCCCAATGTTTACATTTACCTATCTATTTGTTTACGTTTTCTATAACCTTCCCAATATTTAAATTTTATGTAAATATAGTCTTCTCAACTGATTTTTTGCCTTTCCTAAATTGTTTTTCCCCTTTTCTGAACTTGATTTAATTATAATTAACTACCCTGGTTCCTAATTGCACTCGTATCAGACCTTGCGATATCATCGGCTCCTTTCGGCTACTCTCGGATACCCTCGGAGCAGAGCGGCCGGGCCCCGATCATTGTCCTCGGTGACGCTCGTTCGTCCTCGTTTTTCCTCGGGCCCCCACCTCGATCTCCCTAATCTGCCTTAGGATGCTCCCGATTCGAGAATAACCGAACTCCTCCGGCCTCATATGATCATCCAGAATCACTAGGAAAAATTTGAAAAAATATCCTCTTCTCACCTGGACTTCTTCTCCTACGGTTCCAACCATTCATTTTACTCAGCACGTAGAGGTCACTCGTCTGCGTACCCCTTGATCAACTATAAATATTTACATTTTTCATAACTTGAAGTCCCATAATTTTAGTGTTTTTTTGTAATTTTAGCGGTTTTTATTGATTTTAGTCATTTCTTTTCAGCTTCTAATGGCAAAATACACTCCGGCAATAATATTATGCTTAATGTTTAACCGAATCCATCATTTTCTTTCAATTCATTGATAATATTTTTTGAGTAGATCTTTTACTGCTTTACTGGTCTTTTACCTCTAATTTTTAACATAGCTTTATATTTTTTAGTATATTTTAACCAATTTTAGATATTATTTTTTGTTTTTATAATTGATTTTACATGTTACTTTATTGATTTTAGTCAATTTTAATGATTTTAGAAATAAAATAAAACGTTTTATTAGCAAATATTTGTATGTAAATCTGTTTTGAGATGATTTATTATCTAGAGTTGATATTATTTGAGAATGTTGATGTAAGATGTGCTATATTTGGTCCCCATTTGTATGATATTATATTGTTGTTTTTTTTTTTCAATCCTAATGATGCCCGAATTAGCGAAACGTTGACTGATCAGATATTTTCTGCTGTTTATCAAAACTTTATTCAGGATTCTTCCAGAAATATACTGATAATTTAGAAATATTCATATTAACCCTTCTCCATACTCGCTTCATAATTCAAATTATTTGATTTCTTTCATGAAATAATAACTATTTATTAGATATTTCTATATCGTCTCCGGGTCAAAATGTCTTGTTTTGTGCAGGTGACTGTCAATATTAGAATGTTTAGCATGATCGGATTATAGATAATACTAAAATTAACTCATATGAGCACAATCGTGGTAGTTATAGCACAATTATGACCACACTTTTTCCCAAAAATACCAAAAGTTCGCCTATGAGGCACCACTGTCAGTACTTGTTTCCTCATCGAAGTTTGTTTATCGATTAATCAACAATCAGTTCAATCAATTTTGACGAGTCCATCTTGCTTTTGCACACTAACTTTCTGTTGGACGGAACATTTATGGACTTCACCAGGATGAGAACCATTGTTAAGAGGTGTTTCATAGCACCCTAGGATTTTAAAATGAGTAGCCGATAGAGGGAAAATGAGTTAGTTCGAGCACAATGCTGATCACACTTTCTACCAAGAATAGCATCAGGTCTCGTCTATAAGACATTTTTTCCCAGTTACTTTCGCCTTGCCGAGGTGTGTTTATTGGTAAACACAGCAATCACATACTAGATTTTATTTGTTTTTATTAGATTGATATTTATTTTTTTATTAAGAGGCGGAAGCTGGACCTCATTAAGACTCCAATATCTTTTGGTAATCAACTCCAATCAATCTAAAATGTTAAATATTTCCTCGAAAAAACATAAATTAAACGGAAGGCATTAGATCCGTCCTCATTTCATAATTCAAATTGTTTGATATCTTTCATGAAATGATAACTATTTATTAGATATTTCTATATCGTCTCCGGATCAAAATGGCTTGTTTTGTGTGGGTGACTGTAAATATTAGAATGTTTACCATCATCAAATGACAGATAATATTAACACTGACTAATATGAACAAAATCGTGGTAGTTAGATTCTGATCACAGTTTCCTCCAAAAATACCAAAAGTTCGCCTATGAGGCACCACTGTCAGTACTTGTTTCCTCATCGAAGTTTGTTTATCGATTAATCAACAATCAGTTCAATCAATTTTGACGAGTCCATCTTGCTTTTGCACACTAACTTTCTGTTGGACGGAACATTTATGGACTTCACCAGGATGAGAACCATTGTTAAGAGGTGTTTCATAGCACCCTAGGATTTTAAAATGAGTAGCCGATAGAGGGAAAATGAGTTAGTTCGAGCACAATGCTGATCACACTTTCTACCAAGAATAGCATCAGGTCTCGTCTATAAGACATTTTTTCCCAGTTACTTTCGCCTTGCCGAGGTGTGTTTATTGGTAAACACAGCAATCACATACTAGATTTTATTTGTTTTTATTAGATTGATATTTATTTTTTTATTAAGAGGCGGAAGCTGGACCTCATTAAGACTCCAATATCTTTTGGTAATCAACTCCAATCAATCTAAAATGTTAAATATTTCCTCGAAAAAACATAAATTAAACGGAAGGCATTAGATCCGTCCTCATTTCATAATTCAAATTGTTTGATATCTTTCATGAAATGATAACTATTTATTAGATATTTCTATATCGTCTCCGGATCAAAATGGCTTGTTTTGTGTGGGTGACTGTAAATATTAGAATGTTTACCATCATCAAATGACAGATAATATTAACACTGACTAATATGAACAAAATCGTGGTAGTTAGATTCTGATCACAGTTTCCTCCAAAAATACCATAAGTTCGTCTGTGAGGCACCTCTACTAGTACCTGTTGTTCCCTCATCGAAGTTTTTTTATCAATAAATCAACAATCAGTTCAATCAATTTTAACCACTCCATCTTGCTTTAAGACTCCAATATCTTTTGGTAATCGACTCGAATAAACTCATAATATTAAATATTACCCCGAAAAGACAGAAATTTAACAGAAGGCATTAGTCACTTTCTGAAAAGTTATACGAGCTGCGGACATTACATGTGACTATAATCCAAGAGTCATGCCCTGGATAAATTCTACTGTCATAATATTAATCATGGATGGATGACCTTAGTAGTTGAGCTCCTCTAAATACTACACTCTTAATACGAATATAAAATTTTTTATCCAATTTATCACTTTTGCAGGGAAGTACTGCAGTATATCGATGATTATTAAACTATCAACACAACTGCATGCGAATCTGCTGACCTCTATTGTCTGTTTTAAGAGCTATTATTCAGCTTTCATGTCACACGAGGGGGGTGTAGATCGGTATGTTCAAGGTATGGCTTGAGGTAGTGATGGAGGGTAACGGATGATCAGGGAATGTGGTATAGGATGATTTAGGATGTTCAGACATGGTTTGAGATGGTTAGCGATGGTATGGGATGGTCAGAGATGGTTTGAGATGGTTAAGAGTGGTTTTGGGGTGGTCAGACATGGTTGGAGATTATTTAAACCATCTCCAAGTGTTAATATTATCTGTCATTTGATGATGGTAAACATTCTAATATTACAGTCACCCACACAAAACAAGCCATTTTGATCCGGAGACGATATAGAAATATCTAATAAAATAGTTATCATTTCATGAAAGATATCAAACAATTTGAATTATGAAATGAGGACGGATCTAATGCCTTCCGTTTAATTTATGTTTTTTCGAGGAAATATTTAACATTTTAGATTGATTGGAGTTGATTACCAAAAGATATTGGAGTCTTAATGAGGTCCAGCTTCCGCCTCTTAATAAAAAAATAAATATCAATCTAATAAAAACAAATAAAATCTAGTATGTGATTGCTGTGTTTACCAATAAACACACCTCGGCAAGGCGAAAGTAACTGGGAAAAAATGTCTTATAGACGAGACCTGATGCTATTCTTGGTAGAAAGTGTGATCAGCATTGTGCTCGAACTAACTCATTTTCCCTCTATCGGCTACTCATTTTAAAATCCTAGGGTGCTATGAAACACCTCTTAACAATGGTTCTCATCCTGGTGAAGTCCATAAATGTTCCGTCCAACAGAAAGTTAGTGTGCAAAAGCAAGATGGACTCGTCAAAATTGATTGAACTGATTGTTGATTAATCGATAAACAAACTTCGATGAGGAAACAAGTACTGACAGTGGTGCCTCATAGGCGAACTTTTGGTATTTTTGGGAAAAAGTGTGGTCATAATTGTGCTATAACTACCACGATTGTGCTCATATGAGTTAATTTTAGTATTATCTATAATCCGATCATGCTAAACATTCTAATATTGACAGTCACCTGCACAAAACAAGACATTTTGACCCGGAGACGATATAGAAATATCTAATAAATAGTTATTATTTCATGAAAGAAATCAAATAATTTGAATTATGAAGCGAGTATGGAGAAGGGTTAATATGAATATTTCTAAATTATCAGTATATTTCTGGAAGAATCCTGAATAAAGTTTTGATAAACAGCAGAAAATATCTGATCAGTCAACGTTTCGCTAATTCGGGCATCATTAGGATTGAAAAAAAAAAACAACAATATAATATCATACAAATGGGGACCAAATATAGCACATCTTACATCAACATTCTCAAATAATATCAACTCTAGATAATAAATCATCTCAAAACAGATTTACATACAAATATTTGCTAATAAAACGTTTTATTTTATTTCTAAAATCATTAAAATTGACTAAAATCAATAAAGTAACATGTAAAATCAATTATAAAAACAAAAAATAGTATCTAAAATTGGTTAAAATATACTAAAAAATATAAAGCTATGTTAAAAATTAGAGGTAAAAGACCAGTAAAGCAGTAAAAGATCTACTCAAAAAATATTATCAATGAATTGAAAGAAAATGATGGATTCGGTTAAACATTAAGCATAATATTATTGCCGGAGTGTATTTTGCCATTAGAAGCTGAAAAGAAATGACTAAAATCAATAAAAACCGCTAAAATTACAAAAAAACACTACAATTATGGGACTTCAAGTTATGAAAAATGTAAATATTTATAGTTGATCAAGGGGTACGCAGACGAGTGACCTCTACGTGCTGAGTAAAATGAATGGTTGGAACCGTAGGAGAAGAAGTCCAGGTGAGAAGAGGATATTTTTTCAAATTTTTCCTAGTGATTCTGGATGATCATATGAGGCCGGAGGAGTTCGGTTATTCTCGAATCGGGAGCATCCTAAGGCAGATTAGGGAGATCGAGGTGGGGGCCCGAGGAAAAACGAGGACGAACGAGCGTCACCGAGGACAATGATCGGGGCCCGGCCGCTCTGCTCCGAGGGTATCCGAGAGTAGCCGAAAGGAGCCGATGATATCGCAAGGTCTGATACGAGTGCAATTAGGAACCAGGGTAGTTAATTATAATTAAATCAAGTTCAGAAAAGGGGAAAAACAATTTAGGAAAGGCAAAAAATCAGTTGAGAAGACTATATTTACATAAAATTTAAATATTGGGAAGGTTATAGAAAACGTAAACAAATAGATAGGTAAATGTAAACATTGGGAAGGTTGCATAAATCATAGACATTGAGAACATTATGTAAACTAGCCAGGAAAATCCCCTACTGGAGTAAGGTGCTGCGCCCTAGCGGACAGACAATGTATAAACATTGAGGAGGTTATAGAAAATTTAAAAAAGAAATAGATAGGTAAAGGTAAAAATTTGGAAAAATTGCATAAAATGTAAACATTGAGAACTGAAAAAGGTACAAAACTTTAGCTAATAATAATGACGTCATCTATCCAGATATTATGAAATGATTAAAAGGCTCTTTATCATTGTTTGTAAATGATAAAAAAACTTTAAGGATTTAATATTTAATTCTTTTACGGCATTTTAATAGTTTATACTATGAGAAAATAAAAATACACATAAGATTAAAAAGTTGTTTTGTTTATGTTTCAGCGAGATGAGTAATGATAGAGGATTAATAGTTCAAAGCCCATTGTTTACTTTTAAAGGAAGGATTAAGAGATAGAGCATTATTGCGAAAGCTAAATTTGTTTACTTTTTAGCGGAAGTCCTAAATCATTCTTTATGTTTTGTTATTAACAGCTCAAAGTCCAAAAGCTCTTAAGGGATTAAGAAATAGTATTAATTAATTAAAATTTACTGCGACATGTTCGCAGTTATTAATACCGACTCGTGTACTTTGAAAATATTTCAAAGCTATGAAAAGGTGCAACCTCTTTGGCCAGCGTGATACCATCGTTTCGATTTGTTAATATATTTTAGAGATTAAAAGTTCGATAGAAACTTAATGGATTAAAAGTTAATCCTTTTAAGACCATTATTTAACTATCGGAGAATAAAAATACGTAGAACATTGACGAGTTAATCCTTATAAGACTATTATTTATACTATCAACTATTAAAAATACCTAGTACATTGAAAAGTTGTTTTGTTTATGTTTCAGCGAGATAAGTAAAGATAGAGTATTACCAGCTCAAAGTCCAAAATCTATTCAAATATTAGGAAGCCCTACCATTTATTTATGTTTTAGAGATAAACAAGTCAAAGTCCAAAAGCAGTTATAGGATTAAGGAACTATGCTATTTATTTATATGTTAGAGATAAACAGTTCAAGGTCCATATTTGTATTTCACCTAGGCATCATCCAACTTGTCTATACAAGATGCAACCTGCTTACATGTTGATACAGCTACATATTGTAAAGGTTATGTAAACATTGAGAAGGTTGCAAAAACACAAAAACGATGTAAAGGTTATGTAACCTTTAAGAAGGTTACAGACAATAAAGTGGATACCTGACCCTTCATCGTATAGGTTATGATTATATAACCGCTGGGGAGGTTACAGACTATAAAGTGGGTACCTGACCCTTCATCGTATAGGTTATGATTATATAACCGCTGGGGAGGTTACAGACTATAAAGTGAGTACCCGACCCTTCGTCGTATAGGTTATGATTATATAACCGTTGGGAAGGCTACAGACTATAAAGTGGGTACCTGACCCTATAACAAAACCTCAAGTCTCTCAAACGGTAGAAAAACAAAATGGCGGTGTATAAAAAACCAAAATGGCGGCCGGGTACACTCATGCTCTATAAGGGGGGTACCTGATCCTTCAACAAAACCTCAAGTCTCTCAAACAGTAGAAAAACAAAATGGCGGTGTAAAAAAAAACCAAAATGGAGGTCGGGCACACTCATGCTCTATAACGTGGGTACCTAACCCTTCAATGGGTGGAGGGGGTAAATCTTGTGGGCGGAGCATAGGTCAGGAGGTTCCATGGGTCACGTGACTAGATCACGTGACTAAAATATGCGGGCGGAGCGTAGACCAGGAGGTTCCGCGGGTCACGTGACTGGATCACGTGACTAAAAAGGGGCGGGGCAAAGGGGAGCCAGAACCACAAATACTCGTGGGCGAACATTGGTGTCTGCACTTAACTCCCATCGTAGCAACATCCTCTCCCCTGATTCTCCTGCATACTGGCCAACCGATCCCAATCGTGATCCCGATCTCCTAGACTTTTTCATCCACAAAGGTGTAGGACCACTAAATTATTCAGTTTCCCGACTCGATGACCTTTATTCAGACCACAGTCCTCTAATCCTGACTCTTTCCATATCGCCGATACCCAAATCACCACCACCTTCATTCATCAGAGGTCCAGCCTCATTCATTCAACCTCTTCCGCCAAATAATAACAGAGTCAATAGACCTCAGAGTATCCCTAAAAATTCCTCAAGACCTTGATGAAGCTGTGAATTCCTACACCACCTTGATCCAGCAAGCAGTCTGGAATGCATCCTCACCTCCTCCTTCCCCAAAATACCGCCAAAAGAATCCTTTACCTCAATATCTTAAAAATCTTATCCATTCCAAACGATATTCTAGGACCCTCTGGCAAAGAACCAGGCATCCTGACGATCGGAAACTATACAACCATTATTCCAAATTAGTTAAAAAGAAATTATCCACCTATAGGTCACAATCCTATAACTCCTACCTTTCCTCACTATCTGCTTCCGACAACTCCCTCTGGAAAGTAACAAAAAAAATCCTAAAATACCACTCCATTTCCCATCCCCTCCGTCGCGATGATGGATCCTGGGCCACGTCAGATGGAAACAGAGCAGAGGAATTCGCCAAGCATCTTTCCAACATATTCATTCCCCATCCTGAAATCCACCCCATCCATACAGCTAAAGTCAAGGAATTCCTCTCTTCACCGATTTTTCTCTCTTTACCTCCAAAAGCTGTCAGCCCTTCTGAGGTCAAATTCCATATAAATAACCTTAAACCCCGAAAATTCCCTGGGTACGATCTCCTCACTTCCCAGATCCTTCGTCAACTTCCTCCAAAAGCGGTTATACTCCTTACCTACCTGTACAATTATATCCTTCGCACAACCCACTTTCCTCTGATGTGGAAACACTCCACAATTATCCTTTTCCATAAACCAGGAAAACCTATCAATAATAGCTCAACCTACAGGCCAATAAGTTTACTCCCGATTCTTTCAAAAAATTTTGAAAAAATCCTTCTAAAACGCATCCTTCGCTTATCTTGATCAGTTTTCAGATTAAGGACGAATATAGATTGATGCAAGCTGGAAAGACACCACTAAGCCAGATGTGATTGTAGAAATCTAAAAGCTAGTTCAGTGTAATATTTGGAAGATGTTGTATCATAGTATAATGTATATTATCAGGTCCGGGTAAAGATCCTTTGACATTTTTAAGTACTGATTGGAGCTCCCACATAGTAAATGGGACATTATAATCCTGATAAGGATTATCACCGGAGAAGTCTAATTTCTGAAAGGTACTGTCTCTAGAAGTAGCTGTGTACATCTCAGCGTAATAGTCGGCAAATTTACTTCCTATCATTTCTGGATTGTCGCATAGTTTTCCTTCGCATATCAAGGTGTATCTATAAGAAGAACTGGTTCCTCTTATCTTCCATATTTTGTCCCATACATCTTTGCAAGGGATAGAAGAATTAATGGACTCTATAAATGATTTCCATGATTCTTTTATAATTCTTCTACACATAGCCCTCTGTTTTTTATGTTCTATGTGATTCACCAGGTTCATGTTTTTTTTTTTAAATTTCTTGAGCGCTTTTCTTCTAAGTCGTATAGCATTTTTACAATCGTCATTAAACCAAAGAACTGGTGGCCTTTTGCAACATCCCTTACTTTGTGGAATAGAGGCTTCTGCAGCTGTCAATATAGTCTCGGTTATAGCTAGGCATCCGTCATCGATAGTCAGACTCGAAGTGAGGCAGCTAGAGTGAATAGGAGCCAATCTGCTTTTTCTAAAATCCATCTAGGCATTCTGTGGTTATTGCATTTAGCATTCCTAAATTTCAGACGTATTGGGAAATGATCACTGCCATAAGGTTCTAGTAGAACTGTCCAGTCTATAATATCAATCAGTGAGTTGCTGCATATAGAGAGATCTATAGTTGAAAATGTGCCGTAGGTAGAACTTATAAATGTTGGCTCGCCGGAATTAAGTAATAGAAGGTCAGTTAGATCTAAAAAATTTGCAATTATTCGTCCTCTGGAATTTGTGTTTTGTGAGCCACATAATGGATTGTGGCCATTAAAATCTCCGGTGTAAAAAACTGGTTTCGTCAATTGTCTATGGATATGGAGCAGGTGTTCTGTCTCTATGGTGTTGTCTTGAGGAAGATAAATATTGCAAATAGTAAAAGTGGTATTTAGATGAAGTGTAGCTGCTACTACTTGAAGTGGAGAATCTATTTCTACATGGTGAGAATATACTGTATCGTTTATGGCTATAGCTACTCCTCTACATGCGCGCTCATAATTTGTATTACAATTCGTTCTGTAGATTTCGAAGCCTTTAAGATTGAATTGATCAAATGGCTTTAGATGCGTTTCTTGGAGACATATACAAAATGGATCCTCATCTTCGATTAGTATCTTCAAATAATTCAAAGTGACTTTTAATCCCATTACAGTTCCATTAGATAAGAGTCATGATTTAGGTATGGTATAGAATAGAAAAATAAACATTTGATCTCCATAGAAATAAGTGGGTGAGAGAAAAATAGATAAATAAATAAGTAAAATAAAAAATAAACAGATACAGAATAAAATAATAATAAATTAAAACGAATAAAAAATAAAATAATAATAAAATAAAATTAATAGAGAATAGAAAACCGGATGTGTACAAAATGTTGGATGAACGAGAAATAGAATAATAACAAAAAAGAAATATATATACATACATACACACACACGCACACAAACATATATATATATTTCTCTTAAAGTAAACGTAGGCAGAATAAATTACATTTGTATTAATAGCGGAAGTATTTATGATAAACTGAAGTTGTGATCTGAAATAAATATTATTAATCAAATAGAATACAAACAATGATTGTAATAAAACCTACAACAGATGCAATATAGACAAGAGATAATAAAATAAAGCCAGATAGAAAAAATAATAACAAGGAAAATTATGCAAAAAATAAGTGTTCATATTATTTATTTCGTTATGGCATTTTTACTTTTAGTTACTGAATTTTCCTTTTTAATGTTTCCCTTTTTATACGTAACTTCGGTATATCCGGTACCTGACGGATCTACCTCGACGAGTTCGTCGCTTTCAGGTTGGCCCTTACCTGAAGGAGCCATATCTAAAGGTTCGGAGAACGAGGTTGAAACCGTAGAGTTTAAGTGAAGGGCCGAAGGCAGAGGTAAGGGGGGAGGGGTGAGTCGGGGAGAGGGGCAAGGAGTGGGGATGGTCCGGAGATAGGGACGAAGGTGGTGGGACATGAACAGCTGACGCAGTTGCCGATCTGGTCATGACGGTACGCTGTTGCTTAGGCCCCAACACGGCCGATGTGCTAGGAGAGAGAGAGGAATGCTTAGTGGTCACCTTTATTTGGTGATTCACCGGAGCTTCAAATTGGAAAAATAAATCTGTCTGAGTACCTGTTTCCTGTGTTTTTAATAGTTTCTGAGATCTAGTTATTTCAGAGAATAATCTATTAACATTTTCGGGGTTTTCTATATTACATATTTGTTTCGCTTCATTATACGACTCTTTTTTAGAAAACTGAATAGATTTAATTTCTTTATTCATTTTAAAAATTGGACGCGAACGGTCCAAACTGTTATGTTCACAATTGCAGTTAATACATTTGGGGGTTTTAGTGCATTTACCATCTGTGTGTTTTTCCTCGCCACATTGAGAGCATAAGGTTTTAGGATTTGTGCATTTTAGTGTATGGTGAGAAAAACTAAGACATCTAACACACCTTATAGGATTTGGTGTTTATTTTTGAACTTTAATATTTTGATAACCAATTCTTAGTTTCGGGTGGGATTGGTGTCGGAAAAGTCGCAATATATGAATTATTAAATTTTTCGTTACCGTTTATTTTGATTTTAATTCTTTAAATATCATTAGTTTTACCATTTAATTCGGTTATTATTTTTTTTTTCTAGGTATTGTAAGTCATAACATCTAATAACTCCTTTACTGTAATTTAGTGTTGAGTGAGGTTTAACAGATATATAAAATTTATCTACAAATTTTTAACATTCTAATAGTTTTTTTGATTGTTTACTATTGCTTGTTTCGACGAGTAAATCTCCGTCTCGTAATTTCTTTCTATTTTTTACCTCTCCAATTAAATTATTAATGAATTTATGAATTAAAAATGGAGATAACTTTCGGAATCCCTCATCTCCTTCTCTGTTTACTAATAAGTAGGTGGGTACATTACTTATAACTTCGTTTAATAGTATCGGGTCAGATGGAGTTTTCATCCGACCTCTTTTTCGTCTTTTAGTTGAGCTAAAAAATAGCTCATCAATTTTATCTAACTAATCTATTGTTTTAATTGTATTTACAATAGCAAATACAATAGGATAAAAAACAAATAATTAACTATAATAAAAATAATGATTTAAATAGAGAAAAAAATAGAGTTAAAAAGAAAAGAATTTAAAGAATCCTTATCTTTTGTTGGCTGGGTAGGAAATTCTCTGGAGCACAAAGTATGAACGATCTATCTGTTTATGAAACAGAATCACTTGTACTATCCAATATTTTGCTTTTACTTTCAATTTTACTACTTGTAGTTTGTACTTTTGTACTTTGTTATTATGAAACGGGATTGTTACAAGTACAGACAACAAGACTAATATTATTATAGACGGAAGGCTTGAGAGAGAACCTTGTGTTGCATAAAAATGCAGTATCTTGAATTTTTTTTAAAAACATTTTTATTAGTTTCTTTTTGTTCTAATAGTGTAAAATAATTCGTAAGTTGTTTGTTATTTCAATTCATTGAAAAAATGGCTTTAAAATTATTAATTTGTTTTGTGATTTATTTATTGTTATAAAAACAATTAATTATTTTATTTTATTTTGTGGCGCTGTTCTGATGCTGCGGTATTAATGTTTTTACAATTAGTATTACAGTGTGTAGTTTTAAATGCACACTACCGCTCAGGGAATTGTAGACACCTTTAAAAACTCTGTTACACATTGAATAACTATAATTTTCACAATGAATATGAACTTAAATTTTCACAAAATTCTACTAGCTCATTAGACAATATTGTTTTGTTTTTTTCCAATAATAAAGTCATTTTTACAGCATTTTATCACAAGGATTAGTTGGGCCAAAAAAGAGAAATGAAATCGTGATCCTTTTTCGTTCTGAAATGTCTCTATCCTTTGTTTTAGATATTTGTTTAAGTTAAAGAAATTTCTGAGCTCTGAGCTTATTATCAGAACCATGTTGATGATTTTGATTTTACGTTCTGTGCTCAGTGGTCCAGAAATCCCCAATTCGTGGCCAAAAGTCTTACTAATACGTTCTATAGGCTTCAAAACTTATCCAATAGTGATTTAAGTATTAAGTATTAAGATTTGTAACAATATTAATTCCTCATAAGATTTTTGTTAGTGGGGGAAGGGAGATCAGTAATTATTTTTTTAATTTTTTATGAATAAGTAAACAATTTAACTATATTTGTAAAATAAACTAAAAAGTAGGTTGTGGACAACAAAACGGTACAAAACTTTGTCACTATTTACGTAAATCGGAATTCCGTAAAAACTGAAATCTGGTTCCATGCGATGTATTGTTGTTAACAAAATAGTGAGGAAGTTGACATGATTGCACTGATTCTGAATAAGAATGTAATAATTGAGATCAATCGCTTAACGTGATAGATATAAATCAATAAAAACAATGGGATTATAGCTACGAAAGTATTACAGAATGAAAGACAATATTTGTTTTTGTATGCAGCTAGTTATTTATTGTTTAATACATAAATTCGGATGCTGATTTAAATAAATTAAATTGTATAATTGGAATTTCATTATTTAATACTTTCTTGACATTTGCAGTTGATATGGAATTTGAAATTAGTAGTTCTAGGTATTTAAATGTTTGTATTTAACATTTCAGGGTGCATCGATTCATGACTAAGTTACATATTTTTTGTCGTTATTAACTGTCAAATTTAATTAATGTACCTTGTTGACAATAAGATTAGAGAACGGTGATTAGTATGGTGACCGTTACTGATGAGGCGGCTGCATTGTGAAGTACCGATTATTCTTGTCGAATGATACTTTTACTTCGTTAAAATATGAATACGAATAATTAAATTAAATAAAAATCAATTCACCTATTGCATACAAATATGAGAAATCAATTATAAAAGATTTTAAAAAGTTGAGGTAGGTAAGTGCGTTATTGGTGTGAGTGCGTACGTATATAGACTCTAAACGGTTAAATATTAGTCCAATAGAGTTGAATTGGCTTTTTATTATTTTATTTCTTCCGTTTTGTTTATTTTTTAAAAATTTATTTATTGAAATTTACAACTGCATTACAACCATACAATAAATAATCTGAAGTTAGAATATAAGACATGATAATGACTTGTGAAGGAACCACCCATTGGTAGCACTTCAATGGCTATTTTAAGTTAGAAAGTCCCGTGGCCATCTTCTTTTCAGACGCCTCAGAGGATTATCAGGAATACATAGGGATGAAAATCTACGAACAAGAGGGTTGGTGCAGGTAAGGAATTTGGAATTAAAGGAGGTATATTCTATTTCGGACTAAATCTGCAACAAATGGGATATTGAGGTCTTTATGGATAATTTTATTTGTGACGATATAAGGAGCATTAAGGATATTTCGAAGGATTTTGGATTGTAAGGATTGGATGCGGGAGGAATTTGATGGTTTAGTGGTGCCCCAAAGTTCTATTCCGTATGTCCAAATAGGCCTGATGATGGTAATGTAAATGAGCTTTTTATAGAAATTTGGTAATTTGGAGCGTTTGTCAAGTAAGTGTTGTAGTAGTCGGAATCTACGAGCAGTTTCTTGTCGTTTCAGTCTTGTATGAGGGTTCCATGTCAGACGCTTGTCAAGATGGAGACCTAGGCAGCGGATTTGTTCGACAGGGATAAATGGTATATTTTTAAAGGATACTGTAGGACAGGATGTATCGGGTTTACGACGTAGGGTAAAGGTGATTTGATGGGATTAATTTTAATTCTGCAGTTTTGACACCATTCTTCAATGGCAGTGATGTATGACTGTACGGTTTGAGATAAGGCAAATGGGTCATTGTTCACAGATAACACACATGTGTCATCAGCGTAAGTAGTGAGGATAGTGCTATGATGGGTTGGGATATCAGCTGTATACACCGCGTATAGGATGGGACCAAGGATACTACCTTGAGGTACGCTGGCGAACTGAGGGAATAGTGATGAGTAGACAAGATTATGGTTTACTTTGAAGGTTCAATCGGTGAGGTAGGAACGGATTAACAGAAAATATGTTGAGGGAAGGAATTGACGGAGTTTGTAAAGCAGTCCCGGGTGCCAGACTCGGTCAAAAGCTTGTTCTACATCGAGAAAGGCTCCCGTGCAGTGCATTACGCGCTCCAATGTGGATGATATCACTTCCACCACACGAGACACTGCTGTATAGTAGAATGGGATGTTCGAAATCCAAACTGGTGGTCAGGAATCACTTGATTTGAATCTACGATTGGGTACAGTTGTTTTAATATGAGTTTTTCTAGGATTTTAACCATAGTAGGCAAGAGTGAAATAGGACGATAGGAGGATGGGCATTCAGGTGGCTTTTTGGGTTTCGAAATCATTTTTATAATAGGCAGTTTCCAAGGGTCAGAGAAATAGGTGGATCGGAGTGAAGCATTGTATAGGAATAGGACAGCTTTTCGAGGAAGATGTTTTAGGATATGTGGTGTGATGAGATCATTGCCAGGAGCTTTTTTGGAAGGCAATTTCTGAATGATGTTAATTATTTCGGAACGATGAAACGCTTTAGGAGGAAGGGACATCTGAAGTGGAATAGTTAGATCTGCCTCATCAAGCTCAAGATGGGATGGATTAAGGATTTCAGGTTGAGGATTAAAAGTTTTGAATAGGTGTGTCACCGAATATTGATCTGATCATGACCAGGTCTGAGATTCAGTGAGAATCGTATGGTTAAAGGTTTTGAATTTTAGTATCTTTGCTGCAGTTATCCATGATGATTTATCATTAGTAGTTAGGTTCTCTGAAAAGTTCTGGAAATTTTGAATTTTGAATTTTCTGATTTCAATTTTTAATTTGTTGATCAGTTTTGTATAATGAATTTTGTCTGATGGGTATCTTGTTCTATGCCACATCGCTCTTGCTCGGCGCTTTTCAGTTAATAAAATGCGGAGATGATGAGGTAAATTGGTTTCACGGGTAAATTGGTTGCTGTAAATAGTGGTTCGTATTGCTCTTATGAATTCCTCAATAGCGTAATCAATCTGTTGTTTAGTTTTTAACGGAATTTTTAAGTCTAGTTTGTTTTCTCGATCGTACCGAAAATTGTCCCAGTTTACTTGGCCTATAATCAGTGAAGGAGGAGAGGGTTAAGAACAGGGTTTGAATGGAAGACAAGCAGAACCGGACTGTGGTCTGAGGATAGGTTATCTATGGATTTTATTGTGGATTGGAAGGAGGGTATCTAGGAATAATGAATATATCAAGGATATCAGGACGTTTATAAGGGATGTAGGCCAGTAAGTATGGTTCATGGGAAAGAAGATGGAATAACTATTGGAGGTCGTGATACAAGAAAGAATCATGCCTCGAGTATTGGAAGTTCGACATCCCCACCGTTGGTCTTTGGCGTCGTAATCTCATCCAGCAACGAAGCGTGGACCAAGGAATCGGAATAAGGCGTCAAGGTGGTTATAAGAAAGGGAATTACCAGGAGGGCAGTATATAGCTGAGAATGTAATGTTCAATGGGTGGTAGGATAAGGTTATAGAGGTTGATTGAATGATGTCGGTTGGAGTGGAGGGATTTAGGGAGTGAGGTAGAGATTTGTATATAAGGATGCAAGAGCCTGCGTGAGATGTGTTGTCTGGGTGATCTGATCTGTATGTAATGTAGTCACGTATGTGAAAGAAAGAACACGTCGTGAAATGGGTTTCAGTAACTAGAATGTCAATGAAATTTTCGTGGAGAAATATATCAAGTTCGTCTCTGTGATTCTGTAGGCCATTTGCACTCCACAAAAGGGTTAGGGTCTTTATGTTCATCGTGAGATATTGAGCGGGATTTCAGTTAGGACTCCTGTAAGTAGTGTGATAATAGGTCTTATTGTATCTTGAAGATCACGAAAGAATGATGATAGGATTGATCCAGTACTGTATGCTGGATTGATGTTATGTTATAGGATTGATGTAATGTCGGAAGGGTTTTGGCTAGGATAGGAGTAGAAGGCAGAGTCGTGAGGTGGAGGATTAATCTGCCTTGGTGGCGGTTGAACTCTCCTTTGGGCTCGTTTTATGGTATCCTCATTTAATTGAGCTTCTTGTGAAGGATAGGGCGACTGGGATAGATCAGAATATTTGGGATGGTAGGGTGGTGGAATCCGTGGCGGTATCTTCACCCTTAGGGATGCGTTTTTGGATGAAATTTCATTTGTAGGTATTTTAGGCTGAGAATGTAAGGTCTGAGGTTGAGTATATGAGGTCCGTGACTGAGAATGGGAGGCGTGAAGCTGAGGATCGGAGGTCGGAGGATGAGGATGAGAGACCTGGTGTTGAGAATGGGAGGTCTGAGGCTGAGATAGGGAGGATTGGGGCGCCTGTGGACGAGGTAGATGTTTTGTTGTGACGTTAGAATATGTTCTTATCCTGCTCTTGGAGCTCGTCGGTCTTCGCTGTTAATTGTTTACTGGAGTTCCCAGATTCACAGGATCATTCCTCGTTGAAGGGCCAGGCATTTGGTCTTCAATAATTGCATTCCGTTGTAAATTTCTTGCAACAAGAATTTTTTGTCGTCGCATGTTTTTATAAACACTGCAACCTTTGTAGTTTGCTGGGTGGTTTTCACCACATAGAGCACATTTTTCTGGGGTATCTCGAGGCTTCTGGCAAGTGTCAGACGCATGAGAGCCTGCACATTTAATACACCTGGCCTGATGATGACAATAGGATTTGGTATGACCTAAACTTTGGCATTTAGTGCACTGAACAATTTCTGCTCTAACGTATACACGAGTATACTAGCCTATTAACTAGAAATATTTCAGTATTGTTTGGTTCTGGCTCAAGGTCGACAAAAAACAGTGGCAGTGGATATCTTTCAGTAGGGTGGAACACGTTGGAGATGCTTCTCACATTGTGCCCTAACTATTCTATATCCTTCTTGATAGCGGTAGTGGGGGTGGTGGTGTGAAGACCCCTCAAGACGACTCTACGCTTTTTCTCCTTTTAGGTGAATACAATGAAAATCGTACTTCTTTTCTGTCAAATGATTGACTAATTTTTTATAATTATATTTATTCACAGTATTTATTTTAATGTCCTTTAATCGGGAAAAACATTTGAAATTGGTTTGTCCAATTAAATTTTCAATTTCATGGCCAAACGCCATAAAGTCTTGAATATTGCTTATAAATATTGGAGGCGGCTCTGGTTCAGAGAACTGCCGGTGAGTGGTAGATTCCGTTGTATTATTAAGGGCTGCAAATTTGTTGCTTGTTGGTATGGTTGGAATTGTTGATGTAGATTCTATTTCATTAGTTGCTGCAGATTTATTGCGGGTGTTAGGTGGTGAAATTTGTTTGGATTTTACTTTTTTATTTTTTTTTTTATTTGGCGAAATCCCTGCAGAGCCAGGTGCAGCGTTTCGTTGACGCTTCTGGAGGGTTCGTCTCTTCAAATATTGCGAGTCAGTCTCGCTTATTTCGGAAAAATCCGTCTCTTCATCCGTGTCCATATTCGAGGATTTATTCATTTTAATTAATATAAATAAATTGTAGAAAATATAAAATTAAAATTTAACTTCTAAAAGTACATAAAAATAAAATAAAAAAATAAAGCATTCTATGGATTTATAGGAAAGAAAAAAAAAAAAAAAAAGTAATAAGTCTGTGGATTCGAACTCGTGAAAACCAGAAGACGTGAACAGATGTACGGCGCCCAGACCACTGAGCTACCTAAGATCTAATAAGACTCTGTTCTATGCGATGCAAGCCAGAGGCCAGTAGCGAGCAGGTAACAGACTGACTTGCCACGTGGGTGATCTCTCCAGTCTACGAGCACAACTTCTCACTATTAAAGTTAATTAAGGAGCACTCACCTCGCTCAAGTTATTAAAACATTGTTCACCTTTGTATAAAATCGATGTTTACAAAGTTGCCGATCAATATACGCGCTAATACCACTACGATTACTGAATTGGTACAGAGCAATAACTAAGCATTATTTCAGTTGCGGCCATGACACTTATCTCCTTTCTTCTTTTTAAAACAGAAATTGGAATGAGAGCTGAAAAGCTTGTTGATTTTGAGAGTTGTCTACATTATTAACCTTATAAGAAAGAACCTTCCTACATGCTAAGTTGTACTATTTTCACTTGTAGAAATCACTAATATTCGTCCCTATTATGAAACAAAAAGTATTAGTGCTTGTACTTTGTAGTTTGTACACTTGAATTTGTGAACTAATACTATTTGTTTTATTATGAAAGGGCCCTGGTAGCACGTTCCTTTGAATCCCTTAAAAATGTGTTTGCTGAAGCAGCAGAAGCCATGGGAATGAGCGTAAACCAGGAGAAGACCATGAATATGCGTCAGGGCCTGGAACAGAGATCGCAGTTCGAGTGCCGGTAGTTATGGGCTCATTTACATTTCGGAATGTGGACCAGTTTACGTATCTGGGAGCTGTTGTGAGCCATGGAAACAGAATATCCCTGGAGGTTAGTCAGCGAATATTAAGAGCAAAAAGGTATTATTTTGGCCTAAGTAAACATCTTAGAAGCTTTGCCATCTCCCGTCGATCGAAATGTATCCTCAATAAGACCCTCATTAGGCCTGTCCTCACATACAGATCGGAAACCTGGACCCTGTCAAGCACTGAAGAAAAGATATATTAATCTTTGAAAGGAAGGTCCTTTGTCGTGTCTTTGGGCCAGTTAAGGTCGGTGAGATTTGGAGAAGGAGGACAAACAGGGAGATATATGGTCTGTATGGGGGGCGGATGTGATGAGGTGCATCAAGCTTGGGAGACTACGTTGGGCTGACCAGGTGGCAAGAATGCCAGAAGAGGAAGTCCCAAGGAAATTGCTAGATGGAAAGCTCTACAGGACAAGAGGGAAAAGCAGACCACGCCTTAGATGGGAGGACGCCGTCATCCGGGACGCCCGGGAACTGTTAAATACACACAACTGGCGAGCGACAGCCCAAGATAGAGCCACCTGGCGAAGGCTCATTGAGGCGGCCAAGGACAACACCGGCCTGTAGCACCATGGAGTAATAGTAGTTATGTAATCGAATAGTGGAATTTGTAGAACCTCAATTGGGTGATTACCAGGGAGGCTTTTAAGGATCAGGTCAACTATCGAACAGATTTTCTTCTTAAGAAAAATAACGGAAAAAACAAAGGAATTCAATAAGAGTATATGGATCCTTTTCATTGATTTTAAAGCTGCTTATGATTCCATCATCAGAAAGGGGGTCTAAATGGCAATGGAAGAGATGGGCAGCCCCACCGAAGTTAATCCGATTTGCAGCATGTACATTAAGAGAGAGTGTAAATCGAGTGAGAATAAATGGTAAGCTGGGCGACCCCCTCTCGCCACTGCAATTTAATATTGCCCTCCAAGTTTTGGTGAAAAGAGCCGAGCTTAATCAGTCAGGTACAATTTTTAATAAAATTTCACAAGTGCTTGGTTATGCTGATGATGGGGCTCGGATTGGGCTGTCCCTCAAGGCTATAAAGGAGGTCTGTGAAGGGTTAGAAGGAGAAGCAGAAAGAATGGTCCTCTCTATAAATGAAAGGAAAACGAAAATTATGTTGCTCAGGAAGAAAACACCTATAAACCCGCAAAACAATATGTAGTGGGAAAGTATACGTTCCAGTACTTGTCCAGTTTTAAATATCTTGGTTCCATAGTAAATGATTAGATGGTGAAAGAGGAGGAAATTCAAAATCGTATTATGGGGCCTAACAAAACATATTTTGCCCAAAGAAGTTTCCTCCGTAGTAAACTGCTAAGTCGGGGTACCAAAATGACTCTGTACAAAACAATCATAAGACCCGTGTTAACCTATGCCTGCGCAACCTGGACCCTAACCAAAATCCTTGCTGAAAAGATTGACATGTTTGAGAGAAAAGTGCAGAGGCGCATTATGGAGCCTATCAGGGAAAATGGTTCATACCGCTTGAGAAGTAACAAAGAGATCTACGACTTATACGACGATCTCCGAACTTCTCATTTCGCGCGAATTCAGCGCATCAAATGGCTGGGACATGTGATCAGGATGGATGATGGTAGAGCAGCCAGACAGTTATATTATGGAACCCCGGATGGAGTCAGACCGCACTGAAGACCGAAGGGAAGATGGAAAGACTCGGTGGCTGAGGACTTGAGGATGGTCGGAATGTCCAGCAGACTCTATTGCTATTGACCGCAATGACTGGGAAAAGGCGGTTGAGAGGGCCAAGGGCAGCTTCAAGCGCCTGTCGAGCCGATAAATATAAATATTTGTTCTAGTCGTTTTATGTATTAATACATTATTTTTACTTTTGTATTATTATATTTGTATTATTTTTACTTATTTATTATTATAAATTCATTATCTTTAACTGTATTTGTTTTAAATGTATAAATATTGGAAGTTTGTTTTTGCTTAAAGATCTAAAAGTTCAGATTTAAAAGATCATGATTTATGCTATCATCTTTTTTATTTATTTTATTATTTGCTTATAATCTTATTCTTTTTTTTTCTACTCTAAGGCTCTAAAGCTCTCCTGATTTTACCTGTAATATTATTTTGAAGGGATATGTTCCAGAATAAATAAAAAAATTATTATTATTCTTATTTTTATTTCTTACAATCTTGGCTATTGCCAGAAACATTCACCTAGACGGACCAAAGTCAAGGCTTAGGTTCAAATTTTAAACTATATCTAAAAACTTCCTGACGATGCTTGCTGTACTAAGGAGAATTGCTTTCTGCCCTTCCTTCAAATTCTTAATTAATCTGATGGTATCGTGTGGGATGAGCCCGTTACTGGATATTATAATCGGATACACCTTTGCTCCAGCCTATAAAGTTGCCGTAGCTCCTGGCACAACTCTTGATATTTTCTCATCTTTTCTGAAACTGTTTTGTAGATATTATCATCGGTTGGAACAGCAATATCGATGACATAGCCATTTTTTACATTTTGATCAATTAAGACTATGTCCGGTTTATTATTTACAATTCTATCTGCAATAATGGAACGATCCCAGTATAACGTTCTGTTCTCAGCAGATAGTACCGCTTTCGGCTCGTACCGATAAACGGAGCCTGGTCAGCAATCATGTTATAAAATAAGGCCCAGTGCTTGGTGGATAATCTTGGCCAGGTTATTGTGCCTCATAAGATATTCTTTACCTGCAAACGCTTGACACCCAGATGATATATGCTGGATAGACTCAATGGCACTCTTACATAGGCGACATCGGTCATTGATGTCTTCTCCACATATGTATTTTCTGTAAGCGTTGGTGGAAACTACCTGATTGTGAATGGCTAAAATAAACCCTTCCGTTTCAGGAAATAAGTATCCTTTTTTAAGCCAGATAGTAGAAGCAACCCAGTTTATTCCTGATTGTTATAAAGAATGGTAAAAGCGACCATGTAGCGATTTATTTTTCCAAATTTCGATCAGAATTTCTTCGGTAGGATACTCTTTATGCTCCGGTGAAATTAAGTTCAAAGCTTTGTATCCATTGTCCAATGTTCTTATTGCTGACCACAAAGGAGAGCTATATTGTAGAAAGCTGTATTTTAAGTTATTTTCTTGCTCTCTGCAGCTCCTTAACAGACAAACAAGCTCCCTTCCTCCTTTCTTTCGTGGCAAGTACATCCTTTCAATTGAAGATTTGGGATGTCGTTTTCTAGCTGAGGTAAAAACAATTCTTACTAAACGATTCATTTCTTCAAGTTCCGTGTTAGACCACTTTACCATGCCAAAAGTATAAGTCAGTACTGGAATAGCGCATGTATTAATTGTTTTAATTAAGTTGCCAGCTGACAGATACGTTTTGAGGAGTTTTCCAATCCGTCTTTTAAACTCTTCTTTAAAATTATATTTATTATTCTTCTTGAATTTCAATAGTTGGCCAAAACCTAAATATTTATAAGAGTCTGACTCGCTCAGTTCTTTAATTGTTGTATCATTAATGAGCCACGTGGCTGAACTACAAAAGAAAAAGGAAACAATACCCTCGTTTTGGAATTCAGATTAGCAGGATTGATTTGTTCTGAATTTATATAACATTCTTCATATCCTACCTTTAATTAATTAATATGACATAATTTGAATTTAAAATAAGGGGTCTTTGTGAAACGTCATCTATCTGAACAATGGAAGTAGTTATAACAATGTCCGTTTAGTAATAATTGAATAATAATTAATTATTCTTAAGGTTTGATATATAATCTTCGCTTTTTTGCTTTTTTGATTTAGTTGCCTATCTGCTGCTGCTTGTCAGGATATATCCACTTAGAATGGTGAGTGATCATCATAATGACCTGTTATTAGTATAAAATAATATTTTAATATGTATCAACTAAATCACAAATATAATTTAGTTAAGTATATTGAATAAGTGACACGCAAAGACATAAGTCTGACAGAGTTGCTGATTTGATGTACCCTTGTCCTGAAGATAGATTGATCAGATATGACCAGCTGATCTTCCTTAGAACCTCTAGATGCTCTTCAATCATCAATTCCATCAGATAAGTCTTGAACAATGTTAGCAGTAGCCAGAGATATTAGGTTATAAACATTTAATGGTTAAATTAATCTAATCAATCTGAATAACTTCCTAATTAATTAAATGTATATGTATGTATATGAGATAAGTTTTAATCAAATAAAAGTTTTATAAAGAATGTTGTTGCTCCTTAATCCAAATCCACTATAAAATCTAATAATATAATAAAATCATTAGTCCTGTAAATATGGGTATTTATGTTGACTAATTAGTGAATAATGGTAAACACAAAACAGGCCCTTGGAGAAGTGTCCAATTTGGAGGACTCCAAAGGTATTTTATTTTTATTCATATTCTTAAATAATTTTGGGATAATCATCTTCAATGATTACCTAATGGTATCCCTTAAAAATATGCATAATAACAGAGAGCATATAATATATAACTCAGATCACTAGAGGTAAAATCATAACATATTTTATGGCATTCCTTGTAGGGAATTATCATCCAGTTTACTAATTAGTCATTTTAAATTAATCATTATTAACCATTAATCATCAATTATATTTTGTTTAAAACATGAGTGGCATTTTTGGAGTGTTTGATTAGTGGCACATGAATGATTATATTGGATGATTCACGTAGATTAGTTTATCTATTTTCCTTAATTTTCCATTTTTATGAATATAATTATATAGTATGTAGTTGATTATCTCAGTTGATTTTATATTTTATTTTTGGATGTATTTTTTATATGATCAGTGTTCGTATAGCAACTTGATATTTGGTTTCTATATTTTTCTCTTGATATCTCATTGCGGTTTGACCATCCCAGTATTTTCTTTCGAGTTTATTACCGTGAATTTCACCCCTTCAAATCTATAGTAGCCTCACGATGTGTAGCATACAGAATGGTTTGGCAGCCAAAGCATTAAAGGAAGTGGAAGTAGATCCCCAAGATTTCGAAAATATAGAAGAAGAATGTAGGACTGAGGGGTCCACAGATAAAATTGATGAAGTGGCAGCAATCAAGGGGGACAGATCGCAATCAACCACATAAGAGAGACCAGAAAGCGTGCAATCCCTGATGGAGATGATAAACGAATTTATTGAAGAAAATACAAGAATAATGGATAAGATTTTGAATTCCATGTTGCCGACAACGTGCTGATACATACTATCCTAATAATAACTGGCTTGTTGCGGCAAAGTATAAAACTTTTGAAACTATATGAATTTCCTTATACTATTGTAAAGAAGTATGGAAACATAACCAACTTATTGGCAAGGGTTGGAGAACTGGATTGGAGACAATGAGTGAAGGCGAATTAAGGAACCTTATTCGCGACACATTTCATCGATCCCCCCCTGAAGCCTTTTGTTCAATAAACTTTTGAATCAATAATGATTAATGTAAATAAAGAATAATCAACTGCATTTAAAAATTTGTTGTATCAATTAATCTTTTTTTAGCAAACACAACCATTAAATTTTAATGATTAGAGAGCACAGGTAAAAAAACAGGAAAAAATTAAATAAAAAAAATAGTAGGGTTTCCACGGAACACCTCCAACCTTTAAATCGCCATAACTGTAGCTGAAAGATTGTCAATATGTTATGCAAAACCACTTGTATAGCTATAAGTTGTTAAATTTAAAGTAATAGGCAACTTATTATCTTAATTTTGTATATAAAATTGTAAATTGAAACTAATGTTTTTATGTAGAAAAATGTAGACATCAAAGGTATAGCATCTTAGTATTATTTTTCTCTTATGTCTTCATTGTTTGAATTTACTTGACATCTATATGGATAAGCCTATATATAATAAACATATAATGATAGTAATATTGAAATATATACAAAAAATGAATATATATGAATACTAGGCTTAGCAGGAGTTACTAATTTAACCTAACTATAGTATTATTATTTTATATTGAGACATTTCTTAGGCTTAGCCAGTTCAAATTATATAATCAATATATATATATATATATATATATATATATATATATATATATATATATATATATATATATATATATATAGATTAATCTTATTTCACACAAACTGTATACATCAATCCTGACCAATTGTGTTATATTATTGTATATTACCTACAGTTAAATCGTAGGTTAGACATCAATGTAAATAACTAGCACATATTCTTGTAAATAACAACAGTATGCATAAATCTATTATAGGTTTTAGGGAAGACATATATCTAATTACAGTAGTCCAGGAGCCCAATGGAAAAAATCTCACCCATAATACATACACCTAAAAATTTCAGCATAAGTAAAAACACCAGAGTGTAGTTCAAAACCGCCCGTCTGGCAGAGATAAAATTCTTACTAATGCTTTAAAAATTAATTTTAATAATTACGTTTTTCACAAAAATTCACCCATAAAACATACGGCTGGAATTAGGCTTAATAGTTTGTTTTTTATTAAGAAAAAAACCGTCTCGCACCGAAAAAACTCTTACTAGTGCCCGCCAGACGCGAGCAAACGGTGCGTGAAAATCATAAAAACTCACCCATAAAACATACGATTGATTCTTGTGAAAATCGATTCAAAAAGATTCCTAAATGTAAAATCCAGTAGTTTGGCTGATTAAAAATTCTTGCTAATATCCGCCAGACGCATAAACACGTAATAAATTGTTCTGAGAAAGGTGGACATTTTTTTTTTCATCTCATTTTATTTGTCCGATTTCCTCATTGGTCCAAAAAAATTAGTTATAGGGTCGTAATGTCCATATTTAGTAATAACAATAACCATTTTTGCTAAAAATTATTTATATTAGAGTTAAAACCCTGCAACATTATTTGGGACGACGAAGAGATATTATTGCCCAATTTTTATTGTTTTTTTATGCTAATTATTCCAAAAATAATAATTATTTATAATTATCTGTGTTATTATTGATTTATTTGTTATTTGAACATACAATTTCATTAAACTATCTAAAGTAGTTGTAATAAATTAAGACTGTATTCACCTGCAATTTTTTTAGGATTGAGCAAATATGACAGCTAATATATTACAGTTGTTTTAATTTGTTTTATAAACAACATATATTATGTATTATGTTTTAATTTATAATCAACTGCGTGCGTTAAATGATTAGATTAATTGTAATAATGTACTCACCATTTAGTTTTAGACAATTAGAAAGACATGTATTCGAGATATTGTTAAAATGGAAGTCGATAAAAATCTTGCCGTTTTCGAGTCTGTAGCCAAAGTCTGTGAAGTTTTCTTCGGGTATATATGCCTTATTGGCGTTGTACCAGACATTCGCAACGTACATTGTTCTTTTTATTTTATTGAGAAGAACTGAGTAACAGAGGGAATACGCTGATACATCAACTCCTTTTTTGAGCTTTAATGATGAAGACGCTCCTTTAGTTTCCTATGCTCTTTTGAATATTAATAATCTTGCTAAATCACAAGAAGAACAGTTTTTCACAACATATAAAAGGCACACAAACATTTCTATTCCTTCTCGATCAATTGAAGTTAGACAAGTCGTTGAACACAATGTAGAAAAAAGTCCTTGGAACTGTCGATTTTTCAATATCAAATTGGATGGTTTAATCTTTCCTTTCCCAAAAAAAGAAACTGTAAAATCGCACCCAGTGAAAGCATGAAATGCAGGCAGCGCTTTAGAAATTTTCTCCCCCTTCCCCACTTTTCACACAATGCATTTATGTTGATAACAGGTTTGTCTTTTGATATTTCCAACCATATTCCACAACCTCTGAGAGATGTGACGTGATAAAGTAAGATAATGAGCACATCGGTGTCACTCGATTTAATTTTGATATTTTTCGTGCTTCGTGCAGCTTCCCAAGTAGCATATAGTACCATTCGAGTGTCTGCCTCTTCATGGTTGTTCCTGAGGTCTTCGACTTCTTGAAAACGGAGTTCATTACCCTCCGAAAAATATACACCGCACTTGTCATCGATAGAAATATATATAACTTTGTTGTAAAAATTACGAATTGATACTGTGGTTTTCAAATGATCCCACAAAAAATGTGCCAGGAATTTTTTGAAATTATCTTTCCTCAAAGCTTCGATGAAATTTGTTGGCACCACCTCTTGAGGACTAAATGAGGAAAAAGGTACTGACCTGCTATCAACACCAGCTGTTTTGTCCCTTTCCATATCTTTGATAGATGGAACTTTGATGGCATCGAAAATGAGATGGATTTTTCTCACCTTGGCTGAAATTACTTTGTTCAATATTCTTTGGGCAAAATTTTCATAATTTCTTAAAATTCCCGCCGAGAAGATGTAACATGTAGAAACCGTCAATAATCTCGCATTCATGTTCAATTGTTGTGTTAGTTTCGTCAAAGCCTTCTAAAAGACATTTTTGAAGGGCTGCTTTTGAATTTTTGTACGTAGACCCATCTAAATGACACAGTGAGGTGGGAATTGGTGTTAGAGGGTAAGTAAAAACTTTAGCCATATCAATATTTTGCTCTTTACAGCAAAACTCAGCAGAGTCCCGAACAGATTTTTCTCCATTTTTAATCCTGATAGTTTACCTTGTGAAGATCTAGCTTTTTTGACCACTCGAGAAATTCATTACTTTTTTATTAGGTATGCGTATTTCAAATCTTGATGGATCCATTCTTTCCGTGATGAATTTATTTTTTCCTTTTCTGGCCGTGGTTGAGAACGTCGAATAAAAAATTAGCTGTTTCGGTCTTTGCTGGTTTCCCAGTAGTTAAGTTGAACAGAAATTGCTTTTCGATGGTTAAATCGAAAGGATTCATGCAATTCTGAATTTCATCCAATAGCAAGTTTTTGTGATCATTTTTCATTCTATTTTTAGATAGCTCTCGATAGGGATTTTCAGAATTTTTGTTCAAATCTAAATCCTGCAATAAGGAAGAAATGACTTTTGTTCTTGATGCATGCCCAAGAGCCCACCGCTGCCTCGCAAAACAATTGTTTGTCATATGTGTCTTTATTCACAGTCTGTTCCAAGCACATGTCAACAGGCGTTCGAGAAAATGATGCTGGCGGTCTTTTAATGGAGAAGATTCCTGTTCTCTAATGATTCAGCAAGGTGGGGTTCTCTTCCTCTAATCTTAGTATGTGGTCATAATGAAGCGTAAGCTACCGAGAATAATTTTTGGCTGATTGAAAGTGAAGAATAGATCAGTATAAAAGGCAGAACGTAAGTGTAGAGATGAAAATACCAGTTTTAACAGCTCTTTGAAACAAGTGGTATTCCATCAATCAATTATTTTTGCTGGTTTTTAACTCTAACATAAATAATTATCATCAATAATAATTATTGTTATTACTAAATATGGATATTACGATCCTATAACTAATTTATTTGGAATATTGAGCTATTCATACGAATAAAAAAAGAAGGAAAAAAATGCAAAATGTTCACCTGTATCAGAACAATTTATTACATGGTTCTGCTTCTGTAAGAATTTTAAATCAGCCAGACGCCTGAATTTTGCATTTAGGAATCTTTTTGAATCGATTTTCACCAGAATCAATTCGTAAGTCTTATGGGTGAATTTTTGTGAAAAAATAAATTATTAAAATTAATTTTTAAAGCATTAGTAAGAATTTTATCTCTGCCAGACGGGCGGTTTTGAACTACACTCTGGTGTATCTACTTATGCTGAAATTTTTAGATGTATTTTTCATGGGTGAGATTTTTAACATTGGGCTCCCGTATTATAGGGAGTGATTCAAGACATGGTATTGTTAGAAAATTTTGTAAATAGAAAATTTGTGTAAACAGTGAGGTATTTAAAGAGACAAAGAAAAAATGTCTCCCCTTGTTCAATATTTTCCTTTTCTTCTAACCCCAGGAATATAATATGTATCAACTAAACCAAGCTGAGGTCAATCAACTAAACAAGCTGAGGTCAATATCTTCTTTTCTTGCTAAATACCTACCTGCATAATGTCTTGTTGTAATTAATAAATCGTTTCTAATTTAATTTCTGGAATTAATATTAGGTAATGTTTATATCAGTGTCAACATTTATTTTATTATTGAAAAATAATAATTTTACTTATAATAATGGCTTTAGAAATCATTTCGGCAAACCCTTCCTGTATTTTTTTCGTTTTTTAGATAAATGGTATTGAGTGCTAATTAAAACTAACTAAATTTTTTTTAAAAAATTCCTGATTGTTTTTTTTTTTTAATTTTTTTTTTTTTTTTGGAGGAGGTGGAGTTAGGAATTATACGATTTGGTGAAAGTTCCGCATGTTTTCAAAGTTGCTAATATCGAAGTTTTGTTCGGCAACGAGCACTTATAATAAATTATTCGTTTGCCAAATTCTTTGGTCTAGACATCTTTCATTAGGTTTTCGAGGGGTCCATAAGATTATCTGTTACTGCAAAAGTTTTCTATGACATAGGGATCGTTCTTTAGGTTTTCATGGGTTCTGATTCCTTTTTTTGAATTAGATTTTTGATTGCGCATGCGCATTTCGATTTACGCCTCCTGTTAAAACTTTCTATAACATAGGGATCGTATTTTAGGTTTTTTGAGGGTTCTGATTCAATTTTTTTAATCAGATTTTTGATCGCGCATTTCGATTTACTGTTTCGATTTCTGTTCCTGTTTTATAAAATAAAACCTTTTATGGGTGCCAAGTTATTTTTTGGAAATGACGAAAACCCGTATTAATTAAATACCTTTTTAAAATGATCTGGAAAAAAACAAAACAATAACGGGAGGTCGGGGTTCAGTCTACTTACCTATATTGGCCTAGCTCTGTCCTCTGAATGCACCTTTACAAGAAAAAAAAAGAATTAGCACATAAAACGAAATAAATTGGTTATACTAGCCAATTAAACAACATTAATGCTTAAACGTTAATGTACACTGAATTTTCTAAATTTAAAACAAATTACAATATTTAATAGCCAAATAATATATTTTCCTTTAAAAAAATTATAAAGATCCTATGATTCTAAATTTATTTCAAGTTACAATAATCTAATGCTATAATAATAATTAAAAAAAAAATAATCTCTTCCTTACTTCTACAACAAAAAAACAAAAAAAAAAAAAAAAACAAGAACCTCCGAACAAACTAATTTTTACAAAATAATTTTAAAATAAATTGTTAGTCTCAATCCAGTGCCCCACTGGCCAGTTGGGATTAATTATACCTATGAATAAAACAGCTGGGATATCTATTATCTGGCTTTCCCAACTTTACCAAGTATAATTAGTCCGTCGAGCGCTGACTGGCGTCTTAAAATTCCTTCCGGCTTCTTCCTGAAGTTTTTTTGGGACGTAAGACGTCAGTCCTGTGATCCAGTCCGGCTGGCAGCTCTCGACACATATATATCCCCCTCTTCTTGAGGGTCCACAATGTTATCTTTGTGCGCCAGGTATCGGTGCGCATCCCCCACCACTACTTAAAGTTATCAAGTGGGAAGCACAATCCTCGTTCCGTATAGGTAGAAGCTGTCTGGATAATTTGTTTACTTTAAGCGCTCTTACTCATTTGATTTTGAGAGCCTTAGGCTCGCTCAATCATAATTTGTTCTTGCAGTCTCTTCATAACCAGGGCATAAGTAACCAAATTATAAGAATTCTAAAAAATATTTATCAGAAAGCTTCGGTTAGAGTTAGAAGTGATGCTATGTTTTCAGGGGAAATCGATGTTAATTTGGGCCTACTGCAGGGAGAAATATTGCCACCTTTCTTATTTAGCCTCTTTTTGAGTGATATAGAAATGTTTTTCCGGAGTCAGAATGTCGGAGGCATAAGGACCGATGGTTTCTGTGACATATTGTTGCTTCTTTATGCTGACGATCTAATAATCCTTGCCGATAGTTATACTGATACCAAAAATAAGTTAAATATTTTAATTCAGTATTGCTCGATGAAAAAAACTAGAGGTCAATACTCAAAAAACTAAAATGTTATACTTTCACAAGGGAGGATGTGAAAAGATATGGAAACTGTTTTATCGTGATAGAGAAATTGAGGAAGTTTCCGAATATATTTATTGATAATTAAATAGTACCTTGGAGTACCATTTTCGGATTCAGGTATTTTTCATAAAGCGGCAAATTATTTTGAATCGAAAACGAGTACAGCAATAAGCTCTGTTATCGCACTTTGCGCTAAATCTAAACTCAGATCCTGAGAAAATAAAATAAAAATAAATAACGCAATTGCCATGAGCCTTCTGTACCATAATGTACAACTATAGAACCTAAGGTATAGCCTAAGGAGCCTATAGGCTGGAAAGTGCAAACCTAAATTTTTATAATCGTTTATTTTCATAAAATAAAAATACACCTTTTTGGATAATGAGATTGGAATTTATCGTTGCCTATTGCTCCGTTACAGTACTAAAATTAGCTTTGTCCTGGATCCAAAAAAAATTGAAAATGAAATGAATGAAAATGAAAATAGAGGCAGATTTCCAAAAATTTGTTTTAACAAATTAAAGGAAACGTATAATGAGAGCAAAAAACATCAGAAACACAATTGGCTTAATCAGTTATACACTCTATTGTGCTCTGTAAATAAACATCTTAGAATCAGAGGACCTTGGTGTATTCCAGACTGAAATGGACGAAACGCTAAGACTATTCAAAAGTTACATAGAGGAGCGAGATAAACAAAAACTGATCTTCCCTAACAGCCCATTATGTACAGACCATATCGTCTCATTTATTCAGAAAGTGATAAGCCTCAGCCATATCTCGCAATAAATTCCCCGTTCCCTACGACTAAAACATTAGTGCAAATCAGATTATCCGGCAAATATAATATTAAACTAACATTTAATAATATTTATAATTTCTCAAGCCGAAAAAAAACTGTTCTATCAGCAATTTAAATGAGCTTGAAGATCTTATCTATATTTTCGTCCGATGCCCGATCTATGCAACTTTCCGTCATCACTACCTGCCTCATTCCGCAAATATGAACTTGCAGAATTTAGAATTTGCAATAGCGATTTTCTTAAGAACCTGTTTTATTACGTTAGGCAACATTATAGATTGAAATCGTTCATTTTCAATGAATGATTTTGTTGATTATAGCAGCGGATCTATTTATGTATCATATATTATTTATTTGTGTATTTATGCTGTTTAAAAGTATTTATGTATGCATTGTTTATGTTATATTTATACTTTATCTGTATATTGTTATATGTTATATTATATTGTTGTATACTTATGTCTGCACGTATTTGTAGATGACGTTGACATAGCAACTTAGTGAAATAATATTTTTGGCATAGCACTAAAATATTTAGTTTGTTTTCTTTGATATTCGATTGGTCTGCCCCTGAGGAAGTACACTTCCCTACTATTCTCCTCATAGGCGTCCTTTAAGTTTTTTCTTACTACTTCGGATAGATCGGCCGTGTTCTTCATCTTGGATTAGTGTTTGTTCCTCTAGAAATCTAACTCTATTGGTCGACCATCATATTTTCCGTGATCCTCTTCCGTTCTTGCCGGATATATGCTGATATCCTTGGTTGATATATGCTGGCGTAAATCCCCTCGACTCGTGCACTGCAGTTCTTAGAGCAAAGTTAACCTTATACAGCTCTTTGTCCCACGTTCTATGGTTGTTTTTAACGTATGACGCAAGCATATTTTTTATAACTCTATTGATCCCTTCGCTTGGTTTAACCTGAGGATAATAATATGCAGTAAACCGTGAAGTGACTTTATATTGGTCCATCAAGATTTTAAATTCTCTGCTTTTAAATTGTACTCCATTGTCTCAAATTATTATTATAGGGACTCCAAACACGAGGATAACTTGTTCTTCTATGTGTTTCGACACTATTTTGGCCGTAGCTTGTTTCACAGGTACCAAGATTGAATAATTGAGTATGAATCTGTGTAGCTCAGTCATCAATGGTATCGGAACCATCAACTCTGCTCTTACTATTTGCCACGAATATTCTGCTACCATCTGTTGACCCACCAAGCCTGCTCGCTTCTGTTGACTAGGTTTAGTCTCCAAACATGTTTGATATCCTACCACAGATCGTCTGACATCTGTATTCATACCCGGCCAATGGTATTTTTCTTTTAGTCTCCTTAATGTCTACGAGCCTAGGTGACCTGATATGCGGCTCTCATGGTGCTCCATGAGAAGATTTGTTCTATGTGATTTGGGGACGGACAAGAACCTTCCAGGTTCAATCTTCACCAAGAATATCACTGTTATCGACAACTCTTTTGATGAGCGTAACGTTGTCTATGGGCCACTCTGGATAGGAATCTGGCTGTTTAAATTTTTTTGTAATCGTAGAGTTAACCATAAATCGGGTTTATTACCGTCGTTTTTAACGTAAATATTTGCGACCTGCTCAGAATCTTCTAATGACGTAGAAGGGGATCCGCTATTTTATAAAGTTTTCCGAATCTATGTCTTACTGAAGAAAATTGTAATTTAAAAGCATCCACATTTTTCTATAAATAAATAAGGATTTTCTTGATGTTAAAAAAAATCTAAACGCAAATAAAAAAATTAAACGTTGGTCTGAAATCTTCCATCATTGTGTGAAAAATCCTGCCGTGTTTATTATTCGAAATTACGGCACCAATTGTGATTTAATTTCGTTAGAATCTTGCCATTACTGATGTTATTAACATGATTACTATCTATCATCACTATAAATGATTAAATGCATAAAATTATTTATTTACTATCGTAAATAGGTGTTAGCTAGATTCTAACGAAATTTACTGAGAACATAGTATTTAAAAACCATCCACACGTTTCTATAAATAAATAAGGAATTTCTTGATGTTAATAAAATATCGAAACCAAATGAATAAAATAAAAACGTTGGACGCCAGACTATGTAACTCAAAAGTTCCTAGAAAATGCCCACGCTATGTGGAGAAGGGATTGGTTAGAAAAAGAAGAGAGAAAAAAGTAGATAAAAAAAAGCCTTTTATGGGCGCCAGGTTATTTTTCGGAAATAACAAACTCCTATTAATTAAATACCTTTTTAAAATGGTCTGAAAAAAAACAATAAAGGGTTTAGTCTACATACCTAAATTGGCTCTGTCCTCTGACTGCACCTTTACAAGAAAAAAAATGAATTAGCACATAAAACGAAATAAATTGGGGAGGTTAGCCAATTAAACAATTAATGATGCTTAAATGTAAATGTACTAAGCAATCGATCTAATGTAACCCAAAATAATCTTAATAAATTCAGACAAAAAAAATTAATGTATAAGTATATGCACATATAAGTATATATATTCTAAATTTAAAACTAATTACATTATTTAATAACCAAAAGCAAATAATATATGTTGCTTTAAAAAAAATTATAAAGATCCTAGGATCTTTTCTAAATTTATTACAAACTATAACAAAAAATAAAAAAATCCTTTCCTTATTGCCGCAACAAAACAAGAACCTCCGAAAAAAAGTAATCTTAATTAAATAATTTTAAAACAAATTGTCATTCTCAATGAAATCATATAAAACAAAAGAGCCAGTGTTCCACTCGCCAATTTGGATTAATCATACGTATGAACAAAACAGCTGGGAGACCTATCATCTAGTTTTCCCAACTTTACCAGGGATAATTAGTCCGTCGAGCGCTGACTTTCGAACACCTCCCAGCTTCTTCCTCAAGTTTTTCGGGACGGAAGACGTCAATCTCGTAATCCAGTTCGACTGGCAGCTCTCAGGACATATATCTCCCCCTCTTCTTGAGGGGTCACAGTGTTATTATCTTTGTGCGCCAGGTATCGGTGCGCATCCCCCACCACTACTTAAAGTTATCAGGTGCAGTCAGAGATTATTTCCTTTCAATAAAATTACAACCGTAACAGTGTATTATCCAATTATCTGTCTATGGACATTCTGAATACAATTTAACATATTTTTATTTGATTTTATTTTATAAATATAGTTGCATTTTAGAATGAGTTATGTCTCATCAAAATTATAAAAAATAAGTAACAGGTAAAATCATTTACATTCTCACATATATTATGCCGGTTGGATTCTCATATTTCTGTATTATGTTTTAAATTTAAATTTGTCAAAATATAAGGATATCGTAAATTTTACACCAATATTTGTTTCGTAAATATAATAAAAAATATGTAAAATTTAAAAAAATGATTTAACAAGATGCCAAAATTACTGATTCAATTATGGTTGGATCTTGTTTAGCTTACAAAGTGAGTCTACGAACGTGACATCATCGAATTCAATGAAACATTTTTTGGTGATGCTAGATCGAAAAATATTTGACATTTGTCTGAGGGTTCTTGCCAGTGCGCCCAAAAAGACGATAAAAAAAATATTTGACATAATTTCAACGATTTTTAATATTATTGCTGTCTGCCCTGGCTCTGCATGAATTTCAAGGTTCTTTAAAGCAATCCATTTGTTTTTTTATGTGAAACAAGAAAAAAATATTGTCGATTGCATAAAATGAGCCTAAATGTGCAAAAAAAAAAAGACGCTTCTAATTAGGGATTGATAAATTATTTGCCACTTCTATAAATATGTTTTATTGTAAACTAGTTTCGAATGTTATACATTCATCCTCAGTTCTAAAAACACACAAAAAATTCAAAAATAAGCAATTCAAAATATAGTTTGGTATTATTATACATATTAAATTAGATTAATATAAATCAGTATTATAAAACATTTATGAATAATGAATTTTATTAAGACAAGAAATCAAATACATGTTGGTACTCACCTAGGTTTAAATGGATTATATCAAACCGAAAAATTTGTACTGGTTTCTTCTCGCATTGATCGAAAGGTAGGTAGCATGTTTATAGGTAAACGGTTTAAGGGTCAGGGTTTTTCCAGTAATGCCGGTGAGTACTGGAAAAACCCTGACCCTTAAACCGTATACCTATAAGCATGCTACCTACCTTTCGTTCTGAAGAAATCAGAAACCAGTACAAACTTTTCTGTTTGATATAATCCGTTTAAGCCTAGGTAGTACCTACATGAGTACCAACATGTATTTGATTTCTTGTGTTAATAAAATTCAAAATTTATAAATGTTTTATAATACTGGTTTATATTAATCTAATTTAATATGTATAACAATACCAAATTATATTTTGAATAGCTTATTTTTGAATTTTTTGTGTGTTTTTAGAACTGAGGATGAATGTATAACATTCGAAACTAGTTTTCAATAAATTAAATTTATAGAAGTGGCAAATAATTTATCAATCCCTAATCAGATTGATCCTTCTATACCATCATGCGGATGTCAACTGAAAAGACACTTCCATTAAAAAATAAATATTTTTGGAAAAAGCAAGTCAGATTCGCTTTTAGCGTTCTTTAAAACTTCTAAATACGAATTTTCATAGAGATAAAAAAAATAGAAATTTATGAATTGATTTATCCGAATTTTTTTATTTGCCAATATCCGGCGTTCACCGAAGCATGCAAAACGCCTCAGGATTATATCCAAATTAAACGTTACTATAACTGTTGGAAAGCTGAGTTTCTGTTCTCTAACCCATACTAATAACTTTTAGATTTTATGACTTTATTAGAGAGCAAAAGTTGTGTGAACTAAATATAAAATCTTCAAACGTTTGATTTTATACCTTCGGTTCTAAGGCAAAAATTATGAGCAAAAATTGTATTTTTCGATTACTATGAAAATGTTATTTGAGTATCTTTTTTTTTTTTTTTAAATTATGCGTCTCCTATTCGTCTTTCCCCATGAGGGATCTAGCAGCTTAGTACCATTCCGATTTGGATGACGTCATATTTCTTATGTCCTGTAAGCGCGTGCATCGGCTTAAATATATTGCATCTATATTATCTCCAGATTACACAAATTGCAGAGTGGAGAGTCTGCCACTCCTATTCTATTTGGATGGTTTATAAAGTAATCATGGCACTCGAAACTCCGCAACAGCATTCCCTCTCGCCAGGTCTACTGGTAAGCGCTCTTCTTTGTTAACAATTTGGCTCCATTGCTTTCCAACAGTAATAATCTTAATGGAGTTCAGCAGCAAAGCCTGATTTGCCTTCTGTATCCCTGACTGTATGGAACGAGACCTGATTTTCCGGTAGCTCCAATGATGAATCCTCTTTGGCGAGTTTATCAGCCATCTCATTTCCATGGATTACCTTACCACTACGAAGAAGCAATTCCTCTACAATACGTTGACAGCTCAAAATGTCTGGAGCATGGGACACATTGGACTGTGTTACAGCGATGATAGCCGCCTGGGAATCTACAAACAGCACAATGTTCCCGGCATCCTAGTTTGAGAGGGCTTGCAATTTCGTGGATTTCACTGTCAAAATTTGTGGCCCATTCCCCAACCGGCCTCGAAACGGCAAAGAGATGTGAATACGCATCTGCACCTCCATTTTGTGTAGCTTGCTGAGCAGAACCATCGGTATACACATGAGTCCAAGGAGGACTCAGATACCGTTCAGTTATCGTTTCAAAAGCCAAGGATCTTAATTCCTTAAGTATGGCCTCTCAAGTCGTATTTGAGGGTAACTGAAGTGCGAATTATGAATATCAACATCGTTTCTCCCCAAAAAATGTTTTACCCCACTTCGTTACTTCGCACACTGGTCTGAAATCTTCCATCATTGTGTGAAAAATTCTGTCGTGCTTATTATTCGAAATGACGGCACCAATTGTGATTTAATTTCGTTAGAATCTAGCCACCACTATTACTATTAACATGATTAGTATCTATCATTATAAATGATTAAATTCATAATTAAAATTCATAAAATTATTTATTTACTATTGTAAATAGGTGTTAGCTAGATTCTAACGAAATTTACTGAGAAAATAGTATTTAAAAACCATCCACACGTTTCTATAAATAAATAAGGAATTTCTTGATGTTAAAAAAATATCTAAACCAAATGAATAAAATAAAAACGTTGGACGCCAGACTATGTAACTCAAAAGGCCCTAGAAAATGCCCACGCTATGTGGAGAAGGGATTGGTTAGAAAAAGAAGAGAGAAAAAAGTAGATAAAAAAAAGCCTTTTATGGGCGCCAGGTTATTTTTTGGAAATAACAAACTCCTATTAATTAAATACCTTTTTAAAATGGTCTGAAAAAAAACAATAAAGGGTTTAGTCTACATACCTAAATTGGCTCTGTCCTCTGACTGCATCTTTACAAGAAAAAAAATGAATTAGCACATAAAACGAAATAAATTGGGGAGGTTAGCCAATTAAACAATTAATGATGCTTAAATGTAAATGTATTTACATTTATATTTATACAAGTATTTCTTTTTAGAAAAAGAAACCTTTCATGGGCTCCACGTTATTTTTTGGAAATAATAAAATACCTTTTTAAAATAGTCTGGAAAAACAAAAACAAAACGGACAGTCGGAGTTCAGTTTACTTACCTATATTGGCCTGGCTCTGTCCTCGGTACCTTCACAAGAAAAAAAAATTTGCACATAAGACGAAATGAATTGAGGAGTTTAGTCAATTAAACTACATTAATGCTTAAATATAAATGTATTAAAAAATCGACCTAATGTAGCCTAAAATAATCTTCCCCTATCTTCAAGAAACTCACAAATACGAATTTACATAGCAATCGAAAAATAAAAATTGTTTTCTCAAAAATGCCTCAGAACTGGAGATATAAAATAAAGCGTTTGAAGATTTTGTATTTAGTTCACACTAATTTTTCTCTCTTTTAAAGGTATAAAATTTAAAAATTATTAGTATGGGTTAGAGAACAGAAATTCAGCTTTCCAACGGTTATAGTAATATTGAATTTGGATAAAATCCTGAGGCGTTTTACATGCTTAGGTGAAAGCCGGACATTGACAGAAAAAAAATCCTCAACAAACATCAAGTAAAAAATTTCTGTTTTTTGATTTATATGAAAATTCGTATTTAGGAGTTTTATAGGACGCTGACTTGCATTATCCCAAAATATTTTTTTTGGCCTACTTTACTGGAAGTATATTTTTCATTTTTTGTACGTTTAAACTCATTTAATGGAATCGATAAATTTGTTTTCTTATTTTCCAAAAAATAACAAATGAATTGGTATATGAGACCCTTGAGATTCATGCAGAGCAAGGGCCGAAGAAAAGAATTAAAAATATTGTTGAAATTACATAAAATATGTTTTTTCTCGGCTCATAGGGTGCATTGGCAAGAACCCTTGGTCAAACATTTTTTTCAAAATCAAATCGAGACCCCCTTATGTTATCAAACAATTGTAAATCTGTCCGTATTTATATTAAACTAGACCTATTGGCAAAAAAAGAAATATTCACCAATTATTTTCAATAGCTTTATAAAATATCAAAATAAACTAGCAAGTATGTTTTTAGGGGGGATAGCCTAACAACATACTTCCCCAATTTTCCATAGACTTTGAATAATTATTACAAGAATTCAACATAGTTATAAACAAAAACTAATGCCCTACCTAACATCGCAATCCATATGGAATTTAAAGCCATCCTACTTGATAATTATCCACAACAAACTAATATTTATACTTACCGGTCTAAAATAAACAACATCTCAGGCAGTGCAGTATCTATACTAGAATATAAACACACCGCTCTATTCAAAATACAATAAAATAATAACAAATTCTGAATATTATCCGACAGTTTGAGCTCCCTTCAAACCATTAACAATCTTAAAAACATAAACAACAATAATATATTACTAGATATAATAAAACTGCATTATTCTTCAATAGCAAATAAACAATTTTTTTTCTTATGGATCATATCACAAATAGGAATAACGGAAAATGAATTAGTTGACGATCTGGCCAAGAAGGCTACTTCCAAGGGAGCCTCAGTTTATTATCATCGTTTCGGTTCCTTATACTGACTTTTATTGCGTAATCAAGGAAGACTCTAGAAATTTTTGGCAAGAACAGTATCATCAATCTTTAAAAGGTCCCCACATACACCGTAAACCATAGTTCTCAACAACAAACTTCTAAAGGGGTGAAATCAAAACATTCTGTAGACTTAGGTCAAACCACGCATTATGTAACAGTTATTTACATCGAATAGGAGTCTCCAACGCAACACAGTGTGAACATTGTAACAAGCTGGGAAACTCGTCCAGCATAACGTAATGGAGTGTGAGGCATACAGGTTTCATAGAAAAACTTTGTTTCAATCCTTTGGTGGTGACAATATCACATATAACCAAATGCTAACATTAAATAATTCAGAAAAAATTAATAGGGTTGTAATTTTTTTCAAAACCATTAGAAAGTTCATTTAATATGTCAATAAAAATAAAATATTTTTTATATCACGGAATAATACAGACTTAGTCGGCGAGGGGACCCAAGGTCGTCGTATCGAAACTGATTAGAATCTGTATTCTTTTCTCGTGTTAACTTCTTATTCATGGCTGGCTGTATGGTGTAATCCAATGCCACTACTAAATCAGCCCAGGTCTATATGCTTTACACTCTATATAAATACGTTGTTTAATAACTATTACTTTCTGATATAATGCTACTATATACTAAAATTTGCGCAATGGAATTCTAAAAATTTTATTAATTTACACATCTAAGTTAATTTATATTTTGAGACTTTTTGTCTATAAACCTAAAAATATACGGCGGCCATTTTGAGTAATTGGTCATATAAAGCCTACGCTTATCCGGGGAGTGTAGACTTTTCATCATCGTTTTTTTCTGACATTTTTACATAAGAACCCATTAATAAACATCAAATTTTTTAGTCCAAAACACAAAAGATTGTCCAATGGGGGACAATGCGGGACAGTTTTCGATGTGGGGTTTTATTTTTATATTCAGGGACAATTTCATTTCATATTTAGCTTCAGAAATGTTTTGGTTAATTTACAGATATATTTTTTTTTAGTAAAGACTTGTTTTATTTCACAAAGAAGCTTTTCTTTATTTATTCTGTATTTACTTGTTATTTTATTGACTAGAAACAAAGTGAATATAATAACAGCCATGGCCCTATCTGATTTAGAGGGCGAATAATTTCGAACGAATTATTAATTTTAAGCAAAAAAAATACTAGTTTCTGCTTTTTGACCTAATTCAGTCAATACAATTAGTTAATGATATGAGACGGTGATATTTATTTAGAAGTGTAGTACTTAAAATAGTATTGAAGACTTTTTCTAACGGGGAGGGAGTGAAAAAAAGGCCGGCTAAATTAAGCTTGCCCCGTTGGCAAAAATCCTAGTTTCGGTCCAGATGATAGCCATTATTTATTTTAAAACTATTAAATAATTATGACTCAAAAGTATTCCTGTGGTTTTAAATCATACTCTGATAAAATTAAGGTATTTGGAGTGCACGAGATGATTGTTATCATAGTTCAGAATTAAATACGGTGAAAATCAGCAGCTCTAGGCAATTCTACAAATTATTCTCTTTCCTCCTCAACTATTATGTTCGTGAAAACTTTTTTCTGTTTCTTTTAGAAATCTCTCATTTGAAGATAATATACCATACGTGGGGAACCTGCGGCCTCGAGGACACAAGTGGCCTCCGAGAAGTGATGCATCTTCAGAGAATTTTTCCTCTTATATCTCATGAATGGTTGGATAGATTTTCGCGTTTTAAATGATTCCGCCATTTTTAGGTAGGCTAAAAGGAAAATGGGTGTGAAAAATTTGCGACTTGTCAATCGCTTTACCTCTTCTATGTCGTGAACGGGCGAATGGATATTCGTGGTTACAACGATTCACCGACCATTTGGTGGTAGGCTAAATGGAAAATTAATGAAAATTGTCTGACTTTTCATTCATTTTTCCTCTTGTATCTCGAATACGGATGAATGGATTTTCGCGGTTCCAACAATTTTCCAACCGTATAGAGGCATGCTAAAAGGAAAAGGAAGTTAAAAATGCGGCTTGTCTATCGTTTTATCTCTTATATCTCGTGAACGGGTGAATGGATATTCGCGGTTCTGACGTTTTTCCGATTAGTTAAAGATAGACTAAAAGAAAAAGTAGTGCGAAAATGTTCCGAGTTTTTATTCGTTTTTCTTCATATATCTGGTGAACGGGTTAATTGATGTTCACAGTTACAACAATTTTCAAACTAGAGGTAGCCTAAAAGGAAACGAAGATAAACATTTTCCGATTCATTCGCTTTTCCTCACATATCTCGTTAATGGATGAATGGATATTCGCGGTTCAAACTATTTTCCAATTATTTAGTGGTAGACTAAAAGGAAATCCAGTGTTAAAATTTCCGACTTTTCATTCGCTATTTCTAGCGGAGCCTATTAAGTAGGCTGAAAGGAATACGAGTTTGAACAATTTTGTTTTAGTACTTTTAGGACCAAGAAGCTTCATATTTTGTATCAGTGCAGTTTTCATTATTATTATTAGTTCAATTAACTTGGATTCTTATTACAGGTGCCGAAAAATAACGAGGATTTGACCAGACTGATGATCGAGGCGGGGAAGAACCTGATTAAAAACTCCGATGACGATATCGTCTTATCCGGCATTGCGGGTAACTTTCCCGATGCTGACGGAATGGAAGAATTGGCTTATTCATTATACAACAAAGTCGATATGATATCGGATGACGATAGGCGATGGAAATATGGTTAGTTATAGAAGATTTTATACAACGAAAGTACATTCTTTTTCCCCAATGTTTACACCATAAATTATGGTAACTGCCTTCTACAAATTGAAAAAAAAAAATTTTATTTGTTCAATGATTACAATTTACAACATTATAACACTGTTAAAAACTAATAAGAATAATAACCCGTCTAAACACGACTGGTCTGTTAATACTGACTTAATGTGACAAACTATTGATGTGTGGGAATAGGGGACAGAGATATATAGGCTAAGGTATGCTGAATCAGTTTTCAAGGAATTTGGTGCAGGTGGCTCATTGAATGTAAAATAAGGTTTATTGTGAAGTAAAAATTGTTTCTTGGTAAGTTGGCAAGACTAATTTATTTATGAAGGAGGAATCAACCTTGTTTGTTTTTCTATCTTAGAAGTCAAGAAGCCGTCAACTTTAAAAATATTAAATTATTGATAACAAGTTAAAACGTTTTGGAGAGCTTTATAGTATCAAATATAAAGGCGGATTTACACAGAATGTAATCAGTAACATTTCAAAGCGACTTTTTGCACCGTTATATAGCGAAATATTGGATTTTAGTAGCTTTTTATTGGTTAGCCATAATAATTTGCTTGAAGTAGTTAGGTTCTCTGTAAAGTTATGAAAATTTTGATATTTGTTAGCCAGTTTAATGTAATGAGTTTTGTCCAACGGATTTCTTCTATGCCACTTCGCTCTTGCTCGAAGTTTTTCTGTAAATGAGATGCGAATATGATATGGTAAATTGGTATCACGGGGATAAATAAATTTGGGATGTGAAGTGTTGTCATTGATAATGGTCTCTAGTAATCTTTTTTTTTTTTTTTTTTTTTTTTTTTTTTACTTTTTTTTGGCTTAAGACTTCCATTGAAGTCCTATACAGCCTCTATTGATCTTGTGAATTCTTCAATAGCGGAATCAATCTCTTGTTTCGTACTTAACGGTATTTTCAAATCCAGTTTGTTTTCTAGAAAGTGCCGAAGTGCCCCTTTCAGTGTAGAGGGAGAAGATTTAGGAACAGAATTTGAATGCATGAGAAACAGAACTATGCTATGTCTGAAGAAATATCAACTGAGAATTTGATTGAAGATTGAAAGTAGGGTATCTGGGAAGTCTGTCCAAAAATAAGGCTATTCAACGCCAACTTAAAGTCAGTTTTACTCTATGGATGTGAAACATGAAAAGTGACCGAAACCGTTAACCGACCCCTTCAGACCTTTATCAGCTGCTGCTTGCGAAGAATCCTGAGTATCTGGTGGCCAGAGAGGATCTCGAACGAGATGCTGTGGAGTATGACAGAGCAGCTCCCTATACACCTCGAAAAAAGAAAAAAGAAATGGAGGTGGATAGTATACACATTAAGGAAATGAGATAGTGCCATTAAGAAAGAAGCCAAGAGTCCAAGTCCAAGAGAGACGTGGCACAGATCGGTACCAAAGGACCTGCGGTGGACCGGCAAGACTTGGCAAGAGGCGAAAGTGATTGCAGCAAAAATAAAGGAATGGAACGCACTTGTAGATGCCCTATGCTCCTCTAGGAGTCAATGGAGATGATAATAATATCTGGGAAGTAATGAATATATCAAGGATATCAGGACGTTTTTTAAGGAATGCAGGCCAATAAGTAAGGTTCATGGGTAACAGGATGGAATAACTATTGGAGATTGTGGCATGGTAGAGAATCCTGCCTCGAGTATTGAACGTTCAACATCTCCATCGCTGGTCTTTGGTGTTGTAATCGATCCCAGCAATAAAGCGCAGAAAAATGGATCGGAATAAGGACTCGAGATGATTACAGGAAACGGAATTACCAGGAGAGCAGTTATACAGTTGTTAAACGGGCTAGAGGATAGGACTATAGAAGTTGATTTATGAATAAGAATACAAGAGATTGCGTAGGATGTGTTGTCGGGGTGATTTTATCAGCATGTAATGTGGTCACGTAAGGAAAAGTAAAATTGTGTCGTGAAATGGGATTCAGTCACTATGGAATTTCTATGTCTACGAAATTTTCGTGGAGAAATATGTCAAGTTTGTCACGATGATTTTGTATGTCATTTACATTCCACAAAAGAACAGCTTGGTAGGGTCTCTTTGCTCATCCTGGGATATGGAGCGGGATTTCTGCGAGGACACTGGAAAGGAGTCTGGTGAGAGATTTGATTGTATTCTGAAGACCCCAAAGGAAGAATGATTTTTATATATATATATATATATATATATATATATATATATATGGTGGTGGCCGAGATTGTTAAGGCGTGACCTTAGCAACCTCGAGTCTGCTGCGGTGCCGGTTCGAATCCGGCCTGGGCGAGTTAAAATTTATTTCGTGGCGGGCCCACGGAATGAGTCTTGACTTTCTCAATCTAGTTAATTGGCTAGTAACCGTAGGAATAACCCCTCCTGTTTGTCTTGATAAGAACAGGAAAGAAAGTTTAATACCAATTAAAAAAAAATATAGAAAGGATTGGTGTTATATCGGATGGATTTTGGATATAACAGGAGTAAAAGGCAATGTCCTGGGATAGAGGAATTCGCTAAGTTATTGTCAACAACGATCTTAATAGTTTTAACGAATTTGTGTGAATGAAATCAAATGTTATTAACGGAGATGTTATAATCGAAAGCTATTGACATTAGTTAGAATAAATCTTCGAAAAATGCTAACGACTCGTGTTACTAGTTAGGTTATGGCTGGTTCAAATCCACTTTTACAGTAATACAGTATTCTGAGATATATACCCCAATAGTAAGGACCAATTTTTTTAATAGATTATAATTTTTAAAAATAGTATATCTAATTAATGTCATAATGTGTTTTCTTTTGTAAATCGATTAGAAATAATTATACAATCATAAAAGAGATCTTTCGAACGGAAACGAGTACGACAAGTCAAATTCGTGAAATTGCGTTTTATAATATTATTAGTTCATAATAATATTTGGTTTTCACAAAGAAAATTGGTGCTGTTTTAAACAAACTATTTGTCCAACGAATATGGCGGAGACGGATGTCTGAGGATCTAAAGATAGCGTCATAGCCCATTACTGTAAATTACTGGGATATACTGCCCTGCTTAAGAACGCAATATCAGTTGACATCCGCAGTGGTATAGAAGGATCTATCCTTAATTAGAACCCAGTATCTTACAAAAAGTCATTTTTAAGATTTTTATATCGCTGCAATCAGAAAGACATCTTTTTTATTTTAAACCACTAAAAATACATTAAATGTAATAATTTTCTTAATGTTAAAGTCATAAAATGCAGTATTTTTAGTCCTAATAAATGGTTGTTTATTAGAAATGCAGTAAGTTGGCCTTTTTCGGTTAGTAAGATACACTCTATATTGGGTAATTCCGGGATAGTTGGACCATGTTTTTTAAAGTAATTCTTTTCAAAACTTTGCAATTTGGTATTTATTTTTGTATATATATATATATATATATATATATATATATATATATATATATATATATATATATATATATATATATATATATATATTTCAGCAGATACGCTGACCACATTTGAAGTTATGATTTTTTTTTACTCTGTATTCCATCTATCCTGGGGTTACTCGGGTTAGGTGGACCAGCTCCTAGGAATTGATAGACCTCTTGTATATGTTACTAAATCAGGGTGTAACACAAGAAATGTAGGTTATCAAAGGTATAAACTATCTATAATAATTTTAACTATTAAAATTATTTTTAAGTATAAAGTTATAAACTGCTTGAAAAGTGATAAGTATAGAGTTATAAACTATTTGAAAAAGGAATTCTAATTTATTTTCACAGGGCTCAGAACATTTAGTCATTCTGCAGTCATCTTCTTTCGAGAATCTCGCTTCCCACAGTAATCGCATTTATTTTCGAATCTTATGCAGCCTTCATGTGTCCAGCTGGAGTATGACACACACTTAATCCAATCTTCATCTGTTTTGTTTTACTATAGTTCTCTTCATACCACACACAATAATCTTCACCGCAGTCACTTTAATAATCATTGCAAATTGTATTAATATCCATAACTTCAGATTCTGAGGATGACGTAAGTTCTTTCTTCTTTTGCGTTCTCTTCCTTTCATTAATCGTACATGTAGTTTGTTAGAAGACCTAGATCGCACTAGATTCTCACTTTCTCCTTCTAACTTCTTTTTCTCCCTTCCTTTTTTCTTTTTCTCTCTACCTTTCTTCCTTTTATCTCTGTCCTTCTTTCTTTTATTCTTCTTTTAACTTTATCTTTAATTATTTTTCTTTTTTTTTCTCTTTAAGGGCAATCATGTTTTCCGGAGAGCTTAAAACTGTTGATATAGTTTGAAACTTTCTTTTCAGAGTCTGAACGTTATTAACACAAGGCACTGGATGTATTTTGTCTAATAACTTCGAGGGGGTTACATTTTCAGATATATCCTCGTATTGTTCAGAGGATGGAGCACAAGAACATCTTCATAGCTTCTTGATGTACCAGAATTACTATCGTTTCTTGAGCTACTAGGTTTGCTACCAGCTATTAGGTATTCCTACTACTACTAGGTATGCTACCAGCAACAGCGACATAATTTCTTGAACTATTAGAACCAGCAACAGTGACATCATATCTTTAACTACTAGAACCAGCAACAGCGACACCGGTCATCTCATTTTGGGAAACAAGGTATGTGTCTAGAGGCCTGGAATCTGTGGATTCTGACAAAAAGCATAGTCTGGTATCGCATCGGGTTTAAAAGGATTGGTTTCCACTTAAACCATTCAATTACATTATCTACGTTTGCTAAATTCTCCCAAGCTAAGCTAAGAAGCGTACCAAACTGCAGCCCGGTAATCTTCCTTGAGGGGTTATTGGCCATGCAACTGGAGTAAGCACAATAATAGTTCATTTTTAAAGACTTAAAGAAAGTACAATATAATGGCTAAAGCCAATTGCTGAAGCCAATGGCTGGTGTGGGGAGGAATATTCATAAAAATTATTTCATATTTTCTGCGAGCTCCTGCATTTCAACGCCTCTAGTATGCGATGTGTGTCCATCTAGAAGGAGGAGTACCTTTTCTGCTGGTTTTCTTGGAGTAAAATGGATTTTCATCCAATCAAAAAATAAATCATTTACATAGCCAGACTTAGGAGACATTTTTACTTCAGCACCAGGTTGCGAACCGTCACAAAGCTCCTACTTTAGATTCTTCCCTTTTATTTTGCAAATAGATGGCAAGAATGTAATCTTTCCATTTACTGGGTAAAGGTTATGGTCAATACTGTGATAGTTTCAACCTTTTCTACCGAAGTAACAGAAGTCACATTCTTAGAACCTTTTAAGACAACTAGTTTTCCAGGTTTGGTGTTCAGTTTTAAAACAGTTTCATCCATGTTGAAAATGTTTCCAGGTATATCTATTAGACCATTTTCTTCCAAAACATTCTTTAAGAGGTCAAAGTACTCTTTGATAGCTATTTTATGCAGGCCCTTCGCTCTTGCAATAGATACCCCTTTTGATTGCTGGATGGAAAGTTCAGGATTGAGTACAAGGAAAAAAGAGAGCCAGTCGTAGCCTGCTTGTTTGGTTTCATGATTAAAGTTATGTTTTAATTGCAGGCTTTCTGCTAAATAATAAGCCATGGAACGTACTGAATCTCTACTCTTTTTTAAAAATTCGGCATTTTTCTGTAACAGAAAAAAATTCCCAACTTATCAGGATACGCCTTTATATTTAAAATATTTATTTTATAAGTATTATTTCATTTATACAGAAAGTAAAGCCCTAATAGGAGAAATAGTCCGACTATCCCAGTTTTTTTTAATTGGGCCAAATACACCAAATTTCGCTGGTCCATCTATCTCAATTGTCGGCGAGGTAGCCGTTCACACAAACAGTGCTTCCGGCACGCCATTTTAGGTTAAGATTGTACCCAATTATGCACTTAAGTCATAGCATTGATCTTACGTCGAAATCATTTAAACTAACTTAACCACATAACAAAGAAATCTAGTATAAAATATTTTGCAACTCACCAAAAGAAATAAACGAAGTTTTCTTCTAAAATACACATGAAACTCACGAGCAAATCTAAGCGTGGGTCCGTCTACTCAAGAACTACTCCAGACATCGACTGCAGCGCTTCTGCTGCAGACCAGCCAAATATTCGACTGGTTCGTCTATGTCGGTGGTTCATCTATCCCAGACTTACCCTAGATAGTCTATATAGATAGACTCTTTATAGATCGTCTATATAGATAGACTCTATAGATAAAGACTATAGAAGTATCTTTCTAGCTCGATTATTTTTACTATGTTTGGAATACAAATTTGCCAAAAGATAGCTAGGAGACATAATGTAATAAAAAGTAGTTAATAAAATATTGTATTGTCAGTTTCAAAATGGGATCATGTCAGAAATTTCAATCCCCCTCCCAAAAATATATATAAATCCTAGCATAATCTGAATTGAGCCTTCATTTCGAAAGAACACGAAATCAGTAACTTAAACTAACTTCGAAATTTATTTATCACAAGTTATCGTCGATTATTTTTCATGGTCGGAGGTTTGATACAATCATCATGCATCAGGAAATACATCATCAGGAAAATTTTATGGATTTAAAAATTTCTTAAAAAAATAAAATAAATAAATATATATATCTTTTAAAAATATTCATTATTTTCTTACGTGTGTCAGATCATCCGGAAATTCCGAAAAGGGCTGGAAAGCTGAAGGAAGTGAACAAATTCGACGCCGGAGCTTTCGGCGTACATTACAATCAAGCAGAATGTATGGATCCTATGGTCAGAATCATGTTGGAAAAGAGCTACGAAGCTATCATAGATTCAGGTAAATAAAATTGTGTTATAAAATTTCACTAATACTCGATGATTTTTTCTATTCCAATTTTAATGCTAATATACATTTCAAAGGTTCAGTTTTAATGATAGTTCGATTATGATCATATTTGATTGTAATTCTAACATTAAAACATTTAAAATATGCATCTCTGGAATATGAGAACTGTCCTCATTCAAAGCATTTTATACGCGGATGACATAGTCCTAATAGCCGACACCAAGAACAAACTACAACAAGCTCTGTTAGAATGGGAAGAAGAGTTGCTCAGGGAAGGGATGCAAATTAACACCTTCAAGAGTAAAGTGCTGGTTATGGCGAGGGAAGAACAGGAAGATGTCCAACTCATCTGCAATGGCGAGACACTTGAGGTAGTGAAGGAATATACCTACTTAGGGACCGTAATTAGTAGCTCGGGTAAGATAGACGCCGAAATATCAAACAGAATAAGTAAGGCGAATCAAGTGTATTAACAGATTACTAATAGCATTATCGGCCACCGAGAAGTAGATAAGAAGACCAAAATGCATATATATAAGTCTGTTTACCTACCTACACTCACCTATTGCGGAGAAAGCTGGACAACACTGGAGAGGCACTCTAGTCGCATAACGGCAGCGGAAATGAGGTTCCTTCGCAGATCTGTTGGGAGAACTAGAAGGGATCGCATTCGAAACGAAAGCATTAGAGAGCAACTAGGCGTTACAGAGCTTAAAACCACTCTAGAAAGACGGCAACTCCAGTGGTTTGGTCATGTCTGCCGGATGAACGAGGACATGAATCCTATAAAGGTATTACAGGCTCGACCCACAGGAAAGAGACCACGCGGACGCCCCAGAATTACGTACCAAGAATATATCCAAAGAATTGGAAGTAAAAGAGGCAAATCGCTCAATGAGATGAAGCGGCTAAGCAGGGACCGAGAGGAGTGGTTACGCTGGATTGAGGCTCCTCGACGCTAGCTAATGGCATAAGAGGATGATAAAGAAGAAGAAAATATGCAACTTAGCTGTAGAAGGCAAGGCAATGCATGGAAGGACTAATTAAAGCTGTAAGATATTTAAAGACACTTTAAACTAAACCGGTTCGTTGTTTTTCAAATAAATTAGGGTTTTCTCTTACTAATGAGTAGCCTGAATAATCCTGTGAGAAGGACATTTCAGCACATCAAGGGAATTATTTTTGAACCAAATTAATAGTGCTTTTTTTTTTTTAGTTTCAATTAATACCGTTATTTTTCGATGGTCAAGATTAACTCCAAAGTAGTAAACAACTATTTATTGAATGCCAACGTTTCAGACTACTCTGCGAAGGCCTGCTTCAAGGATATAAAAAACACGATACTATGAATATGAAAACATCGTAAAAGTAAACGAAATGAAAGTATATACATGGTAGAGAAAATGTTTTAAAAATTAAACAGTACAGTTAGATAAAAAAAATACATTCCCTACCTGTACAAATAAAACCTGTATCACTACAACCCATGAAGGGTCTTGGGTTCAGTACTTGGTAAGGACCGTAATGTTTCTAAGCCAACGGTTGTGCAAGGAGCTGATTTGGCCGAGACCACGATCAACCACCAGGTTTTTTCCCGAATTAAGGGTGCCCACTTTATAGAGGCTGGATATGCCCTAGGAGGGTCTCCCGACCCCACAGTGTCGATCCACGGCTGATAACTGAATTAATATTTATCTGACACAGCCGGTCTCGAACCCGGGACCGGGAGGATGGTAACACAGAGCCTTACCACTGAGCTATCCCGCTCCTCATTCCTTACCTATACGGTAAAGAAAATAACTGATAAAAATAAGGAATAAAATAATTTTAGAAATAATAGGATTAGCTGGAATAAATGTGAAAACAAAAAATACTACACGTTTTAATAATGAACGGACTTTTAATTGAATATAGCAGCACATGTAGTATGCCTTTAAGGCACGGAGCATGTATCTCTAATAAACGGTCCTTATGTGAGGTTCAAGGAAAAAATTAATAAATATAGAATAGAATAGAATAGAAAGAAAACTTTATTCTGGGACGAAGTTCCCTTAGAATAAATATGCTGTACTAAAAAAAAATAACAATTCTGCCTTACATAATGAAATAAATAAATAAGAATCATAAATAACATAAAAATAATAAAAGAATAAATAATTCTTGTGAAGCAATATAGACGAATGCTAAAAAAAAAGAACAAACAGAATGAGAAAAGAAACTTATTCTCATCCGTTTAACAAAATAGTATCATTAAAATCATTATTTACATCTCATAGCGAGAAAAAAAAATATACATAAATTTACATTATATTATGTTACAGAAAAAAATATAATAAGATAAGGACACAGAAAAAATAATGAAAGAAAGATAATCGATATCTAAAAAACATTTTTAATAAATTAACATCATAAAGAGGATATTTGAATTTCTTATCAGATTGTGAATGTCATTGTAGAGAAAATAATTTTTAGATAAAAAAAAGGAATCCTTGAGATTTACAAATCAAACATGAACAATGAAATTAAATGAACATTAAACGTATATAGTGAAAACTGATGCATTACAGTATAATGCTGTGGTTAACCAGCGTTCGACTGGGTTGTAAGCAACAACTGGAACAAGAGGGTTTTAAATGGGGCTAAGAGAGGGGCATGTCGAATTTTAAGAGGGAGAGAATTCCAGAAAGTAGCGGAACGGGCAATGAAGGAATGTTGGAACGAAGCAAATTTATGGAAAGTTGTATAAAAGTCAGAAGGCTGAGATCTTGTGGACTGGGAGTGGATAGAGGACTTGAATTGGAGAAGATTGTAGACATAGGAAGGACATTGGTTGGTAATTACTTGGTAAAGGAATATGCCTAGGAATTACTGTCTACGGAAGGAGGGGAAGAGCCATCCTAACTGAGCGTAGCGATGTGAAACGAGGGAACGCATCGGAGTACCTTCAACAAGTCTATCCCTAGACCTCCCGTGAGGCCACCGTACACCACCGAGACGTAGTCAAAATGGGGAAATATGAGGGAGGATACTATGAGTCTACCTGTGGATTTGAGTAGGAGATGGCGGAAGCCATGGAACAGTTTAAGGGTAAAAATCGAACGTCTGACGATATAGTAGTTCCAGGAGAGGGATTGGTCAATGATTATGCCTAAGTTTTTAACAGAGTAGCAGAAAGTGATAGGTTGTTCGTTTAGGTATAGGATACGAAAGTTGGTATTGGATCTGAGAAGGGTTTGGTACCAATGGCCATAGCCTGAGTCTTAGCTGCGTTTAACCTTAATCCATTTAAGTTTTCCCATGCACTAATTCGATCTAGGTGTTCTTGAATCTTGGTAAATATCACCAATAGCTCAGAAGGAAAAAAAGGATAAATAGATTTGGGAGTCGTCGGAATAAAGGTGATGGGAACAATGAAGAATTTATTTGTGAGGTCGTTAAACTAGGAGCTGAAAAGAAAAGGAGATATGCTGGAGCCCTGGGCAATTCCTGAGAATAGAGTAAGATAGGAAGATAAAGGTTGATTTGGAATGGTAACTGCTTGGGCACGTTGAGAGAGGAAAGATTGACACCAGCAGATAGAGCTGTTAGAGAAGGATAATGATTTTAGTTTGGAAAAAAGGATGGAATGGTTTATGGAGTCAAAGGCTTTGGAAAAGTCAAGGAGTACAAGGATAGTCAGTTTTTTATCATCCATAGCTACCTGAACATCGATGGTAATCTTAATTAGGGCAGATTGTGTGGAATAGCCGGTTCGCTAGCCAGATTGGAGAGAATCAAGTTGATTGCAAACTTCTAGGAAATTGGAAACTTGTGATTGCATTAGTCTTTCTAGGGGTTTTGAAAGGTTGGATTGGATTGAAATTGGGCGGAAATCGTCAGGAGAAGAAGGGTTAGGATTTTTATTTATTGGGTGAACAATGTTTTTTTTTTCCAAGAGGTAGCGAATATTGAATTCTTGAGGGAGACGTAGATGAAAAGGAGAACTGGAAGAATTTAAGAGAGAAACAGTTTTATTAATTTGACGGGGATGCCATCTGGACCATCGGAATTCTCATTTGATTTCATTACGGCTGATAAAAGATCTGTGGGGGAAATGTAGAAAAAATAAGAGTTTTTATCGTTTAAAGATGTCTCAGAGTGAAAGCAAGAAGGGGTGGATTGTGGTAGGTGGTAGAAGAAGTGGATATAAAGTATGAGTTTAAGTCGTTAGGTGAAACCGGAAAGACTATTTAGGGAAGGTATCTAGAAGGCTCTTATATTACCTATATTTGTAATAGTTTTCCTCATTTCTCCCCTCAATGGGAGCATTTCGAAAAAATTAATGCATATAAACCTTCTCGAAGAAATTCTCTAAATGATAGTGAAAACTGTATCAAAATCGGCTGGCTAATTGTCTAGTTTTTCGATCACAAACATACGCAGGCTGAATTTTTATATATATAGATTCTTCTTCTTCTTCTACCACTACCTCCTTTGTGTTGTGAAGCGTGGAGTTGCAGTCTCGGTCCATCTAGCCCACTGGTCCCTGTCCCTGGCTAATCCTCTCATCTCCGGGATGGTGCGTACTCTAGCTGCCCCCAAGTTTTCCAATGTAATCATAGTACATGCCTCTGGGTCTGCCACGAGGCCGTCTTCCTTCCGACCTAGCTTCCAAATACCACCTGGCTTTTCTGGTATCGTCCATTCTACAGACGTGTCCATACCATTTTAGTTGCCGCTCTTGCATGGTGTCGCGCATTGATCTAACACCCAGATCCTCCCGAACTCTTTCATTTCTGAAGCAGTCTCTCCTGGTCTTGCCAACTATTCTACAGAGGAATATCATTTCTGCAGATGTTATCCCACTTACGTGCTTGTTGAGGGCCGTCCAATTTTCTGATCCATACAGGAGAACCGGGAGGAACACGGATTTAAAAATTCGTATTGGACAAACTGGTTTGAGATGCACGCTGCTTGCTACACCAGATTGTAAAATCACAGCACGCTCTCCCTCCCCCCTATCTGACCCAGGAAAGGTGCATTTATATCAATTTCATAATTGAAAACGCTGCACGCCAGTCCCCGTTGCCGCTCTCCACTCAGGCTACAGCCTTAGAGCTGAAGAATCCATTCACACCGTATATACAGATTTAAGAAAAAGAAATAAAAATGTATAAATAATGATAAAAATAAGTAAAATAATATATGTGCAAAATATTTACATTCTAACCTATGGAACTCCAAACCAAGCTTCGCCTCTGCGTGTAGATGGCGAAGAAGAACTCCAGAAGATTACAGCACTTCTCTCCGAACTACCTCACCGCTATTGAAAGCTAGAGGAGGCTGAGTGAGGGTACTTGTAGAATTGAATTATTATAAACCTAAAGGGCAAAAGAATGCCGTCAATTTCTAAAAAACGTACAATTGCAACTGGCTGTAAAAAATTATTAAAAAGGAAACTTGGTACCACAAATGTAATAACTCTGCAAAAGTTAAAATGAATCCAGGTGGATCTTACAACTAATCAATAAAAGAAAACTTTAAATTTAATTTAAAAGATATTCGTTGAATACATTTTTCTAAAAAATTCCAAATTTGTATGACTGTTGCTTTGGGCTTTTTGTTATTGCTTCCTTTTACCCCACTATATCCGTCGAATATGATAAAATTCATTTTTATACCCGAACTCCTGAGCAGCCAATTGTTAACTGACCGCAGAATTTTTACCTCACTATCTAATCTTTTATATGAACCCTGGAGTTGTTTATAGATGATGATGTCTGGAATTTATCCTTCGTTGGATTTGAATGAAGAAAACATCTGTGTATATAGACGTATTAGTGCCGACTGCTAAATTTAATCCTTGTTTTTTGAATTATTAACTACTAAATTTACGATTTACTCTACTGTGTTACAAGTGATATTCCATTTCTATCATTTCCTCTTCAAAAAGTATCATTTCTTTTTATATATATAATTTTTTAAGTTGTAAAATTTCTATTGCATCTAATATATTTTATAGGCGAAACCAGCAGAATGTAGTTACTTTCAAGCTTCTGCTATATGTATGACTTGCCAACATAATAAATGTCAAAAGTTTTAATTTTTAACTTCTTATTCATTTTTTTCTTTCAGGCGTTAAAATAACCTTGTAAACTAGTAGATTATATAAAAAGTAAACATTTGTTAACTATTAAATTATATACAAATTATTGATTAAATCAGAACTTTTATTTTTCAGCGTCAGTATGTGACAATTTTCACTCATAAACAGTTAATAATTGAAGAGCTAAGCTGAAGAACATGCTATACCACAAAAATTTGAATCTGAGAAAAATTGAATTTAATGATTTTTTTATAACTATCATAGACTGGATCATTGAATTTTCAATTTCTGAAAACTACCACTATTTAAGGTTTAGTTGACATCCGCATGATGGCATAGAAGGATCAATCTAATTAGGATTGATAAATTATTTGCCACTTCTATAATTTTGTTTTATTGAAAACTAGTTTCAAATGTTATGCATTCATCTTCAGATCGAAAAACACACAAAAAATTCAAAATAAAGTTTGGTATTATTATACATATTAAATTAGATGTAATATAAATCTGATTTGATTCTAATTGGAAAATAATTTATCAATACCTAATTTAAGGTTTAGATAAAATAATCTAGGTGCTATAAAGAAAGCAATATTTAAAACCTTCTTCTAAGCAAAAATCCCTCTATTTTCCTAAAATGTCACATAACATACTCTCCCACTTTTCTTCTATTATCCATTCGGAGATTTATCATGCGAATATTCTTACCTCTTTCTATACAAAAAAATCTTGCTGATTACCTTATTTTGATAACTTGGGCATGCTTCTCAAAATAACAGAACATTAAAAATTTCGGATGAAATACATGATGCCTTCCAGATATTTATTTAATCTCAGACTCCGACCTATGACCTAGAGAATTTAAAAACTTGCTCAGAAAAAATTGTACAGAAGCCAAGGTTTGATTTATTTATAAAATTAGATCATATTCATTCTAGTTTTATTGATGATGTACCGAAATACTGTCATTTTAAGTGATACTGTGGGATACTGAGAATCTTTTCCCGAGCAAATCACTAGATTACACACTTTAATTTTATTTTGTCCATGGTTGTTTAGTTCAAAGAATGTTTCTTTCTATGCCTCATGGTCAGGTTTCGAGGAATCATTTGAAACTTCGGTTGACTATAAGTAAAAATACACCTTATCAATAAACTTAAATTATAAAAACGTTCCAGGAAACAATCCGTTCGACCTCAAAGGATCAAGAACAGGGGTATTTATAGGAGCGTGCTTCAGCGAGTCAGAAAAGCTTAGATTTTACGAAAATATTCAAATGGATGGATTCGCAGCAACAGGTTGCAATCGATCCACGATAGCAAGCAGAGTGTCCTACGCATTTGGATTTGAGGGTAAAGCTATTTGTTTTTTAATTTAGTTGCATAAGGTTTTATTTACGTACCTGCTCTCAAAAAATGCCAAAATCAAATACGATTTACTGTTGAGCTGTTTCCTTAAGATTGTGTGGGATTATCAGACAAATAAAAAAGGTCATAGAATAAAATTCATTAGGTCAAATTAATATCATGCATATCTATTGTTTGCTAGTTTTAATAATCATTCACATAAATTATTTTGTACGTAATGAAGAGTTTGATTTGAATATCAGACAATGCTCGCTTGATAATATTAATAATCATCAATGAATTATCTTAATTACTGAATAATTAAGTATTCATTTCCTTAATAACTTTTATCTCTTCCTTTATAAGCCTAGATAAACCTTATATAATTTTATCATTTCTATTTGTAAAAATGGGTATTTTTTGTTTAAATTAATTCTCAAGAATATTTTTCACCAAACAAATTTATTTATGATTGACGGCGTTATCAAGTACATTCTGCATTACGAAGCTAAGAATTATTCCTTCACTTACAGCTATTGTATAATTGGTACACTAACAATTTAAATTGCTTTATTATATTTATAATTATGTAAAAGAACCATTTAGTAATGATATTCACAACAAATTTAAACAAAAAACAGCCCTCATAGAACATATATTATAAGAACAAAGCACACATCTCCTTCTTGCACATGGATTTCCAGACTTCATATTAAGGCGTACCAGTTTCAGTTTTCAGATAACCGGGCGTAGGTTTAGGTTTTTTTTAGGTATAGCATAGGTCTTATATTAGTATTCGTTCGTAAATATTCATATTCGTAAAAAGAATACAAACTGATTCACAAAAGTTTATTTAACAAATAAAACGATATAAGTTACATTAAATTTTCTTTAGAATAAAAAAATTGAAAATAAAGTTCAAAAATCCAAAATCAAAGGTTATCAATTTCACATGACAACAGCAATAGCAAGAAAACTGAAAATAAACACAAAATTCTGCAAATGGAAGGTTATCCATCAAAACTAAGAAATTTGGACATTTTGGTCAGTTATTTTTCAGTTGGAAGCATGTTGTTGTTTATTTGCTATCAGAGCATCAATGTTAGACCTAATGGTGCTAAACTTGATTCTTAAGTCTTCTTCAACACAGTGCTTTCGTCTTCGCAGATTATTTTTATTAATTGTAGATTGTGTTTATTCAACTCATAATTGATACATTCAATGATATTTTTTAAATAATTGGTACCCCTCATTGAATGTGGTAAAAGATAATTTCATCCATGTTTTTTTTTTTTTTTGGAGGGGGGGTTCGTATACCATCTGGAATGTCCTTCCGTACCATCAGTGATACGCGTACCCTGTTCTAGTGCAACCAAGAACAGTTATATTTAATTTTAATAACAGTTTTATTTTTTTTTAATGTTATCTATAAGATAAAAAAAAGTAATCGTCTTTCTTTTCAAACAACACTCGTAGCATACTCATTTTAATTATAATAGACAATAGCAAAACTCACCCTTCCTTAAGGACAGACGTTGATTTACCCAAAACAATGTTTAGTAGGCCGATAAGGAACATGAAAGATTTGGGAATGTAAATTAGTTAAGCAAAGAAATAAATGTAATCCTATTTTTAATATTAATCGCGTAAAATGTTACTAGTTGAGTTGAGCTGAGAAAATGTGAGGATTTTTGTCTGAAAAAAATATGAACTATTTAGACATACTGATGGGGCATGTAAGCACATAAGCGAGGCCCATCAGGTCCAGAAATACTTGGGAAGATGCTGTCAGGGAGGCATTGGATAAAAGAGGAATGGATTGTAATAGACGCGGTGAGGCTGGAGCAAGATCGAGACTTATGGATCAGGCTCTCTCTATATGCAGGCTCCTCACACTGCTCTGCGGTTGAAGAAGAAGACAATCTGGTACAAGAGAGTTGTGCCAAAACATGTAATCCGACCTTTTAGCAAATACATTTTTGCCGTGAAATTATCAGTTCTTTAGGGAATTCTTTGATTAAAGACGGTTTATGAACAACAATAATAAGACCAGCAGTCACATACGGTGGATAAATGTGGACCCTCAGCAATAAAAGTATCAACCTGCTTGACAGATTTAAAAGAAGAATTTTGGGGAGAATTCTTCAGCTTTTAGGCCCTTATGTGAGAATGGTCATAGGTGACGTAGAAAAAACAGCGAACTGTTTTGGCTCTACAAGGAAGTCAGCATCACCTCGTATCAAAATACAAAGATTAAAATGTCTTCGCCCTGTGATGAGGATGAGTGGCGAAAGAGTGGCCAATAAGTTGTACATGAACGTCCATACCGGATGGTGTGCGCCCAAGTGATAAGCAGAAGGGCCGATGGAGGTATGGGGTAGGGCAAGATCTTCGGCAACTGAGGATCTCTGTTACCCATGCAAGAGATAGTGAGAAATAGTTGGTAGCTGTTGAGCAGACCAAGGACAGCATCATGCGTCTATTGTGCCGATTGAAGAAGAATATTGTCCATTTTCAAGTTCACATAATCTGAGGGGGTCATTCTTGTCGAATTTTCTTTCTCTAATCAAGGATTATTAGCAGATCCCGGATTTTTAAGCAATTGCATAATTTGTTTGCATGTTTTTTTTAAACAGTCGACCAAATATTTTTACCAATATGTGTGCTCTGGTGCAATTAGTCAAATTTTATTTTGCATATTTTATGATAAATGCATATTTTGATAATTTCAATTGTGTTAAAAAAATAGAAATAAAACATTAAAATGCGATACTGAAGATGAAATTCCATATTACAAGCCTATGCCCATTTTCAATGAAAAAACAACAATGATACATTTTATAAGCGACTTCATAGAATATGGATTTTTTTCATTTCCCGGCTTTCCGTCTCCCATTTTTTTAAATATAACAATCAGTTTCAATCTCAGTCTGTTGCATACTTTCGATTCAAGTTGTAATATTTATTAATATTTAAAATTCAAAAACCAAGTGCATCATTTTCTTCAAAAGCGTAATCTTAGATCGACCCTCTGAATATCAAAGATGAACCCGTTTTTACTACGGACGGAAAAGTAGTTTTTGCAAATATTGTTCAAAATATGTTTCAAGTAAAATAACATCACAGATTGATGAACATGTCAATACAGGTGAGCTCTATTGTCATATTCCTGGCTTTAAAGCATGTAATGTGATCAGGAAAAGGGTTATTTTCAACTAGTAACCTACTTGTACCACAACAAACCGTGAAGGGTTCAGTACTTGGTAAGGACCGTACTGCTTCTAAGCCAAGGTTGTGCAAGGAGATGATTTCACCGCCAGGTTTTTCCCCCAATTACGGGTATCCACTTTATAGAGTATGTGCGAGCCGCAGGAGAGTCTCCCGACCCCTTAGGACCGATCCTTAATTTTTAGAATTTAATTTTAGCTAATTTTTTAGAAATGTTTCTTATTATGTTTTTATCCATTAATATATATTTTTACAAGATTATTTATCGTTTCTTGTTTGTCACCTTATTTTTCAATTATTTTCATATGTTGGGTTATGAAAAAAATAGAAAACAAAATTATAAATCATTTTCGTTTAATTTTTAATCCCTTCTCTGATTTATTTCATCGTTCGGAACATTTTGAGGGCACTTTAGTACCTGTATCTGAATACTTTAGCTGATAATAGCATATTTTTAGATTGTTGGAGATTTTTTCCTCCATATTTTATGTTTATTTACTGCATATTTTAGAAATTTTTATTGCGTAAAAATCCGGGCTCTGATTATTAGCCTTCTTGTAAAAAATCATTGCAATATTATTTCTTCTATCGATGCAGATATGATATATTATTTTATTTATCATTTTTATTTTTCCACTTAAATTAAAATAAAATTCCTGTAAACTAGTAGTTATGACCGTCCTCCATCATTTTCTAGGCTGAAATGAAGTTTGAAGGAGTTATCTGTCTTCCAGAAAAATTATGAATACTTTCAAGAAACCCTTAGAAAAGAAATTTATTACTAGATTGTGAAAATGAAACAAATTCTGTATTTAATGCATATATTAGATCATAAAGTAGATTATAAATTATACTATACATCAAATTATAAACTATATTATAATATATATATATATATATATATATATATATAAATGTATGTAGGTATAAGTGTGTATTGATTGTAAATATTATTTATTTATTTTATTGTAATATAAGAATATTTTATTTAAATATTAAAAAATACTTAGTTACACCGTTCATTATTTTTCATTTATTAAAAAATAAGAAGTATCATTTATAACATTAAGTTATTGAAAATAGAGTAACTGATGATCTAGACTGTGAAAATTAATAGTTCATCTGTGTAATCCTAGGTCCAAGCTACATCGTAGACACGGCATGTTCTTCGAGCTTGTACGCCGTGGAACAAGCATATAATGCCATTAGGGAAGGCTACTGCGACAGTGCTATAGCCGGAGGTTGCAATCTATGTCTTCATCCCTACGTCTCCTTGCAGTTCGCGAGGCTAGGGGTTCTATCACCCGACGGCAAGTGCAAGGTTTTTGACGAACATGGTATTTTAATTCATAACCTTCATAAACTATTGTAGTGTTCAAAAAATCCCTCATTGTTAACTTCATATTGCTATTACAGCCAATGGCTACTGCAGATCTGAAACTATTGGTTGTATATTTTTACAAAAGAAAAGAAATGCACGACGAATTTATGCGACCATAATCCACGCCAAAACCAACTGCGATGGTTATAAGGTACAAGGGATCACTTATCCTTCGGGAGAGACTCAGCAGAAACTTTTGGAGCAATTTTATGAGGAATGTATGATTGATCCATCGACCATTCCTTGGATTGAGGCTCATGGTACAGGGACAAAGGTAATCACTTAACGCTATTGGATTATTAATAAAAAAAATGACTAGAACATATTTTGCGCCCGATGGACTCCAATAATAAGCATAATAATAAGAGATACGTTTTTATTTTAATTTTAAATATTTTTTATGCGGCATTTGTTGATATTAATAGGAGCTGGGTTAGCTCAGTAGGCATAAATTGTAAAGATTTTATTAATGAAACCGTCATGATGACGGATACATTAAAATGCTTGATTCTTTTCAATGAAAAAATTTATTAAAAATACATGTATATATAAATATTAAAAAAAAAATATATATATATATATATATATATATATATATATATATATATATGTGTGTGTGTGTATATAAATATTTTTTAATATTTAAACAATGTAAATGTTAATTTGATCATTATTTGTTCTTATTATTTCCTGTAATATTCTCTGAATTGATACTTTGGCTCTGGTAAAGAGAAAATGTAATGTAATAAAATGAAATATATATATATATGTATTTTTATATTTATATTTTATATAAGAATGTTTGTGATTCCGTAATAGTCCTGGAAACGGCCTGCTAAAAATTGACTGAAAGCGAAAATTATTTGGAGACCTCTATGATAACCGAGTCTTTCAGTTATAAAAATATAAGAAAATACTGAAAAATGACTCCCAGTTCATAAGGTCTGTAAATTTTTTGAAATCGAAATTAATTAATATAAATCTGCTTTCTGTTCGTAAGCGTTACAATTATAAACTTGCAACATAAATATTTTCACGCGGATCGAATTCGTCTAACTGTAAAAAACAAACTGTACAAAAGAAAACAAAATTCTGTTTTATTAAATATCAAGTAAGTGAGATACGTTAACTCTTTCTTTCTCGAGTTGGTTCTTTTTCTTTTTCATTATCAAATAGATATTATTTATTATATGGTAATAATTTGTGTTCCCTTTTCATTGTACAGGAACAAATTCGAAATCAATTATAACCATATAATTTCAATGCATTAATTATAATTTATTTACTTAACTTAATTTTTATTTTCTTGGTTGTTTACTTATTTTTTTATTATTTAAATTGTCTATATATTCATTTTTACTAGTAATGTACATTTTTCTTTCTTTTTATATGATATTTATGATTTTTATTTTATTTCTTTGTTTTTTTTTGTTCATTTTTTCGTTTATCTTGTATATATGGTATGAATGGATTCTCATAGCCCTAATATCTATTGCCCTTGAGTGTGGCAGCTTGCATTATTTTTCAAATTAAAAAAAATAATAAAAAAATTATAATTTAAACAACCTAATTGATCGAAGACAGCAAACAAAAATATAGTCTATTTTTATAGGACTTGGCCATATAAAGTCACTCAAAATTTTTAGCTTCAGGACACCGGCTTCTGTCCTATAAGTATGGTGTCCAAATGGAAACCTAAAATTCCTCACAATTCATTACCAACTTTACTTGTCAAAAGTTACAGAATATAAATATATTCTTTTGTTTTAATAAACATATTGTTGACAGGTCGGTGATCCAGCAGAAATAACAACATTGTATAACGTATTTTGCAAAAACAGGAATACTCCATTAAAAATCGGCTCAGTAAAATCTAACCTTGGGCATTCTGAACCTTCATCGGGGATATGCTCTATTGCAAAAGTGATCCTTGCCATGGAAAAAGGTTTGATTCCGCCCAATATCCACTTCAATATTCCAAGATCTGACATAGAATACTTACATACAGGAGAAATTCAGGTATTTCCGATAACGACATAGCCTTCATCCACTCTTCTCGAGAATAGGGATTAATTATTACATTTATGATTTATTAATTATAATTTATAAACCAATTTATTTATGATTAAATAGATTGTGACAGAACCGACGCCCTGGGAAGGAGGCCAGGTTGGTATCAATTCCTTCGGTTTCGGTGGTGCCAATTGCCACGTTCTCCTTGAATGGAATCCGAAGACAAAGAAGAATGGAGGATTGCCAGAAGATGATATCCCCAGGTTGGTTAATATATCCGGTCGTACGGTTGAAGCAATTGATTATATTTTTAAATATGTAAGTATATACATAATAATATGATATACGGTAAAAAAAAAATAATAAAAAAATTGTGCTCTAATTTTATTGATTCATTTTAATTTTTAGTTGGAAGAAAATAATATTGATAAAGAACTGATTAAATTGTTCCATGATATAAATAAAGAGGATATTCACAGTAATTTATACAGAGGTTTCATTATACTGACAAAAGATAAGTCATTTTCGCGAAGACTTGTTGGGGTAAAGAAAATTCATCATATTCTGACTAGATAGGCTCGTTACCTTATTTAACTAATTTTGTTTTATTGTATCTTTACAGAATTGTGGCATGAAGAAAAATTTGTATGTGCAGTTTCCGGTACTTTTTACCAATTGGAAACCATTTGACAAAAGCATTTTCCAGTTTCCAGTTTTCCATCAATCCTTATTGAAGATGAGCCAGGCCGTGTCCATTGATATACCTTACCTCATAACTGATTCAAGCAATTCTATGACGAATCCAGTTGATTATTTTGTGGCAGTAGTTGCAACACAGGTATCCAATTATTAGTAATCGTAGAATACTAAACCTCAATTCAGGTATCTTAGTACTAAACCATCACCGTATTTTGGACTACCAGAGCCAAAATATCAATTTAGATCATTAATTATATTTCAGGAATACAAATTTAAAAACACTATTTTAAAATTGAATTTTCTTTATATTTCATATAAAATTTCATTTTATTACATTACATTTTCTCTTTACCAGAGCCAAAGTATCAATTCAGAGAATATTACAGGAAATAATAAGAACAAATAATGATCAAATTAACATTTACATTGTTTAAATATTAAAAAATATTTATATACACACACACACACATATATATATATATATATATATATATATATATATATATATATATATATATATATATATATATATATATATATATATATATATATACACGAGTATATATCCCCTTGATGTATATAAACCATAGGTGAAGAATAACTTTATTGTTTTGCATTCATAAGTGCCCTTAATTCAAAAGTGTACAAATAATATTAATAGCATTTGTATTGCAGATTGCTTTATACGACCTTTTGACTTCCATTAATATTTCTGTCAATGGGTACTTCGGGATGTTTTTAGGAATCTTGGTGTGCGCATATGTTGATGGAAGCTGTACGGCGGAGGAGGCTATCCGGGCCACACACGATATTGCTGTTTGTGTAGGTTAGTAAATTACCTTCAAAACAGAATAGAAAAATAATGCATATAATTATGTTATAGCCTCTTGTACTTGTGACGTGAAACCGCACTCATAAGCTGTACTAAAAAAAGTTTGTAATAAAATATTGTAATAAATGTCTTGAACGGTTTAATTTTTCTTATTCACCTTCTAGGCAGTGGCGTTTTCTGGATAGTGGCCTCGGGGATTCACAAAAATAATCTTCATAGAAACTAATTCAAAACTATGACGTAAAATACCCGTCACAAGTAGAGATGCCTTCAGTTTTGTGATTTTACTACTCCGGTTAAGTCAGTGAAAACGCAGTTTCCAAACAACTATAAGGGGCTAATAGTTTTAATTCTGTACAGCATCATTTTCTTTGGGAAATTAAGAGTAATCTATTTCTTTTAACAAGTTCATTGATACTGTGAAAATTAATAATACATGAATTAGAAATTAAATTAATTTTTGTACGCTAAATTTGCTGTTGTAAAATTTAACACCCTGTTGTAAAAAGTTATACCTACCCGAGTGTCGAGCTATTTTGTTCACAAATTCTGTGTGCACAAGTTGGGATATATAGCTGGCCATGATATCTCAGCTGTTTTTCATCATATCCATCAGTTAATTTATGTTCAATAAATTATTAAACATAATTTTACGCGAAAAAATTAAGTGTACGAATGCTTATTTTGACCACTGTACTAAAGTAGCAGTGACGAAAATTATTTTGATTCAGATTAAATAACATCATTGTAAATTGTATAACACAGATGAAATTGTACTTCAAAAATTTTGTCTCATAATTTTCTTCATCTTTTTTTTTTTGACATGATTTTCATGTTTAATTAATAAATATAAGGTACGATATATAGCCAAATAAAATTTGATAAAAGAGGAGCCAAATAAAATTAATAATATTTAGATAAAAATATTTTAAAATTGATTTTTGACATCAAAACAAATATAGAATCATAAATAAATATAGATATAATAAACTAATAATGCTTCTTGTAGACTTGAAAATGGCTCAAGATGGCCGAAACGTTGACGATAGCCGAAATTGTTTGAATAAAAGATATATTGGTGTCCAATTGGCCTTTTTTAACATTTAACTTTAATATATATTGTGGCACCATATTTTACTAACACTATTAGAAGAATTTTAAACTGTATATTTGGTCTCTGTATATTTATGTATTATTTTGCGAAAATTTGTGTATTTTAATGTTAAATTGTTTTAATAAAATAACTAATCTTTTTAAATAGCTGATCTTGGTTGTATTGTAAAAAACACTACTGAAATCCCGTAGTTTACATTATTCATATCATTAGTACTCATACGATTTCAAAATGTTCATAATCAGGATGGCATTACCTATAAGAATCCACGATGAATAGATTTTTTTCCAACACTCCTCTGTTGTACTTTTATACTTTTATTTTACAGAATGATACTTTTTATTTGCTTACGTAATTTTACGAGTAATTCCTAATAAATTATGATGTGTATTAGGTATATTAATATCTATTCTACTTATTTTAAAATCAATAATTAATAAAAGTAAATTTCAAGGAAATTTTATCTCCCAAGAAAGAGACTATTCTTAAGAATATTATACTATTATTACTCTATTAACTTGAATTAACCTTGTTAACATTTTGTATTTATTTATGTATATTTCATATTATTTTTATCCATATCTTTTTATTTAGCTATTATTTCGTGTACTGTTTTTGATGCTTAGGTGTGCGTTTCTAAAATGTAAACATTTGATTAGTTTTCGATTTTTTTTTGTTCTGCATCTATAAAAAAAGAGAAGGCGTTATTTTAAGTTATGAAATAGTTGAGATTCACCGGAAAAGAGAAATAAGGGATGGATTAGAGAGTAATAGAAGGTCTATAGCAAACAAAGGGAAAAGAAAAGAAAAAAGAAACAGATATAATATGGGTTATGTAGTGATAATTATAATGTGTTTAGAGCTAAAATGAAAGGAAAAAAAGTATATTATGTATAATATTATTTTTATTATTTTACTATAGATTGATTAGTATGCTGTGTATGTAGCAACCCAAGCTATTTGGACAGCATTGCTGTAAATAAAGCATTTCTCTCTCCGTAGTTTGGTTATGATACGAAATAAACCTTCTTCTCATCTACCGGTAACGCCGAAGTAACACCAATTTGCTGCGCAAATTCTTCGACTTATATCTTGACTGAGATCATGCCTTTAATTAACTACAGATCCTAGGTAGACAAAACTCTCCACTCGTTGGAACCTGTATTTTCCAACATTAAATTACTCATCCAAGTTTTCTCCACCATCAGCCCGCATGTATTTAGTTTTGGCCTCGTTTATTACTAGACCGAATTTTCTGGCTGCCCTCTCAAAATTCATGAAGGCTTCTCGTAGGGAACGGTCGAATCCAGCAACCGTGTCGATCTCATCGGCATATTCCAGTAATCCAACCACTCGATTGAAGATGATCTCACCAATCTGGATTTGGGTTTCCCTGATGGCCATTGCTTGTGCTAGATTAAATAACAGGCAAGCCAGTGCATCCCTCACGCCAGCATCCGTTTCGAACTCTTAGAAAGGTCTAGGCCTATTCGCATATGGCATTTCGTGATTCTCATTGTCATTTTCACCAGCCGGATCAGTTTCCTGGGTACACCCAGCATTTCTAGGGCATGGTATAATTCCTCTCTGTCGAAACTGTCATAAACTGCCTTTAGGTCGACGAAAAGATGATGCCTGACCATTTTATATTCGAAACTCTTCTCCAATATCATCCTCAGGGAAAATATTCGGTCTATAGTGGAGCGACCCTTTCAGAAGTCAGCCTGATATTTACCCAATAGTCTCTCAGCACACGGCATAATATTCTTAAAAAGTGTTTCCGACAGGATCTTATAGGCAGTTGGTAGGAGCGAGATACCTCGGTAATTCCCACATTCAGTCATATCGCCTTTTTTATCAAAAGAATAATAGCCTTATTGCAGTCCTCTGGTATACTTTCTTCTATCCAGATAGAGAGTATGAGATCATATAAGGCCTTTCGCTATTCTTCACGACTATATTTAATCAGTTCTGCTTGTATTCCATCCAGGCCTGGAGATTTATTGTTTTTCAGGTTCTGAAGAGCTTCCCCGAACTCCTCTTAATCAGGTTGTGGCAAATCTTCGTCATTTTCACTTCCCTATCTCTTCTGGATCCCTTGGTCAGTAGGCTACGGAAGTAATCCGTCCACATCTTCAGAATATTCTCCCTTTGTGTGAGCAGAACACCATCTGATGATCTGCAGGAAGTAGTTATTGGAGCAAAATCCTTCCTGTCATCATTTATACTTTGGAATAATAATCTTATGTCATTGGAACATCGAAGTCCTTTTATTTCTTCAAGATTCTTCTTTTACCAATTCCTCTTCTTCCGTCTGTGAATCTTCTTCTCCTCCCTCGATATAACTCGACTGATAGTCTAGTATGCCTCGAATATCAAATGGTCACGCATAATCTTTTCGTCCACCTAAAGGCAGCTTATGACAGTGTCAACGAGAGGAATTATACCATGCCATAGAAGTGCTGGGTGTACCCGGGAAGCTGATCCGACTGGTGAAAATGACAATGAGAAGCACGAAATGCCTTGTGCGAATAGCCCTAGACGTTTCTAAGAGTTCGAAACAGATGCTGGCATTAGACAGGGGGATGCACTGGCTTGCCAGTTATTTAATCATTTTCTAAAAGCATCTTTTTTTGGTGATGATGGCCTCTAAACATTCCTGATCAAACCTCGTAGGTCGTATTTCTTTTCGTTTGAATCCTAAGGTTCTTCTTGCCACCATAGCTTGTACGCAGGCTGACCGTTGTTCATCGATACTTGCCCGTTCCTTCTACAGTTCAGCCTTCAGCCTGCAATCAAGTTCTCGCTGATGTGGCCAATGCTTCCTGACATCGTACTTCCACTGTATTTGATGCCCACAGTATCCTTTCAAGGTAATTCTGGGTCTAATTCTTGCAAGTACTAGTGGTCAGTTTCAATATTTGGGTCTCGATGAGATCTTACATCTAGCAAGCTTGATCTATGGCGTTAGTCAATAAGCAGGTGGTCAATCTGGTTATTGACTATACCATTACATGACCTCCACACTATTTTATGGATATTCTTTCTCGGGAAGAAAGTACTTCCAATTATCAATCCATTGCATGTTGTTAAGCTTATTAGTCTGTGACCATTGTCGTTGGATTCGGTGTATAAGCTATGGCTTCCAGTGATTGTATGATAGGCTTCTTCTCTTCCCACTTGGGCATTAAAGTTCCCAAATATGATGTGTGCATGCTTTGGGTAGGTATCAAGTGCTTTAGTAAGATCCTCATAGAACATTTCTTCATCCTCCTCTTCAGATGTCTCAGTTGGAGCATGTCCGTTAATCAGGGAATAGTTGCAGAATCTGCTCTTAATCCTAACTTTACACAATCGGGGGTTGATAGGGAGGAACTCCAGGACCAGTCTCCTTGCATGTCCCGTTATAATAAACCCTGTGCCTGAAACATGCTTGCGTTGGTGGCTACTATAATAAATCTTCTTTCACTTATGCCATTGCCGGTCCACTGAACTTCTTGGACAGCGATGTCAACTTCAAGATGGTCCAGTTCTGGAAGAAGCGCCCGAAGGGCTCCTAATCTATTTAATGATAATGTAATAAGAATATAATAAATCTCGGTGTTCTCAGGCCGGGAGGTGCGAAGGTCCAGGAATAAAGAATTGACGTAGCAATTCCTTAGTTTGGTGCTAGGTTAGGCATGAGGATCGGTGATCCGATGTGGACGAGGCCTTACCTAGTACGCACTTACCTCTTAATACAGGGGCAGGAGTGTACTAAGTTGAATTATCAATCTCATCAAATGGACGTGGGCTTGAATGTAAATTTAAACATAATCGTCTAAGACACATTTTTTTAAAAAAGAGGAAAAATCTATCTTCAAAAATAAATATTATACAGTCATGGAAACTGAAATTTTGTAAAATCTAGTGCCCACTAACCCCATATTACCTTATTATATTTTCTAATTTCAGCTTCAAAATATATTTGGACCCTTAGGACAGGGGTGAGGTCATGACGGCAGAGCACCTTGGGGTGTGGATCCCAGAGTTTCCGGTTTGAAACATTGTGGGTTCGATTTCATGAGTTCAACTGGTTTTATATATTTTGTTCAACTCGATTTCATATAATATTTGTTTCATGGTGATCCCGAGAAATGAATCTTGACATTTCCACTTTTTGTTAGTACGCGGCGACGACCTAAAGGTAGCCGTCATGGGTTAGCAAAAAGGACCACAAAGCCCACTTGCCGGACTAGTTCCCCCACCAATACCAATATCAGAAGTACTAGGATAACGTCTACGCTACAGTCTATCATAGCTATCATAGGTGGGGAACCTTTTTACTATTGGAGGCTGCATTTAAATTAAGATGTAAGAAAGGAGGCCGCTATGATTTTTTATATTTCACTGTTGGTATGCATATTTGCTTAAACAAACACACATTATATATTTATTTTTTTATTTGGCTCTACCATTTTCAATTTTCCGACTTTTCATTCTACTTTCCTCTTATATCTAGTGAACGGTGATGGATTTTCGCGGTTGGAACGTTTTCCCGGATATTTAAGGGTAGACTAGAATAAAAATGAGAGCGAATATTTTCCGACTTATCATTCACTTTGTCTCTTAAATCTTGTGAACGGTTGAAGGAAATGCAAATGAAAAGTCGGACAATCTTTTACAATCGTTTTCCTTCAAGTCTGCCTCTAAATACATTTAGAACATCATTTGACCGGCGAAAATCCATTCCCCGTTTACGATATATAAGAGGAAAAGCGAATGAAAAGTTGGAATATTTTCACACACTTTTTTTTTTTTAGTATACCCCTAAAAAGCCTGGAAATTTTCCACAAGATATAAGAGGAAAATTGAATGAAACACATTTATTCAGTTCTTTATTGTATTCTTAAAAGGTAAAATCTGAGAAGCTACGGCAGTTCTCGGAGACTACTTGTGGCTTCGAAGCCGCAGGTTCCCCACCTATGGTCTATATATTGTAGGCATTGGAATAACGAAGCTCTCCAAATAATTTTAGCTCAATTTGGACAGTTTTGCATGCCGATTAAAACTATTCGTAGAATATTGACTTGATATGAATAAAACCTTCTTTTTTTTTTACTATTCATTTTATCATTACGTGTCCGTTTTCCAGAGCAATCAGCCGAAAAAAGACATCAAAATGCTATCACATCAAACTTATGGCTGTTATCCAAGTGCTTAGTTTCATCTAAATCAATAATAATGGAGTCCCTCAAGAAGGTAAGCTTGATATCTTATTTATTGCATTAGTCCAACAAACGAAGCACTTTAAAAACGCAAAAGTCAGATAGTTTTGATTTTTATATATGTTTTTTGAGTTTAGATTGAAAATAAAAACTAAATTTGTGATCTTGACAGACGGTCAACTTGATAGACCCTAAAATTTTCGTTCATTTTTTATTTCATGCTCAATATCTTGGAAACTATGTACCGCACGAAAAATATTATTCATAACTTTTTTAGGGAATAGGAAATGTGCAAAAATTAAATTCCTATTAGAGCTGCGTTCTTTGAATTGTACCCGTGATACAAATACAGAACAGAATTTTTCCCGGAAAAAACTAGAGTTCACCACTGCGTGAATTTATTTTGGCAAATGTAATGGAGACTGCCATTTCTAGGAAGGAGATTATTATAAACTACTTCCAAGTAAATTTAACTAACTTCATTTTGAGCACTTATAGATGTCTGTATATCTAATAGCTCCTAAAATATCAAACTTCTCTCAAGATGATTCATTTTCGTCGAATGCAGCATAATGTCATAATCATGTAAAAAAAATTTGTTGCCACTCTGGAGTGATATAAATGCCTCATATAAATCATATTTCACAAATTGAATTGATAATCTACTGTTAATAATTAAATCATAGTTATTAATTAATTCAATCAATCAAATTTAATAATTATGGCATATTGTTTATGAAGTAGATAATTAAAAACAAGACTGTGTTTAAGAACAAAACATTGTATTTAGAAAACAAATTAATAAAATGTAACAGATTTCATTAATATTAAACCTACATAGAAATAAAACAGAGTAATATAAAGTTGGAAGCTGAACAATTTCTCAACTATTGTGGCTTTGTAGTACCTGGTTGGTATATTTCAATATGATTTAATTATTAACAGTTGATTATCAATTCAGCTAGTGGAGTATGATTTATATCAGGTATTGTTATCACTCCAGAGGAGCAAAAAAAATATTTCTTACGATTTTGACATTATGCTACAATCGTCGAAAATGTTATTCATCTTGAGAAACGTTTGATATCTCAAGAACTATTTGATATACAGACGTATATTAGTGCTCAAAATGAAGCTAGTAAAAGTCCCTTCAAAGCAGTTAATACTGGTTTTCATTGTAGGAATAGTAAATGTGATACTGCTCTAGAGTGATAAACATACCTAATATTAATCATACTTCACTAACTGGATTGATAATCAACTGTTACTAATCAAATCATATTAAAATAGACTAACTAGACACACCAAAGCAACAAAAGCTGTGAATTGGTTCACTTTCCAACTTTATATTTTTCTGTTTTATTTGTATTATATAGACTTAATTCCAAAATAATGCGTTAACAGAATAATAATTTATTTTGTAAATAAAATATTTTGATCTTTTAGCACAGTCATGCTATTAATTATCTATTTTATGAACAATATGACTTAATTATTCACTATGATTAATTAAATTAATTATTAATTATGATTTAATTATTAGCAGTTGATTATCAATTCAGTTTGTGAAATATGACGAGTATTATGTATTTTTATCACTCCAAAGCCGCATGAATAATATTTTTACACAAGTATGCTATTTTCTTGCATTCTTCGAAAATGAGTCATCTTGAAAAAAATTTGATACTTCAGGGACTATTAGACATACAGACTAGGGTTGGAATATCGACGCGCGATATATCGATATATCGGAGTTGAAAAACCGATATATTATATCGATATCTTAACATCCGATATATCGATGATATCGATATTTTACAACGATATATCGATCACACCATATGCTAAACTATATTACAATAGAATCTCGGCAATTCATATCCCAGTAATTTATATAGATTTTCTGGTCTCTTGAAAGTCTCCCTTTATTTCGTATAAAAACACTGCAATCCGGTTCCCACGATAATTCGTATTTATTTTCGTCTTCCGAGTAATGTAAACGCCTTACTATTCGAATTTTCAAATAAAAAATATGGTTAACTCTTAATCTTTTCAAGAGGAGAGGTGAGTGAGTGAGAGAGGTATCGTTTCTATGAATTTCGGTCGGTTTACACTTTTTTTTTTTCTGTTCAGTTCTCTTTAAATGAAATTGTAAAAAAATCTGTAACTATACTGTTAGCCGACAACACTGATTGATCTGAAAAATTAATTTCACTCATGACTGGCAAATCCGTGAATGCAAGGTGCTTTATAAACAAAAACTTTACCGAGCGCCAATCGTGCAAACACAAAAGCATGTATCATAAGTGAAATTTTCAATGGGTACAGATAAAACAGTGAAAATTTTCAACTGTTTAATGATAATTGTACGGCCCACAACAGTACCACATCACTCAGCGATGTTTATCTTCTGTTTTTGCCTCCCAGCACAACCTCTAAGCTGCAATCTCTTGTCCATAATTAAACGAATTTAGACATTTAACGCAAGTAAGTAGTGATGCAACTCTTAGAAAGCATCAAGGATGGGAATCACCTACCTCAAAATTAAGAACTCCCATGACTTTTCGAAATTTCGCCTATTTTGACGAAGGTTTAACATTAGCTTGCATCCTAACTGACGAGGAAATTTTGACTCTGTAAAAAAAGGAAATGAAGAAGAAATTGAAGTGCCGACAATTAGTTCTAAAATGGCGAAATAATACATCTACAACGTGTGTCATTTCTTAGCAAAATCGGATGTTTGTGTAAAGTCTTCAAAATAAAAATATGTTATAATATTTTTTTTTTCTTTGAAGTATAATTCTTTTCTATCTTTTTTTTATAATGATTCATGGCTAATATAAATATTGTTTTATAAATAATAATCATTATATTATTTCATAACCTTCTTCAGAGTTTAATAATATTAATAGTATTTAATAATTGTCATTTGATGCACTTTCTTTGCTTTTTCATCAATATCCTTTTGATATATCGATATATTGATATTTTTCTAGCGATTATCGATGGATATAAATATTTAGTTTTACGATATATCAAAATATCGAATATCGATATTTTTCTTTCGATGTTCCAACCCTAATATAGACGTCAATTAATGCTCAAAATTAAGCTAGTTAAATTCACATTAAATAATCTTATAGGAATAGCAGTTTCCATTGTATTTGTCAAAAAAAAGTCACAGAATGGAGAACTCTCGTTTTCCTAAATAATGCTGGAATAGATTTTTAATGCCAATCCAAACTCGTTTATTTGCTTCATTTCTTGGAATGCATAGTAACCTGGTAACACTCCTAAATGGAAGAAATTACAAACTAAAATTCTGGTACGGAAAGCTGTAAATAGAATAGTAAAAAATATAATTGATACTGGTTTAAACGAATTTTTCTTAAGTCTTCCTCAAGAATTTAAGAACTGACTAAATTTGTAAATTATAAAAATATGTATTTAATGTTTATACAGACAAATATAATAAAAATTCACAGAACGGTATTATAATAACTTTATGCTATGAAATTCCAAGGCAGTAGCTCACATTTTGGAATCCGTTTTGGGAGGTTTTTATTGGCGATGTTTTTATGTTTCCATTTCTATTTATAACACTGTTCTGCAAAGAAAATTTTTTTTTCGCTCCCTTCAGAAATTTTTCCTGATTTTTATATTTTCATGTGTGCTGAATTCGAATCTGAAGCTCACAAAATTCTACCAAGCACCATTTTTGGGAAAATGGAGGTTGTTTTTGACAAAAACTGAAGTAGTATCTTGTTTTTTTTTCTTATTTTATTTATTTTTTTTGTGATTAATAATAATATATAAAATAATAAAATATTTAATCTTGAACATAATATATCTTTATTCCTAGACAATGTGTATATTTTTCCCTTTATAGTCTTCATCAGCGGTCTCCCGTTGCAGTGCCCAATAGCTGTAAGCAAGCATCTTCCCATTCCATTTACCGCTATACCTTTTCTCCATTTGGGCAATCTCTTGATGAACCGTTCTCCGTGTTCATCTGAAACTACTCCCAAGTTGGGAGGGAAGAAATTCAAATGGGAGTGCAAAAAATTAATTTTTAATGACATATTGCAACCCAAGGTCTTACATGATAAAAGCAAGTCTTCAACAATGTCTTTGTAATTTGTAGCTCTTTTGTTGCCCAAAAATGTAAAAAACCACATGTTTTCAAACACAGACCAAGCTCTTTTTTCAGTTTCACTTAATCTTCCTTTGAATTCCAGGTCCTTAAAAAGAGCGCGGATTTGTGGCCCCACTATAATCCCCTCTTTAATCTTTGCTTCTGGTACATGGGGAAGCCCTCCATGAGAGAATCAATGTTCCTTTCTTTTCTCCTCTTTTCAGCAAATCTGCCTGCTAACTCTACTGCTGGCTAATGGGACGACACCTTCAATGAACCTAAGAGGAAGATAATAATTGGGCCCTTGCATAATACTTCTGACTGAAGGCCAAACAAATTCTTGAAGCCTAGCATTTGAGCTCTCGCAATTTTTTCATGTTGTAATACATTGTAATAGCTTAAAAATTAAATAATTTTTTTCATTTTTCATTGAAATTTTAAACGATAAAAAATGCTCAAAATGTTGAAAAACACCTCATTTTCTGACCCAAAATAAAACAAATTTGATATAAAATGGTGCCTGATAGATATTTTCTGCAAATATAAAAGAACACTATACTATGCTAAGGTAGGATTTTGATGCAGAACAGTGTCATGTGTAATTTTATCATGTATTTATTTATTTTACATTGATGTTCACTTTTAACTATAAACTTTTTTCTTAATTTAGTAGTGGAGATCGAGTCTGTTGAATTTTAAAACTGTCGTGAAAATACTAAACCTAAAAAATTATTATGTGTATTAGAATTTATTATATTTAAGATTAAATGAACCGAATTTAGTAAGTTTTTTTTTTTAAGAGATCGCAGAATTTTAGGGGTCAATTTTTCTTGTGGCGCCATTCACGGACGGAACCACAAATTTCCAATCTGTAAACGAATTTATTTATTACCTAGGCCCTCATTAAATTCTTGCTAATAGGTTTATAAATATTTTATGTAATTATTTTGGCAATTAAAAAAATATATAACGAACTAATTTCTTTTTTTACTCGCTTGTCTCCACGGAGCCACAGGTATATCAAACATGTCTACGCCAAAAGATTATTGTTCGGTTCCATAGGCTGATCGTAAAATGAAAATAACGATATTATAAACAGCCGGGAGACTAGTAAGGCGCTTCGGGACCTTTTCCATTTCAGCTTAAAAGTCGAGTGGGGATTCTTTGCTGGGGATGCTTTCTTCCGTTTTTTTGCTTAGATTACGAATATGATGATCCGGAAATCGAAATCGGTAGCTTTTTTTGTTAAAATAAAATGTAAAAAAAATACATATTTTTTTATTTGTTTTTTTAGGAAATATCGTTAAAATGCATATTTTAATAATATGTTAAAAAAAAAAAATATGCATGCTCTCATTAAAGAAACGTCAGTGTAATGAGGTATAATTACAAAAGAAGCAGAACTACGGTTACTATTAAGAAGTTAGGTTCATGTTTACAGTGACTGTATATAAGTTATGAAAACTGATAATTGACAGTACTGCCTTTCAATTTGATATTATTATAAGTTTAAAATCATTTTTATTATATATTTTTTGTGCTTTCAAGTGTCCAGTACCGGAGCGTTGCATTCAAAACCGTCAGCCGGGGCCCCACCACAAATTCTAGAAAAAAATAAACACAGGTAACGAATGTTTAAATTGAAAAATAAACCTTCATCTCCCAATTGGATATAATTATATCACTAAAAAAATTATTAAGAGAAAGAAAAAAAAACGAAAAATTAATGAATTAAATAAAAGACAAGATAAATAAATGTTTAAATAAACAAAGAAGTAGTGAAAAGTAAATAATAATAATAATAAGAAAAAAACCCCACAAGGAGCAGCTAATGGTTGCAGTTTCTGGAGTTGTATGCTCCCCTGGGCTCCTGAGTACAGTACACCAATCACATATCGCAACTTTGGAAGAAGACCGACACAACTCAAAAATTAACGATTTTCCAATTTGTGTGTGATAATAATCAACAAGATGGTTATTTCCTTATGATGAAGAGAACCACAACAAATATTTATTGGTCTAAATCTAGGCTAAGCCTTGGTCAAAATAGACGAAATCTCGGAAAGTAATGGGAGTTTCATCATTTTGAGGTAGTTGATTCTCATCCTCGATGCTCTCTAAGAGTTTTATCATTACTTCCTTGCATTAAATGTTTGGAATAGTTTCATTATGACCCAGTCAAGAGACTGCAGCTTAGAGGTTTTTTTGGTAGGCAAAAACAGAGCATTTACGTGGCTGAGTGATGGGGTACTCCTATGGACCGTACGATTATCAATAACCAATTGAAAATTTTCACTGATTTTTATTCCATATCTGATTGTACCCATTCATTGAATGTGGTCCATGCTTTTGTGTTTGCACGATAGGCTATCGGTAACGTTTTTGTTTTTAAAACACTTTAATTTCGCGGGCTTGCCAGTCCTGAGCGAACTTAATTTTTTTATTTTAATCCAAATTGTAGGCTAAATATATGGTTACAGGTTTTTTTTACAATTTTTTTTTTAATGAGAGATGAATAGAAAAAAAGGGTAAACCGACCGAAATTCGTAGAAACGATTCCCCCGCTCACTCTCCTTTCCTCTAAAAATGATTAAGAGCTAACCAGATGTTTTATTTGGGAATTGGAATTATAAGACGTTTACATTACTTGGAAGACGAAAATAAATAAGAATTATCGAGGGAACCGGAGTTAGTTGTTTTTATAGTAATTAAAGGGAGGTTTTCAAGAGACCAGAGAATTCATACGAATTATTTTGATATACAAATTACCGGGATATGAATTATCGAGATTCTACTGTAATATAGTTTAAAATATAGGTATCATCGATATATCGGATGTTAAGATATCGATAGAAAATATCGCTTTTTTCAAATCCGAGATATCGAATCCTATCATTTCGATATTCCAACCTAATATACTCACTTAACACCACATCAAATCACATACACTGTTACAAAAGAGCATATACAATATATGTCCTAGGCGAGGCAGTGGAGGCCGGGAGTGTTAAAACGCCTCCATAGCAACCTCGTGTGAGCTGTGGTGCCCGTTCAGATCCGGCCTGAACAGGTTAAAATTTAATTCGTGGCGGTCCCACGGAATGAATTTCGATCTTCTAATTATAATTATAATAGGTTGGTAACCTGTAGGAATAACTCGTCCTGTTTGTCTCATTAGGAGAGGGAAAGAACGTTAAACACCAACAACAAAAAAAAAGTACATACCCAAGGGCTATCTTCCCTCACAGGACCTGACAACGGATATAAAATGCACCCCATCCATCAATATGGAAATGCGAAAGCGAAAAGCCGCATCGGAAAAAAACAGAGTGTGGGTTGCTCTGGAGGGATTGGACCTTCAACCTTCGACATCGGTCGGAAGTGCGAACAGTGTCCTGATGTCGTATTTAAGGTCGACACATGCAATACGAACTCTCCAGTTAGTGCTAGGATTCTCTTGATCCTCCTGCGCAAACAGATACGGGGCAAAGAGATACCTATAATCTAGATATATCTAGAGATATCTAGAAATGGCATCAGTTAAGTTAAGGACAATGATTGATGAACTCATAGTTAAACATACAGACACCATAAAAAGATCTGAACTTAATCAAAAATTAGGAATTGATAAATTATTTGCCACTTCTATAAATTTGTTTTATTGAAAACTAGTTTCGAATGTTATACATTCATCCTCAGTTCTAAAAACACACAAAAAGTTCAAAAATAAGCAATTCAAAATATAGTTGGTATTATTATACATATTAAATTATATAAATCAGTATTATAAAAGATTGATGAATTATGAATTTAATTAAGACAAGAAATCAAATACATGTTGGTACTCAGCAAGGTTTAAATATAAATGAAGGTGATTTATATTGGTGATACACCAAGGTGATTTATATAATTAAATATGTATAATAATACCAACTATATTTTGAATTGCTTATTTTTGCATTTTTGTGTGTTTTTAGAACTGAGGATGAATGTATAACATTCGAAACTAGTTTTCAATAAAACAAATTTATAGAAGTGGCAAATAATTTATCAATTCCTGATTAGATTGATCCTTCTATACCATCATGCGGATGTCAACTGATGAATCAAAAATTGTTAATGCTGCCAAAAAGATTGAAACAAAACCTTGTAGTTTATGCAAATCGAATTTGAAGATATTCAAAAACTGAGTATCATAGATGGCAAAACTATTGGATTAAAATGGGAGAATGTAATTTTATAGCTCTCTAAAATCTAATATTAATGAAGGATCAATTTCCATTTCACATCCAGATGACTCTGATTATTCTAGCTACTGGCTAATATAAGAAACGTACCAAAAAATTTTAATAGTAATGCATTCCGGCTGAGTCACACATCTAGTGAAGCAGAATTTGTTCCGATCATGGATAATGTGCAGATTACTGAAAATGTTCGTAATTCAAATCTACACATAACTACAAGGCATCTGGGCCAGATATAATTCATTTGCACACCCAATGAAAAAGAACCGTATAGACCTAAGTAGCATTTCTGTAATGAGAGTATATCAAGAAAACACATTTAGCTCTTTATTGTTTTGCCTGGCCATCAACCCATTAAGCTCCAACTATTGGAGAAAACATTTTAAAAGCTCTCACAAGGCATTAGCTACTTAAGATTAGAAACTGTTATGTAATTCAGTTACTCTTCCAAAGGCCTTCTGTTTGCGCACCATGCATTTGATTTTAAAACAAGAAGAATGAACCATTTGAAGAAGGAAACCCCAGAACCAAAAGACTATCACCCAATCTGCCTTAATGACATTTACAGATTATTGACCGCTCTGATAAGTAATAAACTCAAAAAACATATAGAAAAGAACGATCTTATGGCAGATGAACAGCTGGGATGCAAAGAAAATTGAAATGGATGAAAAGAGCTCCTGGTGATTGACTCATTTATAAAAGGCCGCAACGCATACATATTGTGGATAATTTACCAGAAAGACTACGATTCAGTACTTCCTGATTATTTTAGTTTGAAAAAAAAGTAATTAAAATTTTACAACGCCTGATGAAACTATAAAGGATATCATTTGCACACCCAATGAAAAAGAACCGTATAGACCTAAGTAGCATTTCTGTAATGAGAGGAATATATCAGGGAAACACATTTAGCTCTTTATTGTTTTGCCTGGCCATCAACCCATTAAGCTCCATACTGAACAATTCTGGTATAGGATACTTACTAAATAAGGAAGCAATGATGTCTCACAAGTATTATATAAATTATTTGAAGCTTTATGTCAGGAACGAGAGGGACATGAGAAGTTTGGAGGCCCTTAAAAGCTAATTTAGAGTCAAGAAACCTTATTAAGGAATCATGAAAATGTTAACCTCTTCATGGTAGATTTGACAACTTGAAGAAGGTTCTCAAAATCTGGACTGTTTCAGTGGTTACATATTCATTGGGTGTAATAGAATAGAGTGATGCCTATCTTGAAAAGATGGATCGTTTTCTTAGAACGTATATGGTTCAATCAATGCAACGTCATCGGAACTCTTCTGTCCCGAGGATGTATATGATCAGAAAACATGGAGGCAGAGGTCTTATTAGCTTATTGAAGGCTTTCAGAATACAGGAAACGCCGCTTAGGGTATATGTCATGAGAGTGCTTCACAATTTTTATCGACGATTTCTAAGCTTGACCTGGACTATACAGTGCTAAACTTGCTTCGACCGGAACCTAACCGAAGAGAACCTCGCTGAAACATGGAAATATAAACCTCTTCATGGTAGATTTAACAACTCCTTGAAAACTTCTGGAATCAATTTAGAAACATCTATCCGATGGTTAAACAATGGAAGTATGTTCCCAAAGACAGAAGGGTTCCTTTTGGCAATATGAGGCGAAGTAATGGAAGCACGCTCTTACAGAAAGTATATCTTGCATGAGACCATCGATGATAAGTTTCATCTATGCCAAGCTACTAATGAGCCGATACAGCATGCAATCTCGGGATGCCAAGTATTAGTAGGAAAAGAATACCTCCAAGTGCACAATAATGCAGCAAAGGTCATACATCAAGCCATAGCTGAAAAATATCAACTAATTAATGATCATAAACCATTCTACAAATATCAGCCAGAAGCAATCTTAGAAATTGGTGATGTTAAATTATACTGGGAGCAGACAATGATAACAGACCATAATATCCCACAAAATAGGCCAGACATATTGCTTATTGACAAAAGGGCAAAGAAAGCGCTAATCGTCGATGAAAACGCTGGTAGAAATAAAAGTATTGCCTATAGTAGTTTCTTGCAATGGCCTAATTCTAGAAGAAACACTTGACTCACTGAAGATCTTCAAAAGTTCAAATAATGCAAAAAGCGGTATTATTGGGATCACAAGTAGAGTTAATTTTATCATAATTGAAGAACTATCAATTTAGCTTATCCTTTACTATGGTCCGGACAGGCCAATTTGTCCGGCATTAAATGTGTCGAGAAGAAAAAAAGAACAATAAAGATAAAAATGGATGATATATAAAAACGATATAATAGCCAGAATATCGACATGGCTGTCTCAGATGATCCCAACTTACTAACCATAAAACCGAAAAAATAAGGAAGTGCCAGGAGCTTGCCTTACAGCTAAAATCACTTTATCACCTCGATAAAGTAATAATAAATCCTATCGTTATTTCTTCAAACGGTCTCATATTAAGAGCACTAGAGAGTGTACAGAAGAACTTGACCCGACCTCCATAGCTCAAAAGTAGCTCAAAAAGCAGTCCTCCTTGATACTTGAAAGTTTATAAGAAAATGTTTAAACAAATAAATAGCACTTCATTCATTCATTGTTATCCGGGAAGAAGATATTATTCCAGATTGCTGAGAATAATAAATATTTAAATAACAATTATAATAAAACAAAATAAATATATCTACCTGATAATTAACTAATCATACAGAATATAACAAATATATTGCTAACAAATTCACACAGAAATCACGCATGGCCATTACTTATTTATTGTAACAAATTGTAACTTACATATGTCTTATGTAGGGTGGCAAGAATAAAATGAAAGAATAGAAATCTATAAAATAGTTCAATATCTGTTCATTTTGAAGGTTCGGACGTCTTATATCCCTAGGCACTTGTTACACAATTTCAAATTCACTGTAATTCCCTTAATTATTACTAACCAGTAATCTTTTTATAATTAATTCTATTTTCTTCACAGGTTTTTACTCCTGGTAAGGCAAGGAGTCAGAAGTGGCTAAGCTCTTGCGGTGAAAGTAGATGTGACGCTGATTTCATATTCAAAAAATTAATTTCGAATATTGATATCAATTTTGGAGATGATAACATATTCCCTGAAGACATCCTCATTCTTAACATGGGACCGAAGGGAATTTATGAGAATCATGAGCTAGCTTCCCTTGATATTCTCGATAACAGTGGAGTTAACAGTTGCACTTCTCTTTTAGTCACTATTGGAAAGTAAATTGATAATTGATTTATAATTAAAATTATTATTAGTTTTACCATAACTATATCTAACAATAACTAAGCAATACTATTTTAAAATATTTTCTATTTATTATTGCAGGCTATTTAATAATGGAACGGATTCAGACCTGTCCAAATTATACCCTGAAGTACTATATCCCGTATCTCGGTCTACGCCCATGATTGCTCCCTTGATTCGTTGGAACCACGAACACGAGTGGTATACTGCCAACTTCCAAGTTACGGACCAAATCGAATCCGGAGAAAGAATAATCAACATTTCCCTCGCAGATATCGAATTTGAGTACATTTCAGGTCACGTCATTGATGGTAGAAATTTATTTCCAGCCACTGGATATTTGGTATGTATATAACGAGTTATACATGCTTATCACGATATAATAACAATGATTACATTTTGGTTTTGAAATTTACAGCATCTAGTGTGGGAAACAATGGGAATCATGAAAGGTGTGCACTTCACGGAAGTTCCAGTCGTCTTTGAAAACATTCGGTTTCACAGAGCTACCACCATAACCAATAATGGTAAGATTATATTATAAAGTTATTTTATTTATTATTTGTTTGTTTGATTCTATTACATTTTATCGTAAAACTACAACAATAATTATAAATTTATTTCAGGAACTGTTGATTTCACCGTTATAATTCAAAAATCTAGTGGCACTTTCGAGATTAGCGAAGGAGGAGCGACTATAGTATCTGGAAGAATATATGTATGTGAAGAAATAAATAATTATATGGTCCCGATAGATGTTCCTATAAGATCTGACAAGGAGATGCAACTTTCTTCGAAAGACGTTTACAAGGAACTCCGTCTAAGAGGTTATAACTACAGCGGTATGTTCCGATCCATCACCGGATTAAGCACAAAAGGTAATGAATATTTACACACCATTTATCTACCTCAGGTTTATCCTAACGATGTTCAACCGGGTAAATTGTTATCATTAATATACAAATCATAAAACATATATGTCTACATATTTTAGGCCAGTCAGTAGAGGGTTTGTATCATGCAAAAATTGAAGTAGAAGGTTTTATTTTTTTAGCTTGTTTTTTTTGGTGCAAACATGTAAAGAAACCAAAATTCTGATACAGGTGGCATCGGGAGAACATTTGGTAGCCAGAATCCTTGACATTTTAGGATTTTTTTTAATATACTCACCTGTAATTCATAAACGGTGCATAAGAAGTTAAGGTATAATAAATAAAAGAACATTAAATATTGCGTCAGTCAAATACATCTGTCGAAATTGGTATTGATATATCATTTTGGATTACATAAAGTGGAGTAATTTTGATTTTCAGGTATATTGTATGTTTTGCCCCTCTCTTGAAAAATCCATGTTCCGACGTTCTTCTTCTTGTGCGTTTTCCGCCAACATTAAAAAATGCTAACAAAAGCACTTTCCTCAGTAACTCGCACTGGAAGCGAGTTACTAGTCTAAGGTAGAAATGTGTCATAACCGATTTTAAACAACGTTAAATTTCCTGCAATTTTTGTATGTAATATTTTTAAAATTTGGAGCAGCTCCTGAGATACGGGGTTGATAAAATCTTCAAAAATTTCAGCAAATATAAACGCAATTAGTTAGATTTGATTTCGACTTAATAACTATTTTCAGTGCAGTTTAGAGGAAAATGCATAACAACCAATCTTGTAGAGGATTAAATTTTCTACAAGATTTCTACAAACTATAAAATTACAATTATTATCTACAAGTAATAAAAAATAACTATCATCAGACGCCAAGGTATATTAAAATAACAATTTTAGAGAAAGTAGACTGAAAAACTGAAAATATCAGCCGCTACAAATTAATATTTCTGAACTTAATATCATCATTAATCCATTATGTATGTATTAACTACACGAATATACCACATAACTTCTCAAATCTCAACTTTTTGGGTCTTTGAGTCATCGTCTCTGATACATACCTGAGAAGGCTAGAGATAATTAAATGAAAGGCCAATTACATGGTAAAGAAGTCTGAGATTAGAGGAATCTGAGAACTAAAAATATGAAAGAGAAAACATAATTACTCATTCCTCGAAAGGGAACACATCTGCCAGTACCTGACGATATTAATTCAGAATGATTGAGTAAAGGAGGTTAAGATGTCGCGGTATGTAACTCGAAGCATAAGAACGTCGCCAAACAACTTTGGTTGCTTCAGTATTTGGCAAAAGGTCACATAAGGAACCTAAAATCGAATAGAATAAATAAAGACAAAGGTTCTGCAGTCATCTTGGAGCAGCAAAAGGTCTGAAAGTTTTATAAATCAAGCAGAATAAGAGAGAGAAAAATTGATTCAACCTAACTTCGCTTTTGAAAAAAAAAATACATTAATATTAATGATGATACCTAAAACCTCAAGTACCGCGTTTTTGTGTAACATTTTCTATACCATTCTAATTTTCTCTTAAGAAGCTTTTGCGGTATTTTCATTTTTTATAGATCCTTGATCCGTCGTTAGTTAAAAGGTGATACTTAATATTTAAAAGTTCCTGGAAGAAGCGAAATCCTCTATAGCCATTTTTTTGGCGCTGCTACGAAGATGATATTTTCCTGCGTATGCCCATCCAGAAAGGAAATATTGAAGAGTTCTCTTTTAATTTAATAAGAATTATTTCATTAATCACTTCATAATTGGTTTCAGGATCTCCTTCACCATAAAACCAATTTAAAGTATCAATTTGTGTCATGTTTCCTTTTGATATGAATGCATTGTCTAATTTAGTAAAATTAACTTCTCACCGAGTTAAAATAAATTACGTAGTAAGAGATCGGATGTATAAGATATTCTGTTGCTGGGTGATTTCAATTCTCTTTTGATTCAAATCTCTTTTAATTTAATAAGAATTATTTCATTAATCACTTCATAATTGGTTTCAGGATCTCCTTCACCATAAAACCAATTTAAAGTATCAATTTGTGTCATGTTTCCTTTTGATATGAATGCATTGCCTAATTTAGTAAAATTAACTTCTCACCGAGTTAAAATAAATTACGTAGTAAGAGATCGGATGTATAAGATATTCTGTTGCTGGGTGATTTCAATTCTCTTTTGATTCAAATCTCTTTTAATTTAATAAGAATTATTTCATTAATCACTTCATAATTGGTTTCAGGATCTCCTTCACCATAAAACCAATTTAAAGTATCAATTTGTGTCATGTTTCCTTTTGATATGAATGCATTGCCTAATTTAGTAAAATTAACTTCTCACCGAGTTAAAATAAATTACGTAGTAAGAGATCGGATGTATAAGATATTCTGTTGCTGGGTGATTTCAATTCTCTTTTGATTCAAATCTCTTTTAATTTAATAAGAATTATTTCATTAATCACTTCATAATTGGTTTCAGGATCTCCTTCACCATAAAACCAATTTAAAGTATCAATTTGTGTCATGTTTCCTTTTGATATGAATGCATTGCCTAATTTAGTAAAATTAACTTCTCACCGAGTTAAAATAAATTACGTAGTAAGAGATCGGATGTATAAGATATTCTGTTGCTGGGTGATTTCAATTCTCTTTTGATTCAAATCTCTTTTAATTTAATAAGAATTATTTCATTAATCACTTCATAATTGGTTTCAGGATCTCCTTCACCATAAAACCAATTTAAAGTATCAATTTGTGTCATGTTTCCTTTTGATATGAATGCATTGTCTAATTTAGTAAAATTAACTTCTCACCGAGTTAAAATAAATTACGTAGTAAGAGATCGGATGTATAAGATATTCTGTTGCTGGGTGATTTCAATTCTCTTTTGATTCAAATCTCTTTTAATTTAATAAGAATTATTTCATTAATCACTTCATAATTGGTTTCAGGATCTCCTTCACCATAAAACCAATTTAAAGTATCAATTTGTGTCATGTTTCCTTTTGATATGAATGCATTGCCTAATTTAGTAAAATTAACTTCTCACCGAGTTAAAATAAATTACGTAGTAAGAGATCGGATGTATAAGATATTCTGTTGCTGGGTGATTTCAATTCTCTTTTGATTCAAATCTCTTTTAATTTAATAAGAATTATTTCATTAATCACTTCATAATTGGTTTCAGGATCTCCTTCACCATAAAACCAATTTAAAGTATCAATTTGTGTCATGTTTCCTTTTGATATGAATGCATTGCCTAATTTAGTAAAATTAACTTCTCACCGAGTTAAAATAAATTACGTAGTAAGAGATCGGATGTATAAGATATTCTGTTGCTGGGTGATTTCAATTCTCTTTTGATTCAAATCTCTTTTAATTTAATAAGAATTATTTCATTAATCACTTCATAATTGGTTTCAGGATCTCCTTCACCATAAAACCAATTTAAAGTATCAATTTGTGTCATGTTTCCTTTTGATATGAATGCATTGCCTAATTTAGTAAAATTAACTTCTCACCGAGTTAAAATAAATTACGTAGTAAGAGATCGGATGTATAAGATATTCTGTTGCTGGGTGATTTCAATTCTCTTTTGATTCAAATCTCTTTTAATTTAATAAGAATTATTTCATTAATCACTTCATAATTGGTTTCAGGATCTCCTTCACCATAAAACCAATTTAAAGTATCAATTTGTGTCATGTTTCCTTTTGATATGAATGCATTGCCTAATTTAGTAAAATTAACTTCTCACCGAGTTAAAATAAATTACCTAGTAAGAGACCGAATGTATAAGATATTCTGTTGCTGGGTGATTTCCTACTTAAAGAAGATTAAAAAAACCAGCTTCATTATTTATTTAGTTCTGTCTTGTAAATCTGTCTGGATCCGAAGATCTATTCGTGTTATATACTTATTAATAATGTAATATATATTATAAGTTGGAAGTTAAGTTATCATTCTAATGATTCTCCAATTAGAATTAACATTAATTTCGTTAATTTACCTAGCACTATTTTCATAAGCAAAATCTATCAATGAAAAAATATGAACCAAATTTAATTTTTACAGATAAAATTGCGAAGGTGAGATGGTCCAAGAACTGGGTGGCTTTTATGGATAACATGCTCCAAGTCCAAATGATCTTTAAAGACACGCGTGGTCTCTTTGTTCCTACTTCCATTGGCCGAGTGGTTATAGATGGAAAGAAACATGCCCAGTCAATATTCTCTCTTACAGAAGATGAGGATCGAGGTGAGTGTTAAATGCGAATATAGGAATCTTATTATATTTTTTAATGTAAACAAAATTCTAATAACAATATATATACATATATATATATATATATATATATATATATATATATATATATATATATATATATATATATATATATATATATATATATATAGAGAGAGAGAGAGAGAGAGAGAGAGAGAGAGAGAGAGAGAGAGAGAGAGAGAGAGAGAGAGAGAGAGAGAGAGAGAGAGAGAGAGAGAGAGAGAGAGAGTGAGAGAGTGAGAGAGAGATTCATTTACATTACCAATGTTGTCAATATATAATTTCACTATTTCAAATAAAAAATCTGCGCGGATCAAACAACTTCCGCTTATCATCCTAAAACGATAATCTATTTTTTTAAAAATAATTTTAAAGAATTCACATGAACACCTCTTGAAATATTCTCAGCAAGATGCCACTTGCCTCACGTCTCCTCTCGACGTACAATAAAATAGTTTTTGAAACTATTGCAGTACAGAAGTCTGTAAATTATACTTGCAGATGAAAATAAATTGTTTTTTTAATATTGTATTTGTAAGTTGAAATTGAAAATAAATTTTAATTTAGTTTCCATTGAAAAACATAAAAGTATAAGTTATTAAATACAACAATCACTTAGGTTTATACTCCTTTCCTCGATAAAGGCTTAAGTAAAATATTTTACAAATGTACCAATTATTTCTAAATAATGTAGATGAGAAATTTTATAATATGTTGATTTCAATTTGCAAAATTGTGGATATAATTTTCCAAATTTGTTTTTTAAGGTCAGCATTCAATATTTTTCATTTGTCTAGTCATATAGAACCGGAAACTTACGGAATTCCTCGACTACTTTTTCCATTTCATCTTGAAGGCAATCCGAGACCGCACCGTCACCGTAAAATAGTAAACTAAACTATTAGTCTGTCAGCTGACCTCTGACTATTAAGTGAATTGGCTCACTTCTGCGGTAAAGTTCGCAATGGTGTCATTTTTTTGCGTAGAATACAAATATCATAATCCGTAAATCTAAATCGGTAGCATTATCATGAATTTAGCCAAAATAAACTGTAAAAAAAACTTTTTTCTTTATTCAGGAAATATACATTTTATCGAAAAAAGTTACAAACAATTGTCGGTTCCCTTCAAATTACCTGCAAAAAAGGTCCAATTACAGTTTAAGCTAAAACTAATGGCAGTGTATCCAAAAATGGAGCGTCAAACCTGTAAAATTTTCAGTATTTCAGTAAGTGGACTTTCTTTTTTCTATAAATATGTATTTTATTAGAGAAGGCTTCAGATAAACCTTCAACCTTATTGTTCAACCCAAGATTACCTATAAAAAAGTACGATACATTTAAAGCTAAAACTAACAGCAACGGACCTACGCAGTGTCAAACGTGTGAAATTTTCGGTTTTCAAGAAAAACCTGCTTATCGTGAATTTTACGCTCTAATAATTTAACTAATTAAAATGGAAGAACTGGTAGAAGGAAACTACGTGCTGGGCAATTACGGACGTCGCATAGTGTCGCGAGTATACGGTATAAGAAATCAAATATCGCATTTTTGTTTTTACAAGATATATTTTATTTTTTTAGATCATTAAACAACACAAATGGTAGGAATAACCATTTATTATAATGTAAGCTTACATAAAATTAAACAGAACCTTCAAATATTTCAGAAAATTAAAAAAAATAAATTAAGAAAACTACAAAAAAAAAATTCTTGTCGGAATCACTTGATTGTAAATAAATATCGTCATCATCTTATTTTAAAATGAAGTAATTTAAAACATTTTGTTCAATTTTGCTATGTTTTTGAATGCTCACTTATCTATTAGTTGATAAATAGGGATCTCATGATAGAAGGAACATTTTCATTAGATCAATTTTGTCCTCAATAAGTGAAGTTTTTCTTGGGTGGTTTTCCATGAAATATATTATATCCTTGTTCCGGCCTTCGAATGCTTCTTTTTATCAATGTTCCATAGGTTTGATAAAAAAGGAAATAATGTCAGGTTCGTGTAATAGTAATTTATTCAATGAGACTGTTATATAATGGCAACAATAATGCCTCAAATATAAATTTTTGGTTTCACCATTTAATTCAGTGAATTTTTTTTTTATTAATTAATTTACCACTTGAAATTACTTTCAAAATGGTGCCCAAATTAATAATTAATGAAATGTCTATCCCTGTAATTTCGCAGCTTACTTGCGGATTTTCAAAAAATCATCTTGTGGTGGTACTGTCATTAGTAGAACCAAAAAGAGGATTTGGCATATTGATTAATATTCCCATTTTCTCTTTTAATGCAAGCTGAATTATCTTTTTATCTTCCTCGAATTTTTTTTTACATCTTCTCCTCCGACATACCACGTTTGTAGTGGAAGCATGTAAGAGATGTGAAGTAAGCATTCAAATGACCTTATTCAACAATGTAGAGTCGAATTTATAAAATTCTTTTTAGGGGTTAAATTATCGACCAACTCTTCATTCATAAGTTTAGGAGTAGCTACACAAATGTAACATGCTTGTGTAGAATTTTCCTCACTTAAAATGTTTCAAACACTGCTTGAATGTCCAGGCAAAATTATCTCACAAATTTCCCTCGGCACTCCTTCATTTTATCCGATGACTCACATAAATTCAATGCGCGCACAATCCTGTTTTATAAAACATCACACCTTTTATCTACTGGATTACTGCGCCAGACTTCATGCAGCTGGTAATTGATTTTTAAATCTAAAAGCACAAAATCACGGTGAAGGTGCAGCAAAAAGCTGATAAACTAAATATCAAAATAAATGTAATTGAACGAAGTAATTTTGGTTGAATTATGAAAAAAGAGATATTGAAAGATTTTTCTTAAATCAATCTCAAAGTTTGACAATCGTCAAAAAATGCTTATAAGATTTAAAACATTAGAACCTTTAAAACCCATTTTCGCACTTTTGGAAAAAATAATCAGATTAACAATTCACACATGGTAGGAACTTTGAGTTGTCAAAAAAGAAATGAAAATTTTGGTATAACAAGATCCTAATTAGTAAAGTAAAGATTTACAAATCGTATCCGTTTTTATCTTCGCTCTTTGCCCCAACATTTAATTTAATTCTTACCTTTAAATCTTTGTTTTTATATAGGAATTATGATGTTTTATTTTGGTTCCAAGGTTCTATTTTTTATCTCACCCTTCAAATAAAAAATTTTCGCACTTAATTTGTTTTATTTTTGAACAGCTCGTGACATAGAGCGACGGGTTGACACATTTCGTACGCCCATTCTATTGGCATAAGCGAAAGCGCGAGTCAAGAGTTTTGTCATCCTCTAGATAGTTCTAGTTCCTTCCAGCACTTGTTACTCTTTCCTTATTTTATTTGTGTATTTTGTGATATTTTGATAAATTGTTGGTTCAAATTAGCTGTACTTGTTGATTACATACAAGAAGGAATCAGTTGCTCGTGTTTTGGTAAATTATTAATATTGCTACGTATTTAGGATATGGTAAAGGAATACATTTCGATTGAATGTAATAATTAAATAGTTAATTCAATTTATTATACAAATAAATATTGTCAACTTAAAACATTGAATTTTCCCGACTTGTATGAAAGAGTAACAAATGCTGGAAGGAACTTGAACTTTCTATAGAATGTCTCTTGGCTTGCGTTTTCGCTCATGCCGATAGGGTGGGCGTACGAAATTTATCAATACCTACCGGTAATTGCCACACACTTAGTTTCCTTCAACCAGTTCTTCCATTTTAATAAGTTAAATTAGTAGAGTGTAAAGTTAACGATAAGCAGATTTTTCTTTAAAAACCGAAAATTTCACAAGTTTGACGCTTGTGATAATGCTCAGTAGAGCGGTTAACGTTAGTTGAAAATGTAACTGTCCCTTTTTTATAGGGGGGTCTTAAGCTGAAAAACTATTGTTTGAAACTTGTTTTGATTAAATGTATATTTACTGATAAAAGATACCCCACTCACTTTTTTTCATGAAATACCGAAAATTTCACAGGCTCGAAGCTCCGTAGGACCGTTAACGTTAGTTTTAGCTTTAGATGTAACTGGAAAGTTTTTGCAGGTGATCTAAAGCTGGATCTCGATTTTCAGAATATTTGTAATATACGCAAAAAACTGAATGAAGAGTTCGCGAAAAGCAGACTTTTCTTTAAATATCGAAACTTTCATAGGCTTGACGCTCCGTTGAACCGTTGCCGTTAGTTTTAGCTTAAAACGTAACTAGACCTTTTTTGTAGGATAAACAACATTTGTTTGCAACATGTTTTGATAAAATGCATATATCCTGAAAAAAAAATACTTTTTTAGAGTTCATTTTGACTAAAATCATAATAAAGCTGCTGATTTCGATTTACGGATTATGATATTCGTAATATAAATAAAAAATGACACCATTGCGGACATTAACCCAGAAGTGGGTCAATTGTACCCAATAGCTGATGGACTGTGTTGGAGCATGTGGTTTGGGCACTGTACGGTCATGTGTGGCCCGGCCTAAAACCTGTTTCAAGTCCACCGCTTTAACCTGTTTAATACATGATTTGAAATTTGTTCAGTATGAACTGAATCTTATTTATTCATAAATAATATATAAAGTTCTACGCAAAATACACAAATAAGAGAAATATTAGTCCTTTTCGTTTAATTTTAATCACTGTAATCACACATAAACGTAGACATGATCTACAGGCATACACTAGCACAGCTGACAAGCAATTCCTGTTTAGATAGGCTCCGTAGATTTAGGTGTTAAATTTATATCCTACTATATAATTCCTAGATCTTGCTGTCTACTACTTTGAGGATGCGGAATTGCTCAAATGCGGTGGAATTGAAATAATAGGCTTGAGGGCTGAGATAATTCCAAGGAAAAGAAATCTAGCTGAAGCAGTCCTGGAAAAATATGAGTTTGTTCCTAATGTAACATACACTGAGGTAATGAGTTTACTGTTTATTAATGATAACATATAGCATATATACCACATTGTCATTATCGTTACATTATAAAAAAATCAATTTATTTTTGTAAAGGAATATAGTGAAGAGCAAATCGTAAGAATATTTATGCAGATTATTTTAGAAAATGAACTAACGATTAATGTGAAAGCTGTTGAAATTTCTAGTAAGAAAAAGAAAATCTTAACGCCGACTGTTGTACAAGTGCTTTCTGATTTGCCCCTGATACAGGTAATATTTACCCGTTTATACTTTTCAATTTCAGAATGTTTTATACTAAACATTTTTTAGTATATCAATTAAATAGCAAAGTATGGTAATTTGCGGTAAGTGCGCATTAGGTTTTACCAAGTTCGAATTTACTGGGCTGTAAAATCTTTATTTTTGAAGCTAGATTTTTCCTCTATTTTAAAATATGTTCTTCAGAGGATTATGTTTAAATATTACATTCAAACCCAGGCTTCAATCATGTCAATTTTTATGAGATTGGAAATTCAATTTATTTATACTTAGTACGCACTTGCCCCTAACTTAAGGGAGACTCATTATTCAAGCAGTAGCGATTGCGCGGCAAGTGCAAAATAGTTCGTTTCCGAAGGATAATTACACTGATGGAATAATCGAAAAAAGTTACACTTGCCTGAGATTCACATAAACCTTCAGTGACAGTAATGAAAGTGAGATGTGGAACATAATTGAATAGGTGTATTATCTTTGCACTATAATAATTTAATTTCTGTTTTTTTCATGTTTTTTTAGTGTTATCTATTTCATCTCTTATAATATAATTCATCTCATCTCATTTAATTATAATTCATTTTCATCTCTTATTAAAGTATAATGATATTTATTTCCCTTCATGCAATTGTGTACAATTAATAATCCTACAGATATAGTCCCCATAGACAGTATTAATGGTGTTCAACTGAGAAAGAGTGTATAAGTGTATTTGTAGAAAATGTATGTCTTCTATTATTGGCAGCGAGCTAATTTAATTACTTTTAATAATTAGTTTTAATGTACATAATTTTTAAGATGTTATTAGAAGATTCAAACACTACTTAACTCTCTTAAATAGCTGTAAATAACAAAGCAGTCATCATTTCGCTAATTCAGTCATCATAAGAACTGAAGAACCGCATAAATGCAGACCAGTGATAGTTCATCCTATATCAACAGACTAATAAATAGATAGAACATAACTCCAAGATAGTAAAACTTATACATCAGCATTTGGAGTGATGTGATACCTCTATTTTATTTCATTTTTTTTCTGTTGATGTGGGATGTGTTTATCTCTGGTCTGCACATTTGTGATCTAATGTATCTGAATTCAGGCGTCAACAAACGTAGACTGGTTGGTTATTTACTACTATTTAAGAGACTTAAGGGTTTGTTTTGAAATCTGACCAATTATATCATATCATTACTTTTTGTCTCTTTTTTTGGAATTTTCGCTCTCATTAATTAATAACTTTTATATCTTACATATATTCAAAATTTCTATACCTAATTATTTAAACAAAAAACCTTTGCACGTTTATCAATATATAAAATTAAAATTTCAGACTGACATAACAGTGCTAGGTAATCCAAATAACTACGAAGAAGCTCCACCTCCTGGAGTGACTATCGAAGATAAGAAACTCAGTTGTGATCAGTCATCACTAGTACTTTTAGGAAATAATTTATTTAGTGAATCACAAGAAATCGTAAGTTGAGTAAAATATTACGAATTCACTTGTAAAAATCAAAGTATAAGAGGAAATAATTTATTTTTCAGAGCCTGGCTAACTGCTTGGACGCTCTCAAACCAGAAGGTTACATCATAACAAGAGAAGACACCAATACAAAGATTGAAAGTGACAAAGTGGTTATTCTGTCTTCCCACATAGTAGGTTCAGAAAGGATGATATTGTTGAAAAAGGTATAATTGTAATATTGCTCAATGTATAGATAGTGGACACATAAACAAACATTATCTAATTCTAGTTTTAACTTACCTGTTACTGCTTGGTTAATTGGATTATAATCTTGGATTATAATCACAACGGTGTTATTAATAACGATTATATTTCAGGCGAAGAAAGCCGAAAGCGAAACTACAAGCGTATTTGCAGTATCTGATATAGACTACAGTTGGATTGTTCCAGCCCAGAACGCAATGAAGTCAAAAGAGTGCACAAAAGTCATATTCCTGGGCCCATCTGAGGAACAAAACGGAGTTCTCGGTTACGTTAATTGCCTCAGAAAGGAATCTGACGGCCAGAAAGCAAAGTAAGAAGACTATCTCAGCTAAACTTATACTAAAGATTTGTTTTCAATAATCTATTTTTTGTAAGAAATTATGTATTTAACTTTGAGTAATGGAGTTTTTATTACTATTTTATTTGTAGCCTATTCTCATATGATCTTTTTAGTTGTAATATTATGAAGCTTCATACAAGCACAACGCTAAATCTTAAACTGCTGTTAGCATCCATTTTCTTTTCTATCCTCTTTTGTAAATACCTCAATTTTAAATGGAATGAGAAATCTTCGCGGGTGTATTCCAAGACACCTTTTGCATCTTTTAACCACATTCTCGGTAAATTTTATATTAATTTTTACTAGGATTAATTTAGCCGTGGCGTATGGAGGCAGAATAAGGAACGAATACAGAGGCAGAGAAGAATATTTGGGTTGTATCAATGTTGACTAAGGTTTTTCAATTAACTTATATTAAGTATGAATAGTTGCTTTGTCTATTCCCAGAATATAATATTATTATGTAATATAACATCTGTAATTTTGCCAAAATCCTTTCTGAAATTAAATGTAATCTTCTCATTATACGCCAAAAGAGTCTTCCCAGTAAGTGCTTTCACCTTTCACGGAGATCCACATGCATCCAAGATAGAAAAGGCTGCGGTCGCACTCATCCCCTCGGTTAGCCTGAAATATTTCCCAATTAGGTTATTCATGCTTCATAGTCCATCAGCTAGTAGATACAATGGGTATACTTCTGCGGTAAAGTTCGGTATGGTGTCATTTTTTTCTTAGATTACGAATATCATAATCCGGACATCGAAATTGGTAGCTTAATTATGGTTTTAGACAATATAATCTGTTAACAAAGAATTTTTAAAAGTTTTATTCAGGAAATATGCATTTCATCGAAAAAAGTTACAAACAAAAGTTGTTCTACTTAAGCTTACCTATAAAAAAAGGTCCGTTTACATTTTAAGGTAAAACTATCGATTACTGACCTACACACTCCTGTGAAATTTTTGGTATTTCAAGAAAAAATCTGCTGTAATTGTTTTTCTTTTTTTTAAGAAATGTTTTTTTAATAAAAAAAGTTCCAAACAATAGTTGCTCGGCTTAAGATCACTTACAAAAACGGTCCAGTTATATTTTCAATTAACGATAACCGCCATACGGAGAGTCAAATTTGTGAAATAGCAGATTTTTGAGAAATATGCTAATCACGAACTTTCCTCTTTACTCATTTAAGAAACTTAATAAAATGATAGAACTGGTAGAAGGAAACTAAGTGTGGGACAATTAGAGACAGTGATACATTTCGAACGCCCAACCAATCGGCAGAAACGGAAACGCTAGCCGAGTCTTATGTCTTCTTATAGAAAGTTCTTGCTTCTTTCAGAACTTGTTATTCTTTCCTTCCGTTATATATTTTGATAAGTTATTGGTTCATATTAGCTGCACTAATTGTTTACATTCAAGAAGGATTTAGTGGCTGGTATTTTGGTAAAGTATTAATATTGCTATATAGTGAGGATATGGAAAGGGAATACATTTCGATTGAAAGTAATAATTAAATATAGTTAATTATATTTATTTTTTAAAAATAAATATTGTCAACTTAAAACATAGAATTTTCACGCCAAGGAGAAATTAGAGTTAATAGCAACCCTGCAAATACCTTAACCCACGTGGAAGCCATATGGGAATAACCAATGGAAGCTTCCAGTGGTGAGTTGAAAGATCCTACATTATAATATATTACATTATTATTAGGATTTAAAGCATGTTTAAGGGAATGGTTAAACAGTTTAAAAATAAAAGAAGGAAAGAATAACAAGTTCTGGAAGGAACTAGTACTTTTTATTGGATGACAAAATACATTTAGCTTGCGTTTACGCTCATTCCAATAGAGTGTGCATACGAAATGTGTGAAAACCTACCCGCCGTCCGTATGCTCCACACTTAGTTTCCTTCTGCCTGTTCTTTCATTTTAATAGGTTTGTTAAATGAGTAGATTGTAAAGTTCTCGCAGAGCTAACTAAGCAGTTAAATAAGCACATTTTCTAGAAAAAAACACGAACACTTCACAGATTTGACGCTCTGTTGGGCTGTTATCGTTAGTTAAAAATATAAATGAACCTTTTTTGTAGGTGAGCTTAAGCTGAATCGTATTCGTATATTCGTAATCTACGCCATAACAAAATAAAGAAGAGTTTAAAGGTCGCGATAAGCAGGTTTTTCTTGAAATGTCGAAAATTTCAAAGGTTTTCCGCTCCGTTGAGCCGTTACCGTTAGTTTCAGCTTAAAATATCACTGGATTTTTTAAAAGTAATTTAAGTTGAACAACTTTTGTTTGTAAATTTTCTTGATAAAATGCATAGTTCTAGAAAAAATAAAACCGAAAATTTCACTGGTTTGACGCTCTGTAGGTCCGTTATCGTTAGTTTAACCTTAAAATGTTACTAGACCTTTTTTATAGATAAGCATAAGTTGCAAAACTTTTGTTTGTAACTTCTTCGATTATATGCATATTTCCTGAGAAAAAGAGAGGAAAATACGTTTAAAAATGCTCTTTTTACAGTCTGAATTCGCTAAAACTATAATAAAACTTCTGATTTAGATTTCCGGAATATGATACTCGTAATATATGCAAAAAAAAAAAATGAAACCATGCCAGATTTTAACCCAGAAGTTAGATAATTCACTAAAAAATCAGGTGCTAGCTTATAGACTTGCTCAATTCGATTTTGCGTTATTTGTTTAAAAAGGATTGATGTAGCATCAGCAGTTTCTTTAATATCAATACTTGTCGGATTTACACAGCCTCCGACTCCTTACCTGGGTCTATTTTTGAATTCTTTTTTTTTTGTAACATATATTTTAGGGACCTCAGGTCTCGTTTATTTGTGTCCCCCATCGCGAAGCCGGCCGCGTGCCATCGAGAACGCGCCAGGAGGAGGCCGCCCAGCGGGATTAAGCCCCACTTCAGTAGAGCTTATCACTTTCTAGAGGCCTTCCTCCACTCGCCAGATAGCTGCTTTAAGAGACAGCTATACGGAGGAGGACACAACATAGCTTACGATGTAGGCTGAAAATCACAGCATCCGCTACGGCCGACTGAGTCATTCAAAGGCGGCGAGACGAAGAGGACGTCGCGGCGAGACGAAAAGGACGAATGGGCGAGACATCTGTTCAGATAAGCCGTATCACATAATATGAGACTTGACCCCCCCAATCTGTTAACCAATAAAATAGATTAAGTTAATTAAGCCACTAACACATTAACACTTAATTGCCCCTTGAGGGATAACAGCTTGGTTATCAATAAATCTATATCAACCTGAGATGGCGTGTTTCTGATCTTACGTTCACAAATATTCATCATAACTCTTTATTTTAAACATACAAGAACTGGGTTTCCCCATCATAAGACATGTACGGGCCTCCCAGGATTGAACATTTGTAATTCCATTTATGAAAATTATTAGAAATATTGGATTTTTATTTTAGATGCTTTCTTCTAATGGACAGCGCAATTCCTAAATTTCAACTCAACAATGTATTTTATAAAGAGCAGCTTGCAAATGACCTTGCTGTAAATGTTATTAAAAATGGGAAATGGGGAACGTACAGACATCTGAAAATTGAAAAGGTGACAAAGATACCATCCTTGCATGTATTCAATAATTTCTTAACTCGTGGTGATCTATCCAGCTTGAGTTGGATGCAAGGACCTATCTCAGATTTGAAGTAAGTTTTAAAGTTTTTGAGATTTAGATGATGTTCAATTACTTAAAGGAAAATAATAACACTATTTCATCAATTATAGCCAAAAAAATTTGATAATTGTTCATTGTGCTGCTCTCAACTTCCGAGATGTCATGTTAGCAACTGGTAAATTAGCAGCAGAAGTCATAGCTTCAGATAGGAGAATTCAAGTAATATTAGTCACCTCGTATTTTAATGTTTCCAACATAAAGCTAATAATACAATTAGCGTATGTACAACGTTTTCCTTTTTTTTTTCCAGTCAGGTGTTATTGGTTTCGAATTTGGTGGAGTTAATAGGGAAGGAAAACGACTCATAGGTATAACGTCCTCAGGAGCTCTTACTTCCCTCATTCAATGCAATGATGATGTACTTACCTGGAAGTTTCCTGATATTTGGACCATGGAAGAGGCTGTAACTGTTCCAGTGGTGTATGCAACTGTGAGTAGAGGAATCAATATATTTTATATGCATACGTAAATAATTAATCAGTCCAGCAACAATCCATAAAGGACTAGAAGACAAGCACAGATAAAAATCCCTTATTCTCGTTATGTTAGGAAGTGTGATAACCTGACTGATGTCAGATACATATTTTTTAAGGTCAATTGGACGTAGACAATGTCTCCTTCCATCCGGTTACCATCTTGACAAAGCCCACTGATTTTCTGTCATGAAACAATTAATGTACCGAGACAGAATTCGGATCAGGTCATCATTCTCCTTTATATACGTATGTGTGCTCCACTATATCGCTGCATCTTATTATTACAGGAATCTGTGGCTTAATATCTCAATGAAAGAGAAATGTCCCACCAAGTTTGTTGTAGCCTAGTAAGAAGATAACGTTATGAGCCGTATGCTGCTCAGCCATACCTGATTCATCCTCTAAACTTATGTTTTTTACCTTTTAAACTTGACTCTACTACTCCTTGTTTAATCGACTACTTTTTAATTTGACTGAAGAATGTACCCTTGAAATCAGATTAATTTAAGAAAAAAATCTGAAACTAATTGAAATTGTTAAAATTTTCATTTTTGAAAAATGTATTTGTTTTGGAACCATAGGTATTGTATGCTTTAATCGAAAGGGGAAAGATAAGGAAAGGCTGCTCTATTTTGATCCATTCCGGAACTGGAGGAGTCGGCCAAGCCGCAATAAATATAGCCTTGTACAAAGGCTGCACCATTTTCACAACAGTTGGCACTCAAGAGAAACGAGATTTCATCAAAAAGCATTTCCCTCAGGTAGGATGAAGGGAATCTAGCTCTCAACAGTTTACGTATAAGTTCTTTTTACTAAATTTGATCATGTGTTTAACTTTAAACCTCTTATTGAATATTTCTAGATACAGGATAGGCACATAGGAAATTCTAGAGACACATCCTTTGAGCAAATGATTATGCGAGAAACAGATAGAAGAGGCGTAGATATTGTCCTAAACTCGTTAGCGGAAGAGAAATTGTTGGCTTCTGTTCGATGCCTAGCTAAAGGTGGCCAATTTTTAGAAATTGGGAAATTCGACGTTATGAGAAATAATCCATTAGGTAAGATTTCATTGGCATAAGTGTGCTACATTCAATTAAATTTAACAGATGAATTCAAATTATTATGAAATTTAGAATGTTCTCTCTGGCCTTATTCGTCCGGATTCGAAGAGTTAACGAATTCACCGACAGTTGAGTGCTAAAAATGCACTTTATTTAAAATATATCATAGTAACTGTTACATTATGGTTACATCAAACTGCTTCTTACTATTTATTGGCCATCTATCTTATCTTTAACATTCAGACATTCTAGCTAGATACAATCTACTCGACTCCCTTCATAACTCTAAAGATACTGGTCCTTAGATGTCTCAAATAAGAGGTGAAGATAAGTGTGTGAAAGATGGGATATCGGAGGCAGGAGAGCAATAAATTTTACAGCAATAAACTAATAAATATGGCACTCATTCAATGCTCAAAATGTGATCAGACCCCCGCTACAGTTCAGGGTTCCAGAAGGTATGCTGTAGTTCAACATCCGTGTTAAGCTACGTATCCACTTGAGAGTAAATCGTGAAGGAAATCTCGAGAGTAACATTCCCAGAGTGAGCAAAGTGTTTCTTGCGGACTCTTAGGCCCGTACCCACGACCGAGTACAGCGATACAGAGTGTAAAACTCAAAAGAAAACGTATAGTAGCTCAAGGACCAAGACGAGGGTATATTGGGTGAGTTATTTTCTCCTATCTCGTCTCATGTTTTTTTCATTAGTCTTGGTTAAAAAATAAATATTTCAATTATTTATAAATAATATGTATTAATAATAATAATATAATATATAAAACCACATGTACCATCCGGTAGCTAAGGAATAAAATCGCGTAGTTCAGGATTTCCTCGAGTGATGCAATCTGTTTCCTCTCAGGTTAGTCACTTTTTGGAATTAATGCCAGCGTAAATGGGAACAAAACGTTTTTTTTTTGTTTGTACACAGTTATAAACATTTTATAAACTATTATACAACATACAGTGCCATAAGTACTGATTCAGATACAAATGAAAATCTATTTTAATGGAATTATTTCAATGGATATTTTACTTATACCATTAATTTCAGAACGAGTCTCGGAATTGCTGAAATTTGCGGGCAATATTTTCGTCATTTGTACTTCCGCAACCAAATTGTAATCGCCAACATTGGGGTCAAGGAGTTAATCTTGACTTAGTTTTATATTGCTTTTGATTAATTGTTTATTCTCTTTCCCGCTCAAAAAAAAAAGAAGTCAGTTTTCGACTTTTGGACCATTAGCAATAAGAGGTTATTGTAGCAAAAATCATGAGTTTCTTTAGTTTCAACTGTCTTGGAAACACTATTGTCTATATTCACATCACTAAAATTTGTTATAAAGGTTTTTAAAACAGCTCTGAATAAGATGACAACTAGCCCGACTGTCAATAACAAAAGCAATGTCAAGCATCAATTATTTATTCACCTCCTTAAATCTCAATCCTTCGATCAAATGTATAATTCATTTATCAACTATTTGATGATTTGGCTTCAAATAGCTTAGCAGCTTGACCAAAAGTACTTATTTATGTTCATTGGTTTTGTTCTTAAGGGACTTAGTCACAGAATAAAGATCATTCAAAAAAAAAAATAAAAAAGCTTTATATATAACAGCTCTATATTTCTATTCATTATCATAGAATATTTTTTCATGTGCTCCTGTGCCTTCCAATAATAACATACAAAAGAGTTCTTTGATCTTGAAGATGAATAATTACCCAGGTTCCTATTGTACAAACCAAAAGACGCAGCACACAACTTTCCCTTACAACCCTATAATAATAATCAATCTTTAAAGTAATTCTAAAGAGCTCACAAAAACAATGGGTACTTGAAATATTCTTAGCTGCATGTACTTCTTCCTGTCTTCTCTACAAAAGTACAATAAAATAGTTTTTTTAAAGAATTGCATGGCAATTCTGTGCACTTTATGTATTGGGTTTGTCAAGCTGAAAATAAATTTTAAAAGTTAATATTTAGTTTCTAAACTGAATGTTAAATTTTAAAATTTATATTCCATGAAAAAATTCATTTTCCAATAAATAATATGAAAGTAGACAATATTCTGTAAATAATTTCCAATATTATATTATTACATTAAATTATACAGAGCCAGGGTGGCAGGAGATGATACTGTAGCTTCCGTCTGCTTTTGGACATACTCGGTTTTCCATCTAGGGTCTATTTTTTAAAGTTACGCTTTATCTTTCCTAATTACGGTTCGATTTAGATCTTTTTTAGAGAATTTAATTGCCTTTCATTTGATTATATACATAATTTACCATAAAATGCATACTATTTGAGTTATGTGCAAATAAAATTGTCTTTTCGTCATAACTTTTTTCCCTGCATTTTCTCGATGATATATAAAAAGTTAAAGGGCTTTAAGGAGAAGACTTCAGATATCTAAAGGGCTTTAAGGAGAAGACTTCAGATATCTAAAGGGCTTTAAGGAGAAGACTTCAGATATCTAAAGGGCTTTAAGGAGAAGACTTCAGATATCTAAAGGGCTTTAAGGAGAAGACTTCAGATAAGTCTCACCAAAATCTTTAGAGCCGTTTTCAAGAAAATTGTAAAAAATGTTTAAAATCGATGATATAAAGTGGAACTTCTAGTTAGTTGATTTTGACGACATAGTTGCTGTAACATACCTACCATTAATACGCAATTTCATTTTCGTACAACTTTTCGTTTTTCAGCTGGGCTGTTCACATCCACACAGACTCACGTAGACCATTTTGCGAGACTTGGTTATTTGGACTCAGGGGACGTATATTTTCGTTAAAAACTCTAATTCGAAATGTTTCATGATCGCAATACTTCCTCTTACAATATATATCATATATTGGTAAGGGAAAGTAAAAAGTGTTCTTTGATCTTGAAGATAAATAATTTCCCAGGTTCCTATTAGATAAGGCAATTGCATTATGAGTCTCATCCCTCTTCAAGATTCTTACTTATTCAGCTAACAATTTTTCTAACATAGTCTAGGTCTATTTCAGATTTTTTACTATCACGCAAAACACCAAGAACCGAAACCACTGCATCGAATTCAACCCCCAAGCGTCTCTTGTTTAAATAGCACCTTCGTTTTCAACCATAATACCAGCCAACCTTAAATCTAGTGCATAGAACCAAAGCCGTGAAGGAATTGCTGAGGAGGTTTTTATAATTTATATTCCATTTCTTTCGATGCTTTCTGAGCCATCACAATGCTTTTCATTCCAGTTTTCTCATAAGTTTTTGAAAGATTTGTCCACAATTTCTCTCGCCATAGTTTTATCTTTAATCAAAATCAGCAGTCATGAATATTTTCAGCTCAGAATTATGAGTAGGGGGAGGGGGCTCGTTGGTAATAACATGCATGAATTAAATTTGGCTCTAAAGCCAACTTAATTTATCAACATTTTGCCCATCAAAAGGTTTTACACCAAACATACCTAATGATAAAACAGAACTTGTTGAATTCATACTGACACATCTGAACTTACAATCTGAACAGGCTTCCTCTCAAATCACTATTAGCATGTTCACTGAATTTCATTAATAATTAGTTGGTATTCTACTTGGTGGGTCCATAACCTGGTGAAATAGGTTATTAAAATAAATAGTGTCTTAATGACCATAATATAATAAGTTATATTTCACTAAAAGATTGTTACAATAACTGAGAGCTGCAACATAACAGTACCAGATCATTCTGTATCAGAGAGAGAAAGGGAGAGAGAGAGAGAAAACAATGTTACACTAGTAGATTTGAACATAAATTAACAATTTTGTCAATTGGCAGCCTCATTGCTTCATAAATAAAATTATAAAAAAAAAAAAGAAAATTAAGTATGTTGGGCCTCTAACATAGGGCAAATGATATATTAAACCTTAAAAGGTTTATTTTTTATACTTTTATATTAGGTTTATTATTTTATATTTTAAGCATCCGGCAAGAATTAACTTCAAATAACAATAACTAGTAGAAATAATTTATTTCTAAATAAATAACTTATTTCTAATCTTTATGGCATAACGTTGTATATATATATATATATATGTATATATATATATATATATATATATATATATATATATATATATATATATATATATATATATATATATATATATATATATATATACAGGGTGTCCTTTTTAGATGGCCCGGCCAAATTTCTCTTGAACCGGTAACGTTATAAAATAGATAAAAAATACGTATTTAATATTTTTCAGCCTAGTTTAAAGTTTCGACCTGTATTGAAAACAAAAATATATGGGGTCTCACAGACCCAGTACGACTTTAAAATTTCAAATAGGAACCTATGCCTTCCGATACATCATTTTAAAAGATTTTTGAAACTGAAATCAATGGTGAAACCAGTTTTTATATTGGTCAATAAATTACAAAGTTATGGTACAAAGTTTTAAAAAAATAATGCATTTTGTTAGCTATTTTTAATAGTAAAAAAATTCCATACCACATACAACCAGAGGTTGGTGAACCTACATTTCATGTTCAAAATGCCTACACTCTTCGAAGATGAAAATATTGGCTCTTCTTAGCCACTCTTCGCTGGAGCTCAGTGCGAAGGACTGAGGAGAGACCGAATGACAAGTTTCTTCTTCTTCTTCTTCCTCGTTTCCTCCATTTAAATGACCATGTTAGGAGATGAGAACAAAAACTCGGCAGTCCTCTTGAGATCCCCCAGCCTCCCGTAAAGTTTCCTCTCTAGTGACACTGGCACTGGCCAGATCTTTTCTCGCAAATTTCTTAGCAGTTTGCAGGATTGTAATATGTGGTCTGATGTTTGTTCAGCTTCTCCGCAGTTGCGTAAAGGGCTAGTTCCTATTTTTAGTTTTTTATATAAGTGGGATTTAAGACGGTTGTGTCCGGTCCTTATTCCGAAAATGGTTACTTGTTCTTTTCTGCTTAATTGGAAGTAGTCATCCTGAGGGTTGTGTGTTGGATGTGAGGTCAGCCATCTTTGTCTGATGACAGCCTTGCTTATGGTTTTTGCTTCATCTATGGTTAGTGAGGGATCGTATTGTTGCATCGATGAACCTGTCTTTGCCAGAGAGTCAGCCTTTTCATTGCCTGCGAGCCCACAGTGCCAGGGGATCCATTGCAAAACTAATTCTGCGGCACCATTGACCACGCTTTTGATGACTGCAGTTAAATTTTTCATATTTGTTTCGGCTTTGTGTCGACTTCTCATTGCCTGTAGGACTGATCGTGCATCGGTGAGAATTACTATTTTATTATTGGGGACCGAAGAAGAAGATGAATTGATCATTTTGCAAGCCTCAGTGATGGCTTCCTGTTCAGCACGGTAATTGCTTGACCTGCTGCCGGTAGGCATAGCTTTTTCCAGGATGGATCCATCTGTAATTTCAATATGGATGCCTGCACCCCCATCCCCGAGAGCTCCATTAGCTGAACCGTCTGTATATGCCCTTATCCATTCGCCTGGCGGGTATTCTTCATTTATGAGTTTTAGGCTCAGGGCTTTTATCTCCTCTGGTGGTAGTTCGCCTTTGCAGTCTACTCCTGGGATATTTTCGACGATCCTCGGTTTACCTAGTGATTCCCAGGGTGGGCGGAGGCTCGATGGGTCCAGAGGGTTTAGTTGGACAGCTCCAACTTCAAGTTCTCTCTGCAATGTTTTGATTAAATGTACTGGGCTCTTTCGTTTGAGTCTGGTTAAGTAACCCGTTTTAATTCTGTCTTGCAGCGGGTGATCATGGATGGCATTTGTTTTGGAACTCAGATTCAGATATTTTTGGTCTCGTCTGTCAAGCATAGTTCGTAAGTTTGTTAAGGCTTCCATCTTATTTACTGGAGTAGTTTTCATGGATCCAGTGATTACCCTAAGACCATGGTTCTGTACAACCGAAATTCTATGTAGGTTTGAGCTTGCAGCAGAGCCCCAACTTGTGATACCATATTCAAGAACTGGGCGAACATATACCACATAGAGGTTTCGGAGTGTTGCATGGTCCGCACCCCAGATTGAGCCAGTTATCTTCCTCACGATGCTTGTTCTGTTAAGACCCTTTGCTACACATGCTTCTATCTGAGATTTCCATATGAGTCGTTGGTCGAGCTTTATTCCAAGGTACATTGTTTTTTCTTCGTGCTCGAGGATTTGCTGTCCCATTTTTAGATCAAGTTTTGGTGTTTGTCTTTTGGAAAGTGTAAAGATGGTATATTTGGTCTTTGAGGCGTTGACCTTCATTCCCCACCTGTTTGCCCAGTTCCAAACACTATCCAGTGCTTGTTGGAGTCTGTATTTGGACATCCATGCTGATTTTGATTGGGACCAAACTACTAGGTCATCTCCATATATTGCTGTTTTTACTGATTGAAAAGCATTTTACACTCTTTGCTGCAGTTCTTCAACTGATCTTGCAGGATTATGATTGGCATAAACGCTGCTTTTTCCATAACACAATAAAATATCCAGTTCCACTTCGAAATTGCGCTGCCGGTTTTTTGGTGGACTCGCAACTGATCTGAATATCCTCATATTGTGAGCAACACGAATAAATGTTTTGTGGTTCACCTGGGGACGATCGGGAAATTTCTGGGAGTTCAATAGGACTGCACGGCGAGCAATAGAACAATTGCACATATCAGCTTTTTGCTGACGGGAAAACTGCACTCTTCGGTTCATTTTGACTGGTTGGTTGGTACTGAATGTAATACTGAAGTAGGTATAGTTGTAAAAGTTGTTTATATTCAGGAATTTTTTCACTATCTTAAGACCATTTGGGTAAACAATGACAGTGAATAAAAACAGCTACAACGTTTCACAAAACATACTGTGGCTTATTTCTGTTTCTTCACTACATCTTTAAAGCAAACCTTTATTATGAATTACAGCTAAAAAGATAACAAACACGACGTGACTCAATTAATTCCTGTGCAACAAAAAAAAATGTAAAGGCAATTTAAAAGAATTAATACCAAAACAAACAAAATGTATTTTTTTTTTAACTTTGTAATTTATTGACCAATTTAAAATCTGGTTTCACCATTGATTTCAGTTTCAAAAATCTGTTAAAATGATGTATCGGAAGGCATAGGTTCCTATTTGAAATTTTAAAGTTACACGGGGTCTGAGAGACCCCTTATATTTTTTTTCAAAAAAAGTTCGAAATTTTAAACTAGACTGAAAAATATTAAACACGTATTTTTTATTTCTTTTATATCATTATCGGTTCAAGAGAAATTCAGCCGGGCCATCTAAAAAGGACACCCTGTATGTATATATATATATATATATATATACAAATATAATTTCACTGTTTTTTCTTAGGCTTGGAAGTATTTGCTAGAGGAGCTAGTTTTCATGGAATTGTCTTAGATGAGATCTTGAACAATGATTCGAAAGAAAAAGCAGTTATTCGAAAATTGCTGTATGATCATTTTGAGAATGGCAGTGTGAAACCAATTATATACACTATTTTTAAACACGAAGAGATTGAAACAGCATTCAGGTAAAATAAGTTAAGACAATATACTTTTCTTTTATTATTAAACAAAATGTTCGATTGACATTTAAAATCCTTCTTACTGACTAGGTTTAGTATCTAAACTAATCACTATACTGTCAGTATACTGATATGGAATGATTCTTCTGTAAATTTAGAGATGACTTTATAGGGTTGATAATGGAGAGGGGATGAAGTTGCAGAGGCAGTAGAGAGAGTATTTGATAAAGAGCTTTTGTCGGAGTAACTTCCCCAGGGTTAGGAAAAAAAAGGGCCCGAGTAATTTAATTAAACTTCTCAAAAGATTTATTTTATATCTCCGGTTCTAATTTGTTCACAGAGCTCGGGTTTATGCCATTTCGTGTAGTTTATAATGCCCTAAACCATTCCAAAATATCGCGTGTATTGGTGGAGTCGTGTTGAAGTGATTGCGTTTTTTTGTGATTTTCAACAAAATTGAAGGCGAAAAGTTTGAACAAAAATATTTTATTTTTTCATTGCTATGAAAATTCATATATAAGGGTTTCAAAGGGTGCTAAAAACGAATCTGACTTACTTTTTTTCTAAAATAATTTTTTGTTGCCTACTTTACTGGAAGTGTCTTTTGTTGTTTGTAAATTTGTGTGCATTTAAACTAATTTAATACAATCGGCTACAAAATAAATATAAATTTTACAAAAAAGTAGCAGTGGTTTGACCACGAGTGCTATCGTTTGCGTTCAAGGACATTTAATCTGTTTGATATTTATAAAAAGACTGACTCAGAGCTTACTAAAGTGTTATAATTAGAGAATAATAAAGACTATAAAAAAATGTGTAATTTAAAAAGAAAGAACATATTGAAAATAAAATAAACGGATTTAAAACTGTTCGAGATACTAAAGAATTGTGGGACTTGGCTCGTTCATTTAAATCTCAAAACTTTGTATGATAGGACCGGGCGCGCCCGTGCCGGACCGAATGCCACATGAATATTTCAAGAATAGCCCTAAAAATTACAAAACCCAAATTCTAGCTTGGAGCATTTTCAACATCTCTTTAAAGAAGGTAGCCTGCCAAAATCCTTTAAATCCTCCATTATTTTCCCCTTTATAAACAGGGGAGAAGGTACAGAAAATGAGTGCAATTATCGTGGAATTTCCTTTTGTAATACTATTGGAAAACTATGTACTGGTCTTCTTTTGTTAAGACTATCTAAATGGGTGAATGAATATATGGTATTGGGTGGGTTTCAAGCGGTTATTAGGAAATCTTGCTCAAGGGTGGACAACATCGTGAATCTATTTAGTTTGGTTAAAATCAAATTGAGTAAGAAAAGAGGTAAGGTATTTGCTTTCTTTATTGACCTAACCGCGGCGTTTGACCATATTGATCGACGTCCACTGATGTGCAAATTTGCAGAATTAGGTATTTCTTCTAAGGATATTCAGGTTTTAAACAATTGGTAAACATCAACATCTGCTTCGGGGTGGAGTGGTAATGGTCTATCGGAGGAGTTTGAAACGACCATGGGCGTGAAGCAAGGTTTCCTGTTATGCCCCCTTCTATTTTCGCTATTTATTAACAATTAAAAAAATTATATTGATGGGGAAGTGCAATTGAATAATACAGTATTAACATTATCGGCATATGCAGAAGATTTGGTCTGCTCGCAGCAGATAAGTCCTCATTGCAAGCTATGATGAACTCGTTGCATGATTATTGTTTAAAAAATACTTTAAAAATTAATTTGAACAATTCAAAGGTAATTTGAACAGTTGAATAGTCTTTAGAAATAATGGAAGGGTATCTAGGAAAGAATCATTTTTCCTAAATAATGAAAGAATTGAAACTGTTAACAGTTACAAATATTTGGGAATCAAAGTCTCATCAAAATTGTCCTTGAATAAACATTTTAAAGAACGAATTTCAAAAGAAAAAGCTGCATTAAATTGTTTTAACAAATTAATACTGAATAAAGGCATACCGTTTGAGGTTAAATTAAATATTTATAATGCTGTGAGCCGAGCTGTTGAATGCTACGGTGCACAGTGCTGGGGTAGTCAGTGGTATTATCAGGTTGAATTGTTATTAAAAATTTTCATTTAAAAAGTATTCAAATTACCTCTTAACGCTCTTAACTACTTTTTATATTTAGAAACAACTATACTTCCTACCTTTTTTTACACTGTAAAGTTGCAATTACAATATATACAGAAATGTCTTTCACTGCCACAGCACAGATTTCCTAATATGTTAGTTAATGGAGTAATAAAAAGAAAAATTTTTTTTTTCTTTTTTTTTATTTATCTTCATACTTGAGATATTATATATCATATTTTAGAAGTTACCTATTACTTTTTTTTTTTGATCTTCAGATTTGCCATATCTCATGATCAGTGAAATCGGTGGGGAGGGGGAGGATGAGGTTGGATTTTTTTTTGGAAAAGAGCTTGATCATTGCAGTGAGTGATTGGTCCATATCTGATCTCTGAAAAGGGCAGGTGTACCCTTCATAGTTCAGACGTTTTGCTATAATGTAAAAACCTTCATTTGAATTAATTCAGCCTTTTATTGGCCTTTTTAATTATTCCGATATTTCATATGTGCTCGATAATTACACCTATTTTTGTTACAGAATATTTATTGTTTTTTTTTTGTTTTTTTTTAAATTATTGCAAAACTTATTTAAATCTTATTAGGATATTTATTAATTAAAGAAACAAAAAGTGGATAACTAAAAATACATAAATAATTTAACTGAATATGTAAGAATCGATAAATAATAATATATTGCTATTGCTATGTCTTATCTAGATTGGGTTGACATATATTTTAGCTGATAATATAAATCTGTATAGGGATGCCATTGGGCTATCATTAAGGACGATTATTCCTTAACTTAAGATTATAAATAAATATGAGTTACTTGTTTCGTCCTCTAAATTGAATACCTTTCCAAGAGCCTGATTTGTGATTACCATTGTTTAATAATTAGCCAATATAATGTGCCTACTTCTAAGTTTAATAATTTCATAATGCTAGTCAAGTTAATTGTTATCATACTTGATCAGACATATTCAAATTGATAATGGGCTTGGTTACTAAACAACAACCTCCTTCCTAACATTTATCTTGATTCATCAAAATTAAGGTAATAAACTGATGAAAGAGTGTAACCATGGAATGATTCAGACTAGACCTAGCCATTAACTGGTCCAACATAAATATCTTATCTGTAATAATTGATGTTGATGATCTTCCTGGTGATCCGGGAAACAGTGAAGGCCCTTACATCTCTAGGCCCTTTCAGCGTCTCTCCATCGAGTCCCCCGACATATCTTAAGTCATAGAGTATGAACAAGCCAGAGCATCTGTCCTCGGCAGCCAAAAAGACAGCCTAGTTTAAAACGTATTTTAAACAATTTTTGTATTAAAATTAAACTAAAAATTTAACACTCTTGGGCAACAAAAAAGTTTTAGTTGAAGTTTTGGAACTTGAGTTCTAAGTAATGTGTTTCTTTTAAAAGTTAACATCTTTAAACTTTGCTTCTATCTACTGTTTTATATGAAAATAAATAATAATTCTGAAACATTAGTAGATGTCTGTGCACCTGTATTAGTAGTTAATTAATTGTATTAAATGTTTGTTTTCATTCACCTCAACAAAAGATTTCAAAAGCTGTCTTTGCCAGCATTAGCGTCTGCCAAAAACCGAATGAATTGATTTGGATTAGCTATGGTTATTAAAGATAGTAAACTTTATAGAATAGACGGTAGTATTCTGTATTGATATATTTATATGTATTATTTTATGTCAATAAATAATTCTACTAATTTGTCTCAGTTCATGAACTATGTTTCCGTTGAATAAATCAAAGGTACATTCTTGAAACCAAACTTCATAGTTTTCCTATTTCTCTTATATGATTATATAAATGAAATTAAAATTGATTAATCTTTATTAAATACTTAAATATTGGAGGAAAAATAAGAGCAAAAACTATGGATGTAGAGCAAAAAAAACAAACTCTGTATCATGAACGGGCAAGGGTTCTTTTGCCTATAGGTAGTAGAGGAGCAGCCAGACCATTTTCAAGACACTCAGTGCCCTATCCAGTTATTTATAAAATCGATGGTTTTTGCCTGTAGTGGTGCAGTGCATGGCTATTTTTTATCGGCACAGGAGTAGGTCACAGAATGGCCTGTACGAATTCCTGATTAGGTGTCTGAAAAGAAAATAGTCCTAGGATTTTAATTGAAGACTACATGTCGATGTATTATTTACAAATTATTTTTAATGTATACTGAATTGCCACATTTAAATGTTACTTGTTGTAAATCGCAGAATATATATTTGAATTTGTTTTCATTTATTCTTACTGTTGATGTCCTAATAGCCAGGTAAGATAGATTTTCAGTTAACATCTAAATGGTTCTGTTCTATACAGGTACATGACAACTGGCAAGCACATGGGCAAAGTTATAATCGACATGAGAGGCGAGAGCAAAGGTTCGATACCAGACAATGTACCCATGATGATCGAAGCCATTCCACGTTTCTATTGCAAAAAAAATAAGACATACATAATCATCGGTAATTTCAAAAGAACAATTTAAATTATGTTAAATATTTAGTTGAAACCTTATAATTACGCTGAACTTTCAGGCGGCCTCGGCGGGTTCGGACTGGAATTGGCTGATTGGTTGGTTCTCAGAGACGGAACCAAACTTGTATTGACCTCCAGGAGGGGAATAACGAATGGTTATCAGTCCTACAGGATCAATATATGGAAGTCCTACGGTGTAGATGTACAGGTGTTTACCGATGACATTACAAGCGAAGAAGGAGTCAAAGCGCTACTCGAAAAAGCCTCTCAAATGAGCCCAGTTGGAGGAATCTTCAATTTAGCAGTCGTAAGTTGTATTGTATTCTTATGGTCTTCAGCTTTAATGTATTGCGGTTACTTATAACGGTGTATTTCTACCAGGTTCTAAAAGATTCTGCTTTTGAAAACCAAACTGAGGAAGATTTCAAATGCTCTCTAAGCCCGAAGGCTAAGGCTACAAAATATTTGGATAAGATATCTAGACAACTCTGTCCGGAGTTGGAAAAATTCGTCGTCTTTTCAAGCGTAAGTTGTGGAAGAGGAAATGGAGGCCAAACAAATTACGGAATGGCTAACTCAATAATGGAGAGGATATGCGAGGAGAGGGTGTCTCAAGGATTTCCTGGCCTCGCTATACAGTGGGGTGCGGTAGGGGATGTCGGTCTTGTTGCCGAAATGATGGATGACCATAACGTTGAAGTAGTTATAGGTAATATTTCTTTTTATGCACAGTCAGGAATTTATATAGTATTCCTTCCTAATATTTTAGTTGAATATTAACAAATAATGTTTTCGATTTATGGCTAAATGACCAGCTTGAAAGCAATAATCTATCGTCCTTATATTTTTTATATTACAATATAGAAAAAATACTGGTGAAACTATCGAAGGAGAGCTCTGGTGCACTATTGGGCCTGAAGCCACCTGGTCATATTTGGAGAGGAAATGTTAGTCAACCCTAGTGTCCTTCTCAATGATATAAACCCACATAAATACAAAGTGGCAAACATTTTTTATCGGGAGATGTTATTTCTTTAGACAATTGTTTGTTTTCATTAAAAATTTAAAATCATATCTTACCCTATGACCATCGACGACTTTCATTTGTTCATATCTAAAAACCATAAAGAAATTGAATAAATTTTGACAAATGAGGATGGTTAATGAGGTTAATAACTTAGACAAATAATTTAGTAATTTAATAACAAAAAATTGTCTGAGCGGCTTTTTTTGGGCATAATGACTCGCTTCTCTCTTCAAAACTCACCGTGAATTTCTTAACAACTTATGAACAGTTCTGTGCTGCAAAAAAATAGACAAATTAATTTCACAGCCGTCAAATTTCATATTTTAAGCAGAATGAAAAGTTGTAAACAATTGCGCCAATTATTCCAATCATTAGGAATAATGGCGCAGCATCCTTCGTTGACCGATGGGGGAGGGCCCTTCTAGTCGGGTTGGGAGTACGGGGATATGCTTTACTCCCTGGATTTTTTTTTAAAGAATATGCTGTTTAAAACGTATTTTGAATAGTTTTCGTGTCAATAATAAACCAAAAATTCAACACTCTTTTGCTACAAAATTTAAGTTGAAGTCTTTGAATTATTGTTCTAAGCAGCATAGTTTTTTAAAGTTTGATCTTTAACCTTTGCTTCTATCTACTGTTTTATAACGAAAAAAATAACGTATTTCATTAGCTGATGAATCTAAACCTATGGCACCCACCGTGCGCTGGCCTATGCAGTAGCGGACTCAGGATTTAATTTTGGGGGCTAACACCGGGGGTCAGGGGATAGAGAGACCTCATTACAACAGGAGGATCCTCCCTCTTGAATAATTTTAAGACCATTGATCAAAACTGTGTATTTTACACCGTTTGAAACAGTGGATTGGAGAAAACTTTTATATATATTTTTTAAACATCAGTTTAGTAGTTACAGTAAGTAGTTTTTAACGCATAATTCAGATAGAAGCCACTCCCTCTCAATTTTATTTCTTTAAACTTTGTGCTATTAAAAATTGATATCATTTTAAGCAAGGCAAAACGAAAAAAAAGTCGAACATTGTAGCAGTTACAAAACACAGTTTAATTGCAGTAATGTTTTTACCTTCACCTTACCTTTTACAGCAACCCGGAACCCAACTCCAAAGTTTTTAATGTGCTGCGGATCAAAAACCATCCTCTTCGATTGTTTTACCAAAACACTAAATTAAAATACCTGACTCTGAATTAAAAAATGGAGTTAATGAATAAGTATTAAAAGATGGATCTGTTTAGGAGGTACTCTGCAACAAAGGATTGCGTCTTGCTTAGAAGTCATGGATGAATTTTTAATGAATCAAACAGGAATCGTTGCTAGTATGGTAGTTGCTGAAAAGAAATCGAGAGGTTCTCCTACAGACAACATTGTTGACACAGTTGTGAATATTTTAGGTAAGCTTAGTTCCAACATTATCCCTGTCACATAGTTTTTCTTTGTATGATATTGTAGCCAATCGACAGATCATTGAAAATAAAAGTGAATAAAGGTTGAAATTATTACTCTGCTTAAAAATTATACTGCACAGCATTTACTGCTTTATAATAAAGTTGAATAGATTGTAGTATTATGGATTATATTGATGTTGTAATCATTGGTTGCGTTTAGGAATAAGAGATTTGAAGACAGTAAGTCTCCATTCAAACTTGGCTGAACTTGGTATGGATTCAATGATGGCAGTGGAAATAAAACAAACTCTTGAAAGAGAATTTGAAGTGTCATTAACGCCCCCAGAAATTAGAGGCCTAACCATAGCTAAACTTCAGAAAATTGCTACAGCCAAAGCGAGTGAAGATGTGAACGCAAGTAAGTATAATCAGATAGTAACTAGATCAATAATAATTGATCAACTTCAGGACAAATATATTTCAACGCCAAATATTGAATCTACAGTTCTTCACTCACATCTGAGGGACGAATAAGAGAATAATAAGTATTTCTTTAGAAATATGAACTCTGTACTTAATTTTTTTTTTTGTCTTCAATTTACAAAGGATTGATTAATCATATATATATATATATATATATATATATATATATATATATATATATATATATATATATATATATATTGTGTGGGTGTGTGTATGAGAAATTCTTGTATCTTGATCATAGTGTACCTCGGATCACACTTTAGTTTTTCGACTGGCGTTGCTATCGACGCAACAAAACTGCGAAAAGACCAAGTTTAACCAGTAGAGTGCTGGGAGGCGGGAGAATTGTTGTCCATAGTTGGCCATTGTAATTTGTGTTTTAAATCACGTTCAACCTGATTCACTGCTTTATCAGTAATTTGTTATGCCATATTCCAATTTTAAAAATCTGGTGCGGTGCGCGCATCACACAAATTTCCCTTACCGTCCTATAATAATTATCTTTTTAATATACTTTAAAAAGTTCACATAAACAATACTTTAAATAAATTCAGTAGCATCCACTTCTTCACACCTCCCACTTAAGTACAATAAAACAGTTTTTTAATCAATTTTAGTACAACAATTCTGTTTACTACCTATATATTTTAATTTTGTCAAGTTGAAAATATATTTTAAAAGTTTCGGTTAATTTCCATGTAAACATTTTCTTACCATTAAATAATATAAAGGTAGAAATTATTTAGTTAATTCCCGCTTCTGTATTCTTTAATTACATTATTACAGACGGTTGATTGATAAGAGGTGGTTCGGTACGGTCTTGTACTCCTCTTAAAATACGCTGTATCATTGCTAAGACTAGTCGGATTTTGATGATTCTTTATTTGTTTTTTAGATAATTTAATAACCTTCCATACAATTGTATACATAATTTACTATAAATTGCATGATTTTTAAGTTAATCACAAATAAAATATTTTTTTCGTCATAACATTTTCCCTGCATTTTTTCATTGATATTCTAAAAACATGAAAAGTTAAAGGCCTTTATGAAGAAATATCAACATAATTCTGAATAATAGATTAAATTCTAAAAAGGAATTGGAAATGGCCACAAATTCGTGAATGAATCATACGAAATATTAGATGTAGCGAAGGATATTGTGCTATATACATGGTAAACAACTGGTAACTGGCAACCAGGAATAGAAGTTCATATTGTTACTTATAGTACTCATGTATACAAATAAAAATTAGGTTACGAATTTCTGTATAAATTGTTTCTAATACATATTAACTACCCAGTCGGTAAAATATTTTAACAATCCAAGGTACACTAGGGCGTGATCAATGGTACATTATGGTATTGTACCATTGATCACATATTTAAATTCATAAAAAAAGTCATAGAGTGTAGGAATAATGGTGCAATCAGGAGAGACTCTTCCCGTTGTTATATTTTACAAAATAGATTTTTAAAATATAAAAATATATATATATATATATATATATATATATATATATATATATATATATATGTATATATATAAACTTTATTTAATTATTTTTTTAAAAATAAATTTGTTATATGATTTATATGACAAGATCGTGATGAAACTACCATTGTTAGCACTCCAATGACAGTTCTTTGTAAGAAGAGCACAAGGTGATTTTCTTTTTAAACGCCAAGAAGGATTATCAGGAATCGAGAGTTTGAATGGGAGTGGTATTGATAAAGGAAAGATATGTATCTATTTCGGGCTTAACCCTTACCGCGACACCTGAGTATGGGACACTCACAGAGAATTTTCAGAGCGCGCATTAGGCAGCACTGCGCGCTTCCAGGCAGACACTTCGTAAATTTGACCAGTCTAGTCTTCTACCTGATCCATCCAGTCCCATCTCTGTCGGACTTCATTGGTAAGAGACAATTTCCTACAACATAGTGAGTCTGAAATACTCACTGGTGTCGCCGCGGTACCATGTGAGTCTGACATGCTCCTAGTGCCATTCCATATTTTTTAATGTAAAACGATCAATTTTATCGGTTCTCTTGCAATTCAAGGGTTAAAACGGGGTTTATTTTAGTTCTTTAGCTTATTACTCAATAAAAATTACTCTTCTGGTAATTTTTAGGTTTAGGTGATAATCCTGTAAAATTATTTGTGTTTGTTGGGACGAGAATTTTGAAATTCACGTTGCCTGGCCCGAGTAGAACGGCACACAATCTGTTGCATTCTGAGCCATCTAAGTTAGATGTGTGGAAGAAGGTTGTTGATGAGCAAATGGTACAGAATATTTTCAAGTACAGCCAAACTCAACTTACTGATTCTCAGTCGAAAGCAAGCCAATCAAACGTGAAAAATTACTTTGACTCTTCCATTCATGAAATAAATGTGTTCATTGGGTTGTTGCGTCTCACTTCGATTTACAAGTCTAACAAAGAATGGCCCATGTGTGTTTTCAGTGGCATGCTGAATATAGCCATGATCAACGCTTTCATTATTCACAAGTCCTTCGCAAAACCAGCTTTCGATTCCAGATTCAAATTCATAGAGAAGCTGGCACTGCAGCTCATCGAGCCCCATCTCAGAGATCGACTAGTAAATCCAAAAATAAACCACGACGTGAAGATGTGGATCGGAAAGATTTTGAATATTGAAGAACCTCAGCTTGGAGCATGGCAAGAAGAAAGAGCTCAAATGCCAAATACCTACGACAAATTGGAGAAGAGGAAATATTGCTCTTTCTGTGATTATAAAAAACACGGATACACAAATTATGAATGTGTTCGCCGTGGCATTCCAGTTTGTTTGGAATGCTCACGCAAATGTTGTCGCTTGCCTCTAGGCTTACAGACATAATCCCGTCGTCATTGTGTATTTTATATGTATTGTATTGTATATTAAATATGTATTTTCTCTTTTATCGCCTTTTTTTTTTATTAGTAAAACCCTCCAATTTCGGGAAACACAATGTGTGAGTCTGTCATATTCCTGGTGTCGCCCAGGTGGGTAAAAAAGGTGTTGTCGCGCTATGGGTTAATCGGCTACATATGCAACAGTAAGGCCATTGTGGTTATTGGAATATTAGAAACATTTTTTAGGCAAACGCTCTGAACTTATAACAAAAATCTCGTCCGCGTGACCATAATAAGGCCTATTGGGACATGCGGAGTTAATATATGTCCAAATAGACCTAACCAATAAACTTTGAAGAATTATGTCAACACTGCAGGATTAAAAACAAATTTCATCAACCACGTTTACCTTACATTGCAAACGGACGAAATCTAGTCTTGTAATACCCTTTTATATTATACCACTTACCCCAGTTGAACAGATCCCTACCTAGGATTTCATTTTGACAAGAGACTGACTGAATTGGAACCTCATACAAGAGTGAAACGAAAAAACTGCCTTTCGTTTCTCACTTCTCCAACATTTAATTGACGAACGCTATAAACTTATGCTCGTTAAATCTGCAGCTAGCTCCAAAGTTAATCTTGCTCGCTTACGCCAAACAGACGATGCAGCACACCATGCAGCGTGGTACTGAACTTAACAGCAAGTTCAAAAGTGGTTGAGAGTTGAAAGGAATCCTACATATTGTGGGTGGAAGCTCGATGATCAGGGGCTTACTCTTATCACTACCACCCTCGATCCTGCTCCTCAGATTTCCTGCAAGTGTAAAAATGTTGAAGCGGCATTTGTAGTTGCCGGAAAGCTGGACAAAAATACTAGGCCTTCTGTCGATTTTGAATGGCTAAATCATGTCGAAACGTGCAATCTTCAACTAGAGGATTATGATGATGAGGAAGACATCTCTACCTCTACATTGGACGAACGACAAGACGAGCTTGCACATACTGTTCGATTTGAGAATTCCCCCAATGAACGGATTCCTCCTACTTCCGTAGAAGTAAAACATAATGCTATATTTCTGGCGCATACTTAGGGAGATATTAATCAGAAACTGAACATTGTGTCGAGATTTCGGTGTTTCTTTGGCTGCTATGCTGCTAGTACAGGTCTTTTGAAGAAGAAAATTTGGTTTTTTAATAGAGGCTTAGTTCCAAACATCATAAAAGAAAGTAGAACTACTTGACCTTTCGCAGGGTCGTATGTATAATTTTATTGGACAATTGCCCTAAGTGTGGTACACGTACGTCCAGGGATACATGAAGAGTTTGGTGAGTGAACGCGCTGCATTCGGCTTTGAAAATAAAAATATAATAAAAAAAAACTTCGTTACTTTTTAGTGTCATATAAGTGTGGTTTTCATGTACCGTAAACACGGGCTACTTGAGCCCTAGGGGCTTACTTGAGCCCACATCATTATACTGATATTGGGAGTACCCAGAGAATCAAACACCATTTTTCTGTTTTGGGCTCAAGTAAGCCCCTAGGGCTCAAGTAGCCCGTATTTTCGGTATACGTGAAGTTGCTTTTTCATTATTTGTAGAAATCAAGTCGATAAAAATGAACAGCCTTTTGGATACTGAACCGCATCTCAGATTAAAATTAACAACTAGGGAAACGAACTATGATGATCTCCCGTCTTAACATAAACAATTACATCCTTCTCATTGATCTAAATAAATCTTATTTATAATATAATTCAGGAAAGATTCAGAAGAGGACCTTGCTCTCCCCGCTGAGAATCAATAGAAAAATTATTAAATTATGAGATAGAGAAAAATAAAGAAAATAAAATTGGAGAAAAAAGAGTGTAGGGATACCTTAAAACTCGAATTAATTTTTAAAAAAGATCAATCTAATGGTTTTCAGTTGATTGATATTAGTAGAGTTTCAGGATCTTGCGATGCCTTTTGAAAACTTTGAGTTATAATGGAAACATTAGATTTAGCTAAAATAGACCAATTGCATCATAAGGAAATCAACAATTTTATCGAATAGGAATATTATGCGTTAAATGTAATTTTTAACCTCAGGGAACTAAACAGCTGTCACAGGAACTTCTACATCATTGGCGAACATGTGTTGAGATCACGATAATGAAAAACTTAACATGGCATCGTGAACGCAGATGAATTAAACGAGCTGAATTCTGCTCCAAATAGCACCAAAACACTGGATATATTATAAAGAGTTAAACTCTGCTCATGATAGATTAAAAACCTTGACAATTCACTTCCGATAATGAAAAATATAGCGAGCTGAATTCTGTACCAGAAATTCTCAAAACTCCCAAATTTCATCCAATTTAAAAAAAGAAACCTCTTGAAATGGGCAACATTACAGCTAAATATTCAGTTCTAGAAATTTTCAGTACTCTTATATTAAGAAAATCATTTTCTTGGAAAGATCGAAATTGTAACCAGCCGAAATCCACTCTAAAAAGCTAACATTTTCGTTCGATTTGAAGAAATTTTCTTGAAACTGGTGAAATTATAAAGAGTGTAATTCTATTCTAAAAAGCCACAACACACTCAAATTTGCGTCCGATACTCCAAAATTATCTTGAATAAAGTCGAAATTACCTCTATTTCAGATATTTCTAGGACCGCCCCCCCCCCCCAAAGAAATTTCTGCGTACGCCCTTGACACAGGATAAGACAACAAAATCACATTATTCCACATATCATCCTTACCATTTTCCATAATAAAAGTGCTTTGTAAATTAAAAATGGTCGGTGGTTTAAGGGAAGAATGTGTTCAAATTTAAAAATCATAGCATAATTCCGGCCTCCTCTAAGAGTATCCGAAATTCTGTGGTCACCCTGATACATCTGCCGAAACAAAGTCGGACCACAAAAGTTGAACTTTTTTCGGATTTTCCCATTATTATTTCCCAGAATTTAGAGGGCGGGAAATTTCGAGTGATATTTTATTTTTAGGTAAAATAAAAAATATTTGTTTTAGCTTATTGATTGTATGACTTTAATTCAGCCGATGTTTATGTTAGGAGATGATGTTATTTATTTAAAAACATATCACCAATAATACTGTTATAAATCTGTTGACTTTTATTGAAGGAGGGAGGAGAGAGAGAAATTACGGCCCTGTCCTGATAGGCCTCCCAAACACTGCCAGGGCCGCCCTAACCACAGAGCTAAATGGGCTATAGCACCGGTGCGTTGGCCTTTTGGGGGCGGCAATTTATATTGTTGTTATATATTTTTTTTATTATTATTTAATTATTTTGTAATTTTTATTAATATTTTATTCAACATCTATTCATGAAAAAATAGCCAAATAACCTGTTCTAAATGAAATATAAAAAGATATATTTATACCACGGTCATTATTATCACGCTACCTTTTCAAATTATTTCATTAATTATAATTTAAGTTTGATTGCTATATATTGTAAAAAATGTTACAGAAAAAATATTTTTTAAATTTTAGTTTGGCCGATTAAAATACATGAAAATATTACTATCAAGTGACAACTCGTGCCATTACTACGCACAAATTATTAGCGCGGTAATGACATAAATTGTGCCGTAATGAAGCCATTTGTAATCCCTACTATCTAAAATTCGTTTATTACTCTCCTTAACTTAATGTATTGTCGATTTTTCATACCTATCAAAAGTGTGTCTATAAATTTCTTTGAATGTGCTAAATATGAAAGTTTGTTATATACTTTACACTTTGTATATACCTTATACTTTGACTTGTTTGTCAAATTGTCTCTATGATATCTATGCAAATCTTACGAAGGACGCATTATTTTTATTAGCTCACGGGTACCGAATATCTTAGGACGGCGCTAAACACTATCTCTGGATCTGCCCCTGCTATTTCTGCATAGGAAGTTAATCCTAAACCTCACCGTTTAACTTCATTTTATGGCCACTTTTCTTTGAAACGGAACGTTCGGTTTTCGTTCTGTAAATTGCAACTTATTCTTTATTAACATGGAATTGCCAACTATGTTTGATGGTTGTAATATGTCAAATAAGGGTAGTAACAATATTAAAATAAGGGCTTTCGAATTTGAATTAAAAAAAAAAAAAAACCTTATATACAGCTTTAGGAATAGATGTGCAGATTGTTTTGGTAAAAAAAAATTAAAGAAGAAAACATACTTAATGTCTAATCAGTAAAATAAAATGTTCGCACCAAAGGGGAGGAACAGGTACTAGTCGGGAGAAACATTTTCGGCACTTGTGTCGATACCAGGGACGATGCTAGAAACATTTATTGAAAGAAGCAGAATCTGTCATTTTTCGACATTATTTTTTGCACAAGATTTTCCTACTATATTAAATATTTTAATTTCCCCAACTATATTCTGAAATATCGTAATTTTCCCCAAATCTTTTGAATTTGAACTTTTCACATAATTATTGGAAATGTTGACACTTGACAAAAAAAATTTTTTTCTATTCAAACACAATTCGGTATCGATAAAATTTCAATCTAACAAAATGTATGAATAAATCCAGACAATAGAGCACTTTCAGCCCCAACATGCAATATACCTGAGGTGGGCATGTACAGCCAAAACTTTGTAAAATTATAAAACAAAGTTGGTGGAGTAAAATACAGCCCATTGTTCATAATCGGATTAAGCATTTCTTCGCCTAAATCATAAAAATAATATATTGGTATTCGTTTAAATTTTTAGTAGCCCTTCGACGAAAATATTATTCTACTATTTTCGCAGTTTGAAGCAGGTTCTCAATACTCAAATTTCTCAACTTTTGGAAATTCCAAATGGGAGGGATAACACACCATTTATCCCTTCCTGGTCGCCACATATACTAAATTCTTCTATTAATATTTTTGCAATCAAACATTTCGTATATCGTGCTGCTGTGTTTTTATTTTGTTCGATAAATAAGTGAAAATTATATATTTTCAACTAAATCTTCATTCAGATTACGTCTGTCAGCCAAAAGGGAAAAACCGCATTCGCCAAATAAAACAAAAAAAAAAGTATATATTTATTACTTTTGATTATAGTGCTCGAAAGCATATTATTTTGGGTAATCTGTGTAAGATTTCCTATGGTAAAATTTAAGCAGATAGATTACATTTTAAAATAATTTGAGAGCTAAAACAATGAAATCGAAAAAATGAGTTTTGGCCATATTTCTTCAATAACAGACCACTGTCTCACCGCTGCCTCAGCGTGCATCCTCTCCACTCGATGCTTCAGGAAGACAGACAAGCTCCCCTACTGATTTTTCAGCAAATCACATGATCTCGAATCAACTTTATTTTACTTTTTAGGGTATGCAAACAATCAAAAATTGAAACTATTTTGTTGTATCCTTAATAAATAGATTTACCGTGACTGTATAAGACGTTTTTGTTAAAAAAAAGTTATAGTTTGCAAAATAAAAATTAAAAATCCATTTAATCAATTAAATTTTGTCATCAAAGATAGTTTTTCGCTATTCTATTATAGTGAAGTTATTGAATCAGCAAAAAAAAATAGTTTCATTCAGCCAGTTTCAAATAAACAAGCTAATAAATTTTGTCGCCGTCTATTGAAAAAAAGTCTTACTAAAAGCCCGTGAGGATTAGCCTTAATGCATATACAAATAGATCGAACCAATAAACCATGATTTCCTCTCGTACACAATCCTAACGATCTACAATCCTTAGTAAAATCCTCAATGCCGCTTATAAAGTCCCAAATAAAAATATTCACGATGATTAAGATGTCCTTCGGCCCCCTCCTCCCCCAATAAATAACTTTTCAACTTACTGGCCATGAAGTTAATATTTTCTTTTTAGATTTACTCGGTTGTTGTATGTTGGGTTTCTTGAACCCACTTCAAAAATCTTTAAATTGAGATATTAAGATCTAGGGACCCCTTTGGAGCCTTCGCTTTCCGGGTTCCTACGCGGCCGCTAAATCTGCACCTCATCAACACCACTTCCGATCAATCCTTGCTGTAATTCTCCTAGACGTTTAAAAATAAAACCATCTCACAAATTGGAGTGCTACTAATGAATATTTTCATCACAAGTCACGGTCATGTGACAGTATTCTGATAGCACACATACTAATTGTATTTGCATAACATAAACCGTTGAAAATATCAGTATATAATTTTTTTCAGAAGTGATTGTTAATTATAAATCAAGATAGTACAATAATTATAAAATATATATTTTAATAATAAAGCTTAAATAGTATAACTCATGCAACAAATCTTTTAGGTGAAGATAAGAAAGCAAACATTCCTGATGAAGAGCTTGAAAAATATCTGAAGCAAATGGTAACAGAGCCCGAGTACTACGAACCCATTATAAAATTCAATTCATTAGCTAATGGCGATAATAAAATTAGGAAGAAATTATTTATGATTCCTGGCGTTGAAGGTAATCAGAATAGTTAGGAATCAGATGGTATTGAAACCACTTTAAATATGATTTAATGTACTTAATTGAACTCTATACTCTCTAAATTGAATTACTAGCCATTATAAAAAAAATTACAAAAATATTTAAACGATGCATATATTAAATTTTAGGTTTCCCCATTGTTTTTGAAACTATAGCAAGTCAAATGGATTTTGAGGTTTTTGGCATTCAATTAGACTACACAACATATCATGAAAGGGTAGAAGATATGGCTGCTGCATTATTGTCGGTAGGCAACAAGACAAATTATTTAATTCAAAACCATTAACATTATGATAGTAATGTTACTTTGGATTTCGATGCAGTAAGTGATTTATACCTAGAAAGTAACACTATTTTATAGCACCCCAAACGTAGGTACATCTTAGTCGACGATCGAGAATTATTTCTGGCGTTGTGTTGACTGGTTATTAAGAAAAATAGGAAAACATAAGAAGTTCTGCAATTTGTGTTGATGAATTCAGTATCGACAACCATTTTATTGCCGTTCCAATGTTTACTAAACATACTATGTGAGTACCTTGTCAAGATAGAACCCTAGAAAATGGATCAATTATAACTTAGAAGGTTTTTGACAAAGATTAATGACATATTTCTGGGATTGATTCTAATTCTCTAATTTTAATCCAAGCATTCGAGAATTATGATAAAAGCCTGGAGGAATTTGAATGTGAAATGCACAAACAACAAAAATATAGTGCAACTAATTTAAAAAAAAATGGCATTGTGCTGTATCATTACCGTCAATTTCCTTGGCAGGCTTTTTGTGAGGTCGGACAATGTTCTCTTTCGGTTGATCTCTCATTCATTCATTGGCTTAGCTCGCCATCGATCCCTCTCCCAAGCTAACTCCCAAGCTAACCCAAGCTAACAGTGAAATAACTCCTAGATGGCGGAAAAGCTGGAAAGAATCGAGGGCAAGCTGAATTTCATATATGCTTTAGAAGTCATTAAAATATACATCTTCAAATAAGTCTCTAATAATCCGAGCCGCGGAACATGTTGGCGCCTGAAGTAGCGGAGGGAATAATGTTTAAATACGTTATAAACTTGTTGTAATCAGCCATAGAGATGTAAAACTACATTTATTCGAAGTATAATTAAATTATCTACAGACTTTATTTAAACCATTTTTACGCTCAAAAGGTTAAAAAATGAAAATAACCGGCGAGAAAAATTCATCATGATTATTAAATCGGGATTTTGAGTGGGAAGAAAAAGATTTAATGCGAAATACACCCAAATAAATATAATAGCGCTGTCCATGAAGTTACTATTTCACCGTATATCTTTAACAAAACTCCTAAATTCAGCCTATGTATACATGTACTTGCAACCTCTTGTAAGACAGTTCGACTGGACAATTCTTATTTTATTCTAACTATTGTTGATATCGCCGATTTTAATATTGGAACAATTAACAGATAAGACTTTTATATTCATATAAAACTTTTCATGTCTTAGGACGAATTATGTTTGTTAGTCTAAAATCCAGATTGCATATAGAAGACAGATAAAGAACTTGGCCGCACGAAGAACTTAAAAAAACTTTATTTATAAAAGTACAAAGTTACATTGATTGACACTACACTATCACTACTATTAACTAGATGGTGCTATCTCTAATGACTGATAATGACTGGCTTACATCTGTAATAGAGGGTTATACACGAGTATACAATATTGAGGGAAGGGGAAAGTACTGACTCAGATAGGTAGGTTTATGCATCTTAACTCCTCCCTTCTGAAGATGCGAAACTACGGTGAGTGTTACTTAGTAGGTAAAGTCCATGGATTAGATATTGGAGTCAGGATGATGTCTTCCCTTCGTTGGCTTGATGGTTTAAACCTTGAGGTACATTTACAATGGTGAAGGATAAGAAGGTATACATGATATATAGAGAGATACAAAACAATAATACTAAGGATGTATAAGTAATAGTTAGTTTCTACAAAGGATATGTAATCTAAGTCTTCTAATGTAACAGATAGATTAGGTGGTAGCTCAAGTACATCGAAGGACATATTTAGAGGTAGAGGCTAATAGTATTTTCCAATTTGATAATATTTGAATCTATAATTATATTATTAGGCTTAGGGTAGTTTACTAATGCTTCATTGTGCTCTAGTTTAATCAAGGCAGTTTGGGGTAAGAAAATGGGGTGTGAAGCCTTATCTTCTAATGTTACATAGCTAATGTTAAAACTAAGATAATAGTCTATATCATCTACATATTTAATAAAAGACTGGACCTTAATACTAGATGATATACAATGTTTAAATTTATTTGTAAGTAAATTATGGATACACTTTATTGTTAATTTCAATAATGTTAATACAATAATAATAAGTGTTGAGATATGTGCAGTTTCCTGTAAGTGTATTATTCTGATCTAATAATACAAGTTTATGAGGTGTTAATGTTGTTACAAATGTGTTGTTGTATGGCACAGGAATGGAAATACATAGTACTGTAAATTTTGCTTTTCAATGGTATCGATATAAAGTAATGAATGATATTGTTTTTGATTGAGCATCTAGTTTTACTGATTTGCCACAAGGTTTCTAGATCGGTAGATATTAAAGATACATTCCGTTTTAATAAAAATGAGATATCACTCTGTGTGAGCATGCTAGAATGTAAAATGCCTAACTCACAAAACTCTAAGGAATTTTCTATATCTAATGTTCTTAGTGTTATATAATTAATAATAGAATAAAGTTCATTTGGGTTGTTATCGTTACTATGTCCAAGGTATTGATAATTTTTGAAGCTTTTTCATTATTCTTATTTAAAATTAAGATGTCATTTCGAAAGGTTTCTATAAGTTTTTTGTTGTATAAGATTTCCTGTTCGACATAATGCTCTAAGTGGTAAGAGTTTTTCTCAAGATTTGAAATAATTTGATCATAATGGTCCTTATCTGAGCTGTCTAAATTACCAGTGATCCATTTAATGGTTGATCCAATTCCGTTAACAAGACCGCGTTTATTTCGGTTGGTGTGAGGTGTACTAATGAGAGAATCAATTTTGGATTTCACGAACTGCAATTGTCTGTGTACGGTGTCAAAAGTTGAACTAGTTTTAAATAAGTTTAAATGTTGTTCTGCTAAATATAAATCATCTTTTAAGTGAGTGAAATTTATGTAATGAATTAAGGTATGATACTTGTCTATGGTGAACGCTGGTGGCATTTGTATTGCCATTATGCCGGGGGCGTTAGTCAAATCTGTAATCGTGTATCCTGTTATTTTATGAAGTATCCATGTGAGAAGTATCACTTCCATTGTCCTCATTATCTGAAACAAATGGTTTTAAAAGTTTTTGTTTATGCTTGTTATACTGTTTACGTTTCCGTTGAATGTTATCAGAATGTGCAATGATTTCCTTATTTTTATCTTGTAATTTATGGACTGGTTTGAAAGGGTTTTCATTCTTATTTCTGGTTCTGATTCTAGCATATGTGTCCTCCGGGATGCTAGGATCTTCCCGATGTTGATTAAGAAGCTCGGTTCTTGCTATTTTTTCTGTATCAATTCGAGATTTTATTTGTTCATGAGCCAGTTTTAAATTATTATGATTTTGTTCTACTAATTTTTTCCGTGACCGGGACAGTATCGTTTTTATTTTTGTGTGTTCCAAATGTGATTTCATTTGGAGTTAATTTTAATGTTTGATTTAGACTATTATTGAAGGCAATGACCGCAAGGCAAAATTGCTTTTTTAGTTTTATTTGTGGTTCAGATTCTTTTATATTTCTCATGATTTCGATGAGAGTTGAATGGGTTCTATTTAGAAATCCAAGAGAGTTGGGATGGTTAGGAGTTACATAGTAAGGTTCAATTCCTTGGGTTTTAAGCAAATTTTCGACTAAGTCGTTTTTAAATTCTTTGCCATTATCCATTTTTATCCTTTCCGGAGAGGGGTATAATTCTAAATATTCTATAATTACATCCGAGACCTGTATGGAATTACAAGCATCGGTTACTCAAGCAAACAGTCGTTTTAAGAAGCAGTCTACTATAGTTATGATAAATTTTTGTTGGTAATGTAAAGTATCTATCATAAGCTCCTCAAAAGGTCTATCAGGAGTTGGTGTTAGACAGAATTTTGTTTTTATCGGCTTCCGATCATATTTGGTCTTTCGGCAAATGTCACATTTATTGCAGTAGTCCGTGATAGCGTCTTTCATACGAGGCCAATAATAATCTCCTTTCAGTTTTTCATACATTTCTAGGCTTCCTCTGTGACATGTTTTACCAGTGTGGTATGAATTTATAACATCTAATTGTTCGTTGGGGTTTGTGATGTCCAAGCATTTTTCCTGTATCTTTTTATTTTAACGGATGGATAACGGTCCTGAATAACTTGTGAAAATTTTAGAAAAATTCCTTCAAATTCACTGCGGACTGTTTCTATATTGGGTTCGCAAAATACACCGTATGTCGTGTTAAGTTTAATGATTTCTAATAATGTTTCGTCCAAATCGTAACTCCAAGGGAAAGCAGTGCCGATATAGAACCTGGTTTTATTATAAGGTTTTTCTACGCGAAGTGACTTTTTACCTCTTTGAATAAAGATTTGGAATTTTTCAATATTAACGGGTTTATCTTGATCAACTATCCAAATTTGTTGGTTAGATGAATCCTGTGAATGAATGGTGGCACGACTGCTAGTTTCTAATTCATTGTCCCTATTATTAGGAACAGGAGATTCGTTATTGCCAATGTTATCTAATTCACCAAGAATATTTTCTAAGTCTTTTGACGAGGCTAGGGGCATATTAGCAGTTTCTTCCAAAATCCTATCTAATTCTTCATAATCGACTACTTCAATAGCATGCAACTCTTGTGGATTCCTAGACAATGCATCCGCAACATAGTTAGTTTTTCCTTCTATGTGCTTGATTTCAAACTCGAAATCCGAGAGTTGAAATATCCATTTCATTAGCCGAGCATTAGTGTTTTTCATGGTGAAAAGCCAAATTAATGGTTTGTGATCTGTATGGATTACGATTTTTTTACCATAAAGATAGGGTTTGAAATGGTTGCAGGCATATACTATTGCCAACAATTCCTTTTCTATTGTTGAGTAGCGCTGTTCTGTATCAGAGAGTGTGCGTGACGCAAAAGCGATTGGATGGTCCCTCCCTTCTGAGATTTGGGATAACACCGCACCAAGCGCTATCGAACTTGCGTCAGTAGTTAATATAAAGTGCAGTTCCCAATCTGGGAATTGAAGTATAGGAGCATTTAGAAGGTGTTGTTTGAGGAGGTGAAAAGCCTCCTGATATGATGATAGACAAATTGCTTTTTCTTCAATGCGAAGAGATTGAGTAAGAGGTTTGGCTAGATGGGCATAATTGTGAATAAAGTTCCTATAATACCCCGTCATACCTAAAAATTGCTTTATCCCTTTATGTGTTGTGGGTAAAGGGAATTTTTCGATGGCCTCTACTTTGGATGGATTTGTCTTTAAACCATCCTTCGAAACAATATATCCTAAAAATGGGAGTTCCATTTTTAGGAACTCAGTCTTATCGAGCTGAATGGTTAACGAATGTTGACAGAGTTTCTTGAAAACTAATTCTAGATGTTGTAGATGTTCGTCAATATTTTTAGAAAAAATAAGAATGTCATCCATACAGACTAAACAATTTGGCGTGTTACTCAACATCATATTCATAGCCTTCTGAAAGGTTGGGGATGCTGAACAAAGGCCAAAGGGCATACGGAGGAATTCGTAATGACCAGATTCAGTAGAGAAAGCGGTTTTTTCGATTGATTCCTCAGCCATCTCGATTTGGTGGAACCCAGATGCTAAGTCAAGGGTGGAGAAAATTTGAGCTTTATTTAATTGATTTAGGTCTTCGATATTAGGTAAAGGAAACTTGTCTGGTACTGTCTCCTGATTCAATTTCCGATAATCGATGACCATCCTAATTTTCTTTATCCCGCTAGTATCAGCCTTTTTTGGCACTACCCAAATCGGTGAGTTATATGGTGACTTGCTTTCTCTTATGATATTGGATTTAAGTAGCTTTTCAATCTCCTGGGAAATATCTTCCCTGAAGTGATGTGGATATCTATAGTTTCGACTATAAATAGGTTTATCTGTCTTTAAATGTATAAGTTAGTTGATTTCAGTGGTTCATTCTCGCCGTTTATCATATCAGGGTATTTCTTTAAAAGATTAACTAAGTTATTTAAATTAATTTCATCTATATGCTCATGTCTAATGAGGTTCTTAATTTTAAGATCGTTATTATTATTATCATTATTATTAGTATTATAATTGTTATGACAAAATTTATTATTAGTATTATTATAAATAGTATTATAAGGATTAGCATTATTACTATTAGAAGATCTAAAAGTGTCTACGTGGTGTAGCACTTGTTCTAGAGAACCTTTATGTATTGAAAGTTTTTTTCCTAATAAAAAGATTTCCTCTCTTTTAGTTAATATATTAATATCTAATTCTTTCATAGATTCGTAACCTAGTAATATGTCAAACGTATCACTAAAAGGAAGAATGTAAAACTTAACTAATAATTGATTATCAAGTCCTAAATTCGGAGCAAGGTCAATATGTGCCGTAGCAGTGCCCTTTTCGCGTCCAGTAGGTGTTTTGATAAAAAATTCTTCCGATTTTATTACAGTTCCCTCGGGTAAGGAACGGGGATTAATATAATTTTTTAAAGCTCCGGTGTCATTAAGCCAGGTTTGTCCTTTGAAGTCCTTAAATTGCGGTAATTGGTCTGTAAAATTTAAAGGATATTCGGGGATGGTTCTGGCTGACCGGCGCCTAAAAAATTATCAAATCTAGAAGTAAGCGCCTCGAGCTTTTGCCTGATGTCATTCATCTCGCTTTGGTCGTGGGTTACGTGATTCACCGGCGCGTTGAATGACCGCACGGTTCTCATAGACACTGTATTTGCTGAGTCGGGTTTAAAAGGTCCCGTGGGGAACGGTGTCTTTTGCCGCTGTTGTTCCCAGTTAAATCCTTGAACATTATTTCCCGGATGGTTATTAATTCGTCTATTTTGACTCGGTTCTCTAATAGCTTGGTTTTGAAATCATTAGAATGATTAGAATCTTGATTTGGAGTGGGATTAAAATTAAAATTAGGAGTAGTGTTAAAATTAAAATTAGGATTAGGGTTTGTGTTAAAATTAAAGTTAGGATTAGGATTAGTGTTAAAATTATAATTATGATTAAAGTTGGGATTTTGATTAAAGCTAGGTTTATAATTAGAATTATAGTTAGGGTTATAATTATGGTTATAATTAGAATTAAAGTTTTGATTAGGATTAAAGGTATTATGATATTGATTGTGATTATTATAGTTAGGATTATGGTTAGGATTGTAATTGTTATGATTTGATTTAAATTGTTTAAAGTTTTTGTATTTAAAATTATTTCTTGGCATGGACTGGTTTGGTTGTCTGTATTACCGATCTAATATGAAAGAGCAATCGTTTTGTATTGCATTCCTAATGTCATCTATATCCGATAGATTAAGGTGACCTAGGAAGTCACAAAGCTGAGGATGTAGGTTTGCTTTTATGTGATAATTAATTTCTCGATCCTGTAATTTCATAACGGCTTCTTTATTTATAATCTCTTCATCTAGAGAGATTCTTGAGAATATCAAAGCTCTTATGTGAGCTATTCTATCAATAAATGAAATAGGGTGATCTCTTGGTCCTGATTTAATGTTTAGTAATTCTAATTTAAGTTGCTCTACTGTCCTAGAGTCTTTAAAATTATTTTGTAAGTGGTCTAAGAGTTCGGAAACATTTATGAAGGTATTGGTTAGTAAACAATGCCGTGCATTGCCTACTAGCCTTGATGTTACCTTTGAAAGTAGGCGAGCATGATTTTGGACTCGTAAAGTATTATTTTCACCACAAACTGTAAAACTGTGGTTTACAGATTTAACAAAAAAGATTAGGTCCTCAGGATTACCATCATAGGTCGGGATATGATCATAATCCTCTTTAACCATTGAATATGTCATTTGGGTGGTCATTTTATTAGATGTCTTATTTAATAATAAATTACTTAATTGTTCTGTTACTTCACTTATGTCTAATCTAACCCTAGGTTTCTTATCCTTAGACATACAATGCTTAAATTAATATGTACCTCAAGTTTATTTTAAGTCCGGCGGAGTCCTATCAATTTTGATTGTGTTGACCCTATTGAAGTGTTGAAACACAAGCTCCAGGTGGTTTACTCCAAGACCTGTTGTCCAGTGACTATTTCTTTGGTCTTTCCTGAGTCTCCGTTCAAGACTGTCTTCGCTGAATTGATCCGAAATCTGTTGGAGTATTTCTTCGATTTCTCTTGATCTTCAGAAAAAATTTCTTCACCTTTACTGACCTGAGGCTGATAGGGTCCCTGTTCGGGCGCCAGATAAAGAACTTGGCCGCACGAAGAACTTAAAAAAACTTTATTTATAAAAGTACAAAGTTACATTGATTGGCACTACACTATCACTACTATTAACTAGATGGCACTATCTCTAATGACTGATAATGACTGGCTTACATCTGTAATAGAGGGGTATATATACAATAGTGAGGGAAGGGGAAAGTGCTGACTCAGATAGGTAGATTTATGCATCTTAACTGACGACAAACACCGAAATCCAACTTCTGAGGCACCAGATAAGGATCATTTGGGGCTCATATCTCCAAAGTCTTTTAAGCAAAATAAGTAGATATTAAATTCGACTGACAATACTTTTTACTTTGGGCATTGCTAAAGCGGAATCCATACATAAAATTAGATGCTTGAGCGATCTTCCATGTGCACGGCCATCGATTTGGTTACCACAATACCATCTTGGCAAGATTAATGGAAAAAAAACATGAACAAAAAAAGCGAAATTTCATATTCAACTTCTGAAATTATTGCACTACCTTCCTAAATGTAGTCGCTAAAGATATAAAAGTTATCTATAATTGTATTTGTGATTGAATTGACAAAATAATATAATCAAGAAAGAAATACTAGTGGAATTATAATAAATTCAATGAAATATTTTTTTTATTATTATCTTATTGTTTTCTTTTACCTAAAATTAATATCTGAATAAAATTCTTTATTTTTTTTTCAGCTCTATTTCTTTACTTATTCATACCTGTCAAAAATATATTTTCAAAGTAGAAATTAATTACGGAAATATATAATAGAATAACTAACAAAATTAGTTTAACCAGGCGGGATTGGTTGTTTGCTCATTGAATCCCAATTTTTTGACCGAATTTAGGATAACAAAGGATATTTTGTTAAAAATATTAAGTGAAATAGTAACTTCATGGACAGTGCTATCATATTTATTTCTGGGAATTTTGCATTAAATTCTACCCACTCAAAATCCTGATTTAAAAATCATGAAGAATTTTTTGGCCTGGTTTTCATTTAAATTTCATCTGAATTTCATTTTTCACTTAAGTGAGCTTTTGAGCATAAAAATGGTTAAATACAGTTTGTAGATAATTTAATTATACTTCGAATAAATGCAGTTTTACATCTCTATGACTGATAACAAGAAGCTTAAAACGTTTTTAAACATTATTCCCCGCCGCTACTACAGGCGCCATTTTGAACATGTTCCGCGGCTCGGATTCTTGGGGAGTTTGTAGGAGATGTATGTTTTAATGACCTCTAAAACATATTACAGATTGCCCTTGATTCTTTATACCCAAAGTGAAATTTGACTGGGGTATACTCCAATACTAGACTGGATTGAGGTTGAGGTGAGACCTGAGGAATGGCATCTCGAGATTTAGTTTTTGTGATCGTTAAAGTGTTCAATAGTTAGATTTGAAATTTACAGATGCCCATACATACAGAAGGTATTAATAGCATATTATTATATTATTCATACTATTCATTCATACAGTCAGGCATATTAGTTCTTGGCGGATTTAGGGATAAGAAGAACCTCAAAATAATAATCTCGATTTTTGACATCAGCAACTACTTTTATATTCAATTAGATAATTATTTATGCTTACGAGGCTCTGAATCTTTAGAAGTAAAGAAGAAATGTATCTATGTGGACCGTAGTGACATATATTACACCACAGAGGCAGGAAGAAAAAGATCGCACAGAGAAATGTTTTATTTTTCAGCTATGGATGAAAATAATTTTATTCTGGGATATAATACCAAGTCCAATTTAAGTTAATTAAGTCCCCTTAAAATAAGTTCAATGTACAGAATTGCTGTTCGTTTGTCTGGCTTAATGTTATGCTGCCCAAATACATTAGGTCACTACATACAAAGCATACTTAGTCATATCTATTAGACATATGACTGTTAGCATTATTTCTCCTTCTTATCATGATGGGGTAAGGGTAAGGTTTTCAATTAATTCTGAAGTTGACTACCATTCCATTCAGGGGCGAATCGAAGAAAAGAGGGGGTCCGCTAACCGCTTAATTCGGCCCTACTAAGAGGTAAAAAAATTGGGCCATTTCAAAAAAAAATTTCAACTTAGAGGCAAAAGATTTAATTTAAAATTTTGTTTTTAGATTTATTCGATTATTTGAATTTTTTTTTTTTTACATTTTCCGCAATTTCCTGCCGAACATGTAAAGTTAAAATATTTTACGACCTGGTGCCCCGCTTAGTGCGCCCCTGATTTCTTTCATACGATTCAGAACTTTTCTTTTCACTTGCTCAAAAACAATGTTTGACAGTCCAGAGCCCTTTTCAGAGGCAGGAAGTGTGGTGGAACACATCGACAGGTGGATATTACACATGGTAATACCTATCTTTCTTATGATCAATGCAAGTATGTAGCTTCTTTAAAAGTCTCTGATATTTTCTAGTATCTAATATGTCCTAAGCCTAAGAAACCGATCCTTCATCATCTGAAATAATGAAGTCAAGTTGTCTACCACTTCATTACTACTAGTCTTTCACATTTTACTGGTTTTGACATCTTCTACGTTCTAAACTTTTTATTCTTAATTCACTCCTAGAAATAATCTTATACCTTATCTGATTTCATAAACCTTTCAATTTTTCATTTCTATTAGATTACTATTACACATAATAATTATCATGTCAAAGTTGCATTAAATATTTTTTATTTATTTTCGCAGCCCATATTAACACATCTGAGTGATAAAACCTTTAACATTGTTGGATACTCATACGGTGGATTGATAAGTATGGAGTTAGTTCGGCATCTAGAAAGTCTTGGGTACAAAGGAAGCCTGATTCTGATCGACACCTCGCCGAAAATGATGAAAGTAATGACACATACAGACTATTCAGATGAATTAAATAACATTGCACAAGTTTCTTTCATTTTGAAGCTGCTCGACTATATAGGTGCTAGTAAAATTAAAGCGGAGGTAATCTACTATTTTTTTTTTATATAAATGTTAATAATGTTGTACCTGTTTATTAATAAAACACTAGATCCCCTTGTATTTTAAACATTTTATTAACGTACTATTATTTTTACAATTTTCTACAATTAAATATATAATATTAATATAGTAATCTCCACTAATGGGCCGTATTTTAGTATGTCAACGACTCAGCCTTCAAATCATACACGGCTCAATTCTGAGATATTATATGAGTGACGGAGGGAGGGAGGGAGGGAGGGAGTGAGAGAGAGAGAGTGAGAGAGAGAGAGAGTGAGAGAGAGAGAGAGAGAGAGAGAGAGAGAGAGAGAGAGAGAGAGAGAGTGAGGGGGGGGGGAGTAAAAGGTTAAAGGATAAATGAGAATACTGGCATCTAGCCTAAGAGTACAGTGCCCATACTAGACCCCAGGATGCTCTGATTCGGTTAGTGTAAGACTCCTCTAAATATACTACTTACCAATGACTGTTTTACACTGAGAAGTTTAATAATGATCTTTTTTTTTTTTTTACGCTATATTAGGTTGAATCCATGAATCAAATCTAAAAATGAAACATGATATTTGTATTATTAACTTACATAAATATTGTTATATTGTACAAATATCATTATATTATACAAATATCATTATATCATACAAATCTTGTTAGTATACACTATTATTATATATACAAAGATAGTACTAAGTCTTCGATGGAACCAACTAGTCACCCAACTCTTCGGAAGCTTATTTTTCATGATCTTCCTGAATATATCTTTGAACAGTCCCTTTCTAAACTTCAGCAATAATCATCCATCATGTGCATATCCCATCTTCCTTGGTAGCGGTCCTCCATAATTTTAATATCTTGATGAAATCTTTCATCTTCTTCCTCACTACTGTCTCCTAAATCTTCCGGGAAACAATCCACGTGGCTGTGTAAATAGTGAACCTATTTACTCATGTTGCACCCAAGGGATTTGAAAGTTTTAATCATATCATTCACCAGTTCAACATGGTTTTCTGCTTTTCGTTGGCCCAAAAAATTTCCAACAACTGCAACAAATGAAGTCCAGGATATTCGCTCAGCCTCGTTCATGAAATTTACGAAGGTTGATCTTAATTTACAAGGCTTGATCCTTAATGAATTTTCATATTTCTGGGCCGTAAAACATTCCTGATTTAGTTTTTTCCTTACTCAACTGAAACATTTTCCCCCCTATAAATGCAAAGCGTTAATAACGTTATTTTTTTCAAAGACCATGTCTTCTCTCTTAGGCCACTCTTGTCTAACCCAGTGTTGTGTTTTGTTTCTGCTACCCCAGATCACAAGAAACAAGGATATTTGGTGTAGCCACTTTGCTGTCTGAGGAGAAGTTTTGCCATTTTGTATACCACACAAATCACCAATTGATGTTCACGATACCTTGTCTTCTCCAAGACCAAAGCTATGGTGCTATGTGTTTCTTTCATTGTCGTTGAGCGAGCAATATTTGTTCCCTTGCGTAGAACACATTTCAAGCTTCCCTTTGGGCTATCAATAAATATGCGGCAATCATCTGTAAAATATTCAGGAAGACTCATTTTTTCCAGGAGTCCTCACATACCGTGGCAAAATACAAGATTTTCTTCTTGAGAGAAGAATGGTTGCAGATCTTTTTCTCTTGTACGGTAAAAAGTAATTTTGGTTCCTGGTTCCAGTAAATTGTTGTCGTTCAACCTGGAAGCCAGTAATTCAGTAACTTCTTTTGATAGGTTAAGATCTCTGACGGTGTCATTTACATCATCCTGATTGAAACGATGAGGAATTGTTGACATCCCCTCATAATCACTGCCAGCTCCATTAGTATCAGAAGGGAGATTATGGAGACAAAATTCGTCCTCAGAAAGCTCTCCAAGCTGGTGAAATGCAGAGACTAGATCAGGATTAGTCCACTTTATACGGTTGTTTCAAATGATTCCAGTAATATTCACTAGACAGAAATAACGTCATCGATGTGGTTTTGGGGTTCTCTCCAAACCACCGATACGCCGAATTTCAAACTCCCGCTAGTCCACTGGCATAAATGTTCTGTACAAGTTTTAGAAACCTGTTGTGGTGCCCCGGGTGTATCCTGATCACCGAGCTTAACACTAAAGTATCCACGATAAACACTCTTTACAAGGTCACTTACAGTCATTCAGTTATCTTTTAATGTGTGTCCTCCGCATATGTAGCAAAACACATCAGCATGATTTACACAACTTCTTCTATTTGAAATCATTTTTTATCAATTTCGATCTATCCGGCTAAAACTCACAAACTGACCTCAAATTTAGTTGAAGCGTTGAAATGAAGGATGAATTCCCAATGAAGAAATGGGGGTTCCCAGCCTGGTCAAGCAGGAAGGAAGTGACTTAAGTCAAACAGGCGGTTTTACTTCTTTTTCACACTTATCTCAAAAAGTTGAGCTGATAGAAAAAACTTATTTCACATTTAGATTCAGCGCTCCAAATATAGATAAAACCAGTTCCAAAATCCTAGGCACCAAAAAATTACTTTCTCTTATAGGCCTTTGCTATTTATAAAAGCAGCTATTTTTAACAAATGCGCTTAGAACGGGCCTGTCTACAGCAGACAGATTAGTTCCTTTAGCCGCTCCTAGGAGGCGCTGGCGTCAGTCTCCCATACTCTTTTCCTTGTCATTTCTGTTGCCACCTTTTGGCAGAGAGATCATATAAACCTGTGATAGCGCTCCATTAGCCGTACGAATGTATAACCTTTTTTAATATTTTTTATAAACAATTTTATGAGGGAGAGTATGAGGAAGAAGGAGGGAGGGGGAGAGATAGAGATGAAGAGAAATTGGCTCCCGATTGTTTTTAATTCCCTTAGGTAAAAGGAATGTATTATTCGGGTCAAATTTTCAATGTGCACTTTTTAACGGATCTATACGTTTTAGAATCGTCTTGAGTCCAAAAAAACCCATTTTTGGCCATTGGTCTGTGTCACGATGATCTCTTAAATGGGTGGATCGATTTTGTTTATTACTGTTTTGTTTTGTAGGACTTTGTCCTCCGATGCTTTTTTACCGAATTAGCCGTCATGTGCGCAATACCCGATAAACGAGCTTTTCTATGGACTGTTGCACCAAAATGGCTCTAGCGATTTTGATGAAACTTTCCTAAAATCTTCCACCTGAAGTACTTGTAAAATCACTTCAAAATCATTCGAAAGGTAATTGAATTTTCGACAAAAAAAAAAAAATCATCCAAATTTGTCCAGTATTAGCAGTGATTTAGCGTTTTGAACTTTATACACTTCTTATAAATTAGTTCACACATGCTCCTATGCTCATCGGTTCACCTTAATTTAGTTTTTTTATATCTTGAAAACTATACATTTCCTGGAATATTCCAGATGTCTATTTGAGAGACAATTTGATTATTTACGAAAATAAGCATAAAAGAAAAAAAAATAGTCGAACTTATATTAGATACAGCAAACATTTTTTGTATCTGACTTTAACCCAAAGCTGTAAGGAAAGTCGTGTGAGTGGTCACACCAGATATTTAATTTCAATATGGCATATGGAGAAATTAATTTGTAAAACCAAATTTATCTAGTTATAAGAATTATTGAAACAAAAATGGTGTGGGGAATTATTCTTTTTTTTTTAATTACGGAAAGTTTTTTTTTAAGGGTATGAAAATCTGTGCCTTAAGTGGATCCGTCTTAGGTCTGTAAAGTGGATTTAACATTTTAGATAATATTTTAAGAAAATATTTAAGATAATGTAGTGTCTGAGGATGGGGAGAATGTCCCCGAAACGTCACGAATGTTCTATAATTTGATTTATTGAATAAAGTTGTTTGGATTGGAAGTAATAAATGTCCAATAATGATTTTATGAAAATTCCTTTTTTTATAGCCTCTATATACAGAAGTCATGTATATACAGCCCTTTAATAATTGAATTATCTCTTATTTAATTCCTACTTTTAATCAAAATATAAATATTCCCTTTTCTAAATCAGTATCTACTATACATAGCACAACACTAATATATCTTTAGGTTTTAATTATGAAGAACTTTAAGCTGCTATTTAAAGCAATGAAACTTATTTAAAAAGGAAAGGAAAACATTCAGGTCCATTATCGAGAAAAAGGAGGGTTTCAATTTAAGTACACAAAAGGGTCCAGTTTAGACACAAAACAACATTTTCTTGTAACCTCATTTTTAATTTCTCAAATCATTAGCGGTGGGTGACTAATTGTATATTCTCTAAGACTACTTCTTATCGATAGAATCATAACAAAATAAAGACATTTAGGCCGATAAGTTGTTTGCAGCGGTTGCTGCAATGAATTTATTTTATGGTCAGTTTTTAATCCACAAATTCGCGTAACAATTTATTAATGAGGTTGCGAAATAATTCGGTAAATGGTTCGTTAGTTGGTTATTGAAACTCTATTATAATTTAAGTCATGATTAATTAAAAACTTACCGTTAGATTTTTGTTAGCTATTTCACTTAGCGAAATATGGCTGCTGTCGATTTCATTAGCATATCTGACGTTTATAAGATCATTGCTAATAATTATTACAAATTTATGAATGGACATTCAAAATTCAGTAAACGAAAATCTTTTAGATTAATATAAATCAACAAAGTTGATTATCTATTAAACGACTCTCTTTTTTTTTTTTTTTTCAATAAAACGAAAACAGAAACAGTTAAATATAAATAAAAAAAAAAATCAGCGGTTACTTAACAAACCATAAAATAACGAAAATAAATCTGTTATAAAAATAATGATGCGTGATACAAATCAGCAAAGAAAATTTTACAGTGGATTCATAATCAGCATCCAATATAGCCCAATAAACGACCACGTGCTCCGAAAAATTCTGCAGCAGCAATAATAAATGTCAAACTCGAAAAACGATCGATAATCCGCAGTGGCATATTTAAGTGTAACTGCTTCCCAACGCAAACATTTTTCCTGAGCACCCGGTAATCCGATAGTAGGATATTGTTAGTAACCTACGACCTAGTTTATGATTAATCATCATCGATTATCCATTATAAAAAATAAAAAAAATAGCATCAATACTAAAATACTAAAGCAAATTAAACTAAAAATTTCTAAATTAAAATATAATGGGTTACAATTGAGATGGGAAAGATTACATTTGACGTGTAATGAACTACATTCAGGGTTGCCACCCGTACCGTATTTTCGTTGCAGTCCCGTTTTTTGACCCGTTGTCCCGCCGACCCTTATCATAGGCGCGATTTTTCCGTAACTCGGTGATCCTTTAAGTTTTAGGCTGAAAGGTTTTTTCACGAAACTGGATACAATACGGGTGATTTGGATAGATTTCTTGATTGGCAGGGAAAATGGCCTAATACCGCTTTAAGATCACGTTGCGTTCCATGCCGCCACCAATTTAACAAGAAGGTTACCTATATTGGTAACATATGAGAACTGGGGGGGGGGGAGGGGACATACAATTATCGTATACAATGCTATTTTGTTTTAGCAAACTTTTACAGTCGTATTCTTTCTAAATCACAGAATTACAAATTGTATACGATCTGTAGTATGGATACACGAAGGAAATATCGCATATCCATTTAGTAAAGAAAGGAGAAAATGAATACCAATCGAATAGATAAAAACAGAAATATTCACGAATTTAAAGGTGATTTTATATATATATATATATATATATATATATATATATATATATATATATATATATATATATATGTATATATATATATATGTATATATATATATATAAAATCACTCATATATAAAATCACAATATATATATATATATATATATATATATATATATATATATATATATATATATATATATATATATATATATATATATATAACGGCGCCAAAATAAACAGGAATAAACTGGATGCAGTCAGAAAGGGGCCCTTTTGTATTAAACGACGCATTTCTTCAAGCATTTATGAAATATAATGCGATAAAAAACACAGCACTACAAACTATTTTCATAGTTTTAAGCTAATGCCTTACTCTTTTCCTGTAGGAAATGAGTGTCCGACCACCGGTGGTACACCTCCGGAGGTGTACATTAATAATTAACAAGATTAAATATTAATTCAAATCATTTACTTTTAAATGACATTGAACAGCTGTTTATTGGGTTTTGTTATAAATGAAGGTTATACTAATCAGCAAGCTTGTTAGTAAAATATATTATAGTGATTTAGGGAGTAAAAGACTCGTATACAATTCTATTTTGTTTTAGCAAACGTTTACGGTCGTATTCTTTCTAAATCACAGAATTATATATATATACCTGTTATTAACTAGTTCAATGACAGTAAATTTCAAATATGTATTTAAATAATGCAAGGCAAAAATAAAAAATAAGTTTTAAGACACAACAAATAACATGTATATTCAATGTTATAGGTAAAGGATACATTAAGAAATTTGCCTGACTGGAGTTCGAAACTTGATTACATGCTGCAAACCTATAAAGTAGAACTTCCTTTAAGCGACACATTCATAAGACAAATATTTCAAGCTGGTTATTGTAGGTTATTATCAGTATATGAACTTAATGACTTTCCAGAAAAGTTTATATCATCAAAAGTTTCACTAATTAGACCTAGAGGAAAATTAACTACTCCTAAAATTGATGATTATGAATTGTCAAAGGTAATTTGAATTTCTTAACTAGATGCAGTTATTAAATCTTAATTTATCTTACCTGATCCATTAGTATAAATTACCATTAAGAATCAATATTCTAATGCAACTCACCAGATTTCAGATTATATCTACTCTGAAAAAGTTATTTGTATAATATTGAAATAACTTTTATATTCCATAGTGTTATTTACTTCATGGAGGAAAAATTAAGCGACTGCGAGCGTTTATTTGCTGAGATAGCGGGAGAATTCTGATCAGAAAAAAATGATAGATTACTCGATGCCATTGACCAGTACTAGTAAAAGGTCCCATACTTAGATTGATTTAGTACTTCCATATTGCGAATCGTTGTTGTTGAATAGAAAGAAAGTAATGTTGACGATACTGATGAAGGAACGCCATATCGTGGGCACAGAATTTTATATAAATGATTTCCAAATATCCTCTCTACATGGTATTAGCAATGAACAAGGAAACATGGATCTGATTCTCAGGATCACGATCAGAACTGAAGATTCTCCCCGCATTGCCACCAGTCCTTGAACAGGGTCTAATCAGTTTAGTGGGTATAAACAAATAACTATTGGAATAAAAAAAAAATAATGGAGCCTGTCTAAAAAGTTGAAATTAAGGTTCTGAGAAATGACGCAAGATTTACCACTAATAAACAACTATGAACATGTTTGTGATCATATTGGTTTGTACTGCATCAAATACGAGATGTGAGATCATTTTTTTCTCTCATTTCTTTCTAACATAACATTTGGCCTGAAATTCATCATTGTTCAAGATTCATATTTAATAAGAGGGGTATACTGATAGAAAGGAATGGAGACGGATGTGATAGAAAGGAAAAGAATTAAGGAATTTGAATGATCACCAAAACTGATTTTCGGTATTTCGGAACAATATTTATTGGGTCTGAACAACTTAATCTTATCAAATTTTATTAGTTTTTATTTAAATTCAATATATCACAAAACTTATTAGTAACTGGAGGATAAGAAAAAAATGCAGAGCAGATTTCTCTTAACAGGCATCATAGCTCTCATCAAGAAATACAAAATTAGATGCAGAGCTAGTTCCTCCTCTTCAAGGAAGAGGACGGAAGAAGAACAGTGGAAGAAAACTTTAGAACAAAAGAAAACAATTATAATACCATCCTAGGTGGTAAATTTTTCAGAACCTTTGTATTGTGTGACTGAAACAAATGTAGCTTGTATGTGAGGAAATAAAGGTTGGTAGGAAAAAAAAAATTGATTAAAAAAAGAAAACGACAAGCATGGTTTAATCTATTCAGCAAGTTCCACGAGCTATTACCAAACCTTGGACTTATCAGCAAGTAGAAATGTAGAAAATGTAAAGGAGCGGACTGCATTTACTATCTCTAATAGGGAACTATTCCAATCTTGTCTCTATGGTAACAGTTAGTAGGTAGCGTCTTAACTAAATTTGGAGCCATATATTTTAGTTATCTCGATATTGTTGTTACTACTATTTTTGTTAAACATATGGAAGTTCTTCATGAGATACTTATGCGGCTCAAGGGAACAAGTGAGGTTGTCTAGGGATAACTGTCAATTCCCTAGGCAAGTGCTCACCTATTTGGGTAATTTTGATATTTCTATTACTGCTGGTTTTCCTTTACCTATTTCTCTGCTTTTATCTGTGGTTGTTAGGAACCAATAGCGAGGTATTATTAAAGCACAAAGTTATTAATGTAAACATAGGTTTTTGAAGGAAAAAAAATTATGAATTCTATGTATTAACTGACATTCATTTAGATTGCTTCTTTCCCTCCAAATTTTTATAATAAAACTCAAAATCGATTTGAAGAAATCAGTTTTTTCCACTTTACTTCTCTAGACAAACTCGACAATAATAGACATAAATAAATTAATTCAAAAAAATTAAAAAAATGGCAGAAAATAGGGACTAGACAATAGGTATTTAGTCTGTTGCTAAAGTAACGAAGGAATATCAACACAATCTGTAGGTAAAATAAATTAATAAACCTCACCTCAGCCATGGTAACTAAAATAGAATCTTACTTTAATTTTTTATATGTGCACACTGATAGGGGTGGAAGATAAAAATTATGCTATTTTGGCTTATATTTATATTAGTGGAGTTGAGGTTACATCAAACAATATATGCTGTAAATGACTTTTAAGAAATTTTAAAAAATCTTTGCATTCAGGATATATGTGTCTAATTTTAGAATTAAAGAAAAAATTAATATAATGGATTTATTTTCAGTATTGCCGGAGTCCAGTTTCTGAGTATTATGTGGAAGGAAACCATACCACAATGGTACAAAATGTAAAGACAGCTACAATAATCACTGAAATTATTAACCATGAAGAAACTTCCTCAGAAAAGATGTCACTTCTTCATCCTCCAGTAGATATTAATGCAGAGAGAGAAAACATTAAACAAATATAATGTAACTGAATAATTTATTCGAGCATGTAATACAAATTGTATGTACATATCACTAATGTTCATAAAATATAATAAAAAGTGTTTATCTCATTAATTTTTCCAGTTAATCTACTAATTTTTCCAATGTAGATAATAAAATCTAGGATGGCAGCATGTAAAATTGTATGATGAACCTATAAGTGGATTTTTGTCCAATGATGATCTTCTATTAATTAGATAAATATACTAAGTAAAAAGAAAAAAAAAAGTATAAATACCTAAACCATCTTTCATATGAAAAGGTATTCATGTGACAAATAATCAGGATTCGGTTAACATGTTTTTTTTTAATTGTCTGACGTTTCGGCCTAATCATGTGAGCCATCATCAGAGCTGAAATGATGATTGTTCACATGTTTGGGCCAAAACATCGGCTTTTACAATAAAAAGCCATGTTGACTGAATTCTGATTATTGATAAATAATATAAATATAAATAATAAATGTAAACTGGGAGTTACATCATGCAATACCATGATGTAACTCACAGCGTACCATCTATTATCGATAAAGTATTCAATATTACTGTATATAAGTGTAAGAGCTGCTATCAATTACAAATCAAATGAAATAATTTTATAGAAAAGAATATGTTATGATAAATATTTTCCTTTATATTATATTTGTCGTTAATATTTACTATCTATCCACTAGAAACCAGTCATCTAATCATTCAGAAGAATAAAATTCCTTTCGAGAGATATATCCTTTTACAGATTTATAGAAATATGTGTATACTTACAGTAACTCAAAAAATGGATCAAGTTATATTTTGCTTACTGCCAAAAAAAAATTTTTAATAAAAATTATATGTTAAAAGTAGGTTAATCATAAACTTTAAACTTTTATATTATAAACAGTTGTTTGTTTTGTTGTTTTCGAAAATGATGTATTTATTGAGTATAAACTCTTAAATTATTAAATACCCTCCTTATAATATAAATCATATTTTACACATTTTGAATACAAGCATAAATTAATAAATATTCTTAACAGCAATTACATATAATACATACAATTATTAAATGATGAAGAATGATTATAATGTGTATTGATTACATATTGAAGAAAATAGCTAGTACTGTAGTTTCAGTAGCTAAAATAATTATTATGGAGGAGGATACAAAAATTAGGAAGGTCATATTCTTCAGTTTTTTATAAATAATTATAATCTTACTACAATAATAACTATAATATTTTATAAATAATTAATCACATTGATTATCATAGTATAATGTTACTATACATGCATATTACATTACTAATTACACACACAGTACATATATATGCACATACAATACATTCAAATACTTCGTCCAGCAAATAAAATTTCAATAATTTATAATTAATAAAATATGACTAATATCAATGTGAAAAATATATGAGCAACATAAAGTAGAATAGAGAAAGTAAATGAATAGATATTTTTACAAACTATTTAAACATAAAGTTTGATTACTTACATAGATCACAGGAAAATAATTAAATTAATATTCTTATAAGCATTCAAATATATCATAGCAATTAAATGTGTATATATATATATATATATATATATATATATATATATATATATATATATATATATATATATATATATATATATATATTTGAAACAAGTTTAAATCATTCTTTTTCATAATTTGTTAAAATTAATTATCCTCAAAAAATCTGATAAAGCATTAAAAATCATCAAACAATTCTAAAATAGAGATTATTTTCGCTCATGTGTCTGCTTGACATAATTATTAACCTAAAACACATACTTTTATACATTCAATTTATACAGCTTCTAAAGATAAAAACTTCTCTTTCTTGCATAATAACTCCTTCATTCGTGTAGCAGCATAACTGAAAAATATAAGAATTTTCTAACATTTAAAAATATATCTATCATCAATTAAATATGTAAAGCAAATATGAATAAAATCAATTTTTACTCTTTGAACATGGTAAATATTACATTTGTCGATTATGGGAAGACAGTCTAATATATATTGAATAATTTCATGTAATATGATAAATAGAGTAAACAAATCATTGTTTTCCATTTGAAATGATAAAATCAGTACAAACTAATCAAAACATTTGCTCACCCATACTCCTGTAAGGGGGTTCATAGGGGGAGAGATGAGCAATACATGGCCACAAACGGTCACCTAGCCTCTCCTTCCCAACTGCACTCTCACCTTCACGTGGTGAGCCCCATTAAGCCTAGCAACCCAGTCCAAGGTGGGAATGCCCAATCCTTGCGGAGGGCTCGATAGGTGAATGGATGAGAGCTGGGAGTCTTGAAAGAGCTTCCTGGGGGTAACCTGGGGCCTGGCCTGTCAAAAAAATGAATGCTGGCAGCGGGATTTACATATTTGGGATAGTGGCGGATGAACCTAGTCCACTAAGTCAACGGCAGCTCCCTCAAACCAATTCAGAAGGCCAAAAAGATGAGGAGCACTCCATAGGAAATTCCCTAAGGGTTGAGGACCCTGAATTCAAGCTTCCAGGTTGGGGATTGAGTGGAGGTGTCGCAAGCCACTACTTGCTGATATAAATTTATGCAGATGTCTAGCAACACCAGTCAGCAATATGAAAGATAAAGATCACATATCAATTTACCACATAGGGCCCCATTCCCATTTGGGGAACCCCAGTCCATACCTACCCATATTTGTTATAAAAATCCCAAAAGGAGAAGAATCAGTAGACGCCACATTGATTTTAAAATTTGACAGTTGGAATGCTTTAAGCTTGTACCGACCCGGGACACTCATACAGCTCTAAGACCAATTAACCCCATATTAATTGTTATATAGACCTGGCCACGATCCAGGTGATCTGGTGGATAGGGAGAGGTATAATTGAAAAGAATTAGCACACAATCTATTATAGCTGCCACAGAAAATATCACCAAAACGGAATTGTATTTATAATAGGGAGTAGGTTCAGGCAGTTGGTTATTTATTTATGAGTGATCAGTCCAAAAATATGCTTTATACGCCTTAGAGGAAAGTTTAGGAGCTATTCCATTTTCAATGTTCATGCTCCAACACTTCCGGGAGCTCCTTAATACCAATTCTCTCGATGATCACTCAACTGAGATAAGAAGAACGGTCGAAAACATGATACCAACAGATGCGGACGAAGTGCTGCCATCAAGAAATTGAGGACAAGTAGGGCTCCTAGCTATAATGATCTTAATCTAGAATTGTTTTAACACAGGGGTTATGAACTAACTAAAGCCATGCAGGAGATCCAAATCTGTTTTTGAGAGGAAGAAAAAATACCTGAAGCATGGCACCAATCAGTGATCTACCCGATCCATAAGATGGGCGACCCCCTTGAGTGCTCCAACTACCGGGGTATTTCGTAGCTGCCTGTATCTTATAAAATTCTGTCCAAAATTCTCTTCAACAGATTACTTCCGTCTGCAGAATAAGTTCTTTTAGGTTCGTATCGATGTGGATTCCGAAAAGGGAAGTCAATAATTAACCAAATTTTCACATTGTGGCAAATACTTGAAAAAGTAAGGGAATATAAACTGCAGATCTATCAACTGTTTATTGATTTTAAAAATGCATATGACATAGTCAATAGGGAGCAACTATACAAATCAATGGAGGAATACAACATGCCCAATAAACTTATAAGAGCGTGTCGGGCTATGATGGACGGAGGAAAAGTGCGGATTCAGGCTGAGAACTCACTTGTGATGACGCGGATTCAGACCTAAGCTGAAAAGCAATCTCATCACAAGAGTCACAAAGTTGATCCTCTACAAAGTATTGGCAGAGCCTATCCTTACATATGGGTCTAAAGTTTGGACGATAAACAAGGCCGATATGGATTCTTTGCAAATATTTGAAAGGCGTATACTTCATTACATCTATGAGGGGATCGAAGTTGGGAATGAGTGCCGAAGGCACACCAATCAGGAATCGTTCAACCTGACGAATGAGCCTGATGAAAGTCATTAGCCTTGAAAGGCAGAGATGGGCCGCCAGAATAGACTCAGCTATCCCAAAGAAGTTTCTATCCGAGATACTCCATGGAACAAGACAACAGGGATAGCCAAGGCTAAAATGGTAGGATGTGTCCCATGTTGCAAGATGCCTGCTTGGAACTCAGAGCTGGAGAGCAGCTGCACGAGACTGTGACACCTGGCATAGGCTGGTCCAGGAAGCCATGGCTCGCTGGCGAGTTGTAGAGCCGAAGAAGTAAGTATACCTCTGTAGGTGAGGCAGTATCACTATGCCTTTGTCAGATATCATTACTATGATAAATATCTAACCAATCTGACCATACTGTTAGTAGTATTTATTTATATAACAGTGTTTTTAAAGAAATCCTAAAACAGGTATCAAGCCACCAATAACCACTTGATCATATGATTTAAGCTTTTTATCAAGGGGTATAAAAATGTTGAAGTATTAGTAAGTGGTGGGTGAGGTGGTCTGTGTCTAATTCAGGTCTTCATCATTCACAAAACAGGTTATTACATAGAGTGTGCCCTCGTTATACCATGGATTTAAAAAAAAAAACGAGATTTACATATGATCTTTACCTCCATTCATTACAATATGATCCTAATCTCAATTCAATACAAATGTGTTGGTGTTAAAATATTGCATCAATTATACAAGAAAAAGATTCAATTATATAATCAACCACTTATATCTCCTTCAAAAGTATTCTCAAAGAAGAACAACCAATTGATTTGCATGAAGATCTTCAAATTTTAGCTGATAATAGAAAGCAAGTGCATTTTGCAAGGGTGTTGCCTTGGTTAATCTAAATTAAAGGTAAACGGTTAAAATGAATAGAAAATTATCGGCTTCAAACAAAAAGTCTAATCATGTTTTTATTGATTAAGGATATTTCAAACACTAAGACATCTCATAGACTTTGATAAATGCATATTATATTTTATATAGTAGGTGTTGAAACCACCGCAAAAATGACTGGGTCTTTTGAATGAGGCTCGAAAGAAATATAAAGTAGCTCAGATATAAATATTTATTTGTAAAACCTAACTACTGATATTATATAATAAAAACAAAGCATTCCTATGCAAGCGGTGTCTTTCCCAGTACAAAAGACACGTATTACCTGTCACAGATACATTTGTAGACAATAAGACCTATAGGGGGGTGCATGTTCAACATTACAACCGAATTTTGGTGTAGGGGGATCTGTAATTTTATCCCTTGGCCCCGAATGGAATTTGAAAAATCTTCAAAGTTTGTATTTCAGATGGAGACCCAAATTCAGCTTCAAAACTTTAACCAAATGAATCTGGAAAGATCCTTAAGATTCACATTTCAAAAAGCCGTTGCATCATCTACTACGAACTCTAAATGATCCAATGAAAGGAAGTCAAATTTTGAAATAGGTTTGCAATTAAAAATGTCAATCAGATTATCAGTGGCATGGATAGATTTATTGTCGTATTTTTCTGCCAGAGTAATCCAGGTTTGTTGAGAAGTAGTCATAATAGCCGATAGAAATTGTAGCGCTGAACCCTTGAAAGCAGACTTCAGGTAATTAAATTTTTTTGTTTCACACAAATTTAGATTAATATGAATTAACGATATAAATGTATCTTTGAATGATAACCAGTCAGAAATTTGCTCATAAATTATCGTCTTTTCAACGTACCATTAAATGAAAAGAATTATAATAAAGAAATTGAAATAATATATTCCATAGCAAAAATGACGATACAATAAAACAACTATCAATCACATTTAAAAAAAAACAACTACAAAAAAAAAAGACAATTAATGATATCAATTCAACAACACTCGAAGATAGGCCCATCCCGAAGCATTATGTCTTGATTCCATATTACGGCCCTATATCCACCAAAGTCAGAAATGAATTTTAAAAAATTGGATTAAGCCCTGCTTTTAAAATAGAAAAAACCCTATCCTCATATTTCCCTTCTCCTAAAGACGAAATAGACCCTTTCCAAAAAAATGGAGTATACGAACTAAATTGTAATGCTTGTGCAGCCAATATACGGCAAAAACTGGGAGGTCACTAAATCAGAGATTAAAGGAACATACGAGTATACTTGCATGTAATAAGAAGACAGAAAATTCCAACTTTGCAATTCATATAAATGAAAAAACCCATAAATTCATCAAAGACCCAGGAGTTAAATTAATACATCAAGCTGAAAACGTCTCAAATTAAATATATATGAAGCACTTGAAATAATAAAATTCTTCAAATCCAATCCAGATTTTTGCTTAAATGGCCAAATAAATATCTCCAATAGTCCAATCTTAAATTTATTCCCATCTATTACAGAAAAAACAATTACTCACCGGAATTATTGGAAAAACCCCGACCCCTAAACCATTTACCTATAAACACCTTTCTTCCATTGTTAGTTCAGTGCGAGAACGAACCAATACAACCTTTTCTGTTTGATATAATCTACTTAAAGCTTGGTGAGTACCAACATGTATTTGATTTCTTATCTTAATAAAATTCATAATTCATAAATGTTTTATAATACTAATTTATATTACATTTTATTTAATAGGTATAATAATGCCGAACTATATTTTGAATTGCTTATTTTTGAATTTTGTATGTGTTTTTAGAACTGAAGATGAATGTATAACATTCGAAACTAGTTGTCAAAATTATACAAGTTGCAATTATACAAGTTCTTTATCAATCCCTAATTAAATCAGCATTAAACAACCTTAATTTTTTAAGACTTTCTGAACAAATGGCACCAATATCCCATGCCTGTATAATTTCTTGAACCAAATATTCTAACTCGTCATCAAGCTCCACAAATGAATTTTATTCTTATCAATTTTAGGCCCCATTACTTACCTTTGATACAACTTATAATAATAAGTACTATAAATAAAAAGATTCCATGTTTCCAAACAAATGCTTAAATCCTAGACTGGACCAAATTATGTTGAAGCCACTACAAAATGACTAAGTCTTTTGAATGTGGCTCCAAAGAAAAATAAAGTAGCTCAGATATAAACATTTATTTGGAAAACGTAAATACTGATACTATATACTGATATATCTATTTCAATTGTAACTTTTCCCATTTCAAATGTTACCTTTTCTATTGCAATTGTAAACCAGCCAGACATGAATTAATTCAATAATATTTATTTTATAATTGAAAACTAATTATTTTAATTACGATAATGACTTTTAAAATAATTTCTGCTGATTTTTTTTTGTTTATTAGATGGTAGTGTATATTCGAGAGTGGAGCAGCAAAAGTGGATTTGTGACCTTGACCTACTTCCTTCAGCTTAGAGACAGGTTTTGTGACCTTGACCGAAGAATGTAGGCTTTGATCACCTTTCGTAACCTTGGCCACCGTCGCGACTTCACATGTGGGTCATTGACCCTGGTCTGCTGATCCAGCAGGGTTTTTTTTTTCCCGGATTAATATCCTACTACCAAGGCAAATGCTCCCAAGTTTTAGCAAGGGACGGGATAGGCGGGAGGTTTGTTTTTTCAGCGGTTTGTGGGTATGTCGAACCCCCAACACCTGACGCTGTCCTTCACAACAAGTTTTTGCTGACCTAGCTCGTCTCGATGAAATATCTTGGGCGGGACATTCATTCACAAGTCTTCGCACCTCTCCTTTTTCAAAGTTGATAGCATCAGGATTCCTTCTGATCCATGTAGCCAAACGATGGGCTTGGCTTAATGAACAAACAAACGAAGTGTTCAAATGAAAATGGCAGTTGATCTGTTCTTTTTCTAATTTCTTTAAATTCGGATAGCCGAAATTATGGAGATCATAGACTGGTTTATTGATAAGATCTTCTATGAATTTGCATTTTCCATCTCTTTTCTTCATAATATCTCGTAGTCTGCCGTAATGGTTAGTAACAGATTCTTCATATTCTGCATCGCCATAGGTCCAGTTCAATCCGTGAATATTTTTCATCACCCAGAAGTTTGTCCGTGCTCAACCCACTTCTTCACCAACATCTTGAGGTGGTTTGAAAAACCAATGAAACGATGACCCATGACTAACAGAGACGACAGATAGTTCTTTAAAGATTAATGAGTTAGAGGCTGTTCAATAGCCCTGAAAATCAATGACCGCTGAATGTATCAGAGTCAAAGTCCTGCGGTGGAGTGATGCCGTTTCGGGTTTAAATAACGATTATCTGTACCTAAACGCGTGCAGAGTTTCAGTACATTTTACGGACTAAACCGGTTCCCACTTCGTATTCTACTATTTTATCATGAAGACTGAGACATAGGCACTGAGGTATGCCTTAGTATTAGCCGGAAAATTCTCACTCGCCTCTAGTTGAACGCGAATATCAATAGTCGTACTTTATATTGCTTTATATTGTTCAGAACAATCTATAATAGCTAGAGGTTCATGTGTCTCAAAATCGGATCGTGACAGCAGAGGCTGAGAATATCTATTACCATAATAACTCGTTTGAAACTCAATATACATTTCATATAGGAGAGCCACTTTTCCTTGTGCAAAATCTAAATTCAAATCGTCATAAGGGTATTGTTCCCTATGCAGGTAGAGTTTGAAATTTTTCAATTTGAAACTATCAAACTGACTGCTATCTTTGGTAGCGTTTCTCGTTCGATCAGTCTGGAATGCGATAGTAACATACCGTAATGTACATAACCGTAATGTACAGTAACATACCGTAATATTTACATAATTTTTCTAAATTTGTTGATGATTTGACAGTCTAATTTTCTTGCTGTGATGCAGGTAAATTATGGTATTCGTAAAGATCCCATGATCTGAACGGACCGTCTACCATTTTCAACAATCTGAGACGTTCTTGATCAGAAACACGAACATTAGGCATCCTCCAAACCACTTTATCTAGTTTTATTTCTACATCATCGCTACCCTTTACGCATTTCAAGTCGGTACTCGATCTGATCAAAACGAGTTCTTGCTTAAGATTAATAAAAATTTTTCGATAGTCCTCACATTTCCCTAATAGAATATCCAGTGGCAAGCAAACACTAAAAAAACCGTTTTTGTCAATTGAAAGAGTTTTATCGACACCTGGTATCATCTATCCCACATTTTCCAGACTATTGACTTGATTAGATTAAAACGACTCATGACCTTTAAGCGTTGTAGTTATTCCAGGATTTCTCACTCTATCAACTTCAATGCCATTCAGTTCATATCAAATTCCATCAAATAAAAATGCAAACGCGTTATTAGTCAATTTTGAAGTAGTTCCAGCAGCACCATCCTTTTTTGAAATTCGTCCTTCCAGTTAAACTAAACTTAAAGAAGGAAACGTATAAACATCTTGTTGATGAATCGTTATTCTGATTTCATCAGACTTGTTAAAGGTGTTTCCCGCATACGGTTGATGTGAATGATATTGAAATTGTGTAAGAAAATCATCAAATTTTACGCCTGTAATATTTAGTATGCTATTCATTTTTTTCTTATTTTTAACCGAAAACCACACTGTTATAAAAAGTTAGCGTTTGCAGTTGTTGACTGTATCGTCGATTTAGGTTTACTAATTCTTAACGGGGCTTGACATCTCCTTTTATAACGAGCTCCACATTTATTCCGTTCATAACCCTCACTGGTAAAATCAATCCCCATTTTTCTTCAAATGTATTCTCAATGTAACAGTTTCCCCTCTAAAGTCAATAAGCTCGCCGTTCTGAACCACTAACTGAATGGTAACATTGTCAACAGTTCTCACGTTAGTAGGAAAGTAAATGACAGGATTCGGAATTTCTATTATTTTATATCCTCGTTCTACAGCCGGAAAGAATTGATGTTTGCTATGATCTGGATCTCCATTTACGTAAGATCATGATGCGATGTTACAATGAATCGAAATAATGTTTACGGAAAGAATTTTTACAATGCCGGCTGATTCAGTATACTGATGCGCTGCTGGGTTAATGACGTGACTGGGACGATGAAAACCCAACAGTGGGCCAACAGAATGGGGCTTGTGGGGAAAGTCGAAGTAGACCGGCTTAGTCTTTCTAAGTTCCGCCTTTAAAGTACTAAGATTTGGTCTCAGTACCAACCCTCCACCAGGTTCTTGGTGAACAATTTCTTCGCGAAAATATAATTTAGAGCATCGATATCATACGATCCTTCGGTTATCTGGATCGTCAGATTTCCAAAATAAAATTTATCACTAACATCCTTTCTTATATTAGGAATAGTATTATATGTGTCAAAAGATAATAACCCAACGGTATAACTTGACCCTAATTCTAGCGGAGGTAAGAAGTTTGCATGAAGAACACTAGAATTGCCCGTAAACGTTACTGTGTAGCTCATTAATTACAATTAATTTAGCTGATTATTAATGACCAAAATTTATGAGAAACATCAGCTAAATACTTTAAGCAGAGATATCCGCAAATCGGAGTATTCCACTTTTTCCACGTCCGTTGTAAGTTATTTTTAAGCCCTTAAAATAATCAAGTAGCTGCGGCGGTGGTTTCAAATTTCCGAATCAAAGAATTCCACAAGATTATCTTTTTTTATATAACATACCCAATGAGAAGCAGGTTCTGAACTTGTATGAAAATTCGGAATAGCTGTCTCATGTTTTTTTGGATATTTAGGAAGACCATCAATCATAAATACTCCGCGAAAATTTTGAATATTCAGAACTTTAGCCATATAATTTAATTCAAGATCGGACAATTGTTTATTCGGTAGTCACATTTTTCTCAGTCTTTTTTGTCGGCTTATAAAAAGACCGTAACCATCCCGATGTGGTTTCAAATAAAGTCCGTTACCAACTTTCTGACCTTCTATAGCCAAATTATGCCTCTTTTGCTCATCCAATTTAAGTTTTGCTTCTTTAGCCTCATTGATCGCTTTCGCTACACTTGCGGCTCTTCCTGCCAAAGATCCCACAGCGGAAAGTCCAGCCATCAATGGTACAAGAAATTGGAGAAAGCCTCCCTCCTTTGGCAGCGGGAGAATTCTGGGGGGGAAGGGGAGGTGAAGGTTCTGTCTTACCACGTAGATGCATTTTAGCCTTCTTATATCCCACTTTTGATGCGTTCAGAATAGATGATACATCGTCTACTTTTGACGATTTAATCAAGTCAATGAAGCTAATCCTCTTCTTCTTCTTTTTTAAACCATCCAATTTTCCTTTTTGCTTTCATAGCATTTGTAACTAACCAAGCCGCGGCTTTTTCTACCCATAACGAATCTGAAGCCTTAACTCGTTTCCAAGCATTATCAGCTAGAATTTTGTCCGCATTCCTACGACCATCCATATCTTTATTTTTGCTATAAGCTATATCGTGTTCTTTACAAGCTCTATCAATTTTGTTAATTCCACTATCGCCCGCAATTAAACGTTTTTCTAATTTCGTACCCGGTCCGCAATACCGATAACCTGGAAGGTGTAATTCAATTGGCAACTTGTTTATAATACTGTTCACCAAGACTCTTCCTTTGCGAACCCTGCGACTCATACTATACTTATAAAATGAAGAACTGAGATATATATGCAGAGGAAAAATGTTGAAATGCATTCAGAATGAAATTAGTTAAATAAGGGCAACGTTTCTCTACCACTGACTTTTCACCTGTTAAGTGGGATTTAGAGTGGAGGCATAGTTCATTATTTCCAAGCACCATAGAGGCATCAATTTGTGGACCTAGCTGATGCGGAAAGTCTAATATTATGATTGGACTTTTATTAGATCCGAATGGTTTAAAATTTATAAATGTGTATCTTTTCGGAAAAAATTTACATCAACCGAAATACCAGTATTTAAAAAGTATCATAAATCTTGTTCCTGAAATGGGATTATATGAATTTGAGGATGCAAAAGAATTTCCTCATGAAGTTGAATCCAATTCGGTCAGTATAAGCCAGTATAACATAACCAAAACACCAACTAAAAGTACATCAACAAAATAATTAATTTACATATATTTTCTGTGCAGCAAAATTTAATTTATTTAAAAATAAGGAAATTAGGATGCTTACCGCTGGGTCCAAATTAAGATATAACAGAAATAATTAACTTCTGGATACTCCTTGTGGGAGATAACAAATAACTAATAATTATTCAAATGAGATACGTCTGTCACCTGTTAATTGTGAGACGAGAGTGATTAGTTTTACTTTTGCCCACCGCAAGCGCTATAATGGATAACATATTTAGCTATAAAGATAGCCTCGTGGAACGAACTTAATAGAGAACCAAACCGTTACACACCCCCCTCCAGCGGTTTAGTTCGTGCCGGTGAACGAAATGATTTTAGTTTGGAAGGATACCACAAACCTACCAGTTTTCCATTCTGATCTTTCAACTTACAAGACCCGCCGGCTGTAACTGAAACGACTGTATATGGGCCTTCATACTTAGAATGTAATTTTGTTGCTAATTTATCAGCTGCTGATGACAGTTGGAAGGTCTTTTTGAGGACCAAATCTCCAGGGCGAAAACGGTCTTGGCGGCGTCTTAAATTAGGCGTCTTTGTGACATGCATGCTTTCAAAGAGTTTTCTTCCGCTGCATGAAGGATTTCCGGAAGTTTTCCAATTTTAGCGGCCCACGAAGCTTATTCATTCTCGCGGGAATCGAGGATTTCCCCTGAAGAGACGTGATGAAGCGGCCTCAACTCCCAACCGAAATTTAAGAATGCAGGGCTGAACTTTTTTGATTCTTGAATCGATGAATTTATAGCGAACTGAATCTCCCCAAGTCGCTCATTCCAGCGTTGGTGTTGCTTTCCTAGGTACGAAACGATAAGTTGTTTTATGTTTCGATTCGCCCGCTCAGTAGGTTTTGCCTGCGAATGGCAAATAGTTGTTGTCTCCCTTCTAATTACAAATTCCTTACCCACTTCATTTACGATATTACTCACGAAATTTTTGGCATTATCGGTGATTAATTTCTCCGGCATTCCATATCTGAATATTATTCGTGATTTTAATTCCGAGATTATTACGGAAGAGTTGGCTTTCCTGATAGGGCACAACTCTACCCATCTACTAAACGTATACACGAACACCAAGAGATACTCGTTTCCTCTTGAGCTTCGAGGATAGGGACCCAGAATGTCCACAGACACAATTTCCCATGGTTGCTTATTATAGCGGGGATACATTAATCCTCGAGGCGGCGTGTTAGAGGGCTTGACCTTTTGGCATACCTCTCACCGACTTATATATTGGCTAATATCTCGGTATAATCCGGGCCAATAATATAACCTGCACACCCTACCGACAGTTTTAACTACTCCCAGATGCTCTGATTGCGGGGGATCATGATTCTCGTATATTATACGTTGTTGGAGATGATGAGGAACGACGACCTTCCATTCTTCATTCAGGGTTCTTCCGGTGGTACTTTAACTGACCGTCTTGTATGATCCATCCAGAGTGATCTGCTGGCAATTTTTCCACCCAGTAAACTTTTGACTATACCATTCGTCTGACGGTACTGAGCTGGAATCGCATAAAATGTCGTGATAGCAGCAATACGCGATAATGCATCCGCAACCTTATTCAGTTTTCCTTTGCGGTATTCGACTATGAAGTCGTACGGCTGCAAACGAAGAGCCCATCTGGCCAGCCTACCAGAAGGGTTTTTCAGACTGGCGTAGTCCGTAACGGCAGTAAAAGGGCAACGCTCTAAGTAGTGCCTTTACTTTTCGGTACCAAACAAAACGGCAAGACATTCTTTTTCTGTCACGCTATAATTTCTTTCAGCCCAACTTAAGGTACGCGAACAGAAGGCTATTACCCTTTCTTCGCCATTTTGTATTGTTACGTTAAAATTTCGTGATACTTATTATTTTTTTTTTTAATTTTTATATTAATACCACTTTTGAGAGACTTAGTGAGGGCGTAATATTAGAAATAGTTTTAAGTTACGTGATAAATTTAATTACGATCCCAAAACAGCTGTGCGATATGCAGAGTTGAGAGAGACCTCGCCAGCTGGGAGGAGACAAGTGACGAGAGAAGTCGGAACTTTGACCGAAGTGCACGAGGTGCAGGATTTTGTTTTCTCTATCCCGTACGGTTTAACGAGATTTTTTTGTTGTGGTGTGCGTCCAAGGCGTTAGAACTTCGCGCCATACGAAAGTTTATAGCGAATTTCTCGAGAAGAAGACGAAAAAACATCACCGGAGAACAAGAAGAACCGAGAAAATAGGACTGGCTGCCCCATCTAATTCTTCGGATTTGTAATTTTATTTCATAATGGAGGGAGTTATTGTTGACCGTATATTTATATTTAAAGCGAGAAGTTGGTCGGGGGGTGCGGTCAAAGAAATAGACTACTATAATGCGAACTTATATAATTGTGCCTACGTTTCGGCCTAAGTTTTAGGCCATCTTCAGGGCTAAAAGGAAAACAAAATAACAACAATGAAAAAAGAGAAAGAGGCAGTACCAGTAACAGTAAAAATGATAAATGATAAAAAACAGAAAATACAAGCAAGATAAAAAAGTATTAAGTATAAAAAGAAAAAGATAACACTAAATTACATAATACAAAAGACAAATGAAAAAATAAAATAAAATAAATGAAATAACAATGTAAAAATTAAAAATTAATTGAAAATAAAATAATGCGATATTTACACAGAGAATAGTGAAATATATGAAATCTATTAATTAAAAAGACAAATAGATTTAAAAAGACAAATTAATAGATTTCATATATTTCACTATTCCCTGTGTAAATATCGCATTATTTTTATTTTCAATTAATTTTTAATTTTTACATTGTTATTTCATTTATTTTATTTTATTTTTTCATTTGTCTTTTGTATTATGTAATTTAGTGTTATCTTTTTCTCTTTATACTTAATACTTTTTTATCTTACTTGTATTTTCTGTTTTTTATCATTTATCATTTTTACTGTTACTGGTACTGCCTCTTTCTCTTTTTTCATTGTTGTTATTTTGTTTTCCTTTTAGCCCTGAAGATGGCCTAAAACTTAGGCCGAAACGTAGGCACAATTATATAAGTTCGCATTATAGTAGTCTATTTCTTTGACCGCACCCCCCGACCAACTTCTCCCTTTAAGTAATTTTATTTCTTTTGTTATTATTATAATTTTATACATTAAACTAAGGATAGCAATTTTGTTTTTGTTTGAGTCCGGCTGGAATAGTTTCTTTTGTTTGTTTTAAATGTTTTTATTTTTTTTTTGGTTAATAAAAGTTTATGTATATTTTTTTTTTCAAACAAGTTGTTTTATATCATTTATTATATTATCCTGATATTATTATATTTTACCATAGAAAATTTAGGAATGTCCATGTGAACTACGTCTCTCAAAGGGTTTAGTGCTTATATCAATATAGAGTCACACTGAGGCCCTGAATTCAAAGCTACCTCCGGCAGGTATCTTTTTTTTTGTTAATAATTAAATTAATTTTTTTATCATTATTTTTTTAAGTGACTTAAGGGCCTTTTTAAGAATTTTTAATTAAATTATTTTGTTGAGCAAGACGATTAAATAAGTATTTCTTTTTTTGTTAAATTTATTTTATCATTGTTTTAATTTATTTATATTGGTATATGTTTCCTTGTTTTTTTTTCTTTTAGGGTTTCACTATTTTCCTTAAAATAGTGTGGCGTCCGAACTTCAATTAATTGTATTTTATTTTTGATGGTTTGGTGAAAGTAGAAGGGTTGTGGATTATTTTTTTTTTAACCTTGGCGTCGCGACTGGGTTATCGGCACACTATTGTCCACCCCGTCGGGGAACGGAGCGTGGTAGCAGTATTTGAGTTAAGACAACCCCAAGACCTGTGTCACTTGCGTCGGTTTGTAGCTGGAATGGTAGCTCAAAATCTGGTCTGGCTAAATAGGGGCCTGAGTTAACGCTGTTTTCAGAACATTGGAAGACGCTCTTTAGACCAAATCCATTTGGCTTTCCGTTTGAGTAGAGACGTTAACGGAGAGACTACTGTGGAGAAATCTTTAATAAATCGTCGGTACCATCCCGCCATTCCGAGAAACCTTCTTAGCTCTGCAACATTGCTGGGAGCAGTAATTGAAGTAACGGAACTAACCTTTTCGGGATCAACACGCATACCGTGACAGGTAATTAAGTATCCTAGGAACCTAACTTCCTTGCCTCCAAACTCACATTTTTCCGGGTTGATTCGCAAGCCAGATGCTTTAAGCCGATGTAACACTTCCTTTAACATTTTCAAGTTTAATGGAATAGTTGGGGTGCATACCAGGATGTCATCCAAGAAAACCACAACATAAGGATAGAATTCAGGTCAAAAGATTGTATCGGCTAACCACTGAAAAGTTGCGGGAGAGTTGGTCAAACCGAAGGGCATAACCTTAAACCTGAATTATCCTTTTCCAGGAACAGTAAACACCGTTATATCTTTACTATTATCGCCAGCAAGCGGAACTTGCAAAAACGCCTGTTTGAGATCAAATTTGGGCATACATCTAGCCTGTCGAAGTCCATTCAAGTGAGACGTCATATTGGGCATAGGATAGGAATCCTTACACGTTACTTCATTGAATTTTCGAAAATCGATACAGAAACGATAACCATATCCTTTCCGTGCCATTACTACCGGGGATGACCAGGGTGATTGACACGGCTCCACAAAGTCTTCCTCCAACATCCGATCCAATTCCCGGTACATTGCCTCAAGTACTTTAGGCAAGTAGTGGTAGGAGCGTTGCTTGATAGGTTGGGGTCCCTTAACATCTATTTTATGGATAACACGGGTCTTCAACTCCGGAGAATCCTGAAGCAATAATAAGCCTTCGTTAACTACTTTATCCAGGTCCTTCCTTTCAGTAGACAGAAGTGACTAAATCTACATGTGTTAGACGTTGTAGGATCCAGAGATTTAACATCTTGACAAAACGAAAAGGTATATTTAGGTTCGTCTTCAAACCACCAAATCGCTTCACCAAGATACGTGCACAAGTTAGCCTTAACTAACTTAGCTTAAAAGTCTAACCCTTCTATAACCCTTCTATAGAAAGTCGAATGGAAGTGAAGGCAGAACATATAGAGTGTCGAATGATCGGTCACCTACGGTGATCGGAATATGGAATCGTTCACTGACTATACTTGTGCTTCCATTGGCGATACCAGTCATTACCTCTGGGACAATTTCAACAACATATCCCAGTTCAAGTAGAATTCTCACTCCTTCTGCTCCTACATATGATGTTGTGGAACCAGGATCAAACAATGAAAATAAATCAGATACCATCTGATCGTATACTTACCCGATTCGGAAGACCATGAAGAGTTACTTAGCTAAATGAGATTTCTGTTGCGATAAAAAGAAGTTGTGAAATGAAGTAGATTTTTCTTCAGAAGAAGATACGATACAAGGGGCGACAAGATAAGATTTAGAGATACGAGACACATTACGGTAAGGCTATGATTCGGTAATTGATGGGTCTGCTGAGACAAAGGGAACAGGGTTGACCCTTACTTCCGTTCCCCTTGCCCTTTCCTTCGAGTGCATTTAGGACAGGCGTAAAGAGAAACTCCAGGACTACCTCAACAACTTTTTTACAACCACAACAAGGTAACAGAACAACTTTCTAGGAAGTGAGCACCTTGAGTATACATGAGGCCCACCAAAGTTCCAGCACGCTAATTTCTGAGTCGCCTGACTCGGTTGTGCCGCCATTAATCGTTTTGGATCTTTCTTCTTTTCGAGAAGTGCTCATGTCGGGATGTGCTTCATACCATGAATTTGTTAACCCATTATGCTCAGATTTAATTTGATCAAGTTGGGAATCACAAGCTACAGCTGCAGAGTCATCCACGGTGGGACCTAAGGGCGCGACACCAAAGGTACTTGAAGATATTTTGTCCTTTCTATAATTTGATTGATTGTCATGTTGAGGTGAGTTTGCGGAAAGGGGTTTTTCTTTGGCCCCTGACTTATCCGAACCGACCTCCTCGCCCATCATTTCAAGAACTCTGGTTCGTTCCGTTACAAAATCAATTAAATCGCGATAGGTGGGGATGTCCTTGGACTTTATACGCTCTTCAAATGCTCTTCTCGTTCCAGGATCTAAATTAGTGAGGGCTAAATGAAGTTTTATGAAGTCGCCCATATCTTCGATACCTAATGCCGATAATGCACAGATAAAAATCTCTGAAAATTTATAGATGATGAGTTAGTTAAGGGGGAAAAGTCTGTTACCCTCTTGATATAAGATCTGGCGAGTCGCCTTTTATTTTGGTTTCGAGATACCAAAGCGTCGTAAGCCAGAAGATAATGCGCTTCTTCTAAGGTGAATCCGGAAATAAGGGATAGAGCTTCCTCGCGTAAGCTACTTTTTCTTATGGTAGGTATTGATGGTTCCCTGTGAACCATGGAGTCAAAAAGGGAATAGGATCCACTCCATTCCTCTAATTTCCCAGTAAATACAGGTAACTCTATTTTCGGGAGCTCCGAAGGAACTAAATGACTAGCGGTGGAGGCAATCACCGGTTTTCCCTCCTTAGTATTGCTTGCGCCTATAGCTTTGTAATAATTTTCTTTAGCGGAGTCAACTAATTCAATTAAAGCGTTTTGTACAGACGTAGTTTCAATCTTATCCTTTTTATCCTAAACAGTTGAGTAATAAATGCGAATGTTAGATTGAAGAGTCTCGATCTTGGCCTCGTGCTTGACCAGTCTATCATAGACGGATTTAAAACTGGAAACTGTTTCATTATTCAGAATTTTTGATTTATTATAAATAGTCTGAACCACCGCAAAAATATACTCCCTTTCCGCTAATAAAACCGCAGGATCACCCATGACTATTTAAAAGGGAAAATTAATTTTAAAACAGCTGATTCGAGCAATTGTATATAGAGAATAAAAATTAAAAAAAAATTAAACTCTGGTAAGCGTCCTTTACAAATTTCCCAAAAGAATAAAAAATGCATCACCTAAATAAACAAGTTGGTGAACAATGGCTAACCCAATGATATAAATTAAAAATAAAAGAAAGTAATAATTATCTCTCAGTAAACTAATTGACTTAACTTCTATTAATATTTTCAACTATACCCTTAAACTTATTAATATTAAAATTTGTATATACAGAAAAGAAAAGAAAATATCAGAAAAAATTAAGTGTTTACCTAATGAATAAAATTAACCAATTAAAAATTTATATGATCTTATATTTTATCTTATATTTATATGCCATAAACTTGCAAAACAAATGACAATCTAAGTTCAATAAATGATAGCTTTAATTTAAATATTTTTCTTTAATTAACTTAAATCTACTGTTAATTCTAACTTATAGCTACGAATATTTTATTATAAATACTAAAAATATATACATAGAAGAATACAACCTATAATGCTTTTGTTTATGACATATGATTTTGTTTATGAATATTACGGTATTAACTGTGCACTGTTAATCTCCCGGAACCAAACAATTGTCTTAATTGCATACGATTAAATGTATATCAATATTTTTCTTAACCTTTTTTTTCTGTTAAGTTCTGTTTTCGGGCGCCATAGAATATGTAATAGGTTTTTATGTATTAGGCCCAGAAATCTTAATTTGTGCGATAAAACGAGACTTCATTTTCATTTTCATTTTCATCAATACATCATTTATTTTGTACCTCATTTTGTACAGCAATGAATTTTATTTTACATAAACAAAACACCAACTAAAAGTACATCAACAAAATAATTAGTTTGCATATATTTTCTGTACAGAAAAATTTAATTTATTTAAAAATAAGGAAATTAGGATGCTTACCGCTGGGTCCAAATTAAGATATAATAGACATAATTAACTTCTGGATACTCCTTGTGGAAGATAACAAATAAATAATAATCATTCAAATGAGACACGTCTGTCACCTGTTAATTGCGAGACGAGAGTGATTAGTTTTACTTTGGCCCACCGTAAGCGCTGTAATGGGTAACATACTTCAACTATAAAAATGGCCTCGTGGAACGAACTTAATAGTGAACCAAACCGTTACACATTCATTGTAGATATATAAAGAGCAGTCATGGCAATAATTACCATTAACAGTCATGGACCCAAAAGTGACTCGTGAGATTATAATAACAAGTGAGATTTTGAAAAACAAATATCGGTCATTGAAGCGTAGTCTCTAGGATATTGAAATAGATCGACAAGAATTTTTTACACCCATGCTCCAACCTCTAGAAGACTTTAAACAATCAGTATAGTTGTACCAGACCAAGCCGGAACTCGCATCGACGCCCAAGGATAGATAGTGATGTTTGGGGCGAATCTCCTGATAAAAGCGAGATAGAGTCTGCTAATATTTACAGAAAATCAAGTGCCTAAAACATTTTACTACAAAAGAGCTACAAAAATTTCATCCGATGATACAAAAACTAGTACTATGTAAACACCTTTATCTCACTCAACGTTTCCCGTTCATGAATTTATATCGTCAGAAGAGGAAGGCAAGTATGTGACAGACGATCCACCATCAGAACAAATTAAAGAAGATGCTAAAACGCCAGGGGGAGAAGCCGAATTTAAGAAACACCTCGCTGCATTTGGAAACCTACAAAGAGAATATTTGGATAAGTTTTTGAAAGGTGATAAGACCCATGACTCTCGTTACGGCATTAGAGTCATTCCATCTGGCCAATTAGCCATTGGCGACTCGACTGATGTTCAGCTTTTTGGTAACAGTGACGATATGGTTATTAACGGCGTGGTTTATGAAGGAACGCCGGGATTGCTTCAGCTACTCTACTTGAAAAATCCCAAAGATTATACCGAGTCCGACTTGGATAATTGTAAGAGTATTTTACTCTCGATCAATGCTCACAAGAAAGGATATAGTGAGGAACAGGAGGTATTCGGAAACAGATAAGAGAGAAATGTAATATCGAAGTTATTTCCACCACAATCTTTAAAACCGCGCCCCCCATCCTCCGCATCATCAGGCTAACTTCTCTGCGTTCTCACACTTACAAACGGGGCACTGGTCATATGAGTACCAATAAACCATTGTATGAGTATTGGAACGACCCAAACGAACTAGTTGATCGTCTAAGGCTGCTAATGTCTTCAACTTATGCCGGGCATGAAGGTCATCAAAACGAAATAGAATCAATAATTGAAGAGCTGCGAGAAGAAAATATAGAATATTAATATACTTATTTTTATAAACAGTTTCAGTATAAACATGACGATAAACAAGTTCGGAACCCACATAGCAAAAAAACATTCAAAGTACACAACACGTTATTTTCCATTCAACTTATTAAGATCTGAAAAGGATATCGATGCACGCCAGTTACGAATAATCAATATTTCAAATCCAGTCGCTGCTCACGACGCTGCCAATAAAGTATATTGCGATACTCTCGCAGTTACCTACACTGATTTGAAAAATTGGCCTGGTAATTATATAGATGGAAAAAGAAAGAGACTCGCAAACTTTGCACCATCTATAAATAAAGATGATGTTGTCACCAAATGTTTTTTAAACAGCGCTGCTTTAACTTCAGTTGGAAATATATATGACTCTCTTGGTAAGAGAATAACAAACGTAGGTGAGCCTGAGAAGGAATATGATGCGGTCACATTCGGTTATCTTAACAAAATACTAAAAGAGAAGTTATAAATCGTCAATCATAAAAGGAACTGTTGTAAATGAATTACATAAGCCAGCTCGGAGGATATACCCCAGACGAAAGACAGTTTTGAAAGGAATAAATGACTTGTGGCAAATAGATCTAGTAGAAATGATACCTTATTCACGAGATAATAAAGTTCACAAATATTTATTAACAGTTATAGACTGCTTTTCCAAATATGCTTGGGTCGTGCCCCTGAAGCAGAAATCAGCAGACAGTGTTAACAAGGCAATGGAGAGCGTGTTTATTTCAAGTAAACAAGTTCCGAAAAATATTCAAAGCGATCAATGAAAAGAATTTTACAATTCAGAGTTTAATTCTATGATGAAGCAATACAGTATTAATCACTATTCATCATATTCCTCGATGAAAGCATCCATTGTAGAAAGGTTTAATAGAACATTGAATTCGAAATGTGGAAGGCATTCAGCTTGCGACGAAATTATAAATTTTTAGATATTTTACCAACTATTTTACAAGAGTAGAATTCTTCATTCCATACAACTCTTGGTATGAGACCAACTGATGTAAATTCCAAAAAGTAGAAAATTATTTATTACACAACGTGTATCTAAAATCTGCCAGGAGGGTGAATAAGCAAAAGTTTAATGAGGATGATTACGTAAGAATATCAAAACGTAAAATAATATTTTCAAAAGGTTATACTCCCAGCTAGTCAGCAGAGCTGTTTAAAATAAGCAAAGTGCAAAATAAAAATCCACATACTTACCTGTTGAATGATTTAAAGGGTCAACCCATCAAAGCCGCATTTTATTTAGAACTTCAAAAAGTAAAACATCCTGACGTATATTTGATTGAGAAGGTATTGAAAAAGAAAGGAAATAAAGTGTATGTTAAGTGGTTGGGACTTAATGAAAAATCGTGGGTAAAGAGAAGTGATATAGTTTAATTAAAAAGAAATTTATTAAGACAAAGTACAATTATATTCACAACCTCTAGTGAAATAAAAGAAGAGCATTCCTTTTAAAATTCAATGAAAATCCTAATTTTCTACAATGCAGCGCCTCTTCGAAGCAGCTGCTGGTAAAAAATGGGAGACATTGGTCACTGAGGGTACCATCAACACTAGTTTCAAACGAGCAATCAGCGTAGCCGCCTTCCGTCTGAAAACAGGGCATGACTACCTCCCTAGCCACCTCCACCGTATCAAAGTTCGGACATCCTCCAAGGGTCCACTATGTGGTTGCGGTATAATGGATGCTGAACATCTGACTGCTTAGCTTTGGACCACAACCCACGGAATAAGAGCCCGGAGTTTGAAGAAGCACGTTACTATTGGTCAGCGCGTCGCCAAACGGTTCAACTGCCAAGGGCGTTGGCTAGCAGCAACAGCACTTTTCTGTTTGATATAATCCATTTAAACCTTGTTGAATACCAACATCTATTTGATTTCTTGTCTTAATTAAATTCATAATTTATAAATGTTTTATAATACTGATTTATATTACATCTAATTTAATATGTATAATAAAACCAAACTATATTTTGAATTCCTTATTTTTGATTTTTTTTTTGTGTTTTTAGAACTGAGGATGAAAACAAATTTATAGAAGTGGCAAATAATTTATCAATCCCTAATTAGATTGATCCTTCTATACCATCATGCGGATGTCAACTGATTGGACTTTAAAGCCCTATGGCCTAGCTATCTCGACTACCATGAGATGGTGCCACGTTCATCTTTAATTTTTCGGAAGACGAAACAGGTATCGTTTATTAAGTTTCCAAACACTATATTTTAGAATTTACTATTTCAATTTTTTATTGCGCATGCACATTTCGATTTAATATTTTATTGAAATTTTCTTCGTTTATAAGGGCCGTTTATTAGATTTTCAAAGGCTCTGATTCAGTTTTTCGAATTGGATATTTTATCGAACCTGCTCATTTCGGATAACCATTACAATTGACCTTTTTTTCGGTTGTTATTATTTATTAGGTCGACTTACTCAAAAAAATGTCAAATATAATTGAAATTTGAAATGCGCATGCTCGATAAAAAATAAAATTTGAAAAATGAAATCGTAACCTAATTAACGATTTTTATAACAAATAAAACTTCAACATTATCAGCAAATCGAAAAGCACTGGCACAATTACATGTCCAATTTAAAAAAAAGCGAATCAGAATGCTCAAAAACCTAATAAACGATACCAGTACCAAAGAAATGTCAACGATAATAGTAATTATAAATGCACATGATTGATAAAAAATTCAATTCAAAAAACGGAATTAGATCCTAGAACCAAAACCTAATAAACGATCCCTGTGTCATAGAAAATTCAACAGTAACGGAAAAGCGAAATGCACATGCGGAATTCAAAATCCAATTCAAGAGATGGAATCAGAACCCTCGAAAACATAATAAAATATCCCTTCAATAGCAACGGAAATAATGTAAATGTAAAGAATACAACATGTAATGTTTTAAGTTGGCTATTCTTCGCAAAACCATATGTTCCAGTAATGCGAGGACTTACAAACATGTTCAAAGTAACTATGACTTTAGTTGCATTTCATACCCCTCAGCGTTTAAAGATGTAGTTAAATTTTAACACGCTAATAACATTTCAATAAATTTATTTGGAATAAATAATGAAAACGAGATATATCCATTACAGATTAGTAAAAAAATTAAATTTCAAAGGACGATTTGATCTGTTGTTCCTAAAAGACGAAAAGAACACACATTATTGTTATATAACAAACCTAAGCCGGCTCATATCCCCTCAGCTGTCATTACGTAAATCATCAGATGTTTGTCACAGATGTCACTCGACATTTAGTTCTAGTTATACTACGAAAAGCGGGAAAATCGCTAAAGACCGACTGAACGATCATTTACTCTTTTGCAGCTTACAAAAACCTGCTAGAGTAGTATTCCCCGAATAAAATAAAATATATTTAAAAAATTTTGAATATACACACCTCATTGAAATTGCAGCGTATGCAGACTTTGAGTGTTACCAGGAACCGTTAGAGGGACGATGCAACGACTCATAGCAGTCATGGTCTAAAATTGTGCAAAATCATAAACCGTTTTGTGCATCCCTACTTATTAAATCAAACTTACCAAGTTTTGAGTTTAAACCGCTAATTTATGCGGGTGATGATTCTATGGAAAAGTTTATTGAGTCATTATAGAAAATGGCGCAAAAAGTTGACGAGATTTACGCCAATCCAAAAATGAACCCAGGAAGAAGAAGAATGTTTTCATACGAGTACCAGGTGTATCATTTGTGAAACAGCTATATCTCAAGATGATAAAGTTCGTCATCACAATCACCGATCAGGTCGGTTTATTGGTTGTGCTCATTCGTCTTGTAATTTGCGAGCCAAAACACCTGATTTTGTGCCAGTATTTATTCACAACTTTCAGGGTTATTGTGGCCATCTGATTGTCCCTTTTATCGCTCTCATCGAAGGTAATGTTTCAGTTTTATACAGTTTAATATATAATTTACAGTTTAATATCCTTAGTAATACTGAAAAATACATTAGTTTCACAAAACAGTTTAAAGGTTGTAAAACCAAAGTTCGGTTTCTGGATTCATATAGATTTCTGGCTTCTAGTTTAGACGTCTTAGTAAATAACATGAAAGAAAATTCCAATTCTTTGAGGGATATCTTTCCAAATTTAAGTCAACTATTAACGGACGAATAGAAAATGGCTCTGATTACTCGAAAGGGTGTATTTCCCTATTCCTATTTAGACTCAATGGATCGTTTGACAGAAACAAAACTACCCAGTAAAGAAAAGTTTTTTAATAATTTAACAAACAAAAATATTTCTGAATCTGAATACAACCATGCAACCATTGTTTGGCAAACGTATAAAATTAAAAATTTAAAAGAATATGCAGAACTGTACATAACCACCGATAATGTTCTTCTGTGTGAGGTTTTTGAAAAGTTTAGAGGATTATGCATGAATATTGTTGATCTGGACGCTGCTTGGACGTTCACCCTGCCTGGGTTTGAGTGGCAGACTATGATGAAATTCACAAATATACGCTTGGAAGTAATTAAAGATATTGAGAAAATATTATTTTTCGAAAAAAGGAATCCGTGGAGGGCTCACTAACGTGATAAAACATTATGCAAAAGCAAACAACAAATATGTTCATGATTATGACCACAACAAGCCATCAACATTTTTAATTTATGTAGATATTAATAACCTTTATGGACATGCAATGAATGGGTTTCTACCTTACTCTGGTTTTGAATGGGAAACGGAAAATATAGATGTTCAAAAAATACCCAACGATTTACCCATTGGTTATATATTCGATGCAGACTTTAATTATCCTAAAAATGTTCATGACTTACATAGTCAATTTCCTCTATTACCGGAAACAAAGAAAGTGCCGGGAGGAAAAGTAAAAAAGTTAATAGCATCATTGACTGAAAAGAAAAGATATATTGTCCAATATATTATTTTAAAACAAGCGCTGGAACTGGGTATAAAAATGGATAAGGCTCGTAGAATTTTAAAATTTCATCAAAAACCATGATTAAATCCTTACACCGACTTGAATACATTTCACTGAACAAACTCAATTAATGCTTTCGAATCTGATTTTTTTAAATTAATTTGTTTTGGAAAGTTTTTAGAATACGTTAGAGATAGAATTGATCTAAAAATTGTTACTAATAAAAAATCTTTAGGGAGATATGTAAAAAAAAACAAATTTTAAGGATCACTTTATTTTTTTCGAAAATGTAATAGCTGTACAGCTAGAAAAAGAAAAGGTTCTGTTAAATAAACCAATCTATGTTGGGTTTGCTGTTTTGGAGCTTTCAAAAGTTCTAATGTATGAATATCACTATAATGTATTTTTAAAAACATATTATAGCGATAATGTTAATCTTTGCTATATGGATACCGACTCACTGCTTTATGAATTAACCGTGGACGACTTCTACCAACATCTAAAAGATACCCTAAAATGTCATTTTGACACGAGTAATTTTCCGGTATCACATTTCGCTTACTCACAAGAAAATAAAAAAGTAGTTGGAAAATTAAAGGATGAAACGGCTGGAGACCCGATTGTAGAATATGTGGGATTAAGGCCCAAAATGTACTCATTTATTACAAACAAAAGCAAGCTAATCAAAAGAGTAAAAGGAATAAAGAATAGTGCTGTCAAAGAGTTTAAATTTAGTGATTATCTTGTTACTTTACAAACTAATATGAAAATGTACAGTTCGTTTCAAACGATTCAATCAAAACGACACAATTTTTATGCAGTAGTTGTCAACAAAATATCTCTCAGCCCACATGATGACAAAAGAATGACTTTATCAAACCACATAGATCATACAGACATTATTCACTAGAAAAATAATCAAAAATTGTATAATGCTTAAGGTAATAATATGTTTGATTTGTCAAGGAGATATAATGTGCTAAATACATATTTTAGTGTACATATAATATATTATTTTGTAGCACAATAATATCTCTTACAATGTAATTAGTTATTTAATGTATAGTTACAATGCATTTTAAATTTAATATTTTACAATGAATTTTCTAAGGATTTTCATCATTTAAAATTATTGTAGGAATGAAATGAAATTTAAATACAATTCAAATTTTGTAAAAAATATAAGACAGAAACATAAAATTCAGTACAATTTAATAAAATATTTATGAATGAATATATACATAAAGGTGAAGAAAGCAAAGAATATCACATTAAATATCATCAATGCGTAGAACAAAATAAAACTACAGAATAAAATATAACAAAATAAACTTAAAAGTAAAAGAATATTCCTATAAACAAAAACAGATTAAGAATAAGACAACTCTTCAGCTAATTATACTGGGATATTAATAGAACAAACGATTGAATTAATTAAACCTTATGACTAGACACCTTTCACTTTTTTATTGAAATTAACAAATTTTAGGAAATTCCAATCAAAACTTAGAATAATTATTTTCTTTCTTGAAGACTACCAAATTAAATGAAAAAATATAAAACTTCTTATTAGTATCTGTAAACCGTGGTACAGCCTGAGGGCCAAAGACAAGCTATTATCGAAAATAAATAAATAAATTTTTACAATTTGTAGTAATTTTTTCTAATGTTTTTATTCTATGTCCATCGAATTGTCATCATCACTGTCTTCAGGGTCTCATGAAGATCTTCACTAAAATCACCGTTTACCATTAATGAGATGGTTCCAGGAAATAAACTTTCTTTGCCTGATTTGTGTCCGTAGCGGAGTCTCATTTCAGAAATATGAGGGACTGATGAAATTAATAAGTTATGCACAACGTCTTCATTATTTGATAACCTATTCATATTACGAGACCTGAATTCTCTCGTTTTCCGAAACGGTTTATTAAGAGATTCTTGAGCTTCCTCTGACATTTTTCCAATGGGTACCAAACAGTTTTCAATTATGTTTCGTCCATGAATTAGCACTTTGTGTACTGTAACTGGCATATAGTACCAACCGTAATGCCTGACAAATAGCTGGGCTGTTTCTTTTCCGATAGCACCAAATTTTTCTGGATTAATTTGTTGACCGGAAGAAATGGCTTCTAAAATAATAGCAAATCTTCTAATAACATCTTCGATATTTGTTATTTCAGAAGTTATTTTTGGGTCACTAAAGAATTTTCTAGCAGTATTTCCGTCGTTGTAAGTCCCGACTTCTTGCTTTAATCGATCGACATGGAGGCCTAACTCCGTTTGGAACCTTTCTTGTATCAGCTGCTTAAATTCTGGAGTTGAGGCTGACCATTTTTTGAAGTGCAGATTATACGAAAGAATGGTAATACATGATATTTTGTAATCGTATTAGGTTGTTTACCACCTCTTTATTTACAAACAGCCAAATACTGCATTCTGTATTTGTTATTGTGACCAAGGTCGCAGGTGGTCGCAGCTAATCTCTGCGTAGAAAACCTAAAGAAAACAGTGGATCGACAGTGATCGATCGACAGTGAGTCGATCTTTGCCACACCTTGACAGAAAAATTACAAATGAGATTTTATCGAAACAACCCTATATTTTTTTTCGAAAAATATTTTCGAGACGATGATTTTTTTGTTAATGTTTAAATAGGCCCTAAAAGTGAACTGAGTAGAAAGGAACATGGCTAGCACCATTCTATAAAAAATTCAAGGTACTTTTTTTCGGCTGTGGCATCATCCCTGTTTACATTTCATCCTCAAAAAATATTAGTTCATTGATACTTTTTCAAAGTCTATAGTGAGTAAATATTCTGTACGGTTTTAAGAACGAGTTAATACAAAAATTAATGAAAAAAAAACTTTTGTTTTTTGTCAATGTCGCGGTTTTTCCATGAGCCGTTCCACTGTGCGGCCTAGCGATCTCGCCCTGCTCCAAGGGTATCCGAGAGTAGCCGAAAGGAGCCGATGACATCGCAAGGTCTGATACGAGTGCAATTTAATCCTGCAATGTAACCAGGGTTGTTGATTATAATTAAATTAAGTTCAGAAAAGAGGAAAAACAATTTATAAGAGGGAAAAAAGCAGTTGAGAAGACTATATTTACACAAAATTTAAATATTTGGAAGTTTAAATAAATCTTAAATAATTAGTTAGGTAAAAGTAAACATTGGGAAGGTTGCATAAATCATAGACATTGAGAAGATTATGTAAACTAATCAGAAAAATCTACTGGTCCTCCAGGTTGGGAGAAATCTTACACTGACATTCACACACAGTACACTGTTTACAGCATATTACATACACTCCCCACAATACAGACGAAGGTCACATACACTACACACCCTAGGGTCACCTCCCCTAGGTAGCCGCCCGGATGGGGGAGTGCGTCAGGTTGCTCTAAGGAGGCAGCCCCTCCACTTGATTCGGGTGCAGAAGGCTGATAACCCGCTCCCCTTAAATCTTATTTTTACGAAACCTGCACAGAGAATAGCCGGACTGATTTAACGGAAACAACATAATGCCTGCCTTACGGATTTTAAACTTGGAACGTGTAAAGTTCTTTCATTATACCGACCAGGAGCCTTAGATCAGCTCCTAATTCAATTGGACAAATACTCAATTGACATAGCTGCTGTCCAGGAGATAAGATGGACCGGACAAGGGTCGTTCAATAGAAAACATCACAGCATGTTCTACAGCTGCATTCAGAGAGGTCACACTTATGGAACGGGATTCATCATCAGCAAGCAATTCGCCACAGCGGTGACTGGATTTTAAGCATCGGAGCCCAAGATATGCTACCTACGTATGAGAGACAGGTTCCATAATTTTAGCCTCATTAGCATACATGCCCCAACAGAACACTCAAAGGAGGCGATTAAGGATGAGTTTTATGCCAAACTGGAAAATTGCCTAGATGAATGTCCAAGATTCGACATCAAAATAGTTGTTGGAGATTGCAACGCCCAAATTGGGAAAGAGAAGGAGGTTAAACCAGTTATCGGCATGCACAATATACATGAAGAGTCCAATGACAACGGACTAAGATTGGTCAATCTTGCTGCACCGAAAGGTATGGTTATAGGAAGTACACTCTTTCCTCATAAAAGATCCATCTGGCAACATGGCGATCTAATGATGGTATCACTACAAATCAAATTTACCATGTACTTATGAGTGCAAAACAATGCATTATGCAAAAGCAAACAACAAATATGTTCATGATTATGACCACAACAAGCCATTAACATTTTTAATTTATGTAGATATTAATAACCTTTATGGACATGCAATGAATGGGTTTCTACCTTACTCTGGTTTTGAATGGGAAACGGAAAATATAGATGTTCAAAAAATACCCAACGATTTACCCATTGGTTATATATTCGATGCAGACTTTAATTATCCTAAAAATGTTCATGACTTACATAGTCAATTTCCTCTATTACCGGAAACAAAGAAAGTGCCGGGAGGAAAAGTAAAAAAGTTAATAGCAGCATTGACTGAAAAGAAAAGATATATTGTCCAATATATTATTTTAAAACAAGCGCTGGAGCTGGGTATAAAAATGGATAAGGCTCATAGAATTTTAAAATTTCATCAAAAACCATGATTAAACCCTTACACCGACTTGAATACATTTCACTGAACAAACTCAATTAATGCTTTCGAATCTGATTTTTTTAAATTAATTTGTTTTGGAAAGTTTTTAGAATACGTTAGAGATAGAATTGATCTAAAAATTGTTACTAATAAAAAATCTTTAGGGAGATATGTAAAAAAAAACAAATTTTAAGGATCACTTTATTTTTTTCGAAAATGTAATAGCTGTACAGCTAGAAAAAGAAAAGGTTCTGTTAAATAAACCAATCTATGTTGGGTTTGCTGTTTTGGAGCTTTCAAAAGTTCTAATGTATGAATATCACTATAATGTATTTTTAAAAACATATTATAGCGATAATGTTAATCTTTGCTATATGGATACCGACTCACTGCTTTATGAATTAACCGTACTTATGAGTGCCAGCCACATCTCCAGTCTAATGGACTATCGTGTGTACCGGGGCGCCAACGCAGACTCAGACCACTTTCTGGCTGTGGCTAGAATAAGGGCCAGGATCTCCCTGGTTAAGCGACTTCGAGGAACACGACAAAGAAAGTATGACCTTGACAAGCTGAAGGATACGCGTATAAAATTCTCCACAATTATGAATGAAAGAGTACGATTGCTGGAAAAGCCTGAAGACCTTAATTATCATTGGACCGGATCCAAAAATCTGATGGCGAGTGTAACCCAGGAAATAGTAGGAGTGAAAGAACATAAAAGGAGCGCGCCATGTTTGATGAAGAGTGCCGTACTGCTATTGAGGAAAAGAAGAGAGCTTACAGACTTATGGTCAAATGACGTTACACTAGGGGAGCTGTAGCGGAATACCGCACAAAGAGAAGGTAAGAGAAGTGTATGCTAAGAAGGAAAAAAATCTGGTGCGGTGCGCGCATCACACAACTTTCCCTTACCGTCCTATAATAATTATCTTTTTAATACAATAATTGTATTATTAAAATTATTTTAAAGAGTTCACATAAACACTGCTTCTAATAAACTCAGCAGCATACACATCTTCTCCCACATAAGTACAATAAAAAAAAATTTTAAACTATTTTAGTACAACAATCCTGTACATAAACTATATATTTTAACTTTGTCAAGTTGCATATATATTTTAAAAGTTTATGGTTTAGTTTCTATGGAAACATTTTCTTTCCATTAAATAATGTGAAAGTAAAAATTATTAAGTTAATTTACGCTTTTGTATTCTAAAATTACTTTATTACAGAGCGTATTGCTTACAACAGATTGGCGGATTGGTGGGAAGAGGATCGGTCGCATCCGTCTCCTTTAGGATGCGCTTGGTTATCCATCTACCTTGGGTCTTGTGCTCCTCATAAAATACACTATCTTTGCTAATACTGGTCCGATTTTGATGATTCTTTTATTATTTTTTAGATAATTTAATTACCTTTCATACAATTTTACACATAATTTACATTAGAATGCATACTTCTTATGCTATACGCAAATAAATTATTCTTTTCATCATAAATTTTTCTCTGCAATTCTTCGGTGATTTACTACATAAATGAAAAGTTAAAGGCCTTTATGAAGAAAAATTTAGCCAAGCTTCATCAAAATCGTTTGAGCCGTTCACGAGAAAATGTAAAAAAGTGTAAAATCTATGATAAAATAGCTATTTCCGGTTAGTCCGATGCTCTGTATCTTTGCTAATACTGGTCCGATTTTCATGATTCTTTTATTTTTTTTTAGATAATTTAATTACCTTTTATACAATACTACACATAATTTACCGTAAAATGCATACTTTTTAAGCTATGCGCAAATAAAATATTCTTTTCATCATAACTTTTTTACCTGCAATTCCTCGGCGATTTACCACATGAATGAAAAGATAAAGGCCTTTATGAATAATAATTTAGCCAAGTTTCAACAAAATCGTTAGAGCCGTTTTCGAGAAAATTGTAAAAAAGTGTAAAATCCATGATGTAATAGCTATTTCCGGTTAGTCCGATTCGCTGTATCTTTGCTTATACTGGTCCGATTTTCATGATTCTTTTATTGTTTTTTAGATAATTTAATTATCTTTCCTAAAAGTCGATTGATAAATTACCGTAAAATGCATACTTTTTAAGCTATGCGCAAATAAAATATTCTTTTCATCATAACTTTTTTCCCTGCAATTCCTCGGTGATTTACTTCATAAATGAAAAGTTAAAAACCTTTATGAAGAATAATTTAGGCAAGTTTCATCAAAATCGATATAGCCGTTTTCGAGAAAATTGTAAAAAAGTGTAATATCCCTAATATAATAGCTATTTCCGGTTAGTCCGATGCTCTGTATCCTTGCTAATACTGGTCCGATTTTCATGATTCTTTTATTTTTTTTTAGATAATTTAATTACCTTTCATACAATACTACACATAATTTACCGTAAAATGCATACTTTTTAAGCTATGCGCAAATAAAATATTCTTTTCATCATAACTTTTTTCCCTGCAATTCCTCGGTGATTTACTTCATAAATGAAAAGTTAAAGATCTTTATGAAGAATAATTTAGGCAAGTTTCATCAAAATCGTTAGAGCCGTTTTCGAGAAAAATATAAAAAAGTGTAAAATCCATGATTTAACAGCTATTTCCGGTTAGTCCGATGCGCTGTATCTTTGCTATTATTGGTCCGATTTTGATGATTCTTTTATTCTTTTTTAGATGATTTAATTACCTTTCATAAAAGTCTGTAGATAAATTACCATAAATTGCACGCTTTTGATGTTATGCGTAAATAAAATATTCTTTTCATCATAACTTTTTTCCCTGCAATTCCTCGGTGATGTACCGTATATATGAAAAGTTAAAGGTCTTTATGAAGAATAATTTAGGCAAGTTTAATCAAAATCGTTAGAGCCGTTTTCGAGGAAATTGTAAAAATGTGTAAAATCGATTATATAAAGTGGCACTTCCGGTTAGTCGATTTTGACGAAAATGCTGCTGTAACATCACATGCATGTGCTAACCTTAAATATGTAATTTCAGTATCGTACAGCTTTCCGTTTTTGAGCTAGACTGATCACATACACACAGACCCTTTTGCGAGACTTGGTCATTTGGACTCAGGGGACCTTAAAACATGTATTTCCGTTGAAAACTCGAATTCGAAAATTTTCACGATCGCAATACTTCCCCTTACTATATACTTCGTATATAGGTAAGGGAAAGTAAAAAGAGCCTGGGAAAACCAGAAGCTGGAAAAAACAGAAAACATGAGAAGTTTGAACGAAGTAAGAAAGTTCTTGCAGCAAGTGAACAATGGCCGCAAACCCTTCAAGCCGAGAGTTAGTGCCTGCAAGGACCAGAACGGAAACATATTAATGGCAAAGAAGGAGGTGCTTAGCAGATGGAAGGACCACTACAGCTCACTACTCGGAGGGGATGAACCTAAAGATAGATATGACCAAGAAATTCCTCCAGGAGAGTTAGAGCCACCCGATTATGAAGATATAGAGGATGCCATGTTGTCCTTAAATAATAATAAGGCTCCTGGTCCCGACGGGCTACTAACTATGTAACGTTAAAATTGGGAAAATTGCATAAAATGTAAGCATTGAGAACTGAAAAACGTACAAAACTTTAGTTAATAATAATGACGTCACCTATCCAGATATTATGAAAGGATTAAAAGGCTCTATATCATTGTTTGTAAATGATAAAGAAATTTTAAAGATTTAATAGTTAATCCTTTTAAGGCGTTTTAATAGTTTATACTATGAGAGATTAAAAATACATATAAGATTAAAAAATATTTTTTTTCATGTATCAGCGAGATGAGTAATGATAGAGGATTAAGAGTTTAAAGTCCATTGTTTACTTTTAAAAGAAGGATTAAGAGATAGAGCATAATTACGAAAGCTAAATTTGTTTACTTTTTAGCGGAAGGATTAACAAGTCCTAAATAATTCTTTATGTTTTGGTATTAACAGCTCAAAGTCCAAAAGCTGTTAAAGGATTAAGAATTAGTATTAATTAATATTCATCAATATTAATTAAAAGTTCGATAGAAACTTAAAGAATTAAAATTTAATCCTTTTAAGAACATTATTTATACTATCAGAGATTAAAAATACGTAGAACATTGGAAAGTTGTTTTGTTTATGTTTCAGCGAGATAAGAAAGGTTGGGTATTCACCAAAACCTTAAGTCCCTCAAACGGTAGAAATATAAAATGGCGGCCGGGCACACTCATGCTCTATAAGGTGGGTACCTGACCCTTCAATTGTTGAAGGGAATAAGCCTGGTTAAGCGCGGATGCTGACCACGTCATTGTAAACAAAATGGCGGCTTAGGTTAGGGGTGGTCAGAGTTGGGCTAAAGCACTATGATTGGCTGATTGGATAGGGGTAGGAGTAAATAGGAGCGGGGCCTATTGGTCACGTGAATAAAAAAGGGGCCCGGCCTAATGTTTCCGCCGTGCGTTACGTGACTGGTCACGTGAGCGCGCACAGATGTGTGCCAGCTCCTGCATTTCTCCTCTACTTTTTCTCTTTTTTACTTTTTCTCGTCCTGGCTTGTAAGTAATTTCGAAGTTATATTGGCTTAGAAGTTTCTTCCATCGGGTTATCCTTGCCGATGACTCAGCTTATCCACCCACATTAACCGGCGATGGTCTGTCTGGATCTTGAATTTTCGCCCAAACACGTAAAGTCTGAAGTGCTATACCGCCCAGATGATACCCAGAAGTTCGCGCTCCAACAGCACTGCTCCTACGGCGTACTCGCTTGCAACCGTGGTTATTGTAAATATTTTGTTAAAGTCAGGACACGCTAGTATTGGTTCCTTCTGTAAGTACGCCATGCATTGCCGAATATTGTCCTCTACCTCGGGAGTTATTATTACTTTCTGACCTTTTTTTAATAAATTGTTTAGCGACATTAAATATTTTGCCATCACCAGGACGAGCCGCCGGTACTAGTTCTGAGTTCCTAATAGCCTCCTAATGCTTTTGACATCGTTCGGCATTGCCATCTTGGTTATGTTTCCACCTTTTGGGCGTCCGGCTTCACTCCTTCCCTTGATATCGTGTGCCGTAAGAAGTTAATTTCGTCCCAGCCCTAAGTTAGTTTCAGCCCAAATTGTTGCAGCCTATCGAAGACGCTCCGTAAATATTGCCTGTGTTGTGATTGATTTTTGCTGAATATTAACAAGTCGTCCATGTAAATTTGGCAAAATGCCTCGTCCAACCCTCTCAAGAATTCGTCCATCAGCTTCTGAAATGTGATGGGCGCATTCTTTAGCCCGAACGTCATCCTCGTGAACTCGAAATGCCCCCTTTCAAATGAGGATGCGGTTTTGTGTTGATCTCTAGGGTACATTTTTATCTGATGGTATCCGGCTTTTAGGTCCAGTGTGCTAAAAATTGTTGCGCCACTCAGCCTATCCAATATATCCACAAACCGGGGTATGAGGTACCTCTCATCCAGGGTGTTTTCATTAAGTTTTCTGAAGTCTACCACAATCCTATATTTCTCCTGACTTTCCCCTTCCACTGCCTTCTTTTTCACAGCCCACAGGTGCTATTGTAGGGTGAGGTACTATCAACTATAATCCCTTGCAGATGAAGGTGTCTCAGTTTTTTCCGAATGTGTTATTGCGTCAACACATTCGGAAAAAACTGAGGATACCGCCTCTCCTTGACATAAGTCACCCGATCTTATTTTAGCGGAATTTCGTGCACCGTTCTTCCTGTCGCACCCAGTGGTTCCCCTTCACTAAAGAAAACTTCCGGGTATTCGTTCCGCAACCTTTGCCTTCAATCTTCCATCTGGCTGATCGCCCCTACGCTCACATTACCATCTTTCTGTACCCCTTTGCATTTGTACCTCTTCCGTTCCATCTTGATGTCCCACCGGCCGTCTCTATTCCGTATCCTTGCCCCTGTTTTTCCTAACAGATGGCATCCTATGATTCCTTCGTATTCCCGAGGCATCTTTTCTACATGTACCATTAGATCCTCTCCCCTGCTGGCTCATCTACCCATATCTATTCCCGCTTCCCCTTCTACCCCGTATGGGTCCCCTAATGTAATTAACTTACCTCCGCATGCTTGTACGTGAGGTATCCTCTTTCCTTTACATAACCGCTTTATTGCCTGTCTACATACTATGGTCCTAGAGCTTCCCGTATCTACTATACATCGCACTCCACTCGCGACTCGAGGCAAACCGCTGCACTCACCTTCTATATTGTTTATTACTGTCTGGTTGTCTCTCCACCAGCACTCTCCTCATTCTTCGTCCCATGTTCTCCACTCTGCCTCTCCCCGCCGTCCTCCATTCTTTCTGCCTTCGCCTGCTCTCTTTCCCGACTCACTCTCCTCCTCCTCCGTCTCTGATTCCTCTGATGTCTCGAAGACTCTGGGTGGTCTGCTCCTTCTCCATATTCTTTGAGTATTTATTTCCATAGTTTCCCCTCGGTTCGATTCTCGGCGTCTGCTTAGGTTCGGACACTGCCTGGCTATGTGTCCTCCCGTTCCGCATTCAAAGCATTTCGTTTGAGGGCACTGTGCTATCAAGTGTCCCACTCTTCCACACATTGCATCTCCTATCTTCCCTCTTCCAAGTTTTCCTTTCCTTCCCTGGTCTTCTCTCATTCATCCTTGTTCTCTCCTTTCCTCTCCTGTCCGTCTCCCTCTCTCTCCCTGCCTCTGGTCTGACTCTGCTTCTGTTCGCCGCGTCTACCTCTTCTCCATGTCGGGCCTCTTCATCTCTGGCGCTAGAATCTACCATTTCCTGGGCACATGAAAGACTTATCTCTTGGCAGCCCCTCTTTCTTTTTCGTTTCCTTCGCGAGCTGTACCTTTAGTAGTGTCGCCAAAAACGCCATACTCCCGTCTACTTCCGCCGCTCCTAATGTCTCTCTCATCTTCTCCGTTATGTAATTAAAACGGGCCAACAGTGAGCCTGCATTTTGCCCGCTGGATTGGTGCAGCTGTTTAGTTTCCCTAAACATCCTGAATATATATATCTTCTTCCGGAGTCCATCGACCACCTCCGAATGCCTTTTTCAATCGATCTTTCACGACGATCCACAGAGCATCTGTCCGCTTGGATTAAATTTAATACTTTCCTCTTGATTCAGCATACCAAAGCCGCTCTCAATGCTCCTGCGTCACTGGGGTCTATCTGGTTTTCTGCTTCTTTGAGCTGGATTCTCGCCATTATCCGATACCCTCCAATGAGGAAATGATTCAGTTCTCCCGTTTCCACATCGAACCTTTCTAGGTCCGAGACTGCTCTCCTTAAATCCTCTAACGTGGCTGTTCTCACCTTTAGGCATTCCAAATTATTGGCTTGAGCTGCTGCTGAATTCGCGTGCGCCGCTGCTAAGGTCTCTGTTGGCATCATTGGAATTTCTGCTGGCAGTATTAATGTGGGCGGTAGTAGTATCTCTTCCGGCATTTTGATTTATTTTTTTCGAAAGAAAAAAAAATAAAACACAAAAACAAAAACGACCGCACAAAACGAGAGAATTGGAAACAGCTGAAAAGAAAGAAAAAAACAGCTTTCTGCTCCCTGGTATTAACAATTTAAATGTCCCGGGTTTCGGCACCATTTATGCCCGTTTTGATACTTAGAATAAAAAAGAAGGTAATAAGGAGACAAAACGACACTCTCGAGTACTGTACAAAGACTGACCTTCCTCTTTATTTAATCGTCTATACATACATTTACAGTGCTTGTTTATTATTACAAATAGGATTACATGTAATATTATCTTACGCCTAGTCTTAGCTTATATATATATATATATATATATAAGTTAAGAGCCAGACCTAGTAAGGAATAGAACTTAATCCTACTAGTAATATAAACAACTCCCTAAGAGTATATAAGTAGGATTACTTGTTGAATAAAGTCAGTTGTTAACTATCGTTCGTTGCGTGTTTATTTAAAACCTCTCTTTTTTTTAAAAGTATTTAACCCGGACTCGTTAAGTGGTGCAGAAACCCGGGAGAAGAGCGGAGTACTGTAGCGGAAGAATTTTTTCTTTTTCCGTATTGTTTACCGGACAGTGATGAACGACGGGATGCCAGAAGGGGTACCTCCGACCGGACAACAAGGAATTCTTCGGGCAGCTACGTTGACGGTACCTAGTGACGTGCCGCTTCAACCAACACACCAGCTGGCACAGGCTGCCGCGGAACTCGCCGCGAGACCTACGCTAGTGCAGGCACACGCAAATCTTGCCGCGGCAGAAGCGAATGCCATAGAGCGGTTGAAATTGAAAAGAGCCAACGCCCAGGATATCAGGTATGCGATCGGAGAGTTGGATAAGTTCAATGGGGAAGTGGGAGAACTGAACCACTTTCTGAAAGGAGGGGACCGAATCATATACCAAATCGATTCAATGGCCGCAGAAGACTTGATCGAAGCTAGAGCAGTTGCGGCGCTAAGAGCGGCATTAGTCTGTCGAGTGAGAAGGAGCGTGTTAAACCTAATTCAGGCGGACGAGGACGCGCCGTGGGACACGGTGAAGGCCCGGCTGAAGGCGTTTGGAGGGGGCAGGTGGGCCCCGGAAGAAGACATTCTTCAAATGTTTAGAGAAACGCGGAAGCCTCAACAGAGCAGCGGCCAGTATGCAGGCATACTATTGGCACGCTATAATAAAATCACCAAGAAGTTGAGAGAAGCCATGTGTGCGGAGCAGGTGGAAGCTAGGATGGAATTCTTTTCTACAATCCTGAAAGTGCAATTGGCTCGGGACACAGGAAGGAAAGACGGCTTGCCTCGAGAAAAGAGCTTCCTAGAATGCGCACAAGACATGATGGATGCCAGTGCCAGGGACGAAGAGGCGAAGTACAGCGGCGAGGCAGAGGCGGGCTGGACCAGAGTCCCATTCCGTAGGCCGGTAATGAGTATGAGTCGGCCGAGGTTCGAAGCCGGTAGAAGGAGAGAGACAGAGGGCTATCGGCGGGAGAGGCTTACGAACCGCGACAGGAGACCAATAATGGAGAGGAAAAACGGAAGGAAAGACGAGAGAAGGTGTCACGAATGTGGTAAGACAGGGCATCTGGTGGCACAATGCCCCCGGACCAAATGTTTTGAATGTGGTACGGAGGGGCACATAGCTCGTCAGTGTCCGTATATTTATCGGAGGAAAGAGGCGTCGCATGGCGAGCCCATGGAAGTGAACGCGCAGGAGGTGCGCAGAAGAATTACCAGACGAGAGGGAACGGCCAGAGAATCGGCAGGAGCATCTTCAGAGACCGAGGAGGAGCCAGGCAGCAGCAGCGGTGAGGATAGTCGGAGCGGCTGGGAGAGGCAACGGCATCGAGCGACACAGGCGCGCGGACAGCGACAGGTGACAGCATGAGGAGGGTGTCGGCAGAGAGGCGACCGAGCTTTCACTTGTAATAACATTGAAGGTAAGCTCAAATGTTGGTTGCCTATAATCGATATCCAAAGCGGGGTGAAGTGCCTGGTGGACACGGGGAGTTCGAGTACTCTGTTATCGAGAACTGCCGTGGAAAATTTATGTGGAAAAGGGAAGGCGCTTCAGATTCGAAAATGCGATTGTAGGTTGCTCACGTTGGGCGGGCCATGTAGCGTGATAGGCGAGGTGAAGATAGGACTGCGTCAATGGGGAGACGAACAGGGTAGACTACGGGTACATGTGGTAGAGAGTATGCCGAGGGAATACCAGGTGATAGTCGGATGCGACCTTTTGAAAAGAGTAGGCGCCAAGGTGCGAAACAAAAAGGGGGAGTGGCATGTTAAACTCGGGCATAGGTTATATACGTGCCACCGGGCTGTCAAGGGTACCAGGGTCGGGGCGGTTAGCGCGGTAGAGAATTGGAAAAGGGTGCTGATGAGGGAATTTCGCGACATTTTTTATCAGGAAGGGGATGTGCTTGGTGCCACGGGGAAAACCGTGCATGAAATCCCTCTCAAAAATGAAAGGGTGACATACGTAAAAGAGAAGCGGTACCCACAAGCGATGCGGCATCACATTCGTGAGGAATTAGAGGAATTAAAGCGGCAGGGAATCATCGTGAACAGCTCCTCGCCATATAACAGCCCCTTATGGGCAGTTAAAAAGAAACCGATTCCGGGGGATACCACGGAAAAATACCGTGTAGTGGTGGACTTTAGGCAGCTGAACAGTAACACGGTGGATGAAGCGTATCCTATTCCGCGATTTGATGACATTCTGGACAGATTAAGCGGGGCAACGGTTTTCAGCACACTCGATTTAAAAGCCGGATATCATCAAATCAGAATTCACCCACGAGACCAGGCGAAGACCGCATTTACATTCGAAAGAGGGCATTACGAATTTACACGGATGCCGTTCGGGTCGAAGAACGCACCCCTCACGTTTCAGCGCTTGATGGACGAGTTTCTCCGCGGTATCGACGAGGGGATTTGCCAAATTTATATGGACGACCTTCTTGTTTTCAGCAAATCGGAGGAGGAGCACGTCCAGCATCTGCGGCAGGTGTTCGAGAGGGTTCGAGAATTTGGGCTACGATTATTCCCAAGTAAATCGGTTTTGGGGAAGAGCGAGATCAAATTTTTAGGCCACACTGTATCGAAGGAAGGGGTGAAACCGGATGCTGCGAAAGTAGACGCGATAACTAAGATGGCCATTCCTCACGACATAAAAGGGATCCGCAGGCTTTTAGGGGCCCTCAATTACTATAGGCGGTTCGTACCGGATATGGCGCAATATTTGGTACCCATCAATGGCTTGCTAAAAAAGGGGGCGCGTATGATCGTGACGCCTAATATGGAGGATAATATTAGAAAGTGTATGGCGAGGTTGCAGGAAGAACCAGTCCTGGCGTTCCCCGATTTCACCAAGCAGTTCACAGTTACTACCGACGCTAGTGAATATGCATTGGGTGCGGTGCTGTCTCAGGAGGGTGGGGGAGGGGATCGCCCCGTCGCGTACGCCAGCAGGAGGTTGACCGATGCGGAGGCCCGTTACAGCGCGTTGGAACGGGAACTCCTCGGGATCGTCTGGGCAATTGATCATTTTCGACCGTATTTGTTTGGGAAACGTTTTAGGGTCCAGACAGACCACCGGCCGCTGCAGTGGGTGGGGAAACTGAAGGAATCATCTGCACGCGTGTCGAGATGGAAGGAGCTCCTAAATCAGTATTCTATGGATATCGTCTATAAGCCCGGTAAGGAGAATGTAGTCGCGGACTGGCTGTCGAGAGCACTGACGGTCAACGCCATAGAGGACGCTACCGCTGGGCCATCTCGCGACATTCGGCAATTTCTTCAGGACTGGTCGCCGGATGGTGAGGGGGAACCGGATATTACGGGAGCCGATCGGGAAGGGGCATCGTCAGGCACAGAGAGTTCGTCGGGCGAGAGACCGGCGGAGATGGAGGAGATCGACGAAATCGTCAATGATAAACCACGGCAGATAATTTGGAAAACCAAAACCGCGGGCATGCTATCCATTGAATTTCTCCGATACGGACGTTCGCGCATCAACGTCATTTCATCGCCGCCGGGCGTTCGTGTCGATAGCGTCTGTCAGGCTTTAAAGGACGCGTCTTCACCAGGCCGCACATATCACTTATACGTGGGAAACGCTACGATTTGGGAAAAGGTGAAGCAGGTGTGGAAAACGGAGCAAATCCTGGATCGCGTTTTTGTTCGTTGTAGGATACTGGTGGAAACGGTTAGAGAAGCAGACCGCCAAGTCGAATTGACCACAGCATATCACCAGGGCAAAACGAACCATCGGGGAGTCAGTGAGACCCTACAGGCCTTGAAGCGGAAATATTTTTGGTCAGGCATGAAAAAGACGATAAAGAACGTTATTGGGTCTTGCGAGGTTTGCATGACTACTAAATATGACCGTCACCCACCACGGGTAATACAGGAGGAGACGCCTACGGGGGATAAACCGCTGCGCGATCTACAGATTGACACGTTTACCTGGAGGGGATATCAGTGGACGACGATAATTGACGTATTTAGTAAAATCGCAATGGCGCATCCTATCCAGGCGAAAGCGGCAGACGCGATTTTGGAGGCCCTACACACGTGGTTTATGTTCTACGGGGTACCGGAGCGTATCACTTCCGATAAAGGGAGGGAGTTTCACAATACGGCGGTGAGCGACGAAATGAAAACATTAGAAGTCACGTGGCATTTCAACACGCCGGGCCATCCGAAGAGTCGGGGAGGGATTGAGCGCTTACATAGCACTCTCAGTGATCATCTCAGGGTCTACCAGGTCGAGGGTTTGGAACCGGACATAGCGATGCGGAAAGCGGTAGCGGCGTATAACCACTCGATCCATTCGGTCACGGGATTTTCACCATTTGAGGTTTTGTTTGGGCTGCGCGGACCTGGAAGGGATTATGCGGGGACGGCGGGGAACTCGCCGGAGGACCAGGACATCATTTCGAACCAGGTACAAGTCCGAGGGGTATGGAAAAAGGTGCGCGAGCGAATCGTGAAAGAAAAACGAACCAGGATAGCGTAAAATTCAGATGTAAAAGTCAGAGACCGTCTAGAGGATATAAAAATTGGGTCGATCGTATATCGCCGCATTGGGTCTAATAGGGGAAAGGAGACACGGCGGTACGAGGGTCCATTCCGCGTAACCGTTATCCGGGAGCATAACGTCGTGACTATCGAAACCGTGGATGAGCCCAAAAAGAGGCGAACTGTTCATATAGAACAGCTTAAATTTCCATTAGGTGATGCATTGGGGTCTGGAGCGCCTTCGCCTATGCGGGCGGGAAACAACTGTGTGTGATGTTTTTTGGGTGTGCAAAAGAATGTATTATGTTATATTTTGTATTTTTTTTTTTTTGTATTATATAGAGTCCAGTAGTAACTACAGATAATTTTTATTTGTTGTTTTAATATTAAGTAAGACACTTGAATGTAGCATATTTTTTTTTTCTCCTTTTCTGACTGAATTACTATGTATTTCTCAATTGGTACTTAGGGAGTATCAAGATTGTACAGGAGTGAGTTCTATGACTTAACTGGGCTGGTGAATTATTTTTTTTTCCTTTTTGTTGTTTGTTTTTGTTGAGTTTCTGGACGTGTCCGAAACTGGGAGGGGGGAGTTAAGAGCCAGACCTAGTAAGGAATAGAACTTAATCCTACTAGTAATATAAACAACTCCCTAAGAGTATATAAGTAGGATTACTTGTTGAATAAAGTCAGTTGTTAACTATCGTTCGTTGCGTGTTTATTTAAAACCTCTCTTTTTTTAAAAAGTATTTAACCCGGACTCGTTAAGTTATATATATATATATATATATATATATATATATATATATATATATATATATATATTTATGTATATATTTATATATAAATGTATAAACGGGGGTCGAGTTGGCCGAGCAGGTTAACGCACTTACTCACAAACCCAAAGGTTGTGAGTTCGAATCCTGGCACCGGCATGAATTTAATTTAATTACATTAAATACTTCAAGCAATTTATCATTTTTTAGAACGTGCTTTGAAAATATTAATTATTATGATATTTTAAAAATATTAATATATTCATATAGATTTTTATATTGAAAATATTTTCACAATTTGCATTTTTGTTTTAAAAGTATTTCTGTGCATAGAAAGACCTTTATAACTACCTGTTAATTAGGGATTGATAAATTATTTGCCACTTCTATAATTTTGTTCTATTGAAAACTAGTTTCAAATGTTATACATTCATCTTCAGTTCTAAAAACACATAAAAATTCAAAAATAAGCAATTCAAGATATAGTTTGGTATTATTATGCATTATATGCATAGGTATTATATGAATTATTATGCAAATTAGATGTAATACCAAACTATATTTTGAATTACTTATTTTTGAATTTTTTTGTGTTTTTAGAACTGAAGATGAATGTATAACATTCGAAACTAGTTTTCAATAAAACAAAATTATAGAAGTGGCAAATAATTTATCAATCCCTAATTAGATTGATCCTTCTTTACCACCATGCGGATGTCAGCTAACTACCTGTTAGTAAAATAAGAAACCTAAAATAATCAAATTGTTATTTGTAAAATAAACTGAAAACAATATTTTTCAACAAGTTTTATATTCGTGAAATATCGCAAAATTTAAACACTCATATTTATCAACATGAAACACACATAAAAAAAAAAATGTGAATGTATTAGCTTTAGGAAGAGAAAGCATAACAAATAAGCAAGAGTTTAATTTCAATTAAATACAAATTACAAATAGAACTGAAGATAATAAAATTAGAATTAAAAAAAAAAAAGTATTCTGGCTCAAACTTCCATATGAATAACTAGAAAGACCTATTATAGTAAATTAATAATCAAAATTAGTATACCCATAGTTTTACAAAATATATAAATACAGAGTGAAAAATAGTGAAACAACTCAGTCCAAAACAACAGTGCAAAGGGAAGGAAAATATGGATATTAAATACAGGGAAAATAACATAAAACCTATGATACACAGGAATTAACTAATATCGAAAATGATTGACGAGTTGTATATGGAAAAAAAAAAGAAATAAATAAACAACTTGAAGATGGGCAAAGTGCCCTAAAAGTTAATGTAATGAAGTAGAAGAAAAATAAAGAAATTCAATTTAAAATATGATTGAATTTGATTTCCTAACATATGAAAAATATATATATATAACATTAAGAATCAGTTTATATAACTAATAAGGATCATCCCACACCAAATCAACCAATAAAAACAAATTTTAGTCTCAAGATTTTTCTCTTATTGTCTCAGTCTCTTTCAGATCACAGGTAGCTCAGAGGTTCAGGCGTCGTTCACCTGTCCTCGTCATCTGATTGTCCTGAGTTCGATTCCAGAGACCTTGTTATTTCTTTATTTTCCGTAATTCCACAGAATGTTTTATTTTTGTTTTATTTCTACTTGTACATACTTATAAATATTTAGAAGTTAAATTGTAATTTTATATTTATTTATTTTAGTTATTTATTGTTTAATTTTTTTTAATTATAATTCACAATGTCGACTGATAAATTATTGGACATGGAAACGGATGAAACGACCGCCTTCTCTGAAATTAGCGAAGCTGATTCTCAGTATCTGAAATGACGAACTCTCCAGAAACGTCAAATTTTGCTTGAAATGATGCTCCTGGCTCCGCTAGGAACGCGCCAAATAAAAAAAAGAATAAAAAAGGAAAGTCTAAAAAGGCTTTACCACCACCTGAAACCCGCAGTAAATCTGCAGTCAACCAAATTGAATCAAACCCAACAACATCAGCCATTCCTATCAACAATCAAACAGCCCTCAATAATACTGCTACTGAATCATCCGGACAACAAAAATCCGCTGAATCTGAGCCACCACCAATATTTGTTACTGATATTCGCGACTTCATAGCATTTGGTAAAGAAATATCTGAATTAATTGCGCAAATTTTAAAATTTTCTCCAGGATTAATGATATTAAAATTAACACTACTAATAAAGAAAGTTACAAAAATCTTATTAATCTTTTATCTGAAAAAATTTCGACTTTCACTGTTTCCAATTAAAAGAAGAAAAGCCATTCAGAGTAGTTTTGAGGGGACTACACACCACCACCCCCACTTCTGCCATCAAGAATGACATCGAAGAATTAGGATTCAATGTGCGGCATGTTTCTGGTGTGATTCATCCAACTGAAAAGTATCCATTGCCTTTGTTCTTCGTTGAGCTGGAGCCAGCTTGCAACAATCTGGAAATATTTAAAGTCAATAGACTTGTATACTCGAGTATACGATTCGAAGAGCCCAGAAAACAGCGGAAATTGCCCAATACACCAGATACTAAAACCTTTGACACACTAAAGCCTATCGTCACCACCTGACCAGGCGCATCAAGTGTCCTGGCCCGCACGCATTTGATATTTGTCCAAAGCCTCGTGAAATACCAACTAAATGTGCTTTATGAAGCGAAGACCATCCTCCAGCAAGTTATAAAGGATGCATAGTATATAAAAATATGCTGAGACAAAAATCTGTTAGCATAGCTTTCAAACTGCAAAATCAAAGGAACGTAGTTCCCGAAGAAGAAATCCCCTTGAAGAAGAAGAAATGGCCCTTCAACGAGGATCTTGTGACTCAGCATATTTCAAGAATATATACGAATAAAAGACCTACGGACTCCAAAATCATGGTTAAAACGTACTCAGATGTTACCACAAAACATCTACCTGAACCATAGGCGCCTCAAACCTCCTTTTCCCAGCCTCAGACTTCCTACCCTCAACCCCAGATCTCTCATTCTCAGACCTCTTATTATCAGACTCAGACCTCCCATCCTCAACCTAAAATACCAAAGAATGTACCTTTAAAAATGTTTCACTAAGAGTGAAATTACCGCCACCAACCCCGCCACAGATCAATCCCAAACATTCACCTCTATTCCAATCTTCCTCTCAGTTCAATCCTTCACCAAAAGCTCCATTAAATATGGACCCTATACAAAGATCCCAAAGGAGGATTCAACCCCCAATGAGACAGAATAATCTTTCCACATTTAAACACTACCTTCTACTCCTATCCAAGCCAAAACTCGTCCGGTATAATATCAGTCCTTCAATCCTTCCTTGGTGATCTATAAGAAACGATCAGACCACTCATCACCCTCTTGACTAAAATTCTTACAGAAATCCCGCTCAATATCCCAAGATGAGCCAGAAGCCCCTAGCTATCCTATTGTGGAATCCAAATGGCCTTAATGACCATCGAGACGAACTTGACATATTTCTCCATGAAAATTCCATAGACATTGCACTGATGACTGAAACCCATTTCACAACACAATCTTGCTTTTACATACGTGACTACGTCAAATACAGATCAAATCACCCAGACAATATATCCCACGCAGGCTCTTGTATCCTTATTCCCATATCATAAATCCTTACCTCATTACCAGATTCTATCCATTCCAACTGACACCATTCAATCAACCTCTATAACCTTGCCCGCTTATCCTTTAAACATTACATTCTCAGCTGTATACTGTCCGTCTGGTAATTCCCTGACTTATGATCACCTTAATTAATTATTCCGATAATTTAGTCTGCGTTTCATTGCTGGAGGAGATTACAACGCTAAAGATCAACGGTGGGGATGTCGAACGTCCAACACTTGCGGCAGGATTCGTTCCCGTGTCTCAACCTCCAATAGTTATTCCATCTTATCACCAATGAACCCTACTTCTTGGCCCACATCCCTTAAAAAACGTCCCGATATCGTTGATTACTTATCAGATACACTCCTTACAATCTACAATCAAATCCATAGATGACCTATCCTCAGATCATAGTCCAGTTCTGCTTCTCATCCATTCAAATCCTGTTGCTAAACTTTCTCCTCCTTCTCTGATTACAGGACTGGTTAACTGGGACGATTTTCATTATGATCTAGTAACCAAACTAGACTTATAAATTCCATTAAAAACCAAGCAACAGATTGACTCTGCAATTGAAGAACTCACAATATAAATAGAAACCATCATCAATAGCAACACGTCAAACCCTAAAATTAGAAATCCCCGTGAAACTAAGGTACCACATCATATTCACACCTTATGAACAGAAAAAAGGCGAGCAAGAGCAAACTGGCACAGAACCAGACATCCATCGGACAAAACTCATCACAATAAATTAACTAACAAACTGAAAATAGAAATTAGGAAATAAAAATTCCAAAACTTTCAGAACTTTACAGAAAACCTTTCTACTACTGATAAATCTTTATGGGTCACTACGAAAAAGCTACGGAAATTCAAAACCTTTAATCATCCACTCCTCACTAAATCTCAGACCTGGTCACGATTGGACGAAGAAAACCCCCAAATATTTGGTGAACACCTTTACAAAATCTTCAATCCTCATCCTGACATCCTTAACCCTATCCATCTTGAGCATGTTGAAGCGGAATTAACTATACCACTCCGAATGTTCCTTCCTCCTAAAGCGTTTCACCCTTCTGAAATAATCAATATCATCCACGAATTGCATTCCAAAAAAGCTCCTGGCCACGATCTCACCACATCCCATATCCTAAAACAGCTCCCTCGAAAAGCTATCCTACTTCTGACCTATATATATAATGCACTCTGATCCATATATTCTCCCGATCCTGTAAAAATGGTACCCAAACCCAAAAAGCCACCTGAATACTCATCCTCCTACCAACCTATCTCCCTTTTACCTATCATGGGAAAAATCCTAAAAAAAACTGATCCAAAAACGCATTTACCCAATCCTAGATTCTTTTCACGTGATTCCTGACCACCAGTTTGGATTTCGAACATCCCATTCTACTATCCAGTACTGTCATCGTGTTGTGGATGTAATATCCTCTACATTGGAGCGCGGAATGTACTGCACATGAGTCTTTCTCGACGTTGAACAAGCTTTTGATCGAATCTGGCACCCGGGACTGCTTTACAAACTCCGTCGATCCCTCTCCCCTACATATTACCTTATAATCCGTTCCTACCTAACTGACAGAACCTTCAAAGTAAATCATAACTGTGCTTACTCTTTCCTCTTTTCCCAGTCCGCTGGTGTCCCTCAAGGTAGTATCCTAGGTCATATTCTTTATTTCGATTTGTAAATTTACGAAACATTTCAAATAACCGTAGCAGGAAAAATCTGTAATTTTTAATATATTCATGCATAAAACTAAGTACCAAGTTAGTAGAGGAGAATTGCGAGAGCTGGTGCGCCGTTTGGTTTATACAGCTGATATCCCAACCAATCCTAGCACTGTCCTCACAACATACGCAGATGACACATATGTGTTATCTGTGAATAATGACCCAACTTTTGCATCCCAAATCCTGCAATCACACATAATTTCCATTGAAGAATGGCGTAAAAACTAGAGAATTAAAATGAATCCAATAAAACCCAGCAGACCACTTTTACCCTTCGCCGTAAACCCACTACTTCCAGTCTTACTGTATCCTTTAATATTGTTCCACTTATACCTCTTGAACAGATACGCTTCCTAGGACTCCATCTCGATAAACACCTTACATGGAATCCTCATACAAGACTGAAACGACAAGAAAATGCTCATAGATACCGTTTACTACAACACTTACTTGACAAACGCTCTAAACTTCCGATTTACTATAAAAAGCTCATATATATTACCATTATCAGGCCTATTTGGACATATAGGATTGAGCTTTGGGGCTCCACGAAGCCATCAAATTCTTCCCGTATCCAATCCTTACAATGCAAAATCATTCGAAAAATCCTTATTATGTTACAAATAAAATTATCCATATAGACCTAAATATACCCTTTGCTGCAGACAGCCCGAATTAGATATACCTCTTTTAATTACTAACTCCCTGCCCACACTAACCCGTAGTGCGTCTTGCCTGTCACCCCAAACTATTCCCGATAATCCTCCGAGGCGTCTTAAAACAAGATGGCCGCGGGACCTCCTAACATAGATGTCATCGAAGTACTACCAATGGGTAGCTCCTTCTTACGTCATTATCAAGTGTTATGTACTTATTATCATATTTACTTGTTGTATAATCTTATACAGTTGTAAATTTCTGTAAATAAATAAAAAAAAAGAAAAGAATTTTCACCTCGACCTAACGTTAACTAACATTTGGTCTCACCTCGACATAACCTTAGCCATCGGGCCACGGCCCTTTTTAGTCAGGTGACGATTAGGCCCTTCCTATTTTAGTCACGTGCTCCAGTCATTTGACCCATTGCACATTCTGGTATATGCTCCTCCCTCTAGGGCCACACCACTTTTTAATCACCTGACCCACGTAACCATGAGGCCAATGCTCCGCCCACAAGATTTATTCCTTCCACCCATTGAAGGTTCAAGTGCCTATTCTTAATGCTAATGTGAGAATGCAGATACCAAATTTTCTGATCATATCTCAATAGGAACATGTAAAAAAAAAAAGAGTTTTGCGAAATCTAATTCACCAATTAAAGGCTCATGAATATTTCGAGCATGGTAGTAACTTAAATATTATGTGTTATAAAAACTCTGTTTGTATAATGACTTTTTTAGTTTTAATTTTACGTTAAATGCAAAATAAACTTATTTTTTTAAATATGTATAGTGTTTCTCCATTTCAGTTTGCAAAAAAAAACCTAAAAATACTAAAAAAGATTTTTTTTATAATGAAACTCATAAAAATACCATCATGAAATTTGGTTCTCAAATTCTTATAACATATATTTCTTTCAAAAACTTAAAAAAATTGGACATTGTGTTTTAAAAAAATAACTATTGGGAATTTTTTTTTATATTTCATGATTGGTTAAGTAGTGTCAAAATACACGTTATATTAAAGCTCATGTAATTCTGAAAATAATTTGTGCTATTTTAGGACATGTTAGGGCAAATAGTTTTGAAACTATATGAATTTGTAAATTTACGAAACATTTCAAATAACCGTAGCAGAAAAAATCTGCAATTTTTAATGTATTCATGCATAAAACTAAGTACCAAGTTAGTAGAGGAGAATTGCGAGAGCTGGTGCGCGGATAGGAGCAGCCAATCTGAAGCCAACCTAATTTTAACTACCACGTGGTCTCAACTCGACATAACGTTAACCATAGGGCCACACCCCTTTTTAGTCACGTGAAAATTAGATCCCACCTCTTTTAGTAACGTGATCCAGTCACGTGACCCGCGGCGTCTCCTGATCTATGCTCCATCGACATGTTTTAGTCACGTGACCCATTGCACCTTCTGGTCTATGCTCCTCCCAATAGGGTCACACCACTTTTAATCACGTGATTCAGTCACGTGACCCACGGAACCTTCTGGCCTATGCTCCACCCACAAGGTTTGTCTCTTCCTCCCATTGAAGGTTCAAATACCCACATTATAGAGCATGAGTGTACCCCGGCCGCCATTTTGTTTTTCAACCGTTTGAGAGATTTAAGGCTTTGTTAAAGGGTCAGGTACCAGCTTTATATATCATGAATATGCCCGACCGCAATTTTGTTTTTCTACCGTTTGAGAGACTTAAGGTTTTGTTGAAGGGTCAGGTATCCACTTTATAGTATGTAACCTTTCCAATGGTTATATAATCTTAACCTATACGGTGAAGATTCAGGTAGCGACTTTATACTCTGTAACATTTACATTGTTTATGTGTTTTTGCAACCTTTACAATATTTAACTTTACCTACATGTAAACAGGACTTGCACTTTGAACTCTTAATCCCTTAAAATTAAACAAATCTATAGGGCTCCTTAATCTTATAACTGATTTGTTTATGGACTTTAAACTGTTAATCCCTAAAATATAAATAAATAGTGGAGTCCCTTGATCCTATAACAGATTTTGTACTTTGAACTGCTAATCCCTAAAACATAAATAAATAGTAGTACTTCATTATTTTTGATTAGCTTCTGGACTTTAAACATTTAATCCTTAGAAAGTTTATGTTTTAAACGTAAACAAAACAACTATAATCAATGAACTTACAAATTTACATATATATCAATAAATCGAAACGAATGCATCACGCTGGCCAAAGAGGTTATACCTTTTCATAGCTTTGAAATATTTTCTGGAAGATTCCTCAATAAAGTTTCGAGTCTCTTAAACAACAGTAAATATCGAACAGTCAACGTTTCGCCAATTCGGGCATCATTAGGACTGAAAAAAAACAACATAATGTCATACAAATGCGGACCAGAAATATACTGATAATTTATTAATATTCATATTAACCCTTCTTTCATACAGTATTTTTCAATTTTGATTTCAATGATAACTATTTATTAGATATTTCTATATCGGCTCCGGGTCAAAATGTTTTGTTACGTGTAGGTGACTGTCAATATTAGAATGTTTGGCATTATCGGATTACAGATAATACTAAAATTAACTCATATGAGCACAATCGTGGTAGTTATGGCATAATTCTGACCATACTTTTTCCCCAAAATACAATAAGGTCATCCAGGAGGCACCTCAACCAGTACCTGTTTCCTCGTCGAAGTTTGTTTATCAATAAATTAACAATCACCTCTACCAATTTTAACGAGTCCATCTTGCTTTTGCACACTAACTTTCTGTTGGACAGAACATTTTTGGACTTCATCAGGATGGGAACCGTTGTTAACATGTGTTTCATAGCACCCTAGGATTCTAAAATGAGTATCTGTTAGAGGAATAATCAGGTAGTTAGAGCACAATGCTGATCACACTTTCTACGAAGAATAGCATCAGGTCTCGTCTAAAAGACATTTTTCCCAGTTCCTTTCGCCTTACCGAGGTGTGTTTATTGGTAAACATAGCAATCACAGGCTAGATTTTATTTATATTAGATTGATATTTATTTTTTATTAAGAGGGGAAAGCTGGACGCCATTAAGACTCCAATATCTTTTGGTAATCAACTCCAATAAATCCAAAATGTTAAATATTTCCTCGAAAAGACAGAAATTTAACGGAAGGCATTAGATTTATCCTCACTTTATAATTCAAATTGTTTCTTTTCTTTCATGAAATTATTACCTTTTATTAGATATTTCTATATCGTCTCTTGTTGTCGGAATAATGCTCTATCTCTTAATCCTTCCTTTTAAAGAAAACAATGGACTTTGAACTGTTAATCTCTACATCATAAACAAATATACGAGGCTTCTGAAACATAAATAAACACGTAGGGCTTCTTACTCTTATAATTCCTTTTAGACTTTGAACTGTTAATCCTCTATCATTACTCATCTCGCTGAAACATAAACAAAACAACTTTTTAATCTTATATGTATTTTTAATCTCTCATAGTATAAACTATTAAAACGCCGTAAAAGGATTAACTATTAACTCCTCAAAGTTCCTTTATCATTTACAAACAATGATATAGAGTCTTTTAATCCTTTCATAATATCTGGATAGGTGACGTCATTTTTTCCTATTTTGTCCTATTTCTTTTTTTTTTTTTTTAATTTTCTATAGCCTTCTCTATAACCGTTTATACGCTTTCTGTCCGCTAGGGCGCAGCAACTTACTCCACTTTGGGATTTTCCTGGCTAGTTTACATAATATTCTCAATGTTATTATATGGTTTAACCAACCTTCCCAATGTTGACGTTTACCTATCTATTTGTTTGCGTTTGCTTTAACCTTGCCAATATTTAAATTTTATGTAAATATAGTCTTCTCAACTGATTTTTCGCCTTTCCTAGACTGTTTTTTTCCTGCAGGGGATAGCTGATGGGTGGAGCTACTGGGGCTTTACGTGCCCCCATTCCCCGAGTACAGAACACCACTCATACTATCAGTCAGTACACAATTCGCTAATCCTAACACAAGGTCATAAACGGTACATACCCTAGGGTCACCTCCCCTAGGAAGCCACCCTGGATTGGAGAGCAGGTAAGGAGGCTCAGAGAAGGCCTCAGAGTGATAATCATAATTATCACGAAACCTTATAATAAAGCCTCGGATTGTAGTAGAAATCAACGGAAACGACCCGGCAACTCCAAAAGGAATTTAATTTAGGATTTTGGAACATATTGTCCCTGCACAGACCTGAAGCACTACGTGGAGTCTCTCTGGGATGGCTGCTCCAGGGCTGTAGAGAGGGCAGCCGAGCTTGTCCTTGTAAGATCTCCATGGTTTGATCAAGAATGCAAAATAGCTACAAATACCAAGAATGAAGCATGACAAACAGTGGAGGCATATCGACAAAAGAGAAGAGAAGAGAAACACCTGCATCAGAGTAATAAGAGGCAGTACGAGCGGAAGGAATTTGAAACAATGGGAGCACTTAGAGATGACAAGCAATATCGTGACTTCTTTCTGAAGCAGGAAACCGTTTTCACCTTTACATTGGTGTTCCTTGAATGACGCCAATGACCTTATATGCAATAGAGTGGAACTTAGACCAAGGAAGGAGGCCACTCGACTAAGATAGTGAATTAGAATCTGGTAGCAGGAAAGATGAATCTTCTTCAGAACCAGATCTTGAACCACCAGACGAGGACGAAATAATAGACGCCATAAACAAACTCAAAAACAATAAAGATTCTGGACCCGACGGGCTCCCAGCTGAGTTGTCCAAGTGTGGTGGCAACGAACTCTTTAAGGCTTTGCAGAATATAATACCTCTATCTAGATAGAAGAAGAAATGCCAACAACATGGAACTGATCTCTCATATATCCTATACACAAGAAAGGTGACAAACGAGATTGCGCCAACTACAGAGGAATCTCACTACTCCTATCTGGTCGGTTGGTTGGTTGTTCTAGTTTAGAGGCGTAAAACCTACCGGTCATCAACGCCTATTGTTTATATTGAAGTCTTATTTCATATGAGTAAACATGGTATGGTATAGACTAGCTTGTTAAATTAGATATCTTTTAATAAATTATTTTCTTTCAGAAAATTTAGGACTGTTTGAATTGTTGTTACATTTTCTTCTAAAGCTATTGCGATATCTGATGGAATACCTTTCTGTAACATTTTTGCGGTAAAGTAAGGGCAGTATTGAAATATATGGTCTATTGTCAGTAAATTGTTGCATTTGGGGCATGTCGGATTCTGGTTTTTAGTAATGAGATGCCCATGGGTCTTGTTTGGCCTATCCTTAGTCGGGTTAATGCTACTTCCTTTCTTCGATTTTTACGGTTTGAGGTACTTCATGGCTGCACAGTTTGTTTTAATGTCTTCAATTTGCTAGGAGGGCTTTCGTCCCACATTGACTGCCATCCTTATTTTATTTTTTCCTTTAGAGGTTGAGCTATTTCTGTTTTATTTACTAAGGCCCGTCCTCGCATGGGGGGCTTCTTCAGCTGTGTTATCTGCCATTTCGTTTCCTGTGATTCCTATATGACTAGGTACCCATATCAGGTGAATATTTTTATCAAGCCGTTTGATCATAGTGATTGATGTACTCGTGGATTTTGATTATGTTGTTGTTTTCGGAATACATGTTATTTAGTCCTTTTAATGCACTGAGAGTGTCGGAGATAATTGTGATGTTACCTGTGGGAGCAGGCATGGCTATGTGCAGTGCTGAAGCGATAGCATTAAGTTCAGCAGTGTATACGCTACATAACAGGGATGATTTATATTTATAGGTATCGGGAGGAGTCACCACGGCATAGGCTGTTGAAATATAATTTTCTGATCCGTCTATGTACATTATTGTATTATCCGGTATCTTAGCTAGGGTTTGATGTAATAATGCTTTGTATTCGATTGGCAAAGTGGTTTCTTTTGTATGTTTTGCTAATTTTCGGTGAATAATTGGTTGTTCAAAGGTCCAAGGTGGTGAGTTTGCGTTGTATGGGTTCAGAGTTATTGTTTTTATATGACGGATAGCGGCTGACATTCTTTCAGCTAATGGGATGGTACTATTTAGTGTTTGCTGAAATTTCCTGGAAAATTTTGCTTTAAAGATATATCTGATATTTCATGAAAATCCTCTCTTCTTCCCAGCACCCTGTTCCTTTTCTTTCATCACACGATCTTACCCAGATTTCATACGACCTACTCATCAAATCTTTTACTCCAAAAGCTGTTTCATATCGTAGTTTAGACCTCCTTTTATATGAATCCCTTCAATCTGACCTGGATACTTTTCGCTGGGACATCATACATTCCTATAATTCTATAGATCCCATGGTTTCCACCCTTACCTCAAACCTACAAACCTTATTACCGAACCTTACGCCGTCCTACTGCTCCTTGGCTAACCCCAGAAATAAAGCAAATGATAAGAAGAAGAGAAGGCAGCAAGACGCAAATTTTGTCGCACTCGTTTCTTAGCTGATTTTGTGTCTTTCAAGCAGCTTCGCAATGAAACCCAATCCACAGTCCGACGTGCCAAATCCCTCTATATCCATTCTGCCCTTTCCAATGCTCCTGATTCCAAATCCAGATGGAAAATCCTTCGAAAACTATCCGTACCAGAATCCACTAACCTGAGTTCTTTCCCAGTTACCCCAGATGATCTCAATGATCATTTCTTATCCTATGCTTCTAGTCCTTCACCTACTGCTGATATTGAACCTCATAGCTTCAACCCAGAAAACTTCTTTTTCTCCCACGTGTCGTATGACGAATTACTTTCCATTATCCTAAAATCCCACACCAATGATTATGGTCCAGACGATATCCCATAAAATCCTGTCTCCCAATCCTTATGCCCCATCTCTATCATATTTACAACTTTTCTCTACAAAATTCTATATTCCCCTCGTCTTGGAAAACTGCCCTAGTCCGACCATTAAATAAAATTACAAATCCCGCCTCACCCCATGATTTCCGCCCTATTTCTCTCCTCTCTAACCTCTCAAAACCACTGGAGCGCCTTTTACAAATTCAACTTTCAAACTTCCTAGAAGAACGTTCCCTCATTAACCCTCTCCAATCTGGCTTTCGACCTTGTTACTCAACGCAGTCCGCACTCCTGAAAATAACCCACGACCTCCAAACCGCCATTGAACACCTAAACCTAACTATCCTTATCCTTTTAGATTTCTCCAAAGCTTTTGACACAGTTGACCATAACATCCTCCTTAACAAATTACAAAGTCTTCCTTTAACCAACAGTGTTTTACGCTGGTTCAAATCCTTCCTCTCAGATCGGTCGCAGTATGTAGTCGTTCCAGGACAACCTCCATCCAAGACTCGATCCCTCTCCTCTGGTGTCCCTCAGGGCTCCTCTTTGTCTCCTACTCTGTTTGCTATTTATATTAATGACCTTCCCCTTCTTATCCATCACTCCCAATACCATATCTATGCAGACGATTTCCAAATATACCTGTCCTTCCCGCCTTCCGACCTATTACTAGCCACCAAAAGACTTCAAGAGGACCTGAATCGAATAAGTCACTGGGCTGTTGTTAACAAGCTGACGTTGAATGCAGAGAAGACAGAGGCAATTGAAATAGGTTCCCATCACCTCCTTAAAACTGTTCCTCATATCCCAACCTTGTTCCTAAATAATAATCCCATTAAATTCTATCCAACCATAAAAAACCTTGGAATCACCTTTGACCAAACTCTTTCCTGGAAAAATCACGTTTCCGATATTTTCCGTCGTACCTTTTACACTTTAAAGCGACTAAATTACCTTCGTCACCTATTTCCACTTGAGACCCGTAGACTCCTAGTTACTTCCTTAATATTCCCCCACTTTGATTACTGTTGTGCGGTGTACGGGGGCGTCTCTGGGGACCTCGAGGCAAAAATAAAACGTTTGATAAATTGCTTTGTACGATTCATCTTCGGGATTACGAGGGACGCCTCTGTATCCCGATATTACGAAGAGTTGAAGTGGCTTTACCCTTCCTACCGTTGTAAGTATATCCTGGCATCCTTCCTCTACCAAGTTATCCAATCCCGCTGTCCATCCTATATTTTCGTCCTTTTTTAATTCAAATCCTCTGTTCATTCTCGCCATACCCGTTTTTGGCCTTCAGATTTATATACAGCGGCCCACCGATCCGCGGCTTTCGACAGATCTTTTCTTGTCCGATCCTCATCCTTATGGAATTCCATTCCTCCTTCCATTCGTCGCTCCAATACTCTTATCACCTTCAAAACCCGCTTATTCGATCACTTATTTTCCATCCAGTTCCAAAATACATTGTAAATAGATTTTCTCTTATTTCAATCAACATTTGTAAATATGTTTCTTCATTTATAATTTTGTCATATCTTATTAACATACGAATTTCGTGTGGTTTTTGTTTTAAGACGTAATCAATTAGACTATTAATACCTATTTCATATGCTAGAAGTTATTGCATTATGGCCTGTTATAATTTTCATTTGTATTTATTTATTGACTTTTCTTTATTTTTATTATTTTTAATTATCTGTTAACGCATATGTTCCTATATCAACTACTCTAAGGCTCTGAAGCCCACCTATCATTGCCTGTAATTGTTATCCTAAAGGGACTTGTCCCAGAATAAATAAAGAATTTATTATTATTATTATTATTATCTGTAAGAAGGATGCGAGGTTTTTGGGTATAATTTGGATAAATAATTTATTGCCAGTTTCTGTCTTCTGAAAAGAAGTGGCGGTAGCTCTGATTCATTGTAGAGACTCAGTATAGGACTTCTGCAGAAGGCTCCTGTAGATAGCCTGATAACCGCGTGGTGGACTGCATCTAGTTTTGCAAGAGTTGTTATGCGTGCTGAGCCGTATATAATCGAGCCATAATATAATTTGCAGCATATAATTGTCTGATATATTTTTAATAATGTGGACCTATCTGACCCCCATGTGGTACCACCAAGGACTTTTAAAATGTTTAACTTGTTTATATAGCTAATCTTGAGTGTCCTAGTATGAGTTACCCAGGAAAGGCCTCTGTCAAATGTAAGGCCCAAGAATCGGCAAGTTTCGACGAATGGTATTATATTATCTCCCAGTAGTAATTCAGGGGACATTGGAGTGTTACGTTTTCTGGAAAAGTGCATGCATTTAGTTTTTTCGTGACTAAAACATAATCCTGAAGATGCGGCATAGTGCCTGTTACAGTTTTTCTTTTATGGTGTGAATTTCTTTAGCTCTGCACATAATTGCAAGGTCATCGACATATAGCATAGCTTTAACACCTCTGGGAAGGTTTTTACCCAATTCATTAATAGCTAGAGAAAAAAGTGTAGTGCTGATAACGCAGCCTTCTTCTGCTCCTTATATCTCGTGGTGACACCTCCTATGCGTACCCTTCAGTCTTTTGGCCAAAAAATGTTTAACGAACTCTAAAATTTCTCCCTTTATCCCTAAACCAGATAACTTCTCGATTATAGTTTTCTTACTGGTTCTGTCGAAGGCTTTTTCCATGTCGAAGAATATGGCAACCGCTTATTGTTTTTCTAAAAAAGTGTACTGCAACTCCGCCTCTATTTGTACTAAGTGGTCTAGAGTCGATCTTCCTTTTCTAAAGCCACATTGAAAGTTTTGTATACAATGATTATTTTCCAGGACCCAAACGAGCCTCTTATTGATCATTCGCTCATATACCTTACAGAGGCAACTTGTCAGAAATATTGGGCGGTAATTTGCTACTTCACGTTTATCTTTTGCGGCTTTCAAAATGGGAATTATTTCAGCTTCACGCCATTTGCTTGGAAGTGCAGTTACAGCAGTGCCAGATGTTATTATATAGGTCAAAAAGCCAGCCTAGAGTTTTTGATGGGAGGTGCTGAATCATCTGGTAAGTTATTCCATCAGGTCCTGGTGAAGATCCTTTGAGTTTTCTTAAAATGGTTTTGAATTCCCAAATGGTGAATGGTTTGTTATAATCATTATTTTCATTACTATTGCAAGTTGCATAGTTTTCTGTGTGGGAAGTTATTTCTTCTAATTCAATGTAGCTGGGTGCATTATATAGATTATCATAAAATCTGGAAAATTCCTCTGCCACAGTGAGATTTTTGCTAGTTAATTTGCCTTCTTTTGTTATGGTATAAGATTGAGGCGTGGTATTTCCCACTACCTTCTTTATTTTCTCCCAACGTTGATTGATTCAACAAGCGTTATCCAAGATTTTGCTTTATTGCTATTAATTGTTTTCCTGCATATTGCTCGTTATTTTTTATACTCTTGAAAGTTTTGGGGGTTCATGTTTTTAGTGAATTTTTGATATGCTTTTCTTCGATTTTTAACAAGATTTCTGCATTCATCATTGTACCAGGGTACTGGTATTCTTTTAGGTGAATAAGTAGTTTTCGGTATGGAAATTTCGGCCGCATGTAGTATAGTCTCGGTGATAATTTCACAACCTGCATCTACGTCGAGTCTAGTTGGATCTGGTTTTGGTGTTACAATAAGTTCTTGGTATAGGTCCCAGTTAGCTTTTTTGATGATCCAGCGTGGGTTCCTGTTGACAATAGTACTTCCATTGGGGAATTGTAGGCGAAGAGGGAAGTGGTCACTTCCATATTGGTCGGGAAGTACATTCCAGTCTATTCGATTGAAGAGTAATGGGCTGCAAATAGATAAATCTATAGATGAGTAGGTGTGGTATGAGCTGCTGAGGTAAGTTGGTTCGCTTGTTTTTAGTACTAACATACCAGTTCTGTCGATGAATTCTTCAATTATTTTTCCTCTGGTATTAGTATTTGGTGAGCCCCACTTTAGGCTGTGCCCGTTCAGATCTCCAATAAAGAGGACTGGTGATGGTAGCTGAATATAAAAGTTTCTAAGTTCGCCTAAGGTAATATTATGGTCTGGAGGGATGTAGATGCTACATTAGGAAAATGTAGTATCTATGTGTATTTGGATGGCTAATGCTTGTAATGGGGAGTCTATTTCAATTTTGTCTGAGTAAAATGATTTTTTTACGGCTATTATAACTCCTCCGTGATTTACTATTGGACCGTCCTTACGATAGATATCATGCCCTTTAAGTGAGAATTTATCAATAGGTTTCAGGATGATTTATTGTAAACAGATACAGGTCGGATTTTCTTCATAGAGTATTAATTTCATGTCATTATAGTGAGTTCTTATCACGTTACTATTCCACTGGATGATAGACATATTGATTAATTAGATAATAATGTGCTTGGGCCTGCATCCTTGGACTAACAGTCTGGGTAATAGTCGTTTGAATGGTGAATGTGAGAAAACAAATAAATTAATAAATAAAAAAAAATTTAAAAGAAAAATAATAACAACGATATTTAGAAAATGAGAAAAAGATTGATAAAAAATAATAGCAACTATATAAAGAAAAAGGAAAAAAGTTTGATAAAAAATAATTAACAAGAAGTGGATAAATAAGAGACTTAAATGTCCCATGCGTATATATATTTTTTGTAGTAAGCTTTATATTTACATATGATATGGAGCTATTTAAAAATGTATTGCGTAAATCGTTTGTAAATAATGTTTGATAACAGTTTACATATAGAAATGAACAGAGTAGTATTATTGGAAGTGGTATTAAGGTCCAGTGATACGCGGCTGAGTAAACAAACATAGCAATTGTTAATATAGAGCAAGTTGTAAAATTGTATACGTATAGATCGATCAGAAAGGATGAACATAATAGAGTTAAATATGTTATTTATTTTTATTTTTTGTGTTCCATGAAGTATACCTATTGCACAAATTGATATTTTTCTGAGCGGAAGATAAAGATTATCTTTATTTTTTCTATTGAAGTTTTGATATTGTTGTGGTATTATTGAATAATATTTTATTACCTTATTGATAACAGATTCTATATATAAATATGTATTAAAGGATATATCTGAATATAACTATAATATTTATAACCATAAAATATAATGGAGTATATTGTGACTATATAAGCAAAATAAGAAATTGTTATTGTTTTTATAAAATATATTAGTGTAGATAAGGGAAAGATTATTTTTATAAAGAAAATTTTTCCTGTGTTGTGAAGAATTGTTATTGTTATTATTGTATTGTTCAGAATATGTATAGTATAGTCATATCTTATGTTAAGAATTAAGCTGTTTATGAGGCGAAGTGGTGTAGCTGTATCATATTTTGTGTTTATGTTTTCTTTCAATAAGTAATTTGTTTTGGAGTTAAAATACATTATTTCTAATACAATAATTTAAAATACATATTTAGGTCTCCATTTCGTCACTACTTTTATTTTTTATATTTCTTTTTGGATTTTTGCTTAACGAGTTCCGTCGTGTGAGTGGCGGAACTTTAAATATTTCAGGGTTTTCTCCTACAGTCTTAGACTGTGAGACACTGGCCTTACTCTCTGTCGTAGATCGTAAGCGTCCGGTAGTTCTTTCACTACTAGAGTGTGAAGAGGTTTGGGGAGGCCCACTAGACCGGACCGTCGGTGGAGATGGAAGGGATAAGAGGTGGGGGAGGGGGGATGTGAGGAGTAGGAGAGAGGAAGCGGTGGAAGGGAATCCAAGGAATGGGGAAGGGACTTATCAGTCTGCAATCTCTCCTCTCTTGAATTAGAGGGAATAATATTTTTTTCAATAAAATGATTTCATCAGTTCGGCTGCCTACATCTATTCCTACTTTCCTATTATTTCTAACTGCATCAGCGTAGTTTACGTTTCCATTAATAGGGCGGCTTTCTTTATATTTGTTTTTAGCATCATTATAAGGGATTTTTTCCTTAAACTGTATAGTTTTAATTTCTTTTTCTTCAAGCAGTCTGGGACATTTCAAATCTAGACTAGAGTGATGGTTTCCACAATTTACACAGTTCGGAACGATTGAATCACATGGTGAACCATTATGTTCTGATTTTGCACAGTAAACACATATGGGTGTTTTAGAGCATTTATCAGCGAAGTTTCCGAATTTTAAACAAGTTCTGCACCTAATTGGATTAGGTACATACATTTTTACAATTATTTTTTGAAATCCCACGTGAATGGTTTCTGTCAGAGTAGGCAATGAAAATGTAAGGATATATAAATGTGTTTTCCTTTCGGTTACCGTCTTTCTGGAAACTATTCTTTCGATTTCTTTAACATTACATTTTCCTAATTCTTCCAAAATTTCATTTTCCTCTACTCCATCTAGGTCTGGACAAAATATTATTCCCTTGCTTATATTTAATTTTTCATGTGGACTTACTTTTATTTTTATTATAGAACCGAAATCCATATGTTTTAACAGTTTCTAAGATTGTTTTCTGGAGATTGTTTCGACTAGAATTGTACCGTTTCTTAGTTTTTTTACGTTTTTTGGCTCCCCACATTGATTTTTTATTGATTTATAAATTAAAAACGGTGAGACTTTTTTAAGATCTCCTTTTTCATCTTTTTCAATTATTAAAAATTGATTTTTATTTTTAAGTTCTGGAAATTCATTTATATTGGATTCGTTAATACTTTTCCAACATCTTTTTATTCGTTTTTGATTTGGGGATCGAATATCAGACGGTTTATTCATTTTTCTCTTTTTGGCTTGATATTACTATCAGTTTAATTTTTTTTTCCTTTTTTTCTCCTTTTTCTTTTTAAGTTATAATAAAGGAGAAAATGATGAAAGTTTAATTAAATTAAAATGATATACTTGAAGAAAGAAATAAAGTAAAAAAAAAAATAATTATAATTGACTAAATAAAATACTATTTCTTCTTAAAACTGATATTTCTGATAAAATAAAAATTTAAACTACAAGAAAATATGATTGGAATAAATTATATCCATCAATTAGCTGGCTGGGCTAGCTGAGCTTTGCCCACTGTTAATCCGCAGCGGCACACCGATGTTTCCTCGATAACTGCTAAGACTCTACTGACTACTCCCATCTGCATATAAAATATTCTCAAATATTTTATTCGGACGATTATTATTATTTGCAGAGAACCAACTTGGTCCTTATCAATGTGGATTTAGAAAAGGCAAATCTATATTGAATCAAATCTTCAGCTTAAGAACAATTCTCGAGAGAGGACGAGAATATAACATCAAGACGCACCATCTATTTATTGATTTTAGGGCAGCCAACGATAATATAAACAGAGAAGAGCTCTATAAAGCTCTATATGACCTAGAGATTCCTATAAAATTAGTCAGGCTGGTGAAAATCACAATGAAGAATGTGTGCTGTGCGGTTAAAATTAACAGCGAAGTATCCAAACAATTTCGCTCGGACAAGGGCTTGAGGCAGGGAGATGCACTGGCCTGTCTTCTGTTTAATTGTTCACTTGAGAAAGCAGTGAGGGAAGCAAGGATCCAAATTGGTGGAGCAATATTTAATAGATCTGCAATGATCCTCGCTTACGCTGATGACTTAGACACAGTGGGCAACTCATACGGAGCAGTACTTAAAGCTTTTCAAGCCCTGACTGGCCCTGATAGGAGACTCGGACTTGAGGTCAATGCCAGGAAAACCAAATATATGATAGCGGAGGAGACACCAACTCCATGAGAGATGATTACCTTCGACCAGTATAGGTTTGTGAAGGTATCTCAATTTGTGTACCTAAGCCCAATGCTCACACAGGATAATGTACCACATTTGGAGGTTAAGAAAATAATTCAGGCTGCAAACGGTGCGTACTTTGGGTTATTACGGCACTTACGGCAGAAGTAGAGTCCTATCGAGAAAAACTAAAAGAAATCTCTGCAAGACTCTGATCCGGCCTGTTCTATTGTATGCATCAGAGTCCTGGGCAACCACTAAATCCATAGAGCAAGATCTGGACATTATCGAAAGGAAGGTTCTGCGTAGAATATAAGGAGGACTGCAAGTTGGAAATGGGTGGCGTAGACGCACCAATCAGGAGTTGTACAATATATATAATGAACCTGACGTAATAACGTTTTCTAAGCTAAACCGCCTGGCCATGTGGCTAGGATGGAAGAGAACGGGATGCCGAAAAAGCTCCTGTGAGAACCAATCTATGGTGAAAGGCGGTGTGGAAGACCGAGAGCAATATGGGTAGATAGCATTACTGCAGATGCCCGAAATATCCTGCGAGTCCGAAATTGGAAGTTGGCTGCGCGAGATCGTGACAATCGGAGGAGGTTGTTGCAGGAGGCCAAGACTCCGCAACGAGTTGTGGCGTCACGCAGATACATGGATAGATAATTATATCATTGGTAATATCTTTTGAGTAGGTCCTTTACTGCTTGGACTTCAACCTCTAATTTTTAACACGGCTTTATATTTTTTAGTGTATTTTAACCAATTTTAGATATTTTTTTGTTTTTATAATCGATTTTGACTGTTGCTTTATTGATTTTAGTAAATTTTAATGATTTTAGAAATAAAAAAAATATTTTATTAGCGAATATTTGTATATAAAACTGGTTTGAGGTGATGTATTATCTGTATTTTATAATATTTTAGAATGCTGATATAAGATGTGCTATATCTGGTCCGCATTTGTATGATATTATGTTGTTTTTTATCCGTCCTAATGCTGCCCGAAATGGCGAAACGTTGACTGGTCAGATATTTATTGCTGTTTAAGAGACTCAAAACTTTATTCAGGAATTTCCAGAAATATACTGATAATTTAGAAATATTCATATTAACCCTTCTCCATACTCACTTTATAATTCAAATTGTTTGATTTCTTTCATGAAATGATAACTATTTATTAGATATTTCTCGTCTCCAGGTCAAAATGTCTTGTTTTGTGGAGGTGACTGTCAATATTAGAATGTTTATAGATAATAAATACTAAAATGAACTCACATGAGCACAATCGTGGTAGTTATAGTACAATTCTGACCAATACTTTTTTTCCAAAAATACAATCATTTCGTCTATTAGAGACCTCTACCAGTACCTGTTCCGTCATCGAAGTTTGTTTATCAATAAATCAACAATCAGCTCAATCGATTTTAATGAGTCCATCTTGCTTTTGCACATTAACTTTCTGTTAGACATAACATTTGTGGATCGGATTTCATCAGAATGGGATCCATTGTTAATAGGTGTTTCATAGTACCCTAGGATTTTAAAATGAGTATCTGATAGAGGAGAAATCAGGTAGTTAGAGCACAATGCTGATCACAATTCCCAATTTCATTCGCCTTACCGAGGTGTGTTTAATGGTAAACATAGCAATCACAGACATGGTATTATTTGTTTCATGTCATTTCATTGTCTACTGTCATAAGACCGACCCTAGATGGGTGACCTTAGTAGGTGAGCTCATCTAAATACCTACAGTCTTAATGGTTAGAGGTGGTGTGGGGTGGTCAGACATGGTTGGAGATGGTTAAGGGTAGTAAGGGGTGGTCAGACATGATTGGAGGTGATTTAATAATATCTCCAACCATGTCTGACCACCCCATACCACCCTTAATCATCTCCAACCATGTCTGACCATCCCATACCACCCCTAACCATTAAGATTTATTGATAAACAAACTTCGATGATGAAACAGGTACTGGTAGATGTGCCTCATAGACGAACTTATACGATACGATCGAAACGATGGTATTTTGGGGGAAAACTGTGATCAGAATTGTTCTCTAACTACCACGATTTTCCTCATATTAGTCACTTTTATTATTATCTCCGGGTCAACAGGAAACGCTATAGAAATATCTGATAAAAAGTAATCATTTCATGAAAGAAAAGAAACTAATTGAATTATGAACTGAGGATGGAGGTAATGCCTTCCGTTAAATTTCTGTCTTTTCGGGAAAATATTTAGCATTTTGGATTGATTGGAGTTGATTACCAAAAGATATTGAAGTCTTAATGACGTCCAGCTTCCGCCTCTTAATAAAAAATAAATATCAACCTAATAAAAATAAAAATGATATCTAGTCTGTGATTGCTATGTTTACCAATAAACACACCTCGGTAAGGCGAAAAGAACAAGGAAAAATGTCTCATAGACGAGACCTGATGCTATTCTTCGTAGAAAGTGTGATCAGCATTGTGCTCTAACTACCTGATTTTTCCTCCATTGGATACTCATTTTAGAATCCTAGGGTGCTATGAAACACATGTTAACAATGGTTCCCATCCTGATGAAGTCCACAAATGTTTTGTTCAACAGAAAGTTAGTGTGCAAAAGCAAGATGGACTCGTTCAAATCGATTGAGCTGATTGTTGACTTATTGATAAACAAACTTCGGCGAGGGAATTGGTACTGGTAGAGGTGCCTCATAGACGAACTTATTGTATTTTTGTTAAATATATAGTTATCATTTCATGAAAGAAATCAAACAATTTGAATTACAAAGTGAGTATGAAGAAGGGTTAATATGAATATTTCTAAACTCTCAGTATATTTCTGGAAATTCCTGAATAAAGTTTTGAGTCTGCTAAGCAGCAATAAATATCTGAACAGTCAAGGTTTCGCCATTTCGGGCATGATTAGGACTGATAAAAAACAACATAATATCATACAAATGCTTACAAAGCACATCTTATATCAGCATTCTAAAATATTATCAACTACAAACAATACATCACCTCAAAACAGTTTTATATGCAAATATTCGCTAATAAAATATATATAATAAATAAGCGACAGTCAAAATCCATTATAAAAACAAAAAAATATCTAAAATTGGTTAAAATATACTAAAAAATATAAAGCCATGTTAAAAATTAGAGGTTGAAGTCCAAGCAGTAAAAGACCTACTCAAAAGATATTATCAATGAATTGAAAGAAAATGATGGATTCGGTCAAACATCGTATTATTGCCGAACTGTATCTTGCCATTAGAAGTTGATGAGAAATAATTAAAATCAATAAAAACCGCTAAAATTGCTATAAACCACTAAAATTATGGGACTTCAAGTTATGAAAAATGTAAATATTGGGAGTTGAAGAAGGAGTACCCAGACGAGAGACCTCTACGTGCCGAGTAAAATGAAGGGTTGGAACCGCAGAAGAAGTCCAGCTGAGAAGGGGAGATTTTTTCTAATTTTTCCAAGTGATTATGGATGATCGTATGAGGTCGGAGGAGTTCGGTTATTTTCAAATCGGAAGCACCCTAAGGCAGGCCGAACGATCTCGAGTGCCAGGGAGATCGAGGTGGGGCCCGAGGAAAAATGAGGGCGAACGAGCTTCACCGAGGACAATGATCGGGTCCGGCCGAGCAACCTCGCACTGCTCCGAGGGTATCCGAGAGTAGCCGAAAGGAGCCGATGACATCGCAAGGTCTGATAGGAGTGCGATTAGGAACCAGGGTTGTTGATTATAATTAAATCAAGTTCAAAAAAGGGGAAAAACAGTCTAGGAAAGGCAAAATATCAGTTTAGGAGACTGTATTTGCATAAAATTTAAATATTGGGAAGGTTAAAGAAAACGTAAACAAATAGGTAGGTAAAGGTAAACATTGGGAAGGTTGCTTAAATCATAGAAATTGAGAAGTTTATGTAAACTAGCCAGGAAAATCCCCAAGTAGAGTAAGGTGCTGTGCCCAAGTGGACAGAAGGTGTATACATATTGAGAAGGTTATAGAAATTTTAAATAACGAAATAGGTAGGTAGAGGTAAACATTGTATAAAATGTAAACATTGAGAATTGAAAAAAGTACAAAACTTTACCTAATAATAATGATGTCACCTATCCAGATATTATGAAAGAATTAAAAGGCTCTATATCATTGTTTGTAAATGATAAAGAAACTTTGAGGATTTAATAGTTAATCCTTTTACGACGTTTTAATAGTTTATACTATGAGAGATTAAAAATGCATATAAGATTAAAAAGTTGTTTTGTTTTATGTTTCAGCGAGATGAGTAATAATAGAGGATTAACAGTTCAAAGTCCAAAAGGAATTATAAGAGTAAGAAGCCCTACATATTTATTTATGTTTCAGAAGCCCTGTATATTTGTTTATGATGTAGAGATTAACAGTCCAAAGTCCATTGTTTACTTTAAAAGGTAGCATTAAGAGATAGAACATTATTCCGAAAGCTACATTTGTTTAATTTTTAGCGGAAGGATTAACAAGTCCTAAATCATTCTTTATGTTTTGGTATCAACAGCTCAAAGTCCACAAGCTGTTAAAGGATTAAGAATTAGTATTAAATAATGATTAATCAATATTCATTAATTGAAATTTACTGCGACTTGTAGTTATTAATACAAACACGTGTACTTTGAAAATATTTGAAAACTATGAAAAGGTATAACCTCTTTGGCCAGCGTGATCCAGTCGTTTCTATTTATCTATATATTTGTAAATTTAAAAGTCCATTGATTATACAATCAGAGATTAAAATCTCTTTGGCCTGCGTGATACCGTCGTTTCGATTTATCGAAATCTTTGTAAATTTGTAAGTCCATTGATTATACAATCAGAGATTACAAATACATAGAAGATAAAAAAGTTGTTTTGTTTACGTATAAAACATAAACTTTTTAAGGATTAACAGTTCAAAGTCTAGAAGCTATTCAGAGATTATGAAGTACTACTATTTATTTATATGTTGGAGATTAACAGTTGAAAGTCCAAAAGCTGTTATAGGATTAAGTGACTCTACAATTTATTTATGTTTTAGTAATAAACAATACAAAATCCAACAGTTGTTATGGGATTAAGAAGCCCTATCTATACATTTGTTTAATTTTTAGGGATTAAGAGTTCAAAGTCAAAGTTTGCATTTCATCTAGTCATCATCCAACTTTTCCATACATGATCCAAGCTGTTTAGATGTAGGTAAAGTTAAATATTGTACCTTTACAATAAAAATGTTGAAGGTTGCACAAACACGAAAACAATGTAACGGTTAAGTAACTTTTGGGAAGGTTACAGATTATAAAGTGAGTACCTGAACTTACAACAAAACCTTAAGTCTCTCAAACGGTAGACAAACAAAATGGCTGGTGGGCACACTCATGAACTATAAGGTGGATACCTGACCCTTCAACAAAACCTTAAGTCTCTCAAACAGTAAAAAAAAAATGGCTGCCGGGTACACTCATGATATATAAGGTTGGTACCTGACCCTTTAACAAAGCCTTAAATCTCTCAAACGGTTGAAAAACAAAATGGCAGCCGGGTATACTCATGCTCATAATGTGGGTACTTGATCGTTCAATGGGTGGAGGAGATAAACCTTGTGGGCGGAGCATAGGCCAGAAGGTTCCGTGGGTCACGTGACTGGATCACGTGACTAAAAGTGGTTTGACCCTATTAGGAGGAGAATAGACCAGAAGGTGCAATGGGTCACGTGACTAAAACATGTGGATGGAACATAGATCAGAGGACGCCGCGGGTCACGTGACTGGATCACGTTACTAAAAAGGGGTGTGGCCCTATGGTTAAGGTTATGTCGAGGTGAGACCACGTGGTAGTTAAGGATAGGCTGGCTTCAGATTGGCTGCTCCTATCAGCGCACCAGCTCCCGCAATTCTCCTCTACTAACTTGGTACTTAGTTTTATGCATGAATATATTAAAAATTGCAGATTTTTTTCTGAATTTTAATTTTTGAGTTGATAAAATAAAAAATCTACGGTTATTTGAAATGTTTTGTAAATTTATAAATTCGTATAGTTTCAAAACTATTTGCCCTAACATGCCCTAAAATATCACAAATTATTTTCAGAATTACATGAGCTTTAACATGACGTGTATTTTGACACCACCTAACTAATCATGAAATGTAAAAAAAAAATCCCAAAAGTTATTTTTTTAAAACACAATGTCCAAATTTGTTAAGTTTTTGAAAGAAATATATGTTATAAGAATTTGAGAGCCAAATTTCATGATGGAATTTTTATGAGTTTCATTATAAAAAAAATCTTTATTTTTATGCCTTTTTTTTTTGCAAACTGAAATGGAGAAACACTATACATATTTAAAATATAAATTTACTTTGCATTTAACGTAAAATTAAAACTAAAAAGTCATTATACAAACAGAGTTTTTATAACAAATATCGATATTTTAGTTACTTAATTGGTGAATGAGCTTTCGCAAAACGTTTTTTTTTTTTATATGTTCCTATTGAGATATCATTAGAAAATTTGGTATCTGCGTTCTCGTATTAGCATTAAGCATATTTGTTTAAATTAAACATATATTTTAAAGTGAGCACGCAAACCCATTAAATATACATTATTTTTAAAAAATTCAAAATTTCGATACAAATTATATTTTTAAAGAACTTTGTTATGGTAATTTAAGAATGTGGATACCAAGTTTTCTGATGATATCTCAATGGGATCATGTCAAAATAAAAAAAATTTGTTCACCAATTAATGCTCATGAATAAAGTTGAGAATGGTAAATAACTTAAAAACCCAGTAATGAAGTTATATCGATGTCGTTTTTTGAAGAAGGCTTCAGCCCCAAAAATTTGAAATTTAGGTTTAAATTTATTATGGGACGTAACACCGCCTCTTTCGATTCTCACGCACGATACATCGAAAAAGATTTGGAAATGGTCCAAAAATATACTATTAATGACTTCTCTCAGTCGTCACTCTGGCCTTTACAAGTGTTAGAAGTTATAAAAAAAATGTAGTAATTATAGAAGTTTTGCTATTTTAATAAACTCCTACTTTACACAATAAAGAATAAAATTAAAAAAATATATATATTACCAGCGAAAAAAAGGTTTATGTGTTTCCTGTTCAAGTTTACTAAATGGTGCTTACGCATTTTTCAAAAAAACAACGTCGATATTTAAAAAAATAAATCATTGAATTCCGAGACATCATATCCAAAACCATTGGCTGATTTGAGATGGAATGACCCAAAATGCACTAAATAAAGTAGATCGTTAACTGGAGTTACGAGTGTTCGAGTGTGGAAATACACAATAACTTGAGCCGCCATGTCCTGTTTGGACATAGTATGGCACATTGCCATAGAAAGTATTTGGATTTTGACTCGGAGTTTGTGTTTCTAATAACCAATCATTAATCTTCCCCCGAAAAAGCAGTTTTTGGTATGGCGTCAATTGCTTCATACAAGGTAGAAGGCTTGTGAGAAACAAATAGTCCGAGTCATTTCTGAAGTTTTCTTCTTCGCTACTTTGTTTGACTCTTTGTTCCATGATTTTAATTTTTTTTCTCTCTATTTCTATTAACTCTTTTCTAAGATTCCCTTTTTTTCTGGCCTTTCTGGAGATACACGTTGGCTGAGATGTAGAAGGCGTCGGGGATGGTTGTGATGCTGCGAATGAATCGACCCTCTCAACATCAACATCTGTTGAATCTTCTTCGTTTGAAAGATTCCAAATATTTGATAAGCCTTTCTTTATTCTCTCCACTGCCAGTTGATCTAAATTCCTACTAGTTGGGGCTGGCATTACTTCATGCCTCATAAAGCCCATGAATTGGTAATACTTCCAAGACGGTGTCCAATCACTGGCCTCGGCTCCAGATTTTGATTTGGGAAACTTCTTTAGTTCTTTTCGATACTGATCTTTTAAATGCTTCCATTTTTTCTTCAATACATCTTCTGTAATAAACACAAAACAATATTTGAGATTTAATGGAATTTCGAAAGTTAATCCACACGTCACTTATTTGATTCAATGTAAATTTAAACATGCATTAAATTTACGTTGCATAATGTTTTCAAACAATTATAAACTTCTATGTTATGATTTTTTTAGTGGACATATTTTTTCAGAGCAGAGTAAAACCATGTATACTGGTGGGTAGGATACTTAGGAAAATATAACCAGCTTTTAATCTTGGATTATTTCAAAAAATTGTCTTTAATATCCATAAAATTGATTTAATGAATTTTTTTTTTAATTCTATATTTTAGGAAGAAATATTAGTCCAGTTAAAATTTCATTCTTATATTATATGATTAACATCGACGTTTCAGGCCAAATATTAAAAAAAAAAATGTTTTATTTATAAGATATTCAACTGAGTATAATGATTTTGATTTATAATCAAAATATATAAAGAATAATAATGAAAATCGGATAAAAAATTATTATTAAAAATACAAAACTTTTGTTAGTGAACAATCATATTTTTCATATAGCAATCATATAGAGGGGGAGGTACATACCTCTGATCTTCCCCTCTCCCGCTTGCTCCTCTGATTTATAATATTTACGACTAATTTTGACCTTTTCTCAGTTAAAAATTGTTTTTAAAGAAAATAATTACTATATATTAATTATATAAGTAAATAGTATTTTTAAGAATGTATCACATATTTATAGAAGACAATAGTATTTTATATTATAATAATGGATATAAAGTTTTGTGTGAAATATTTGTTTTAGACAAAAGACAACTTGAACATATGAAAAAAACCTGAAACGCCGTTGTTAATCATTTAATTTAATAATTAAATTTTAATTGAATTTAAAAAAAAAATGATCAATATACCTTTTTGACACACATTAAGAAGTAATAATTTTTTTAAAAACTTTTATCATAAAAAAATTGTTTTCCTTCCACGGGTATGGATATGGATAGTTGTAAATGTTTCATTCCATTTAATAATGTCATTTATTTTATTACAGATACCTCGCTGCGGGCATATCTTTTCGAGAACTGGCGTTCAGTTTTTGAATGGGAAAAACTACAATAGCAAATATTGTATATTCTACTTGTTCGGCCTTATGGCTGGAATTGGTTAATAACATATGCTACGCCCAACTCAAAGGGACTTCATGAAAATAGCGGACGAATATTATAGATTATGGCAATTTCCAAACTGCATTGGCTCACTGGATGGCAAACAATGCAGAATTAAATGACCAGCAAATTCTGGATCAGATTTTTACAATTATAAACAATATTTTTCAATAATATTCCAAGGTGTAGCGGATGCCAATAAAAAAATTATTATCACGGAAGTAGGAGGAAAAGGAAAACAAAGCGATGGGGTGACTTTTCATTTCTAAAGATTAAATTCTTTTCTAAAAAATGGACAATTAGATGTACCTCCACCCTGCACCTTACCAGGAACAGAAATACTTTCACCTTATGTCTTGGTAGTTGACGAAGTCTATCCTCTAAAAAATAATTTAATGCGACTTTTTCCGTCAAGAATGTCGGACACAAAAAGAGAAAATTTTAATAGAGGTCTTTCCCGTCCACGTGTTGAATGTGCCTTTGGTACTTTCTATGCGAAGTGGCGGATTTTAGGCAAACCTATTGAAACCAATGTGGAACATGCTCGCCTTATAATAAAAGCTACATGTATTTTGCATAATGTCATACGCGGTCTTGAGGGAAATGTCGATACTGACCGTGCATGTAATTGCAAGTACAGCTATGGGAACATGGTCTGGCGATCATTCAAACAATAGAAATAATAGTTCTTTTCTGGCAGCGAGGCAAATACGAGATAAAATTTCTGACTATTTTTGAGGAAATAGAAGGTAAACTAAAATTAATTTGTTAACGATTATTACAACAAAATATAATAAATAAAAACTATTTCTATTTTATTCCTCAGAACCAACAGTTCTTTCCGTAACTTAATTTGTTAATCGTAATTGCATCTAGTGCTTACAGCGGAAATTAACTATTAAACCTATTTTGGAAGATCTATTTATTTTTAAAAAAAATTACTAATTAATAAATAGATACGAATTACGTATACAGAATCACGTTATTGAATTTGAATGATATCTGAAAAGAATCGGAAATAAACAATATACACAAACAGATATATTTTTGTAGTCCTAATGTCAATAATTACATGATTTAAAAAGAATTAGTTTAAATACTGACCAAGGATCGAATGTAAATTAACTTCACATATTCTATTCGGAGGATTTGTGACTACGCTTGAGAATAACAATAATTTACAGGATATAAAATGTTTCAATTTTAACAATTAAATTGAACATTTTAGAAACTTCCCTTTTGATTATGTAATTATTGCATTTCCAGGAATAAATATTTAAATTCTTATATATTTGTTTAATTTTTTAGATGAATTTATAACGTTTTGGGCAATTTTTTGCCCATTTTAAAGTAGTTATTTATTTTAAAGTACTTCAGCTTCTACAACAAAATATTTGCAAAACCAATTATAAAACATTATAACAAATTTCAAACATAAACATAATTAAATTTAAATATGAATTTAATTCATTAAAAACAATTCTATGTACATTAATAATTGTTAAAATATACGTACCATTATGCAACAATATCTAAATGAGAGGCCAAACAAACAGTCAAATATTATATATTTTTCTTCCAATAGTATTGCTAGAATATGGTGCCATAATAGATATTTAAGTTAAAAATTATTTATAATCAAATTTAAAATGTTTATTAATTATTAATTAAAGAATTTCTTAAGAAAAAAAGTAATTTTTTTGAAAACTTGCTAAAAAATTGATTAAATTTGAAAATAAAGCAAACATTTTGGAATAAAAATCTTATTAATTAAAAAATTACGTATACGAGTATATAACAGTATCGCTAAGGAATGTAAAATGAATATTAACAGAATAATTTCTCCTGCTTTTCAAGTAATATAAAACACAAAATTAACAGAAACATAACACCTATAGTAAATAAACTAACGGTCAATAATATTGTTTAACAATATTAATGATTACGTATTATATAGGAATTAATTTAGACAAAATATTGATGGAAAAATAAGAAAATATTCTCATGCAGAGATAATTAGCGAGCAAAAGATTTTAAACAATGATGCAGATTTTAGATGAGTCAATCCATGACCGTCCGTTAAAGATGATTGTATAAAATATACAAAATTTGACTATTTGTTTGGACTATTCTCATTTAGATATTTTTGTATAAAAAGATGTACGTTTTAACAAATATTAATGCACATAGAATTGTTTTTTATGAATTATGCACAAGTTTATATTTAATGATATAATAAACAACTAACGAAAAAATTATTATATTTGAAATTCATTATAATGTTATATGATTGGTTTCGATCAGCCCAAAATGTCTGAAATTCATCGAATAAACGAAATAAGTATATAAAGATCAATGTTTATTAATGAAAATATTTGTTTTTCTTAACCCCTCCTTTTATTTAGTATTGAAGCAAAATCCAAAATAATGCGTTTCTTTCATCCTGAAAATATAATAACTACATGTTTTATGTAACTATCCTTATGATATAATTGAATCGAGAGTTTGAATTCATTTTAGCAAAAGTTTCTTTCTAATGTTTTACTTAAATCACACATTATTTTAACATTTGTGGGTTTTACCCCATCCTCAGGAATATACTACAACGTATTTAAAATAGTTATAAATTATCGGTGCACTTTAAGAGATTGTAATAAATTAACAACAAATATTTGCATATACACAATATTAATTTATTTATCTAATTATTACACATTTATCGCTTTATTTAATAAAAAATTCATGGGTGGCAATATTCACACCTACCTTTTTAAAAAAAATGTATCCATAAAAAACTATTTCGTCACATATTGTGAATAATAAATGTTTGACAAATTACGAGTGAATCTTGTCCAATATGAATTTTTCAATAAATAAAGTGATAAATGTGGAATCATTAAGAAATAAATTAACACTGTTTCAAATTTTATGTGTAAATGTTTGTTAATAATTTGTTATAATCTCAAAAAATTTACCAATAATTTATAACTAATTTAAATTATGTTGCAGTTGTATTCTTGAGGACGGGGCGAAACCCAATAATGTTGAATTAATACATTATTTGATTTGAATAAAAAAAATAGAAAGGAAGTTTCTTAAAATTTTCACATTCAATTATAGGCATAGAAGAACTTAAATTTTTTATATCATATTATTAAAAAATTTCCTAGAAACTGCTAAAAAACTAATGTTTTCTAAAATTCTTTTCATAAAAATTAATAACTAAAGACATATAATGTAGATTAAAATTAATATGCAAACTAAAATAATTACAAACAAAATGAAATAAATAAAAGCTTACATACCTTCTAAGCCTAGCTTCATAGCTAATTCCCTCCATAATTTTGTCTTCAATGTTCTATCCTTATAATTTGGATCTGCTGACATCCATAATACAGGATTGATCTGTATTTCGTTAATGATATCTTCAAAGGACATTTCGCTCGCTCTCTAAACGCTCTCTAAAGACAAACTGGCTTGAGATTCCCACTTCCTACTACAACAGGCAGTAAACACAGTATGCTCCCTGCTTATCTGGCATAGGGCAGGAGCCTTTATATCAATGATATGACTGAAAACGCTGCACGCTAGCCTCCGCTGCCCGCTCACCACTCAGGCCACAGCCTAAGGCTCTCATTAGTAATCATTAATAATAATAAAAGGCTTAGCGAACCCGGAGGTTCGATGCCGATACCACTAATCGCTGTCTACAAATCTCGGTCCACCGATTACCTTCCAAACCCAAATTCATTAGATCACTCTTAATACTATCCTCCCACCTACGTTTCGGTCTACCCCTCGGACGTTTACCAGTCAGCTCAGCGTTTATTAACTTTTTAGGAATTCGTTCGTTACTGAGCCCAACAACTTTGCAAGCCCATTTCAACCGTCGCGATGATATCACTTCGATTATATTAACAGGGTGCATGCTCCGCAATTCCGCGTTGTGTAATCTCCTAAACTCTCCAGTTGACTCATCCTTTTTCGGACCAAATATTTTACGCAGTACCTTATTCTCGAATACCTTAAGGCGTTGTTCGTCCTTCAAGGTTAGCGGCCACGTTTCACACCCATACAGAACTGTAGGCAAGATAATAGTTTTGTATATTCTAAGTTTTAAGTTTCTGGACAAAATGCGCGACCTAAGTAATGTTGACACCGAAAAATAACAAGCATTTCCCGCCTTTAACCGCGCCTTTATTTCCTCTTGAATTTCGTTTTTTCTAGTAATCACAGACCCCAAATATTTAAATTTCTCAACGTGTTCAAACCTATTTTCTCCTATATCTATATCCTCAAAATCGCCTCTGTTTCTATTGCTAACCATATATTCATTAGTAATCATTAATATTTTTAAACAATATTATTGACCGTTAGTTTATTTACTATAGGTGTTATGTTTCTGTTAATTTTGTGTTTTATATTACTTGAAAAGCAGGAGAAATTATTCTGTTAATATTCATTTTACATTCCTTAGCGATACTGTTATATACTCGTATACGTAATTTTTTAATTAATAAGATTTTTATTCCAAAATGTTTGCTTTATTTTCAAATTTAATCAATTTTTTAGCAAGTTTTCAAAAAAATTACTTTTTTTCTTAAGAAATTCTTTAATTAATAATTAATAAACATTTTAAATTTGATTATAAATAATTTTTAACTTAAATATCTATTATGGCACCATATTCTAGCAATACTATTGGAAGAAAAATATATAACATTTGACTGTTTGTTTGGCCTCTCATTTAGATATTGTTGCATAATGGTACGTATATTTTAACAATTATTAATGTACATAGAATTGTTTTTAATGAATTAAATTCATATTTAAATTTAATTATGTTTATGTTTGAAATTTGTTATAATGTTTTATAATTGGTTTTGCAAATATTTTGTTGTAGAAGCTGAAGTACTTTAAAATAAATAACTACTTTAAAATGGGCAAAAAATTGCCCAAAACGTTATAAATTCATCTAAAAAATTAAACAAATATATAAGAATTTAAATATTTATTCCTGGAAATGCAATAATTACATAATCAAAAGGGAAGTTTCTAAAATGTTCAATTTAATTGTTAAAATTGAAACATTTTATATCCTGTAAATTATTGTTATTCTCAAGCGTAAAGTCACAAATCCTCCGAATAGAATATGTGAAGTTAATTTACATTCGATCCTTGGTCAGTATTTAAACTAATTCTTTTTAAATCATGTAATTATTGACATTAGGAATACAAAAATATATCTCTTTGTGTATATTGTTTATTTCCGATTCTTTTCAGATATCATTCAAATTCAATAACGTGATTCTGTGTAGGTAATTCGTATCTATTTATTAATTAGTAATTTTTTTTAAAAATAAATAGATCTTCCAAAATAGGTTTAATAGTTAATTTCCGCTGTAAGCACTAGATGCAATTACGATTAACAAATTAAGTTACAGAAAGAACTGTTGGTTCTGAGGAATAAAATAGAAATAGTTTTTATTTATTATATTTTGTTGTAATAATCGTTTACAAATTAATTTTAGTTTACCTTCTATTTCCTCAAAAATAGTCGGAAAATTTATCTCGTATTTGCCACGCTGCCAGAAAAGAACAATTATTTCTATTGTTTGAATGATCGCCAGACCATGTTCCCATAGCTGTACTTGCAATTACATGCACGGTCAGTATCGACATTTCCCTCAGGACCGCGTATGACATTATGCAAAATACATGTAGCTTTTATTATAAGGCGAGCATGTTCCACATTGGTTTCAATAGGTTTGCCTAAAATCCGCCACTTCGCATAGAAAGTACCAAAGGCACATTCAACACGTGGACGGGAAAGACCTCTATTAAAATTTTCTCTTTTTGTGTCCGACTTTCTTGATGGAAAAAGTCGCATTAAATTATTTTTTAGAGGATAGGCTTCGTCAACTACCAAGACATAAGGTTAAAGTATTGATTTTTTAATACTGCATTTATCAAACTTTCAATTGTGTTCATTTAATATATATATATATACTCAAATCCAGCAATAGCAAAGTATTGCCGGGTCAGCTAATATATATATCATTCTAACCAGAAAAAGGTTTACTTACATATAAAAATACACAAAAATTCTCTTATCTTTTTACTTATTTGCCTTCCGCTTCTTCATAATAAATTATTCTCATTTGAAAACCCTGTATTAAATCAGAATATCGACGGCAAAACTTCGAAAACATGAAGATATGAAATAGCTGAGCTACAAAAGAAAAAGGGGACAATCCATACCCTAGTTTTGGAATTCAGATTAGCAGGATTGATTTGTTCTGAATAGATAACATTCTTCATATCCTATCTTAAACAATACAATGTAGCGAAAGGATTTTAAAAATATTTAATAAGATGACATAATTTGAATTTAAAATAAGGGACCTTTGTGCCATGTCATCTATCTGAACAATGAAAGTAGGTATAACAATGTCCGGTTAGTAATAATTGAATAATAATAAATTATTCTTAAGTTTGATATATAATCTTTGCTTTGTTGATTTAGTCCTTGGTTGCCTATCTGCTGCTGCTTGTCAGGGTTCAGTTAGAATGGTGAGTGATCATCATGATGACCAGTTATTAGTATAAAATAATATTTTAATATGTATCAACTAAACCATAAATATAATTTAGATAAGTATATTTAATAAGTGACACGCAAAGACATAAGTCTGACAGAGTTGCTGCTTTGATGTATCCTTGTCCTGAACATAGACTGATCAGAGATAACCAGCTGATCATCCTTAGAACCTCTAATGCTCTTCAATTATCAATTCCATCAGGTAAATCTTGAACAATATTAACTTTAGCCAGAGATATTGTGTTATAAACATTTAATAGTTAAATTTATATAATCAATCTAAATCACTCCCTAATTAAGTAAATGTATATGTATGTATATAAGATAAGTTTTTATCAAATAAAAGATAGTTTTATAAAGAATGTTGTTGCTCCTTATCCAAATCCATAACTATAAACTCTAATAATATAATAATATCATTAGTCTTGTAAGTATGGGTATTTATATTGACTAATTATTGAATAATGGTAATCACAAAACAGGCCCTTGGAGAAGTGTCCAATTTGGAGGACTTAAAAGGTATTTTATTTTTAATCATATTCTTAAATAATTTTGGGATAATCATCTTCAATGATTATCCAATGAGACCCCTTAACAAATATGCATAATAACAGAGAGCATATAATATCTAACTCAGATCACTAGAAGTAAATCATAGCATATTTTATGTCATCCCTTGTGGAAATTTATCATCCACTTTGCTAGTTAGTCATTTTAACTTAATAATTATTATCCATTAATCATTAATTATATTTTATTTAAAACATCGTTGACATTAGTCTAATTATATTGGGATAGTTTAGAGCACCCACGTTTTACATCGTCTCTCTGTATTCTTGCCGTTATAACAGAAGATATGGGAGTGAATTTATTTAATTGATGACCACAAGTAACTGTAGCTGAGAAGCATTAGTAAATGCCTGTGTAATCCCACAGTAAGTTTAGTTTATTTACTGTATCAGTGAAGGACAGTTTTAAGTGTGTTATCTGGACAGGCAGCCATATTATCCCTACCACGCCTAGTCAGGCCAGCTCAGTGCCTTGAGTACCGTTATGGGGAGAGGTTCGCGCTTTCCTTGCGATCCAAGGTCAAGTTCACGCAGAGACGTCTGTTAATTTTAATTTTAATTTTTGCTTTAATTTTCTTTATTTATTTCTTTATTATTTTCCTTACATATTGTTTTTTTTTCTTCTTCTATTGTTTACCATTCACTCCTACCATGAAAAAATGAAATATTTTCATCAAATGATGTCAACTTCTAAGAGATCGAGATCTGCAGGCTCAACGCCTCGATCAACCCCTCCGAAGCAACAAAGGCCGCGTCGTGGTAAGAGACCAACCCCGCCAGTAACACCAAATTCAGCTGAAGAATCCGAACCAATGCCCGGCACATCATCACTAATCACTCAAGATGAATCACCCTTCTTCACCCCTAATCCGTTTCAGGCTATACAGCCGAAAGATAACGACTCAATGGAAGCTGCACCTACACCTAGGGAACCCCGGCCCCCTCCAATTTTTGTTAAAAGCATAAAAAAATTTCAACTACTATCCGCCCAGTTGAATAAAACTAAGATATCGCCAGACACAGCCGATACTTATCGAAAAATAGTTAAATATTTAACTGAAACCAAGGCGGACTTCCATACTTATCAACTCCGCCAAGAGCGATCTCTTAGGGTGGTAATTAGATACATGCACCCATCAACACCAGCCGAAGTCATTCAAGAAGAACTCACGGCTCTAGGCTTCAAGGTCCGTCAGGTGACTAACGTTCTGAAATATAATACCGAGGAAAGCAGAAAAATAGCCCTTCCTCTATTCTTCGTAGACCTGGAACCTACACCAGGGGTCGAAAAAATATATGAACTGAGAAGGCTTTATTCAATATATCAAGGTTGAAAAACCACACACCAAAAGGAGTGTTCAGTTCACACAGTGACACAGTTCAGTGTCATAATTGCCAGGCTTATGGCCACACCAAAACCTATTGCCACCATGCACCAAGATGCGTGAAATGTGGCGAGCAGCACAGAACTGATGTATGCACCAAATCGAGGCAAACCCCGGCAGTTTGTGCCTTGTGCTCAAAAGATCATCCGGCCAACTATAAAGGCTGCCTGATATACAAAAATCTGAAGAATAAATTCCAGAAACCTGGAGGCAGAGAAGAAAACACGAAGCCAAGAAGAGAACCATCCAAAGTCATTGATCCAACGGTGTCCTTCGCCCAATTACTAGGAGGAAGAAACCAGGAAAACAAATGTGAGGCCCTGCCGCAACAAATAAGTCCTCAACATCCTCAACAACCCATCCCTCAAAACTTACCAAATCCTCAACAATCCTTTCAACACCAAATTTTCCATATTCCTCCCCCTCCAGTTGCCACTGATCTCACCAGTATGTTGACATCCTTCCTCTCCGAACTGAAATCCATTGTATCCATTGTAAAATATCACTCCTCACCAATCTTGTATCCCATTTTACTCCTCCCTCAAGAAACCCTTAAATGAATTCCATTAAACCCTTATCCATCCTCCTTTGGAATGCGAATGGCGTTCGAAACCATATAAACAAACTAACAGTCCTACTACAAGACAAAGACATTGACTTAGCACTAATAACTGAAACCCGACTAACCAACAAACGACAGTTCTGCATTCCCGGTTACCAAATCTATCGAACTGATCATCCCGATGGAACTGCGCACGCTGGCACCGCAGCCATCATTCATCAATCCCTCTCCCATCACATGGTCCCCTTAACAAATCACAACTTCCTTCTGACCACAGCTGTATCAATCCAAACCTCTCTTTTTCCATTAACATTTGTTCCAGCATATTCCCCACCAAAAACACAATTTTCCGAATCGCAGGTCAATTCCTTACTGAACTCCTTAGGACATCGATTCCTTATAGGTGCAGACTTAAATGCCAAGCATCAGCAGTGGGGAGCCAGAACCACACACAGCCGAGGGCGAACATTGCTATCTGCACTTACTTCCCATTCCTGTAATATCATTTCTCCCAATACTCCTACATACTGGCCAACCACATCCCAGCCGAAACCCCGATCTCCTAGACTTCTTTATGCACAAAAATCTAGGGCCACTAAATTGTTCCGTCCAACGGCTAGATGACCTCTCCTCAGAACATAGCCCTCTAATCCTAACCCCTTCCTTATCACCTATTCCAAAATCACTTCCGCCTTCATTCATCAGAGGCCCAGTTAACTGGAACCGCTTCCGTCAGATCATAAACCATAAAATAGACCTCAGAGTCTCCCTAAAAACCCCTCAAGACCTAGATGAAGCTGTAAATTCCTATACCACCCTGATCCAACAAGCAGTTTGGTCAGCATCCCAACCTCTTTCTTCCACTAAAGACCGCGAGAATCCTTTACCCCAAGAACTCCGAGATCTTATCCAAAGCAAAAGACGTTCTAGGACCCTCTGGCAGAGAACCAGGCATCCTGACGATCGGAAATCATACAATTATTATTCCAGGCTGGTTAAAAAGAAACTAGCAACAAAAAGATCCCAATCCTACAATTCCTACCTTTCCTCATTATCTGCTACTGATAACTCCCTCTGGAAAGTAACCAAAAAAATCCTTAAACACCACCATATTTCCCATCCCCTCCGACGTGATGATGGCTCCTGGGCTTCGTCAGAGGAGAATAGAACAGAGGAATTTGCCAGACATCTATCCAATATATTCACTCCCCATCCTGAACACCACCCCACTCATACAGCTGAAGTAAAAGAATTCCTCTTCTCACCGATCCCATTCTCTCCACATCCTAAAGCTGTTAACCCCTCTGAGGTCAAATTCCTTAAAAATAGATTAAAATCGCGAAAATCCCCTGGTCACGATCTTCTCACATCCCAAATCCTGCGACAGCTTCCAAAAAAGGCAATTATATTCCCAACCTACCTATACAACTGCATCCTTCGCACAACCCACTTTCCCCTAATATGGAAACACTCTACAATCATTCTTTTTCTTAAACCAGACAAACCTGTCAATAATACCTCATCTTATAGACCAATAAGCCTGCTTCCAATTCTTTCAAAAGTGTTTGAAAAATACTTCTCAAACGCATCCTACCCTTCCTTGAATCCCAAATAATCCCTTCATACCAGTTCGGATTCCGCCCTAGACATTCCAAGGTCCAACAAGGTCTTCGCGTTGTGGACCATAAATCCTATGCACTTGAAAGCAAGCAATATTGCACTAGTGCCTTTCTGGACGTAGCTTTCGACCGGGTGTGGCACGATGGCTTGTTTTTCAAGCTCAAAATCCATCCACCCCAATCCTTATACTTAATCCTTCGATCCTATCTTTCTAACCGAACCTTTAGAGTTCGCTGCGGCACTGAATATTCCGATTTTTATCCGGAATTTCAAAGCCGGAGTTCTACAAGGCAGCGTCTTAGATCCTATCCTCTATATCCTATACACCGCGGATATTCCCACAAACCCCGATACCTTCCTAGCAACATTTGTGGGGAACAGCAAAATCTTCTAATATCAAACATATCCAATCCTTCCAGTCCAAAGTCCTTCGAACAATAGTCAACGCTCCTTATTATGTTTCAAACAAGACCTTACATCATGACCTAAACATCCAATTTGTACTTGACCTTATTCCATCTATATTTTCAAACTTTCACCAGAACCTTAGCTGCCATCCTAATCCCTTAGCATAATCCTTATCCAGCTCAAGCCATCCCTATAATCCTCCTCGTAGGTTGAAGCGGCAGTGGCCAGGAGACCTTCTGTAAATATGCTATTGGAGTCCTGGCAATGGCTAGATCCTCCACTCAAGTCCTGAGCGACTGTGGCCCTAGTGCTCTCAGTCAGTTTCCACTGGCTTTAATCCAGTGATGCGGCTCGGAGAAAAGCGCTGGGACCTCTTCGAGTCTTGCCTTGTCATCTACAAATGGACGGCATGGCATGGCTGGGAGTTCCCTGGGCAGAATGTAAATATGTATGAATGTAATCAAGAATTTTTTTTTATTTTTTTTTATATTCATTTTATTTTATTTTATTCTTCTTTTGTTAACATTGTATATTTATTTATCAATAGTGTCCTTTATTTTATCAATTTATTTTTCTTTATAATTATTTTATTGTAGGCATAGTTGTACATACAGTGTGAATGGGTACTTCAGGCCTAATACTCGTTGCCCTTGAGTGTGGCAGCTTGTATTATGTTCAATAAATAAATATAAAGCTAAAAAAATTATATTGGATGATTCAGATAGATTAGTTTATCTATTTTCCTTAATTTTTAATTTTTATGAATTTAGTTATATAGTATGTAGTTGATTATCTCCGTTGATTTTATATTTTATTTTTGGATGTATTTTTTATATGATCAATGTTCGCATAGCAACTTGATATTTGGTTTTTATTTTTTTCTCTTGATATCTCATTGCGGTTTGACCATTCCAGTATTCGAGTTTATGACCGTGAATTTCACCCCTTGAAATCCATAGTAGCCTCACGATGTGTAGCAGACAGACTGGTTCCGCAACCAAAGCATTAAAGGAAGTGGAAGTAGATCCCCAAGATTTCGAAAATATAGAAGAAGAGTGTAGTACTGAGGGGTCCACAGATAAAATTGATGAAGTGGCAGCAATGAAGAGGGACAGATCGCAATCAACCACATTAGAGAGACCAGAAAGCATGCAATCCCTGATGGAGATGATAAAGGAACATATTGAAGAAAATACAGGAAAAATGGAAGAAAATATGAAGAAAAGTATGGAAGAAATTACAAAGAAGCTGAGAAGGAAAGTGAAAAAGAAAATATGCGAAAGTGGGAAGCGGACTAGAAATAGATGTAACAAAAATTATAAGATTTTGAATTCCATGTTGGCGACAACGTGCTGATACATACTATCCCAATAATAACTGACTCGTTGCGGCAAAGTACATAACTTTTGAATCTATATGAATGCCCTTGTACTATTGTAAAGAAGAGTGGGAACACAACCAACTTACTGGCAAGGGTTGGTGATAAAGGAGTGAAGGCGAATTAAGGAACCTTATTCGCGATGCATTTCATGGATCCCTCCTGAAGCCTTTTGTTCAATAAACTTTTGAATCAATAATGATTAGTGGTGATTTGATGTAAATATAGAATAATCAAGGGCATTTAAAAATATGTTTTGTACCAATTAATCTTTTGTTAGCAAAGACAAGCCATTAAATGTTAATGACCGCGCTATTTGTGGGTATCTTTTGAATAATACTATAGGACAAAGGTAAAAAGAAACAGGAAAAAAAATGAGGGGTTTGCACGGAACACCCCTAACCTTTAAATCACCATAACTGTAGCTGAAAGATTGTCAATATTTTATGCAAAACCACTTGTATAGCTATAAGTTGTTAACTTTAAAGTAATAGCCGACTTATTATCTTAATTTTTTATACAAAATTGTAAATTTAAAATAACGCATTTATGTACAAAAATGTAAATATAAGTAGAGATCAATGGTTTAATATCTTAGTATTATTTTTCTCTTATGTTTTCATTGTTTGAATTTACTTGACATCTATATGGATAAGCCTTCAAACAATAAACATATAATGATAATAATATTGAAATATATACAAAAAAAGGAATACGTATGAATACTAGGTTTACTAATTACTATTTTAGTTACTAATTTAACTTAATTATAGTATTATTATTTTATACTGAGAAATTTCTTAAGCTTATGCTGTTCAAATTATATTATCAATATATATAGATTATCTTACTACACACAAACTGTATACATCAATCCTTACCAATTGTGCTATATTATTGTATATAACCTACAGTTAAATCGTAGGTTAGACATCAATGTAAATTACTAGCACATATTCTTGTAAATATGTAAATAACAACAGTATGCATAGATCTAGGTTTTAGGGTAGACATATATCTAATTATACGGAGTGATTCAAGACATGGTATTGTCAGAAAATTTTGTGAATAAAAAATTTGTGTAAACAGTGAGGTATTTAAAGAGGTAAAGAACAAATGTCTCCTCTTGTTAAATATTTTTTCTTTTCTTCTAGCCCCAGGAATATAATATGTATCAACTAAACCATGAATATGATTTAGTTAAGTACATTGAATAGAAGACACGTAAAGACGTAAGTCTGCATCCGGAAGGAAGGCGGACCCGGATAAATTACCTGATACTAGAAACAGCCGGCCCAAACCGTCCCCGGCCTAGGTCGGTCCAATAGGCCAGTGCATTTAGTGATCTGCAAGCCTAGCAATTCCGGTAGTTCCAAGTTTTTAATATGTTCTATGAACTGGTCTCTTTATGTAAAATCCGAGTTTTCGATGGTGCTTATATCGAATTTACTATCGAAATTTTGTTCGGCAACAAACGCAACGAGCATTTCTAATTAATTATTAATTGATAGTTTAAATTACCCTTGACAACATATTAAATGATCACTATGTCATGGAAAACTTCAACAGTAACAGTAAATCGAAATGTGCGATCAAAAATTTAATTCAGAAAATGGAATCAGAATCCATGAAAACCTAAAGAACCATCCCTATGTCATAGTAAACTAACAGTAACAGATAATCGAAATGCGCAAGCGCGATCAAGAATATAATTCAAAAAATGGAATTAGAACCCTCGAAAACCTAATGAAAGATGCCTAAACCAAAGAATTTGGCTAACTAATAATTTATTAGAAGTGCTCGTTGCCGAACAAAACTTCGATATTAGCAACTTTGAAAACCTAATGAAAGGTCACCAAATCGTGAAATCCATAACTCCACCTCCTCCCAAAAAAAAAGAAATAAATATTTGAAAATAAGCAATCAGGATTTTTTTTTTCAAAAACTTTAATTAGTTGAAATCTGCACATAATATCATATATCTAAAAACAGAAAAAATACCGGAAGGGTATGCGGAAATTATTTCAAAAATCATTATTATAATTAAAATAATTATTTTTCAATAATAAAATAAATATTGACACTGAAATAAACATTACCTAATATTAATTCCAGAAATTAAATTAGAAACGATTTATTAGTTACAAAAAGAAATTATGCAGGTAGGTATTTAGCAAGAAAAGAAGATATTGGTGGCAAACTGATCTCAGTTTGAAAGGGTAGCGGGCGAACAACATTATTGAAACATTAGATTTTTATCTATTCATGTATTTATATGTATACTTCGCCCGCTATTATCAACCAACCAGCCTTTTCTTCTGTCCCTCCTTGTAGGCCAGAGCAATTAGCTCGAAAAAGGGTTTGCGATCGTAATAATTCCGCTAGTTCCAATTTTTTTACATGTTCTATGAACTGGTCCCCTCACGTAAAATCTGAGTTTTCGACCTTGTAGCGCCTGAGCTCGCGCCGCCATCTTGAAAAAAACAGCCAGAATCACGGAAAAATCGTTTCTCCCCGATATATCTCCTTTCCAATGTAAATTTCGGTTAAAACACCTCTGAATAAATTTTATAGAGCATAATATTTCCTACAAGCTTATATTTGTAATTATCTTCTAGCTCAATACAATATCGAGATATAAAGTCTTGAACATGTGTGCAAGTTCGTAAAAACCAGTAAAATGCACCACAAAGTTTGATTATTTCTGAGTACTCTATTTCTAGTACAGTTTTGAGAAAAATTAACTAACAATAATGTAGCGAAGTATAAAATTTCATCTAATACGTCTACGTTCTTATTATGTCTTCTATTGTGCTAACCCACCGAAAGCAGGCCGAAAATTGAATAGTATTTTGAACTTTTCATTTCTAGATTTCTTCCTTTTTTAACATATTTTGTTTGTAGTTTTTAAAAATATTAAAACGTACACGCCAACAAGATTTATCTTCAACGTAATTGCAACATAAAATTAAGATTAGTAACTGAGGAAGTACTTAGGAATGGTAATGAATTGAAACATTAGTTTTTTCGAAAAAATTATTATTTATTTACAACAATGAAATCATGAATATAACAAAAAAAAAAGTACTTCCTAAGTATAATAATTTGTTTCTAATTTAATTTCTGGAATTAATATTAGGTAATGTTTATTTCATTGTCAATATTTATTTCATTATTGAAAAATAATTATTTTAATTATAATAATGACTTTTGAAATAATTTCCGCATACCCTTCCGGTATTTTTTCTGTTTTTAGATATATGATATTAAGTGCAGATTTCAACTAATTAAAGTTTTTGAAAAAAAAATCCTGATTGCATATTTTCAAATATTTATTTCTTTTTTTTGGGAGGAGGTGGAGTTATGGATTTCACGATTTGGTGACCTTTCATTAGGTTTTCAAAGTTGCTAATATTGAAGTTTTGTTCGGTTTTGTTGTCAACTTCTAATAAATTATTAGTTTGCCAAATTCTTTGGTTTAGGCATCTTTCATTAGGTTTTCGAGGGTTCTAATTCCATTTTTTGAATTATATTCTTGATCGCTTGATCTGTTACTGTTGAAGTTTACTATGGTATAGGGATCGTTCTTTAGGTTGTCATTGGTTCTGATTCCATTTTCTGAGTTAAATTTTTGATCGCGCATTTCGATTTACTGTTACTGTTGAAATTTTCCATGACATAGTGATCATTTAATATGTTGTCAAGGATAATTCAAACTATTAATTAGAAATGCTCGTTGCCGAACAAAATTTCGATAGTAAATTCGATATTAGCACCATCGAAAACCTAATGAACGGTCATCAAATCGGGAAATTCAAACACCCTCCCCCACCAAAAATTCAATACTGCGAATATTATTGGAAGAAAGATTCGGAGGAGGATATTATGCTCGCTTTAGATTGTCATGTACTAAGTAAACGTAGTCCTAGATTCTGGGTTCATGACATAAACCATGACATATAGTTACATAGTGGGGCATATGTAAATAGTACATGGGGTATCATGACATATACGAACATAATGGGCACATATTCATTAAAAACATTTTATTTCTCTTAATTTTTGTTTTCAACAAACCATTGAAAACTTCTCATAAAATAGAGCCATTATTTTCAACATTAGTCTTGGACATAATTGAATTATTATTTATTACAATTATTCTAAATTCTTTTAGTGCCTACTTTTTTACTTTTAAATTCTTTAGTGTTTTAGTATAAATCTCATATATTGCACGAAGACTTTAAACAACAATTAAATGCAAAGAGTATTTCATGGCAATTTTTTATGTTATGTTTAGAATTAAATGGAAAAATTTGATATAAAAAAAAAATCGAGGTGTTCTATTTCAACCTGATGTTATAAAAATCAGTAGAATGTGCGACAACATATTCACATGGAAATCAAGAATAAAAAAATTTCGATCTGTTTTTATTGCAATTGAAAGTGTATTTACGGAATATAAGTTTTTAGAAATCAAAATAACATTTGAAACTAGTTTTCAATAAAAACAAAATTATAGAAGTGGTAAATAATTTATGAAACCCTAATAACATTCCTTGCTAACTCCAACAACAAAATGCGATTCATTTCACTTTTAACGGCTCACTTACAGGAAGCAGCATGCAACGTAGTTAAAGCTAAAAGTATTGTGATTGGAGAGGATACTGATTTGTTGGCTACCAGAAAATACTCTATAGAAAGAACGTTTTAGAAGATGAATGTATTACATTCGAAACAAGTTTTCAATAAAACCAAAATTATAGAAGTGGCAAATAATTTATCAATCCCAAATTTTCTCATACGCATATGCATTTACTTAATTAAGAAGTGATTCAGATTGATTAGATACCATTAAATGTTAACATTGTTCAAGACTTACCTGAGGGAATTGATGATTGAAGAGAATCTAGAGGTTCTGAGGATGATCTCCTACTGATTCATTCTTCAGGACAAGGATACATCACAGCAGCAACTCTTCAAGCCCGTCTCCGGCATATCAGGATGTGTAGAGTTCCCAGTCTAGTCTTGAGCCCAGATAATTCCAAAAAGCCCCTGCCCTGTGCTTATATCCTCTTTTTCGATTGCTCCCATCTCTTCCACTGGTAAGGGATAGATGCTTTTTATCATTGGATATAAAATTGTCGGGGTGGAATTTTCATCTCCAACGTCGGCCAATACTCCTACTAAAAGAGGTGGTTTTCTTGGTAGATTCAGACTAAAGCTCCTTCTTCTGCGGCAGCTGCTTTAGAGGCATCCGAAAATGATTCCAAAAATCTCTTTAACATAATTTAGCTCTTCTCGGATCCTTTACTACTTTATAAGAATGCACGTGTTGTACTTCAGAGTGGTCGGCTTCTCAAAATTGATTATTTCTTCCTAGACCAAAAACAAATAATAAATTTTCAAGACAATTAAAAAAAATTATTAAGATCCTATGATTCTAAATTCATTACAAGCTCCAATAATCTAAGTCTCTAAAAATAATAAAAATAATCTTTTCCTTATTGCTACAACAACAAAAAAACAAGAACCTCCGAAAAAACTAATCTTAACAAAATAATTTTAAAATAGATTGTCAGTCTCAATGAAATTATATAAAACAAAACAGCTAGTGTCCCACTGGGCAGTTAGGATTGATTATACATATGAACAAAACAGCTGGGAGACCTATTACCTGGCTCTCCCAACATTACCAAGGATAATTAGTCCATCGAGCGCTGACTGGCGTCTTAAAATTCCTTTCGGACACCTCCCGGCTTCTTCCTGAAGTTTTTTGGGACTTGAGACGTCAGTCCTGTGATCCAGTTCGGCCGGCATCTCTCGGGACATATATATTCCCCTCTTCTTGAGGACCCACAGTGTTATCTTTGTGCGCCAGGTATCGGGGCGCATCCCCCACCACTACTTAAAGTTATCAGCACAATCCGGGTTCCGTAAAGACAAAAACTGTCTGGATAATTTGTTTACTTTAAGCGCTCTTTCTCAGGTACAGGTGGAATCGCGCGGAAAAACCTTCTATGCTTTGATTGTTGATTTTAAGCGAGCCTTTGACTGGCTCAATCATAATTTGTTATTGCAGTCTCTTCATAACCAAGGCATAAGTAGCAAGATTATTAGAATTCTAAAAAATATTTATTAGAATGCTTCGGCTAGAGTTAGAAGTGATGTTATGTTTTCAGGGGAAATCGATGTTTCTTTGGGCCAACTGCTGGGAGAAATATTGTCACCTTTCTTATTTAGCCTCTATTTGAGTGATATAGAAATGTTTTTCCGGAGTCAGAATGTCGGAGGCATAAGGATCAATGGTTTCTGTGACATATTGTTGCTTTTTTATGCTGACGATCTAATAATCCTTACCGATAGTTATACTGATACCAAAAATAAGTTAAATATTTTAAATCAGTATTGATTAATAAAAAAACTAGAGGTCAATACTCAAAAAACTAAAATGTTAATACTTTCACAAGAGAGGGTGTGAAAAGATGAGGAAACTGTTTTAACGTGATAGAGAAATTGAAAAAGTTTCCGAATATATTTACCTTGGAGTACCATTTTCGGATTCAGGTATATTTCATAAAGCGGCAAATTATTTTGAATCGAAAACGAGGACAACAATAGGCTCTGTCATCGCACTTTGTGCTAAATCTAAACACAGATCCTGAGAAAATAAAATAAAAATAAATAGCGCAATTGCCATGAGCCTTCTTTACCATAAAGTACAACTATGGAACCTATGGTATAATAGCCTAAGGAGCCTATAGGCTGGAAAGTGCAAACCTAAATTTTTATAAGCGTTTATTTTCATTAAATAAAAATACACCTTTCTGGATGGACATTGGAATTTAGTGTTCCCTATCGCTCCGTTACAGTACTAAAATTAGCTTTGGCCTGGATCCAAAAAAAATTGAGTAGTGGCAGATTCCCAAAATTTTTTTTAACAAATTGAAGGAAACGTATAATGAGAGCAAAAATGATCAGAAATACAATTGGCTGAATCAGTTACACGCTCTTTTGTTCTCTGTAAATAAACAGTAAATCTTGGAATTAGAGGACCCTGGTGTATTCCAGACTGCAATGGACGAAACGCTAAGACTATTTAAAAGCTACATGGAGGAGCCAGATAAACAAAACCTGATCTTCCCTAAATACAGTCCATTATATCCTCTCATGTATTTAGAAAGGGATAAGCCTCAGCCATATCTCGCACTAAATTCCCCGTTCACTATGACTAAAACATTAGTGCAAATCAGATTATCCGGTAACTATTATATTAAACTAGCATTAAATAATATTTATTATTATTTCAAGCTGAAAGAAAACTGTTCTATCAGCAATGTAAATGAGCTTGAGGATCTTTTCCATATTGTCGTCCGGTGTCCGATCTATACAACTTTCCGTCATCACTACCTGCCTCATTCCGCAAATATGAACAGATAAAATAATGTAGAGTTATTTAGAATAGGCAATAGCGATCTTCTTAAAAACCTGTTTTACTACGTTAGGCAACGTTGTAGATTGAAATCGTATTCAATGAATGATTTTATTGATCATAGCAGCGGGTCTATTCATGTATCATAAATTATTTATTTGTGTATTTAAGCTGATTAAAAGTATTTATTTATGCATTGTTTATGTTATATTTATTTAATATTTGTATATTATTATATGTTATATTGTATAGTTGTATACTTATGCCTGAACGTATTTGGAGATGACGTTGACATAGCAACGTAGTGAAATCATATTTTTGACTTTAGCACTAAAATATTATTTTATATCTTATGGCCAGACACTGTTTTTGTTTTATTTGTTCGATTTTATTATTTTTTTATTCTTAAGGGACCTAGTCCCAGAATAAAATTATTCTTCTATTCTATTCTAAAATATTTTAATAAAATTATAGTTATTGTAGCTATCATCATTGCAGCCAACTCTATTTGTATGGGGCATACCCCGAAAGCAAATATAGTATTCATTCATTCATTCCAGTTATCCGGTGCAGTCAGATATTATTTCCTTTCAATAAAATTACAACCGTAACGCCCCTCCCCTTCCTCACAAAAAAAATGAAAAAAAAGAATATAGAACCGGCAAAACAAATATCGTAAGTTCAACCAACTTAAAAAGCAACTGTATACATACACATACTGAAGAGTGATATCAATTTGTACCAATTTATTTGACTAATCTTGTGGATCCAGCTTCAAATCCTGCACTTACACCAGAATCAGTATCTTCTAACTCCAGCATAATAGGCGATATTTTCTTTTTGATTTTGCACGTCTTATACTTTAGAGCTAACTTACTCGAAAAGTAATCCGCAGCGTCCGATTGATGGTGAGTTTTACACTAAACTGTTTCTTTTCTTTGATATTCGATTGGTCTGCCCCTGAGGTAGTACATTTCCCTACTATTCTCAAAGGCGTCCTTTAAGTTTTTTCTTACTACTTCGAACAGATCGGCCATGTTCTTCATCTTGGATTAGTGTTTGTTCCTCTAGAAATCTAATTCTATTGGTCGACCATCATCTTTGCCTGATTCTCTTCTGTCCTTGCTAATTTACGTCCTTGGTTGATATATACTGGCGTAAATCCCGTCGACTCGTGCACTGCATTTTAGAGCGGAGGTAACCTTATGCAGCTCTTAGTCCCACGTTCTATGGTTGTTTTTAACGTATGGCGCAAGCATACTTTTTATAACTCTATTGATCCTTTCGTTTGGGTAACCTGTGGATAATAATATGCAGTAAACCGCTCCATCAAGATTTTAAATTCTCTGATTTTAAATTGTACTCCATTGTCTCAAATTATTATTTGAGGGACTCCAAACAATGAGGAAATCTTGTTATTCTATGTGTTCCGACACTATTTTGGCCGTTGCTTGTTTCACAGGTAACATGATTGGATAATTGAGTATGAATCTGTGTTGCTTGGTCGTCAATGGTAACGGACCCATCAAATCTGCGCTTACTATTTGCCACGGATATTCTGCTACTTTCTGTTGACCCATCAAGCCTGCTTGCTTCTGTTGACTAGGCTTAGTCTCCAAACATGTTTGACATCCTGCCACGGATCGTCTGACATCTATATTCATACCCAGCCAATAGTATTTTTCTTTTAGTCTGCTTAATGTCTTGTACGAGCCTAGGTGACCTGATATGCGGCTGTCATGGTAATCCTTGAGAAAATTTGTTCTATGTGATATCACTGTCAATATCACTGTCATCGACAACTCTTTTCATGACCGTACCGTTGTTTATGGGCCACTCTGGATAGGAATCTGGCTGTTTAAACATTTTTGTAATCATAGAGTTAACCATAAATTGGGTTTATTACCGTCGTTTTTAACGTAAATATTTTCGACCTGCTCAGAATCTTCTAACGACCTAGAAAGGGCATACGCTATCTTATGAAGTTTTCCGAGTCTATGTCTTACTGAATAAAATAGTAATTTAAAAGCATACATGCGTATCTATAAATAAATAAGGATTTTCTTCATGGTAAAAAAAATTTAAACGCTAATAATAAAATTAAAACGTTGGTCTAAAACCTTCCAGCATTGTGTGAAAAATCCTGTCGTGCTGATTACTCAATATTACGGTGCCAATTGTGATTTAATTTCGCTAGAATCTAGCCAAAACTATTATTATTAACATTATTACTCTCTATAATTATTATAAATGATTAAATTCATAATTAAAATCCATAAAATTATTTATTAACTATCGTAAATGGGTGTTAGCTAGATTTTAACGAAATTTACTGAGAAAATAGTATTTAGAAAACATCCACACGTTTCTATAAATAAGAATTTTCTTGATATTAAAAAAAAATCTAAACCAAAAAAATAAAATTAAAACGTTGGACGCAGGACTATGTTACTCAAAAGTTCCTAGACAATGCACACGCTCAATGGAGAAGGGATTGGTTATAAAAAAAAGAGGGAAAAAAGTAGATAAAATAAAATCTTTTATGGGCGCCAGATTATTTTTTGGAAATAACGAAAACCCGTATTAATTAAATACCTTTTTAAAATGGTCTGAAAAAAAAACACAACAAAGGGTTCAGTCTTTTTACCTTCATTGGCTCTGTCCTCTGACTGCATCTTTACAAGAAAAAAAGAATTAGCACATAAAACGAAATAAATTGGGGAGGTTAGCCAGCTAAACAACATTAATGCTTAAACGTAAATGTATACCCATATTCTAAATTTAAAACCAACTACAATGTTTCATAACCAAAAACAAATTATATTTTCCTTTAAAAAATAATAATAAGATCATATGATTCTAAATTTACAAGAAAAAAAAAATTAGCATTTAAAACGAAATAAATTGGGGAGGTTAGCCAATTAAACAGTTAATGTTGTTTAAGTGTAAATAAACTAAGCAATCGATCTAATGTAACCCAAAATAAGCTTCCCTTATTGAGACAAAAAAAAATTATATGTATATATATATATATACATATATATATATATATATAAGTATATATGTTCTAAATTTAAAACTAATTACAATATTTAATAACCAAAAGCAAATAATATATTTTCCTTTAAAAAAAATTATAATGATCCAATGATTCTAAAATAAAAAATAAAAAAATCCTTTCCTTATTGCTGCAACAAAAAAACAAAACTAGAACCTCCGAAAAAACTAATCTTAGTAAAATAATTTTAAAATAAAATGTCAGTCTCAATGAAATCATATAAAAAAAAACAGCCAGTGTTCCACTGGCCAATTTGGATTAATCATACGTATGAACAAAACAGCTGGGAGACCTATCATCTAGCTCTCTCAACTTTACCAGGGATGATTAGTCCGCCGAGCGCTGACTTTCCGACACCTCTCAGCTTCTTCCTGAAGTTTTTCGGGACATAAGACGTCAATGCTGTAATCCAGTTTGGCTGGCAGCTCTCAGAAAATATATTCCCCCCTCTTCTTGAGGGGTCAGTGTTATCTTTGTGCGCCAGATATTGGTGCGCATCCCCCACCACTACTTAAAGTTATCAGGTGCAGTCAGAGATTGTTTCCTTTCAATAAAATTACAACCGTAATGGTGTATCATCCAATTATCCGTCTATGAACATTCTGAATACTATTTAACATATTTTTATTTTATTTTCTTTATAAATATTATTTTATTTTAGAATGAGTTGTGCCTCATCAAAATTTAAAAAAATAAGTAACAAATAAAATCATTTATATTTTCACATATATTATGCAGGTTGGATTCTCATATTTCTGTATAATGTTTTAAATTTATTTTGTAAAAGTATAAGGATGTCGTAAATTTTACATTTACCACCTCACCAATATTTGTTTTGTAGATATAATTAAAAGCATGTAAAATTTAAAAAAAAGACCTAACAAGATGCAAAAATTATTGATTCTATTATGGTTGTATCTTGCCTAGCTTACAAGTTGAGGCTACGAACGTGGCATCACCGAATTCAAAGAAACATTTTTTAATGATACTAGATCGAAAAATATTTGACATGTATCCGATGGTTCTTGCCAGTGCGTCCAAAAAGCCGAGATTTTTTTTTTTTAATGTAATTTCAACGATTTTTAATATTATTGCTTCCTGGCCTTGCTATGCGTGAATTTCAAGGTTCTGTACACCAATCCATTTGTTTTCTTATGTAAAACAAGAAAAAAATATTGTCGATTGGATAAAATGAGCCTAAATATACAAATACAAAAGACGCTGCCACTAAAAAAAGCACGTCAGATTCGCTTTTAGCGTCCTTTAAAACTTCTAAATAAAAATTTTCATGGAAATTAAAAAAATAGAAATTTTTGACTTGATTTATCTGAATTTTTTTTTACTATGTAACACAAAAGTTTCTATAAAATGTCTTCAGTGGAGAAGGGATGGGTTAGAAGAAGAAGAGGGAAAAATAGAGAAAATAAAACCTTTCATGGGCGGCACGTTATTTTTTGGAAATAATGTAATAATAATGCTTAAATGTAAATAATAAATGTAAATGTAAATATGTTAAACAATCGATCTAATGTCACCTAAATTAATCTTCCCCTATCTTCAAGAAACTCTCAAATACGAATTTTCATTGCAATCGAAAAATAAAAATTGTTTGCTCAAAAATGCCTCAGAACTGGAGATATAAAATAAAATGTTTGAAGATTTTGTATTTAGTTCACACTACTTTTTCTCTCTTATAAAGTTATAAAATCTAAAATTTATTAGTATGGTTTAGAGAACAGAAATTCAGCTTTCCAACGGTTATAGTAACGTAGAATTTGGATAAAATCCTGAGGCGTATTTGGCAGAAAAAAAAATTCAGATAAATCAAGCCAAAAATTTCTATGAAAATTTTTATTTAGAGGTTTCAAAGGACGCTAAAAGCGAATCTGACGTGCTTTTTCCTTTTTTTTTTTTTTGTATAAGTGTCTTTTGTTTTTGTATATTTAGGCTCATTTTATGCAATCGACAATATTCATTTCTTGTTTTACATAAAAAAACAAATGGATTGATGTATGGAACCTTGAAATTCATGCAGAGCAAGGGCCGAAGAAAATTATTAAAAATATCGTTGAAATTACATAAAATAACTTGCCTTATCCCAAAATATTTTTTTTTTGGCCAACTTTACTGGAAGTGTATTTTTTTTTTTTTTTTGATTTTTTGTACATTTAAGCTCATTTAATAGAATCGATAAAATTGTTTTCTTTTTTTCCACAAAATAACAAATGGATTGGTATATGAGACCCTTGAGATTCATGCACAGCAAGGGCCGAAGGAAATAATTAAAAATATCGTCGAAATTACATAAAATATATTTTTTCTCTGCTCCTAGGGCGCATTGGCAAGAACACTTGGTCAAATATAATTTTCAAAATCAAATCGAGAACCCCTTTTGGTATAAAAAAATTGTAAATCTGTCCGTATTTATAATAAACTAGGTCTATTGGCAAAAAAAGAAGTATACACCAATTATTTTCAATAGCTTTATTAAATATCAAAATAAACTAGCACTTATCCATCCTTACAACATACTTCTCCAATTTTCCATAGACTTTGAATTATTATTACAAGAATTCAACATAGTTATAAACAAAAAACGAATGCCTTACCTAACATCGCAATCCATAAGGAATTTAAAGCCGTCCTAACTGATAATTATCCTCAACACACTAATATTTATACTGGCCAGTCTAACATCTCAGGCAGTGCAGTATATATACCAGAATATAAACACACCGCTCTATTTTAATTACCATCAGAATGTTCGTCATATTCATCAGAATTATACGCCATATTAGAAGCCCTTAAATACATGCAACAATCAAATAATAACAAATTCAGAATATTAACCGACATTCTGAGCTCCCTTCAAGCCATTAACAATCTTAAAAACATAAACAACAATAATATATTACTAGATATAATAAAACTATTATTCTTCAATAGCAAATAATAAACAGGTTGTTTTCTTATGGATCAAATCACATATAGGAATAACAGAAAATGAATTAGTTGACGATCTGGCCAAGAAGGCTACTTCCACGGGAGCCCCAGTTAATGTTTCGGTTCCTTATAATGGCTTTTATTGCGTAATCAAGGAAGACTAGAAATTTTTAGCAAGAACAATATCAGCAATCTTTAACAGGTCAAAAATATAAAGAATTATAGCCCTAAATACTCCGTAAACCATGGTTCTCAAAAACAAACCTCAAAAGAGATGAAATCAAAATATTCTGTAGACTTAAACCACGCATTATGTAACATTTATTTGCATCGAATAGGAGTTTCCAACACAGCACAGTGTGAACATTGTAACAAGCGGGAAACTCGTCCAGCATAACGTAATGGAGTGTGAGGCATACAGGTTTCATAGAAAAACTTTGTTTCAATCCTTAGGAGGTGACAATATCACATATAACCAAATACTAACATTAAATAATTCAGAAAAAATTAATATGGTCGTAATTATTTTCAAAACCATTAAAAAATTCATTTAATATGTTAATAAAAATAAAATATTTTTTATATCAAGGAATAATACAGACTTAGTCGGCGAGGAGACCCAAGTTCGTCGTATCGAAACTGATTAGAATCTGTATTTTTTTTTCCTTTTCTAAATCCCTGGATACTTATGTTTAGAGTTATTTACATTTACATTTAATTTGATAATTTTTCTTTTGCTGAAGCTGAGCTTCATTTTAAGGATTTTTGGTGGTTTCGGTATTTCTGTAATTATTTCATTATAGTGTTACATCAAAGGGCTGGAGCATACTTTATCTTCTGTTTACTTATAAAACTACTTCAACTAACCTAAGAAACTTAACTAACATCTTAATCTAATTTTGTGTCAATTTCACATTTTGCACTTATTACTGATACTGCTATTACTGAGCTTCCCCCACTACCTTCTGCGATCTCAGGGGGGGGTGGCGCTGGAGTCAGTGTAGTAAACAGTGGATTTGCTAGACAAATCAGCAAGTCCAGGAATTTGATATGCCTCCTTCTGATAAATTCCGGGACCGTTGGTAGGTCTCATAGGGTGTGTAGTTCCGGAGCCTTTTTCTTCTTCCACGCCGTTTTTCTTACCATCTTCCGGAGTATCGTGTCTTGAAACGCCTGGAGGAGACGCTGTGAGCCACCGGTGAGATGTATGAACAATGGTGCCCCCTATAGCAGTCCGGCCTCAGTATGCTCTTGTACACTTCCAATTTGAGGTGGAGTGAAAGCGCTGGCGAAGTCAGTAGGTGGTGAAGACGGCTTTGTGTCCGGAACTCTGGTGCGGGAATGACGATTCTTCTTTTTTCTTTTTTTTTTCAATCCCTCAAACAAAAAAAGAACATTAATAAAACAAATAATTAGATAAATTATAGAACTTGATGTACTTTACTTTTTTCTACCTGTTGGTACTTGAAGGTCTGATGACCATTTACAATTGAAATGATATTTCCCAGTCAGGGAATTTTCTCATTTTTTAGAGGTGAGGGTCCTCTTCTTGTTGTATGTTAAACAATAATATACCCTACAACTAAAAAACTATATACAAGATTAATAATAATAATATTTACAATATTTACAAATTACAAAGGATGGATATGAGAGGGCGGGGCTAGGGTGCGACCAGGAAGTTGGTAGGACGGGGCGATAGGATATTATGGATGGGGGAGCTTTAGGAGCGGGTTAGAGGATGATGTTTACAGGATTAATTGGCCCCTTTCGGCCCTGCCATCTGGTAGGAAGGGGGGATGGGGTGATGGCGCGGAAAAGGGGGTTAAATGAGGCAGGGAGGTTGTCGAAGAACTTTACGTGTCTTCTTGTGATGTGCTGTTGAACAGTATCCAGTTGTAGTTCGTTGTGAATATGTATCATGTTTCGTCTTTCGAGTAACGTTCGTTTGGTGATTTTATGTAGGACGCTGTTTTAGAATGTTTGGAGGGACTTCAGGGCTGAAGGGTATAGGTAGTGCAGGAGGGGGGCACCGTGAAGCTGTGTAGGCCTGAGGATGACTTTGTAAATGAGGATCTTGAGTCTGAGTGACAGCCCTGGTGAGTAGAGTAAGTGATTGAGATGGTGTGTTGTGGCTTTGGCTATATGTATTCTGTGTTTTGTGTGAGCAGTGAATGATAAGTGTGATTCTAGTTTCATACCAAGGTATGTGAGCTGTTTTTTATTCTGAATGGTTTGCCCATTCAGTTTTGGTTGTTGCTTCAGTGTTTTCTTGTATGAAAATGTGATGGCATCTGTTTTTTGTGTGTTTATGTGGATATTAATGTTTTTGAGTTGTTCTGTGATTTTTTGGGCTGCTGTTTGGGCCTTGCGCATGGCGTGATCTGCATTCATGCTTGCTGTGTATATAGCAATATCATCAGCATATGCAGCGATTTGAACATTGTCAATCTTTGCCCTACTATATGGGCTGTATATACATTGAAAAGGACTGGCGCAAGGACCGAGCCCTGAGGAACACCACATGTAACTGGGCGCGGGGTCGAGATCTCAGATTTGACACGGACAGAAAATGTCCGGCCATTGATGTAGGAGCCAATAATGTCGACCAGTTGGTCCGGGAATTGGGACGATTCTTCAGTATCCGCCTACTTTCTATGAGCGCCATGATGTGGGGTGGGGGTTTCTGTAGGTAGGGGGCTGTGGATAGTAGGTGTGGATGGCTGTCTGCGCAGACTCGACTAATGCTGCCGTGAAGTCCTCGATGTAGTCAGTTAGTTCCTCCACGGTTCGCAGGGTCGGAACTTGCTGCAGCCTATGGCATTCCTCGGCTTTGAAACGGCTCCAGTCGGCCTCCTTCTTTTCTCGTGTTAACTTCTTATTCATAGCTGGCTGTATAGAGTAATCCAATGCCACTTATATATACATATATAAAAAAAAAAAAAAAAAAAAAGTGGGTGTTGGGTCTCCTGTGGCTGAAGTGACCAGATGATTTAACATTAGAATGTGGAACGGCACAAAACAAAAGAAAAAAAAAATGCTCATATTAAAATTCAAAATTAAATTAATTTGGCCAAATCTCACGATAACCGGACCAGCAGTCTCAGAGAAAAGCCGCGGACGGCAAATGGCGGACGGAAGAATTTTTTTATTCAATATTCGGATTCTACATATAATATCTTGAAACGAAAAACCTCCAATTTTGAGGGGGGAAATTTTGATCAATTAGAAAGTTTCATTATTGTAAATAATAAACCAAAATAAGAAACTTAAATGTCCTGCTTTCCTATGGGGAATCGTACCATGATTCATATGAACGTTTTTGTTACTCTTGAGGTGCTAAGTCGGCCCTGGTCTATATGCTTTACACTCTATATGAATACATTGTTTAAGAACTATTTTTTTCTCATAAAATGTGACTATATACTAAAATTTGCGCAGTGGAATTCTCAAAATTTTACTAATTTACATTTCCAAGTTAATTAATATTTTGAGACTTTTGGCTATAAACATAAAAATATAAGGCGGCCATTTTGAAAAGTTGGCTGTATAAAGCCTGCGCTTCTCCTGGGAGTGTAGACTTTTCATCGTCGTTTTTTCTTACATTTTTACATAATAAACATCAAATATTTAAGTCCAAAAGACAAAAGATTGTCCAATTGGGGACAATGTGGGACATATATAGCAGGTACATATATAACAATGTATCATAGTATATAGCAGGCGCGTATGGGGGGAGTTCAATTTTCGTTCGGGGGAGGGATTTAATGTGAAGGCAAGTAATCATAAAATGTCTATAATCGACAAGTATGGCGTAAGTTTTAAGGATAAGAATAAAAATTGGATCAAGAATTATTACTTAAAATACAAAACATATATATAACTTACAGAGGAAATATATTACCCTGATCCCTCCCCCCTCCCCTGCAAATACCACTGGTACATAGGGATGGTAAAAAATTGAAACATTGGAATTTTCGAAAAATTAACATTTATTGACAAAAAATAAGTCATGAATACAACAACAAAAATCGATTTCAATAATTCCTAATATTACATTTAACTCATTTACATTTTTGAAAGTACAATAATCAATTTGGGGTGATCCTGGTCCCTTAATTAAATTTTCAGGCTCTTACTCGGTCTCGGAATATCTTCAATATCTTCAGGAATCAGAAGAGGGATAAAAGTAGATAAAAGACAACCTTTTATGGGCGCCACGTTATTTTTTGGAAATAACAAAAACCGGTTTTAATTAAATACCTTTTTAAAATGGTCTGGAAAAAACAAAACAATAACAAGCGGTCGGGGCTCAGTTTACTTGCCTATATTGGTCTGGCTCTGTCCTCTGACTGCACCTTTACATGAAAAAAAGAATTAGCACATAAAACGAAATAAATTGGGGAGGTTAGCCAGCTAAACAACATTAATGCTTAAACGTAAATGTATACCCAAATTCTAAATTTAAAACTAACTACAATGTTTCATAACCAAAAAAAAAAAATATATTTTCCTTTAAAAAATATTAATAAGATCCTATGATTCTAAATTTATTACAAGCTCCAATAATCTAAGGCTCTAATAATCATAAAAATAATCTTTCCTTATTGCTACAACAAAAAAAAAAAAAAAAATCAAGAACCTCCGAACAAACTAATCTTAACAAAATAATACAGGCCAACAAAAAAAATGTTTTTGAAAACTTTTTTAACTTTAATAGTTGATATTTATAGATTTTTATGTGCTGAATTTAAATCTGGCCTTAGTTTTTTTTTTTTTATCAACCATAGTTTTCCAGCACTATGCTTTGTATTATATAGTATAAACCACTATCTAAACCCCTATAAAGTATACGGGGGAATTAATGAAACACTATGTTACATTATAAGCATGGTTTGTATTTACAGTGCCTACTTAAAACAGTGATATGATGTGCTAATACAGGTTTCACTTGTCAACTGGAATTGGACAACTCATTCATCACACCGGGAATGTCTGAGCAGTACACTAAATCACCTTCTTGTTCAAAAAACTTGAAAAATTGTTGCTCTCTCTTCCTGTACACATAAATGCTGGTTCCAACCGCCAACAAGTTCTTTTTTTTAGTCTAGAGCCAAGCAATTCAGCTTTTTCTTTCGTTAAGCCAAGATCCCTAGCTAAGTTAAGCTCGATTTGAGTAAAGAGCACAGGCAAACGGTGAAAATACTTTTTTACTGAAAATACCTTATTCCTATAGTTTTTAGGGTGCTGAATCCAAATATGATATTAAAAAAGCTGTATCACCCACAATTTCTTCACATTTTATAGTTAAATTTATTAAATTAAGCTATTATAATAAAGAGCTATATAAAGAATTGAACAGCTTTAATAGTTAAAATTGTGGGTGATACAGCTTTTTTAATGTCATATTTGGATTCAGAACCCTAAAAACTATAGGAATAAGGTATTTTCAGTACAAAAGTTTTTTCATCGTTGGCCTGTGTAATTTTAAAATAAATTTTCATTCTCAATGAAATAATACAAAACAAAACAGCTAGTGTCCCACTGGTCAGTTAGGATTAATTATACGTATGAACAAAGCAGCTGAGAGACCTATTTGGCTCTCCCAACTTTACCAGGGATAATTAGTCCGTCGAGCGCTGACTGGCGTCTTAGAATTCCTTTCGGACACCTCCCGGCTTTTTTCTGAAGTTTTTCGGGATGTAAGACGTCAGTCCTATAATCCAGTTCGGCTGGCAGCTCTCGAGACATATATTTCCCTCTTCTTGAGGGCTCACAATGTTATCTTTGCGAGCCAAGTATCGGTGCGCATCCCCCACCACTACTTAAAGTTATCAGTTGCAGTCAGAGATTATTTCCTTTCAATAAAATTGACCGTAACACCCCTCTCCTTCCAGAAAAAAAAAGATTAAAAAAAAGGATATAGAGCCTGCAAAACAAATATCGTAAGTTCATCCGACTTAAAAAGCAAATGTAAACAAATATTGAAGAGTGATAGCAATTTTTGCCTATTTATTTGACTGATCTTGTGGATCCAGCTTCAAATCCCGCATATGCCATATTCCTGCACTTACACCAGAGTCACGTCATCTTCTAACTCCAGTATTATAGGTGATATTTTCTTTTTGATTTTGCACTTGTTTATACTTTGGTGCTAACTTACTCGAAAAGTAAGCCGCAGCGTCCGATTGATGGTTTGTCGTTTGAAACTGTTGGTTCTCTTTGATATTCGATTGGTCTGCCTCTGAGGTTGCACACTTTCCTAATCTTCTCATAGGAGTCCTTTAAGTTTTTTCTTACTACTTCGAATAAATCGGCCATGTTCTTCATCTTGGATAGATGTTTGTTCCTCTAGAAACCTAACTCTATTTGTCGGTCATCATCTTTTTCGTGATCTTCTCCTGTTCTTGCTGATTCACGTCCATAAATCCCGTCGACTCGTGGGCTGCAGATCTTAGAGTAAAGGCAACCTTGTGCAGCTCTTTGTACCACGTCCTATGGTTGTTTTTAACGTATGACACAAACATATTTTTTATAGCTCTATTGACCCTTTCGATTGGGTTAGCCTGTGGATGATAATATTCAGTAAAACGTGTAGTGACTTTAAATTGCTCCATCAAGACTTTAAATTCTCTGATTTTGTATTGTACTCCATTGTCTGAAATTATAATTTGAGGGACTCCAAATATGAGGAAGACTTATTCTTCTATGTGTTTCGACACTATTTTGGCAGTAGCTTGTTTCACAAGAACAAAGATTGAATAGTTCGAAATATAATCAGTAACCCTGAGTGCGAATCTGTGTTGCTCAGTCGTCAATGGTAACGGGCCCACGAAGTCTGCGTTTACTATTTGCCACGGACATTATGCTACCATCTGTTGACTCATCAAGCCTGCTCGCTTCTGTTGACTAGGTTTAGTCTCCAAACATGTTTGACACCCTGCCACGGATCGTCTGACATCTGTATTCATATCCGGCCAATAGTATTTTTCTTTTAGTCTCCTTTATGTCTTGTACGAGCCAAGGTGACCTGATATGTGGCTGCCATGGTGCTCCATGAGAAGATTCGTTCTATATGATTTGGGGACGGACAACAACCTCCCAGGGTCAATCTTCACCAAGGATATCACTGTTATCGACAACTCTTTTCATTAGCGTACCGTTGTCTATGGGCCACTCTGGATAGGAATCTGGAATTTTTTTGTAATCATAGAATTAACCATAAATCGGGTTTATTTCCGACGCTTTTAACGTTGATATAAGCGGCCTGCTTATAGTCTTCTAACGACCTAGAAAAGGCATCCGCTATTTTATGAAGTTTTCCGGGTCTATGTTTAGCTGAAAAATGGTATTGCTGTAGCTTCACAGACCATCGTGCTTGTCGACCCTTGGTATCTTTTAGGTTATGGAGTCATTTCAGAGCCATGTGATCGGTTACCACCGTAAAATCCATTCCCTCTGAATATGGCCGGACGTTTTCAATCGCTCATAAGACACCAAGGCATTCCATCTTCATCGTTGTGTACTTACGGTTTTTCTCCACCCTTTCCTTTCTGTGATAGAATAGCACCTAGTCCTGAATTCGAAGCGTCTGTTTGTAATATAAATGGAAGATTAAAGTCCGGGCCTGTCAACAGTGGTGGTGATACCAATATGTCTTTAATGTCATTAAAAGCCTTTTCCTGACAGTCTTCCCAGCTCCATTTATTTATTTTTTCGTAAAGTCAGTGAATGGTGAGATGATAATATATTTTTCATTTTGCCTCCTCTAGTCGACGACCGTGAGTGACTAATTCCTTGGACCGATTTTATGATTTATCGTATTTTCAAGACCGCCTTGCGTTGGTCTTGATAATACGGAAACTTGTTCGTCTTGATAATCTTTAGCATTTCTTATTCCGACGGAAGCTTGTGCAGACAATGAAAGTAGTAATTCATGACAGCGGCGTATACCGCTATTGACTCCTCAGTTCCCTGGATCCGTCTCCTTATTTCGTCCCACAGCCTGTCGTCGAAATCTCGCGGCTTAGATTCTGCTTTTAGCTCATCAACTTGCTCTTTCCATGTAGAGACATCTCATTTTAGTGCTCTCACTGTAATCAAAGCTGGTCCCCGAAATAAATCGTGTGCGATTATAAAAGTTCCTTAGTCGTTGTATTTCGAGCGGCCCTCAATTCTGAAACTGTTTCCAAAAAAGCAGTGTATATTCCCATAAAATTTTACTCCCCAATCCTTAACTGGTACATGGCATATTTTTATAATAATTGACTCTTGTGAAATTTTACTTTCATAACCCAGCTCCACCGTTGTATTTTCTCCTTTTGATACGTCTAACTGGGTCTTCATACTGTTATATAAATTTAAACAATGGTTCAGAATTTTTTATTTGATTTATAATTTTTCTTCATCGTCAAAAGTAAGAAGAGATACCCTATTAATTAACTGTTGTGAAATAGTATCAGCCTACCCCGACTCTAGAGGTTCAGTTTTAACTTGCTCCAATTTTTTTAAACAGTCCGATGAATCATGCGCATGGTCTGCTATATGAGGCCCGGTCGGTGGTGATATTCCCCTAATACTGAGTTCATACTCCACTTCCGGAATTGTTTTCTTGCCTATGCCTGGCGTTCACATAAGCATGTATGTCTGGATTTTATCCAAATTCAACGTTACTATAACTGTTGGAAAGCTGAATTTCTGTTCAGCCTTTACAAGAGAGAAAAAGTTGTGTGAACTAAATACAAAATCTTCAAACATTTATTTTATACTTTCAGTTCTAAGGCGAAAATTTTGAGCAAAAAATTTTTATTTTTCGAATGCTATGAAAATCGTATTTGAGTATGTTTTTATTTATTTATTTTTAATTATGCCTCTCATCATTAGTGATCTAGCAATTCCAGTCAATATCAGTACCATTCCGATTTGGATGACGTCATATTTCTTATTTCCTTTAAGCGCTTGCATACGTTTAAATACATTGTATACATATTTTCTCCAGAATTACTCAAATTGCAGAGTGGAGAGTCAACCACTCCTAATCTGTTTCAATGCTATATTAAACACTCATGTCTGTAAGCACCCGAAACTCCGCAACAGCTTCTCCTCTCGGCAGGTCTGCTGGTACCCGCTCTTCTTTGTTAACGATTTAGCCCCATTAATGGAGTCCGGCAGCAATGCCTGATTTGCCTTCTATATCTCCTCCCTGAATCTATGGAACGAGATCCGTTTTAAAAAAATCTAAAAACGCTTTATCAACCACAGAAAAACTACGCGGATTAAAACAAGAAATAATAAATTTAAAGTCTTCAGAAAAAAAAAAAAGCGTAGAAGAGAGGACCTTAGGGACGCTTTTGGAAAGAAAGTAATGATTTATGTCCCACATTACTGTGGTTTGAGGCACGGTTTGGAATGAAATAAAGTTGTACTCTAGGAACATTCTGGAACAAAATAGTATGGTTTTGGAAATTTACGTATTTTAAAACAACTTTTTTTAATATTTAGGCTCGTTTCGGGAAAAAAATAACAACACCTTTGAACTCCTTGGGTGTTTTAACATACGAATCAATATTTATCTCAATTTCCGAAAAAATCGATTAGGATTTATTTTGGAAATAAGCGACTCACTTGTTATATAATAAATTTTCGCAATGCAATTCTCAAAATTTTACCAATTTACATATTTAAGTTATTTTATATTTTGAGACTAATTTGCTATAAACCTAAAAATATACTAGGGCCATTTAGAAAAATTGGCCGTATAAAGCCTACGCATCTCCTGGGAGTGTCATTTTTTTTTTTTATTGTCATTGTTTTTTTTCTGATATTTTTACATAAGAATCCATTAATAAACATCAAATTTTTTAGTCAAAAAGACAAAAGATTGTCCAATGGGGAACAATGTGGGACAGTTTTCGATAAACAGTTCTCTGGTTTGACCAGCAATCATGCATTTCGTTTTCTGGTTGTTAACCCCAAGTCCTAGCTTCTTAGCAGCATTCTCGTGGGCAAGGAAGGCTTCTTCCACTGCAGGTTTTGACCTCCCAACAATATCGAGGTCGTCAGCATAACCCAAAATTAGTACCATGGGATGGAAAATCGTTCCGCTGGTCTGGATCTTTGATTCTCTAGTAGCTTTTTCAAGGCCAATAATAAAGAGCAGACAGGCAAGGGAATCTCTTTGTCGAACAGCATTAGAAGAGTCAAATCCATTTGATAGATCCTCCTGAACACACACCAAACACTCAATATTGCTCATCGTCAGTTTTACCAGGCGGATAAGCTTAATAGGGATGTAAAGATCTTTCATCGCCTGATACAGAGGCTCACGTTGGTTACTATGTTAAGTAGACCTAAAATCAACGAATAGGTGGTGCGTTTGGATTTGGTATCCTCTTCCTCGCTCTAAAATGGTTCGTAAGGCGAATATCTGATCTGTTGTAGACTTACTTGCCTTTACGGAAGCCACACTGGTAATTTCCCAAGACTCTCTCAACTTGAGGCAGTAATCGTTGATATAATATACTTGATAATATTTTATAGGCGCATGGTAGGGGAGATATTCTGGTGAATAGGACAAACCGTAGTAGGAAAACCGTATTTTTCCAAGCTGTCGGGATCATTTTCTTTGCCCAAATCTCAAGAAGAAGATTATCCAATGCTTTGAATATCCGATCTCTTCCTTTCTTGAATAATTCGGCGGCCAGTTTGTTGTCTTGTGCCTTATTGGTTTTTAACTTTTCAATGGCTTCACATAACTCCTCTTCATCTGGGGGCTCGATTTCATCTTCAGGAGCTGGACTTAGATCATTTTCTTGCTTCTCAATCTCCTGTGCCTGATTTTCGTTAAGCATGGAGTTGAAGTGGTTGTTACAACTTCGTAGTACCCAGGTCCTCTCATTCAACAACAAACCATCCCAGTCCTTACAGGTTACTCATTGGCACTCCTTAATCTTTCAATTTCCTCAAGCTCTTTATTTTCCCAGAATCTCTTTTTGTTTCGATGAATATGTTATGTTGAATTGTCAACGGTTATTTTATTTTTATTTTCAGAGACAATTTCATTTCATATTTAGCTTCAGAAATATTTGGTTAATTTACAGATATATGTATTTTTTTTAGAAAAGTTTTGTTTTATTTCACAAAGAAGCTTTTCTTTATTTATTCTGTATTCCCTTATTATTATATTGACTAGAAACAAAGTGAATATAATAACTATGAATATATAAATAGCCAGGACCGGATCTAATATAGAGGGCGGGAAATTTCGAACGAATTTTTAATGTTAAGCAAAAAAATACTTGCTTCTGCTTTTTGACCCTAATTCAGTCAATAAAATGAGTTAATGTTATGAGATGGTGACATTTATTTAGAAATATACTACTTAAAATAGTATTGTTGACTTTTATTAACGTGGAGGGTGTGAAAAAAAAGGGCAGCAAAGTTAAGCTTGCCCCGCTGGCAAAAATCCAAGATTCAGTCCTGATGACAGCTATTATTTAATTTAAATCTATTAAATAATTAAGACTCAAAAGTACTACTGTAGTTTTAAATGTTACTCTGATAAAATTAAGGTCTTTCAAGTGTACGAGATGATAAGTGTCATTAGAGCCCGGATTCTCGTGCAATTGCACTTTTTTTTCGGTTGCTTGATATCGATGGAGGATGTTCTATTTTGCACGAAATCGCACATTTTAAACAATTTTGGGTAAATTGCACGTTTTATGTTTTTACTGCATTAAATTGCACATTTAGCCGTAATTAAAAAAAATATTTGTAAATTGCTTGGAATATAAACATTGAACCAAAATTACATACGACAGATTCACGAAGTAATACTTTACTATTTATAACACATTAAATATAATTCAATTTTCTGGAAAATTCTGGAACTGAAACTGAAAATTGAAGTTTGTTTTGCTCCTTTTAGATTCGTGGAAAGCCAGTTAATCCTTACCAATCCATTCACTTCCTTTTATGTTCTACAGTTCTACACTCAGCCTATAGTTGACAAAATAATTATGCATTCACCGTATTTCGGACAAATATATGTTCACTAATTTATTGAAAATAAATGGTACTTGTCTGTTTTACCGTTCTTTGACACCTGAGCTGAGTCGTCACTTTTCTTAACTAATCTCCTACTGTTATCGTAACCTTTCCTAAGTGTATTGTTATCATTTATTGTATTGTTTGTTTAGTTGAAGGTGACTTTGTTTTTGTTAAATTTCAATATGACTTGTAATTTGAAGATTTTTCGCACGGTCACTGATGAAAAATCAGCCCTCCTATTTTTCCAGGAGCGGAATGTCATTCCTAAGAAAATGTCTTGTGTAAACGGACAAAATATGAAACTTCAAGTGGGGACAGAAATTAGATGGAAATCCCATGCTAAAGGGTGCAACAAGAGCCTGGGTGTTCGAGTGAATACGTGGTTAAAAGTACTTTACCTTTGGAAACTATAGTGTTTTTTATATATTGCTGGTCGGCGGAACTGACTTCCATTAAGTTCGGTGACGAACAGCTCAACATTTCTCACTCTACAGTAATTGATTATTCCAATTATATGATAGAAGTGTGTTTTTTTAAATTAGAGAGAAGTTCATCAACCATTGGAGGCCTAGGGATGTATGTAGAGATTGACGAAAGTCTATATACTAGAAGAAAAAACAACACAGGACGGATTTTGCCTCAGCAGTGGATATTTGGAGGAATATGTAGAGAAACAAAACAGTGTTTCATAGTTTAAGTTCCTGATAGGTCTGCAAGAACATTATTACCATTGATTACACAGGCAAACGATGAAAACATTTTTGTACTGAAAATATCTTATTCCTATAGTTTTTAGGGAGCTGAATCCAAATATGATATCAAAAAAACTGTATCACCCACAATTTCTTCACATTTTATAGTTAAATTTATTGAATTAAGCGAATTTTCAAGAATTGAACAGCTTCACAGGCCAACGATGAAAAAAATTTTGTACTAAAATTACCTTATTCCTATAGTTTTTAGGATGCTGAATCCAGATATGATATTAAAAAAGCTGTATCACCCACAATGTCTTCACATTTTATAGTTAAATTTATTAAATTAAGGGAATTTTAAAGAATTGAACAGCTTTCAGTCTTCCTGAAAGGAAGACCTACATATAAAGTTAGGCCTCAGGAAACAATTTGTAAAGGCTTTGCCTAAAGATGGACCATGTTTCAAGTACCTCTACCAAAAGCTTCCACGCCTTTCAGAAGCTAAACTAAAAGAAGGCGTCTTTGTCGGATCTGACATTAGAAAAATGATGTTTCATGTTAACTTTGAATCCACAATGACTTGAGAAAGAAGTATGGGTATCATTCAAGAAAGTCGTTACAAAGTTCTTGGGAAATGAAAAAGACCCAGAGTATGTTTCTATTGTTTCTAACATGTTACAGAAGTTTAAAAAGTTAGGATGTTTGATGAGCCTGAAACCTACGGAAAACTATGGGTGATACAAAAAACTAAGGCTAACTAATAAAAATCTATAAAGATCAACTATTAAAGTTTAAAAAAAGTTAATAATTATTAAACACATTATACCGGGTTCAATAACTGTATCCGACTCGTGGAAAGCATATAAAAACCTGGAGAATGAAGGCTAGGCCCATTTAACTGTTAATCACAAATTGAACGTCGATCCCACAACTCTGTATAACACCCAAACAATAGAAAGGTTATGGGGATCAATGAAGTGGGGAAACAAGAGAAGAAGAGGCACTAATAGCAATATCTAGACTCTTACTTGGCAGAGTTCATGTGGAGAACAAATTTAGAGGGACGACACCCTTTTGATGTTATATTGGAAGATATTGTTCTTTTTAATGAATATTGTTTGTAATAAATGTTTTATTTTTTCTTCACATGATTCTCATTTATTTCATTTCCTAAAAATCTGTTCTATCATAATGAATTGCAATGCCTATTTGAAATTCATTGTAGGCATCATGACCTGACATGGTCGAAATAGTTGACGTAAGTGACACCTGAGCGCTGATGGCAACGGACGGTAAAACAAACAAGTACCAAATAAATTAATTAGTGGATATGATAACAAACAACATCCCGCATAAATTTCTACGAATGAAGGGAATTGAAAATCCGTACAACCTAATTAAAAAAAATATCGGAGATTGGTCGAGCAAAAAATTATTCATGCTGTAACGGTTGTGATATTAACTAGTTAGTTGGTTATCTGCTCATGGTTTTCATCTAATTAATTATCTCTTATTCAAATATAAACCCAAAATGGGAAGAATGATCAGAATCAAAAGACAATCCACCAAAATGGATCGTAACTCCAAAGAGTTAAGTTCTACCGGCAAAGATGAATGGGTCAACTTTTTCGACAAGGATTAAGTTATTGATATATCGGCAGAAATTTGGGATTGTCACACTTGACCATGCGATATGTTATTAAAAATTTTATCAGTTGGCAATAAAAAACACTTAGGCAGAAAATGCGTTGCCATAGTGCGTGAATCACATATGATCGTGTAAAAAGTAGCAAAAAATATTCTAATAAGAGCTCGTGAGGTTTTCACCTTTAACATAAGAATGCTCCAATCCACCTATTTTATTAAGAAAAATAGTTATTTATGAAAGGGAACAAAATATGTAGATTTTTCTAAAGCATAAATAGCAGAATTTTAGTTTTCGTTGCACATTTTTCTACGTTTTGGCATTTTTATTGCACGTTTTACAATTCTTTTACTGCACGAAATCGGGGCTCCAGTTATCATAGTTCAGAATTACGTAGGGCCGGTGAAAATCAGCAGCTCTAGCCAATTCTATAATTTATTCTATTTCCTCCTCATATATTATGTTCGCGGAAAACATTTTTTTTTTCTTCCGACCTCAGAGAGTTTTTCCTCTTACATCCCGTGAACAGCTGAATGGATATTCGCGGTTCAAACGATTTTCCGACTATTTAGAGGTAGACTAAAAGGAAAACCAGTGTGAAAATTTTCCTACTTTTGATTCACTATTCCTTTTATATATCGTGAACGGATAAATAAGTTTTGGCGGTTCAAACGATTTTCCGATTATTTAGAGGTAGGATAAAAGTGAAAATTTTCTGGCTTTGCATTCCCCTTTTTTTCCTATTTCTCGTGAACGAGTTAATTAATTTTCGTGGTTCCAACATGGTCAGACCATATAGAGGTAGGCTAAAAGGAAAATGAAGGTAAACATTTTCCGATTCATTCGCTTTTCCTCTCTCATTTCGTGAAAGGGTGAATAGATATTCACGGTTCTGACGGTTTTTCCGATTATTTAGATATAGGTTAATAGGAAAAGCAATGTGAAAGTATTCCGAGTTTTCATTCGCTTTTCCGCTTATATCTCGTGAATGAATTATGAATTAGCATGAATTATCGCGACTCAAACGATTTACCGACTATTTTGTTGTAGACTAAAAGGAAAATGAGCGTGAATATTTACTGACTTTTCATTCGCTTTTTCTCTTATATCTCGTGAACGGCTCAAATGATTTTCGCGGTTCCAACGATTTTCAGACTGTCTAGAGATGGGCTAAAATACAAAACGAAGGTACAATTTTCCGATTCATTTGCTTTTTCTCTCATGTCTCGTGAATGGATATTCGCGTTTCAAACGATTTTCTGACTATTTAGTGATACACTAAAAGGAAATGAGCCTGAAAATTTTCCGGCTTTTAATTCGTTATTCCTAACGAAGCCTATAAAGTGGGCTGAAAGGAATACGAGTTTGAACAATTTTCTTTCAGTACTTTTTGGAACAACATCCTTCATGTTTTGTATTTGTAGTTTTCATTATCATTATCATTTCGATTAAATGGGATTCTTGTTACAGGTGTCAAAAAAGAACGAGGATTTGACCAGGATGATGATTGAGGCGGGGAAGAACCTGATTAAAAACTCCGACGACGATATCGTCTTATCCGGCATTGCGGGTAATTTTCCCGATGCCGACGGAATGGAAGAATTGGCTTATTCATTGTACAACAAAGTCGATATGATATCGGATGACGATAGGCGATGGAAATTAGGTTAGTTATTGAAGATTTTAGACAACGAAAGTAAGGTTTTTTCCCAATGTCCACATTGTAAAATAAAGTTTATTGCGAAGTATGGTATGAATGATTTCTAGGATCACTTATTACCATAATCCCTGGGAAAGAACGTAATATTATTCAATAAATAAATACTTTCTCTCAAAATTGTGAAGTAAAAATTGTCTCGTGGTAGGTAGGCAAGACTAATTAAATTATAAAGGTGGAATCAACCTGAATTCCCTGGTTTTCTATCTTAGTAGTCACGGAGCTGTCGACTACTCAAGAAAGAAGAAATGCTATGAAATATTAACTTATTGATAACAAGCTAAAACCTTTTGGAGAGCTTCTTAATACCAAGTCTAAAGGCGGATTTACACAGAAATGTAACCAGTAACATTTTGAAGCGAATTTTTACACCGTTCCATACCGAAATTTTGGATTTTAGTAACTTTTTGTTGGTTATCCATTATGACTTGTCAGTAGAAGTTAGGTTCTCTGCAAAGTTCTGGAAATTTTGAATTTTCTGATTTCTATTTTTAGTTTGTTTGTCAGTTAAGTGTAATGAGTTTTGTACAATGGATACCTTGTTCTATGCCACTTCGCTCTTGCTCGGCGTTTTTCTGTTAGTAAGATGCGAATATGATGTGGCGAATTGGTATCACAGGGATAAATAAATTTGGGATGTGAAGTGTTGCCATTGATGATGGTTTCTATTGATCTTGTGAATTCTTCAATAGCGGAATCAATATTTTGTTTTGTACTTAACGATATTTTCAAATCCAGTTTGTTTTGTAGAACGTGTCGAAAATTGTGCCATTTTACTTGTACTGTAATCAGTGTAGAGGGAGAGGATTTAGGAACAGGATTTGAATGCATGAAAAACAGAACTGGCTATGATCTGAAGAAAGATCAACTGAGCAAAGAGACCCTACCTAGCTGTCCTTTTGTGGAATGTAATGGGCATACAAAATTATCGTGACAAACTCCACATATTTCTCCACGATAATTTCATAGACGTAGACATTTCATAGTGACTGAAACCTATTTCACGACACAAACTTTCTTTTCCATACGTGACCACATCACATGCAGATCAAATCACCTAGACAACACATCCTATACAATCTCTTGTATCCTTATTCATAAACCTTTACATCACTCCCTGACCCCATCCGATCCAACTGATATCTTTCAATCAACCTCTATAGTCCTATTCTCTTGCCCGTTTAACATAGCATTCTCAAGTGTTTAGCTGCCCTCCTGGTAATTCCGTTTCCTATAATCATCTTGATTCCTTATTCCGATCCATTTTTCCGTGCTTTATTGCTGGGAGCAATTATAACACCAAAGAACAGCGATGGGGATGTCGAACGTCCAATACTCGAGGAACGATTCTTTACCATGCCACAACTTCCGATAGTTATTCCATCCTGTCATCCACGAACCTTACTTATTGGCCTACATTCCTTAAAAAACGTCCTGATATCCTTGATATATTCATTAATTCCCAGATAGTATTATTATTATTATCTCCCTTTACTCATATAGGAGCATAGGGCATCTACAAGTGCGTTCCACTCCTTACTTTTTGCTGCAATAACTTTCGCTTCTTTCCGGTATTCGCCACCTCAGGTCCTTTTGTACCAATCTGCGCCATGTCTCTTTTGTTCTTCCTCTTCTTCTTGCTTGGGGATTCCTTCAAGATCTTCTTTCTTGATCGCACTATCTGGTTTCCTTAATGTGTGTCCTATCCACCTCCATTTCTTTTTTCTTTTTTCGAGGTGTATAGGAAGCTGCTCTATCGTACTCCACAGCACCTCATTCGAGATCCTCTCTGGCCACCAGATCTTCAGGATTCTTCGCAAGCAGCGGCTGATAAAGGTCTGAAGGGGTCGGGTAACGGTTTCGCTCACTTTTCATATTTCACATCCATAAAGTAGAACTGACTTTAAGTTGGTGTTGAATGGCCTTATTTTTGTTTTTTTGGACAGTCTTCCCAGATACCAATAAAAAAAAAAAAAAAAAAAAAAATAGAAAGGATTGGTGTTATACCTGATGGGTTTTGGATAGGATAGGAATTGAAGGAAATGTCCTGGGATAGAGGAATTCGCTGTTATTATCAACAACGATCTTAACAGTTTTAACGAATTTGTGTGAATGAAATCAAATATTATAAACAGAGATATTATGAGCGAAAGTTATTGACAATAGTTAGAATAAATCTTTGAAAAATGCTAAGGACTCGTGTTACTAGTAAGATTATGGCTGGTTCATATCCACTTTTACAGTAATATACTGAGATATATACCCCAGAAGTAACGACCAATTTTTCTAATAGATTATAATTTTTAAAAATAGTATGTCTAATTAATGTCATAATGTGTTTTCTTTTGTAAATCGATTAGAAATAATTATACAATTATAAAAGTGATCTTTCGAACGGAAACGAGTACCACAAGTCAAATTCGTGAAATTGAGTTCTATAATATTATTCGTTCATAATAGTATTTTATGAGAAAATGTTATGTCCAATTCTTTTGTTATTAATTATCATTATTGACTGAGCAGATTAATGATTTAATTATACACAATGACACATTACTATAATAATAACATCAAATTATAACTTGTATACCTATTTTTGATCATTTTTTTTTTAAATAACAGTTTAAATAGGACATCATTAATGGTATATTTCATTGATGAAACAGAAAATTATATTCATTATATTTTTATGAGAAACAATCATCTCCAAAGTCTAATATGAAATTTTAATAATCTAAAGTAATTACTGATTTATTTATCTAACCTTATTTAATGAAAATAGCCCTTATATTAATTAATTGTTTATGATTAAAGATTTAATTTATTACCCTTTTTTACAGATTTAAGTGGAAAATCCCTTTTTTAAATTTCTTATATATTATCCACTCCACCATTTTTAATCAATATTAATTTATCTATAAAATGAATTATTGGTGTGATTATTAATAATATACAGTAAATCAATATTAAATTGATTTGATAAAGGCTTTTACGGTTGAGTTCTCTTTCTGCTGACTTAATTATGAAACTAGAACATTGAGTCATTCGGAATGCTGTTTTAACATTGTCTGCCAATTTTTATAGAGATCTTAATTCATTATATCATTTCAACAGTGATTTCTTTCTGACAAACTGTAAGTAATTGTATTGTTTTTTATATATAGTTTTCATTGAATGATTTAGATATTCATTGAAAGAGACATAAGGAATGGATTAGAGAGTAGTAGGTCTATAGCAAACAAAGGGGGGAAAAAAAAAACAGGTATATTATGGGTAATGTAGTGATAATTATAATGTATTTAGAGGTAGAATGAAAGGGAAAAAAATGTTATGAATATTATGTATAATATTGTTGGATGTCTAGCTATAGATTCATGTAGTATGCTGCGTATGGAGCAATCCAAGGTTTTTGGGCAGCGCTGCTGTAAATAAAGCATTTCTCTCTCCCTCTCTCTCTCTCTCTCTCTCTCTCTCTCTCTCTCTCTCTCTCTCTCTCTCTCTCTCTCTCTCTCTCTCTCTCTCTCTCTCTCTCTCTCTCTCTCTCTCTCTCTCTCACTCTCTCTATCTCTCTCTCTCTCTCTCTCTCTCAGTATTTCTCGACTGTTTTAAATATAATTCTTTCTCAAAATTATCTATAATTATCTATATTACATTAAAATAACAAAGACGTGCTCAGAACTTAATTATTGAAATCAGTTAAGAATAAAATATCGGGGATCTAAAAACATTGCCATAGTCATACCACTATTGTTTTGAGATCTTCTTTTGACCGAGAACATTTTAGATACTCTAAAATATTAATTGATCTTAAAATCATTTATTTAGTGGAAAATATATATATATATATATATATATATATATATATATATATATATATATATATATATATATATATATATATATTCAGTGGTAATATAGTATTGTCTTCATAATTCCTTTGAGATTTTTTTTTTTTTTTTGTTTATTATAAATGCATTTAATTTCAATTTTTTATAATTATCTCCAAGTACCATATTATTATTAATGTTATTTTTTATAAGATATATCATAATTAATTACATTATTTGTAAGTATTATTTACGATAGCATTTTCTAGAATCAATTAAACTAACTATATATAACATATTCCTTTATTTTTAAGACCATATAATTTGTATTAATTAATTCCGAATGTTATTTTAGTTTTGTGAGAATCTAAATAATTTTCGAAAGCTTGTATTTTAAGAAAATATTAATAATTAAATTTTAGTTTTGTATATAGAAACGAAAATAATTGGAATTGAGTCATAATGCTAAAAAGTAATATATTAATATTTAAATGGTATGTGAGTTTTCTGGTTTCAATATCCATAAATACATATATTCCTCTTTGCAAAAGGCCATTTTGACTTTAGAATAACATCTTTCAAAGATTTTTTGTTCTTAATTTATATAGAACAGGGTTGTTCAGATTTGAAATTTTTAAATGGTCTTATTCTATAATTTATGATTGAGAATAATTTGTTAAACTTCAGCATACGATTTGATAAATCATTAATTTTTTTTAAAAACTGGTTTTTACTTTTCGATTTTAGAAATTTTACCAGTTCATAATTATTTTTAAAGTTATTTAAACGAAAACAAATTTAGAAATATATTTTTCCTTGAATTTATTTAATGCATTTGACCTTTTAGTACTTCACTTGTTTAGTTTTCGAGGTTCAACAAAAGTTGCACAATATTGATTGTTTTCATAACTGCCGAATAGGTTCTTCTTCCTTATTTAAAATAGAAACATTTTTTATTTCCTCCTTAAGACAATACTAATTTTCATCTATAGCATTAAATTCTTATGTTACAATTTTTTGAATTTTCATACGGCTCTAAAAAATCATTAAACAATTAATTTTTTTTAAATTGTCTCACGATGTTTATAAAATTATCTGATTCACCATAAAAAAAAAAAAAGAATATTATTCCGTTGTTTCTTATCCATCATTAAGGATGCTATATTTCTTAAAAAATCATTAAACAATTAATTTTTTTTAAATTGTCTCACGATGTTTATAAAATTATCTGATTCACCATAAAAAAAAAAAAGAATATTATTCCGTTGTTTCTTATCCATCATTAAGGATGCTATATTTCTTAAAAAATCATTAAACAATTAATTTTTTTAAATTGTCTCACGATGTTTATAAAATTATCTGATTCACCAAAAAAAAAAAAAAAGAATATTATTCCGTTGTTTCTTATCCATCATTAAGGATGCTATATTTCTTAAATACTTCTAATTATTATTTAATTAATTTTTATAAATTATAATTATTCACTTACAATTAATTATTTGCTAGCATATAAAAACATTAACTCTTTAATAAAAAATTATTCAAATTGTTTGCTTTTCAATAACATTAAATATTTTATGATATCATTTAAGAAATTATTTGCTTTTCAAACACTTTAAATTCTTAAATAATTCAATCATCAACTTGTTTGCTTGATTTTTATCTTACTCTAGTTGTAATAAACCTAAATAGTTGGTTTACCGGAATTTAAACTAAAACAGAAATATAATTCTTACAACTAAAAAATAAAGTAAAATCTTTAGCTTACGACTTATCAATCTGTCAATCGACTTATCTTCTTCTGGACACCTGAGATCAATGGATCCAGCAGAGATTTAGACAAATGTCTGAGATCTGAATACCTGACAGGTCAGTGGGTCTCTCCAAAGTGTAAAACATGAAGCGAGGGTACCTTTATTAGTGGGCCGGCTTGTAAATAAAATCTGAAAGCTGTGAAGAATTTGCAAGTACTTCTAAGTTCTTCTGAAAGAGCGATCAGACCTACAGGTGATGTAGGTGGATGCTGTACCTGTTCGATCTCAAATTAAGTGATGGAAGGTCTAGTGTTCTTTGGGAAGCCAATCATCCTTTGGGTGATGTCTGGTGTTGTCCTGTTAGGAGCACTAGCTAACAGAGTAGGTAACGTGTAAGCTTTATTAATGTAGTCTTTGGCCAGACATTTTTTTTCTTTTTTTTTTACTTGCACATACTTGTTATTCTTAAGGGACCTAGTCGCAGAATAAAGTTTATTTTTCTATTCTATTCTATATATACATACATATATATATATATATATATATACATATACATATATATATATATATATATATATATATATATATATATATATATATATATATATTTTCCTATAAATATTCAGACCATCCGGAAATTCCGCAAAGGATTGGAAAGCTGAAGGAAGTGAACAAATTCGATGCCGCAGCTTTCGGTGTACATTACAATCAAGCAGAATGTATGGATCCTATGGTCAGGATCATATTGGAAAAGAGCTACGAAGCCATCATAGATTCAGGTAAATAAAATTGTGACATAAAATTTAGGAATTCCCATGTATCTCTAATAAACGGTCCTTATATAGGGTTTCCATGTAAGGAAAAAATGAATAAATACATAATACATTCACACACACACACACACACACACACACACACACACACACACACACACACACACACACACATACACAAACACACTCACACACACACACACACACACACACACACACATTAAAGATTTGAAACTTTAAATCGGGTTGTAGGTCCATACACAATGCAAAATAATTTGTTATATATTACATATGTGTATATATATATATATATATATATATATATATATATATATATATATATATATATATAATACATTATATATATTATATTATTATTATTATATATATATATATATATATATATATATATATATATATAAGTTATGCGACGGCGAACAAATTGAATTAAAAAAAAGGGAAAGGACTGAGAAATAACTAGGATAGGATGGTATTAAGGTTGATACTGCCACGCTCCGGTCTTTAACTCCCCTCCACCAGTTTACGGGGATCTCCGTAAACTCTATATTCAATCCTAACTTGTTAATCTCCTCACCTCACAGAGCGAAGCGGCCAGTCAATCTTAATACCTTACATCTGATCTTTTAATAAAACAACCAACAAAAAGAAAACAACTCAAACGTCCTTCTGCAGCATATACAATAAACAAAAAGATAGTGATTCGCTGTTATCAATTATCACTATCTTATACGTAAGGCTCACAATTCTTCCTATTTATTATTACAAAAACAAAACAACAAAAAAAAAACAAAAAAAAAAACAACTTCTTCTATTTACACACTACTATTCACAGAAATTAAAACAAAGGGTTCTTACAGCTACACTTGCACTAAAAAAAAACTTTCTTATGCTCTGGTACAATTACAATTGTGTTATGGTTACAAAAAAAAATCCGTGTGCAGAGACGGGGGTGCTCCCGTTCACACTGGTTTTTCGGGTTCTACCAAAGGGAGTTTCAATTGTTCAATGTGAACCGTTCGTCTCTTTCTGGGTTCTTTGACGCTCTCAATGGTTACTATGTTGTGTTCCCTTATAACTATAACCCTAAACGGGCCCTCATACCGCGTCAATTCTTTCCCTCTGTTAGACCCCATTCTCCGGTATACGATTGTCCCTATCCGTATCTCTCCCATCCTGTCTCGTACCTTTAGGTTCTCTCTCTCTACCCTCTTCCGTTTCTCCCGTTCTATTTTCCCCCGTACTTTCTCCCAAACCTTCGCTATCTCTAACCTATTACTAACGATTGCCTCCGCCGTTTCTTCATCCGCGGCCGTATTCCCGCAATCACGTCTCCACCCTCGCACTCCGAACAAAACTTCGATGGGTGAATACCCTGTGATGGAGTGTATTGAATGGTTATATGCAGCTACGGCTTTTCTCATAGCTATATCTGCTTCATCTCCCTGTTCTCCCTGATACACACGTAGATGGTCACTCAGGGTACTATGCAATCGCTCGATATTTCCCCTGCTCTTGGGATGGCCCGGAGTGTTGAGATGCCACGCTATATCCAATCTTTTCGCTTCCTCTCTAATAGCGACGCTATCAAATTCCCTACCTCCGTCGGATGAAATTCTGTCGGGCACCCCGTAAAACTGAACCCATGTTTGTAGGGCCTCCAACACTGCTTCCGAAGATCTGTCGCATACCTTATACGCCATTGCTACTTTGCTGAAGAGATCTATCATGGTGACCCATTTGAATCCCCTCCACGTGAACGTGTCGACCTGCAGCTCTTTTAATGGCGTGTATCCTGTGGGTGTCTCTTCTTGTCTCCCTCTTGGAGGATACCGGTCGTACTTCGTGCGCATACAAACTTCACACGCCCCTATAGTTTCCTTGATGGTCTTCTTCATTCCATGCCAAAAATATTTCCTCCGCAATGCTTGTAGCGTCTCGTGCACCCCCCGATGGTTTGTTTTTCCCTGATGATACGCTAACGTCACTTCCTTTTGTTGCTCTACGTCCATTATCGTTTCTACCATGTATTTGCATCAGATAAACGTTCTATCCACGCCAATTCGTTCAGCTCTCCAAATTCTTTTAATTTTTTCCCATATCGTGGCATTTCCTACATAGAGATGATGGGTTTTTCCCGGTTCTGACGCGTCCCTAAGTGCCCTACAAATTTCGTCTTCTCGCGCCCCTGGTTGTGACCAGATCGTATTAATTTTATTCCTCCCATATTTGCTATATGCTATTTTCATCATGCCCGAGGTCCTCGTCTTCCAGATCACCTGACGCCGTTTGTCGTTAATGATTTCCTCGACTTCTTCCATTTCTACCGGCCTCTCTTCCGCAGGGCTCTCTTCTTCTGGGGACTCCTCTCCTCCCTCCGTCACTGCCGTGCCGTGGTCACCCTCTTCGCCTGGCGTCCATTCTCTCAGAAATTGCCGTACGTTTCTTGATGTTTCGCCGCTATCCTCTTCGATGGCGTTGACCATGATGGCTCTTGACAACCAGTCTGCCACTATATTTTCCTTCCCCGGCTTATAACTAATTTCCATGTTGTATTGTCCCAGGAACTCCTTCCATCTCGCGACTCTCGCCGAGGATTCCTTTAGCCTTCCTACCCATTGAAGCGGTCTGTGGTCGGTGTGGACGCGGAACTTTCTTCCAAAAACGTATGGTCTAAAATGGTCAATAGCCCATACTATCCCTAGTAGCTCTCTCTCCAAGGCGCTATACCTTGTCTCCGCGTCGGTTAGACGCCTGCTAGCGTATGCTATGGGACGCTCTCCTCCCACACCCTCTTGAGATAAAACGGCTCCTAGCGCATATTCGCTGGCGTCCGTGGTAACGGTGAATTGTTTGGTGAAATCCGGAAACGCCAATACCGGCTGCTCTTGCAATTTCTCCATGCATTTTCGGATATTATCCTCCATCACCGGTGTCACGTTAGTTTGGCCCCTTTCTTTAGTAAATTATTAAGCGGCACCAAATATTCCGCCATTTCGGGTACAAATCTCCTATAGTAATTTAGCGTTCCCAGGAGTCTGCGGATCCCTTTTACATCTCGCGGCACCGTCATCCTCCTAATCGCTTCTACCTTCGCCGCGTCGGGCTTTACCCCTTCCCCGGAAATGGTATGGCCTAAAAAATTAATCTGTCCCTGTCCCAACGTCGATTTTTCCCTGGACAGTTTTAACCCGAATTGCCGCACCCTCTCGAATACACTTCTCAAATGTTGTATGTGCTCGGCCTCGGTTTTGCTGAAAACCAGTAAATCGTCCATATAGACTTGACACACCCCCTCATCTATGCCTCTCAGGAATTCATCCATCAATCTCTGGAAGGTGATTGGGGCGTTTTTTAATCCGAACGGCATTCGGGTAAATTCGTAATGCCCCCTTTCAAAAGTAAACGCTGTTTTGTGTTGGTCCTGTGGGTGCATCCTTATTTGGTGGTATCCCGCTTTGAGATCTAGAGTGCTAAAAATCATCGCCCCACTAAGCCTGTCCAAAATGTCCTCAAACCTGGGGATAGGGTATTTTTCGTCCACTGTATTTTCGTTTAATCGTCTATAGTCTATGACTACCCTATATTTCTCTTTATTTTCTCCTGGCGCGCTCTTTTTCCTTACTGCCCACAGTGGACTATTGTACGGTGACGTGCTATTAACGATAATTCCCTGTTTCTTCAGGCTCTCTAGTTCTTCTCTAATATGCTGTCTCAGGGCCTGCGGATACCTCCTTTTTTTCACATAAGACACTCTGTCTTGCTTTAACGGGATCTCATGGACCGTCCTCCCTGTCACTCCTAACGTACTGCCCTCCTTAAAGAATATATCCCCAAACTCTTTCTGTACCGTTTCTCTCCAGTCTTCGACCCTATTAACCGCTCCTATTCGTGCTTTCTTATCCTTTGCAATCCCCCGGCATTTATATGTCGTTTCTCCTAACCTAATGCTCCACTTCCCTTTACTATTCTTTACTCGTGCGCCTGCCTGCCCCAATAGATCGCACCCCGCTATTGCCTGGTACTCCCGAGTCATTTCCCCCGCTATGTGCACTTTTATCTTTCCCTTTTTTGCCACCCACCGGTTTAGACCGATTACCGCCTCTGCAAGGTAGAAGGTACCTTGCACGGCCCTCCCAGTGTGATTAATTTACACCCGCATTTCTGAACACGGAGTGCCCCTTCTCTGCCACACAGTTTTTCCAGTGCATCTCGGGTCATAACAGTGTTTGAGCTCCCTGTGTCCACCAGGCATCTCACTCCCCCTTTCAACTTAATAATTGGCAACCAGCATGACTTACCTCTGATGTTGTTGCATGTCGCTGTGCGGTCGCCTCTCTGCGGGCACTCCCCTCAGATTCCTGCTGGCTTCCTCCTCTCCGCTACCGCTCGTCGTCGCTCACCCCATTGACGGCTCCTGCCTCCGCTGCTCCCTGGTTCCTCGTCATCTGTCTCCGAAGTTCCCGACGTCTCCGTCGCCTCTTCCGAAGTTCCACTCCTCTGGAATGGACCCGCCTTCCTCCGCACCTTCTGGGTGTTGACCTCCATCGGCTCTGCCCGTGGTGTTTCCCTCCTCCGGTAAATGTATGGGCATTGCCTCGCAACGTGCCCTTCTGTGCCGCACTCGAAGCATCTAGTGCGCGGACACTGGGCCACTAGATGTCCGGGCCTCCCACAGCCATGACACTTCCTCTCTTCTTTTCGAGGACCATTCCTCGCATTCGGTTGTCCCGACCTTCTCTCGCCTACCGAGGGTCTCTCTCTGCTCGTGTACGCGGGTTCTTTCCTCCTCCAGCCCATTGGTGTGGTTCTGGGGCGTCTATCGGTCACTCTGCTCCACCCCGTTTCTTCCACCTCCATCCTGGTTTCTTCTTCCCTTGCGCTCGAGTCGATCATCTCCTGGGCGCATTCGATGAATGAGCGATCTCTCGGCAAGCCTTCCCTCTTTCCCGTCTCTTTCGCCAATTGGACCTTGAGGATGGTCTCCAAGAATGCCATCCTGCCTTGTACCTCGCCTATGCTCAAGGTTTCACGCATTTTTTCCGTGATCTGATTGAATCGTGCTAGCAGCGCTCCTGCGTACTGTCCGCTCGTCTGTCGAGGAGAACGCCTCTCTCTAAACATTTGATAGATGTCCTCTTCCGGGGTCCACCTGCCACCACCGAAAGCTTTCTTCAGCCTCTCCTTAATTACCGGCCACGGTGTCTCCTCATCTGCTTGGATTAAATTTAGCACGTTCCTTTTTACTCTGCACACCAGAGCTGCCTTCAGTGCTTCGGCATCCCCAGCGTTAACCAGATTCTCCGATGTCTTGGCTTGTATCCTCTCCATAAGGCGATCACCACCCTTCAAAAAATGGTTTAACTCGCCGAAGCGCTCCAGATCAGAAATCGCCCTCCGGAGGTCCTGCGATGTCGCTGTCCTTAGCTTCATCCACTCCAGAGCGTTGGCATGAGCTTCCGCCATGGTTTCTCGTGGTAGTGAAGGTAAGTCAGGTACATTAAGCACTGCCGGTCTTACTATGCCTTCTGATGCCATCTCGATTTTTCTTCGTCTTCGCCTGGTTCGAAAAGTAGCAGAAGAAAAACGAGGGCGGGCTATAAAAATTTTTCCAAAAAAGCAAAAAAAAGAAAAGAAAAAGGTCTCGCGTTACGGTTCCCGGGTTTCGGCACCAGTTATGCGACGGCCAACAAATTGAATTAAAAAAAAGGGAAAGGACTGAGAAATAACTATCACGACTTCTGAGACAAGACTGTTTATTCATAAAAGTAATCCTCCTTATATACAATCGGAATGTTGTTTACATTCCAGGATGGTATTAAGGTTGATACTGCCACGCTCCGGTCTTTAACTTATATATATATGTATATTATATAATAGATTACGGTTGGTCATCGCTTAAACGTTTATTACTATACAAATGTGGACAGCGTGCAATTATAAAAGTTAGCTTTCACTAAAACAAAAACATGGTATAAAGACAAATTTCAAACCACCAGGCAATGTAGCTTTACCGTTACAACTAATTTGTTTCTCCAGTGACTGTAAAATATATTTATATGCTATATATACTGGTACTGGTACTGGCAAGGGTGGGGGGACAAAGTCCGGCAAGTGGGCCGATGGTCCTTTTTGCCATCCCCGGGGATTACCAATAGAAATAGCTTATTAACCCTCCATATAGAACCTTCTTGTTTTTCTGATGAAATTCAGAAGGTATGTCCATTCAATGGAGCCTCTTGAATTCTGATTCTATCAGATCCTAACAGTCTGTATCTCAGCGACGCATATCTAATACATTCGGCTATGTAGTGTAGTGCAGTTTCAGGTGCCTGCCCACAGGAGTGGCAGGTCTCATCTCATTTCACATATCTTTAAGTGTCTTTTAAGCCTGCAGTGCCCTGTAAGTACCCCTATAAGCAGTCGGAGTTTCTTTCTGTTGAGGCCCAGCAGCCACTTGGTTCTAGAAGCAGAGGGTTTTTTAATTAGTTCCTTAGCCTGTCTAAGGCCCCCACACTCCCTTCACTCCTTACTTGCTGTTTTCCATGTCCAATCCTGGACCTTCTTCCGCTGGTATCTTTTAGAGTTGCCTACTGAAGGTTCTGCCCCAAAGATAGGGTTCTCAGCACCTTCTCTTGCAAGCTTGTCGGCTATTTCATTGCCTTTGATTCCTTTATGTCCAGGAACCCAAACTAATTCCAGTTTCTTCGAACAGGCAAGTAGATCCAATGCCTGTTTGCACTCTTTTACCAAGACGGAACTTACCCTAGAGGATTCCAGGGCTTGGAGAGCCGATTGGCTGTCTGAGTAGATAGTAATTCCATTCCTGTCGCAACTGATAACTTCTGTACATGTGACCGCAGACAGTATCGCGAACACTTCTGCTTGGAACACAGTAGAGTGTTTACCTAGTGGTAGGCTTATGTTAATGCCTAAATCCTCTATGTAGACGCCCACTCCTGCTAATCCGGTCGAATCCTTCCATGATACATCCGTGACAACAATATTGAAGGATAGGAATCTCCTTTTCCACCACTTTGGCAATTACTGAGTGGCCTGTGGGTTCACCCCGCACTTGCCACTGTCTGTTTTCCTTAATTCTTAGATAGGCCATAACCGCTTCGCCCCTCAGCCATAGGTGAAGCGGTGTTAGGTATAAGAGGACCTCTAAAGCCTTGGTAGATGTGGTACGAAACGCTCCCGTAATGCTCATACATACCATCTTTTGAATACGGCTGAGTGTACGAACATAGGAGGCCCTATTCAAGGCCGTCCACCACACTATGCTTCCATATTGAATTTTAGGTCTTATAATCGCTTTGTATATCCAGTGCATGACCCTAGACTTAAAGCCCCAGGTTGTGCGCGTCAAACATGCCAAAAGGATGCTATTACTTTCCGTTTGGTTTCAGTCAAATGGGAACCCCAGTTTAGTTTGGAATCCAAAATAATCCCGAGGTATTTGACTTGTTGACTTAATTGGAGCTGTTTGCCAAAAAAGGTAGGAGCCCTAAAAGCGTCCAGCTTCCGTTTCTTGGTAAAGAGAATCAACTCAGTCTTAGTTGGATTTACCGAAAGTCTAACTTCATTGCACCAAGTCTGAACAATATCGCAGGCAACCTGCATGCGCTCGAAGATGGTGGCAATAAACTTATCTGTTATGAGGATTACTCCATCATCTGCAAACGCCTGGGCAGAGAATCCGGCCTCCTCTAGTCTTCTTAACAACTTGTCCATTACAAGGCACCAGAGCAGTGGGGAGATGCAGCTCCCTTGAGGGCAACCTGTGGAGGCCTGCGCCTCTAGTCTGGTGCCCTCCTCTGAGACGACTATTATTCTGTTCTTCAAAACAAATCCGACCCATCTGGCTCTAGCAGGTGGGGCAGATATTTCTTTTAAGGCTTTGCAAACTGCCTCAGGCCTAGTCCTGTCGAATGCCCCTTGAACATCGGAAAAGAGCCCTAATGCGGATTCTTTGTATACCAAGGCCTTTTCTATTTTTCCTACTAGGGAATGTAGGGCAGTTTCTGTTGAGTTTCCCTGGAGGTAAGCATGCTGTTGAGGGTGAAGGGGATGGAGTGGTAGAACCTTACTTGTAAGGTGTACTGCTACCAGCTTCTTAAAAAGAAAGGAGGATAGCCTGATAGGTCGAAAAGCCTTAGCAAAACTGTAATCCTCGTTACCATTCTTTGGGATAAAAGCTATTAGAGATTTCCTCCAGGATTCTGGAATGTACCCGATGGCTAGAGAGTCTCCTAGTAGTGCTCTGATTCGGGGGAGCAGAGCATTGAGGCTCTCTTTGAGCATGCATGGAAGGATACCGTCAGTACCGTCAGGGGCTTTATACGGCTTGAGCTCCTCGAAAGACCACCTAATGGCCCCATCACTGACTATGGACTCCGCTAGAGCCCAATCCTCCTCTGTATCATTAGTATCACTGCCAGGGCAAATACTTGAGGGAGGGTTGACTAAATAAGTAATACTGCAACCCGGAAAGTGGGTCTCCATGAGGTGAGACAAGGTGTCCACCAAGTTGGAGGTCCAGAGACCGTTTCTTTAAGGCTCCCAGTGGCTGTTGGGCGTCATTCCCAAGCAGCTTAACTAGGCGAGAGGCTTCTGGCGTGCATTCTATATTACTACAGAACTTCCGCCAGCCCTCCCGTTTATACTTCCTTATTTCTTTTTTGTATAAGTTAGAGGCGAGACGCTACAGATCCCAGTCAGCCTTCTGCTTTGATTTATATGCCTTATTATAGGCCTTTCTTGTAGCCTTTTGTAGCTTAGACAACTCAGTGGACCACCATCTGATCTTTTTCCTAGGTTCTGCCTTTAAGGGGCAGGCCGCCCCGTATGCGTCTTAGGGTAGTTTCTTCATATATCTGAACTTTGGTTTGAAGTCTGCTCATAGGGAGATATGGGCATCTATCCAACCTTTCCTGAATAGATTCTTCCGCCGATACCCCCGAGTCCTTTAATCATTCCCCTAAAACAATAAGGTTCTTGTATTAAGACGAGGGTGGATTTCACCCCCGAAAGAAGCTTCGCCAATTCAGCCGTAGCCTCGATCCCAGCGTTCACCATGATCGTGGCAGAAGGAGGAGAAGGAAATGGGAGGAGCAGGAGCCTATTGGCGCCCGTTCCTCCCTTGATCCTCCTGTGGGGGCTGTTGTCTAGCTGGTGCCGAAGGCGTCCTCCAGACGGTAAGCGACACCAGCTCACAGCTGATCCGCCAACCGTGCGCCTCCAGCCAGGCGATCGTGCTGGTTGGGACTCTGAAGATGCCCCTCAGATGCCCCGGATCGCCTTCCACTCTCAGGAATTGCCACTGGTTAGTTCCCGCCAGGATTCTAAAATTCCAAGAGGCTGACAAATCTGTTGGGTTCGATCACCTCAGCCCCCAGCCCAATAGCAATTCTAGTGGGCCAGGGAGCCTCGGCGTACCGCCTCACTACAAACCAACGGTCCATAGGAGGTACCCAGTTGAGAAGCCAGTCCCTGGTTTCTTCATTTTTACAGGTTAGGAGGAACCATCCCGGTTCCGCCTGATGACCTGAGTTTATAAACTCCAGAGGCCTTCTTCTGGGTCTTGGCTCACACGCCCTCTTCTCAATTTCAGCTATGAGGAGCCTTCGGATGAGCTGAGCCTCCTCCTGAGTAATGGAGGCGCCCTCCTGGCTCCACATTATGACCACCTGCAAGGCCCTTGTGCTAGAAGCAGCAGCATCCCTGTAGGATCGGAGTCTCCCCTGATCCTCCTGGGCGCTCTGCTAAGAAGATGGTCCCGCTGCAGGCTCATTGGCCCTCCTAGGGGAGGATCGTGCTCTTTTGAAGTCTTGCTAACGCGTATCGGTCGGTGGAGACTCCTCCATAGGCCTTATCCGTACTGGTACTGTTTAGTCGGGCCTGCTCTTGGAGCGCGCGCTGGGTTCCCTCCGCCTCGGGAAGGAGGGGTGGACGGAGGCAAAGCCCCGTCCTCCCTCTCAAGTTGACCAGAGGGGAACGGCCCGCGGGGCGCCCGCTGGTTCTAGGCCGCCTGTGGGTAGCCGGGTCAGAGATGGGGTTTTGACGCCTCATCCAGATGGCCTCCCGTCCAGCTTGCCTTTGAATAGCCTCGGCCCGCCTTTTCTTTTGCCTATAAATTTTCTTTTTCTGCTTAGCTCTTGCTAAGGTAGCAGCTTTGAGCTCCTCTCCCTCCACTTTAGGTGCTCTGCCGCTAGTAGTAGGCTGATTTAGCCGTTCCATCTCCATCGAGATCGGGAGGGCTCTTCATCAAAGCTCTCCCTTCTGCTTGGAAGGCTAGAGGGGAACTGATAAGGTCGCAGCACCCTAGACTGTGTGGACACAGCAACCTGCTCTGGCTCCCCTCTAGTTGTGGCTTCAAAATTTGTAGCGGTCTGGGATGACCGCTCTTCCTCCACCTGCGCAGCTGGCACATTCGGCTGCTCATTTTCTTTTAGTTTTTCCATTGATTTTGTTTTTTTGTATCTGTATTGTTTATTGTGTGGTGTTACCATGATTACCGGAACAGGTAAACTCCCAGGGGAGAAGTCCAGTGGCCTCGAGCGCAACTCCGGTCCGTGCAGCAGGGTCCCATCCAGTCACCAACTGGCACTATTACAGCGTCCGAACTTTTACACTGGACTGATAGAGCAGCCACTCCTTCCAGGTTAGGATGAGCGGGCTCCTGTACTATCCCAACGGCCGAAGAGTGCCATACCTCGTTTATCCCCTGTACCCTCTGGCACGACCCCCCAGGAGGCCTGGACCCAGGCAAGGGGCGGATGTAGTGACCTTTGTGTCTTAATGTTCTGTAATTGGGCGCGGTAATGAGCTGTGCTCCTCCGGTCGCTAACCCGGACAGGCTCAAGAGTCAGGAGGAGAAAATCGCCTTGAAGCAGCCTGACCTACTTCCCCATCCGGGGCGGCTACCCAGGAGAGGTAGTCCCTGGGTGTGTACTGTCAGTGACCTTAATGTTGATGAGTGCTGTTATAAGTGTACTGTGTGGCGTCAGAGTGGATGTACCCCCAACCTGGAGGACCAGTGGCTGTTTGCGGTAATAATAATAACCATGCGATGGGGTATGCTATATATAAGGCGGTCATCCACAAATTATAGGAGTTATATCAATGGTCTGCCAGCCTTTTAATTTGTTTTTAAATTAAATATTTAGAAAAAGAATTTTTAAAATAAATTTTTCATGTTCCATCATCATACGTAAATCTGCAATATCCTGTCCTAACTTACCATTTAGTGTCATTCTACTTATCTCTATTCACAACATCTCACAGTGGGCCGTTGTCCCCGATAAAGGAGGACAAAATCTTTGCGATCGCAACCTGAAAAAAAATTATATGGATGCCTGTTTCTAGTTTTTTTTTTTGCACACTATATCTGATAAAATAATTTAGATATAAAGTTGTAGACGCTAGATTTGCAGATGAACGTTAAGATCAATCGTCCTAGGGACAAAGTATTTTTAATTGTTGTAATGCTAGTTACAACTTACAAATCAAGTTACTTTGCATGGTCTCAATTCACAATTCGTTTTTCTTTTGTTTTCCCGTCAATACTATTATAAGGAGAGTAATTAACATGAACTATATTGCGAACTCAAATTAAATAGAACTCAAATCTCTAGATTACACACTTTTAATTTTCTTTTGTCCATGGTTGTTTAGTTCTAATAATGTTTCTTTCTATGCCTCATAGTCAGGTTTAGAAGAATCATATGAAATTCCAGTTTTACCTTAATTAAAAATTTAACTTATAAATTGTTAATAAACTTAAATTATAAAAACGTTTCAGGAAACAATCCATTCAACCTCAAAGGATCAAGAACTGGGGTATTTATAGGAGTGTCCTTCAGCGAGTCAGAGAAAACTTGGTTTTACGAAAAGCTTCAAGTGGATGGATTCGGAGTAACTGGTTGCATACGGTCTATGATAGCAAACAGAATATCCTACGCTTTTGAATTTGACGGTAAAGCTATTATTTTTTTTTTAGCTTAGTTACATAAGATTTGACGCTCCTTTTATCAAAAAATGCCAAAATCAAAAACGCTGTACTGTTGTGCTGTTTTCTTAAGGTTGTTTAGGATTATCATACAAATATAAAAGGTCATAGAATGAAATTTATAAGGTTAAATTAATATCATGAATTTCTATTGTTTGCTAGTTTTAATAGCCATTCACATAAATTATTTTGTATGTAATGAAGAATTTGATTTGAATATTAGACAATGTTCCCTTAATAATATTAATACGCATCAATGAATTATTTTAATTAGTGAATAAATGACCACATAATATATGTAGTATGAATTCCCTTAGTAACATTTATCTCTTCCTCTATGTTGAATAAAAATACGATAAACCTTATCTAATTGTTTCATTTCTGTTTCTAAAAATGGGTATTTTTTGTTTCAAGTAATTCTCAAGAACATTTTTCACCAAGCAAATTTATTTATGATTGACGGCGTTACGTACCTTCTGCATTACGAAATCCAGAGCTAAGAATTATTCCTTCACTTAGCTATTGGATTATTGGTACACTAACAATTTAAATTGCTTTATTATATTGATAATTATGTAAAAGACCCAATTAATAATGATATTCGCAATAAATTAAAGCAAACAAACAATAAAACAGCACTCATAGATCATATAATATAAAAACAAAGCACACACATCCTTCTAGTACGATTCCAGACTTTTTGTCAATGCGTACCACTTTCAGTTTTCAGATAACCGGGTGTAGATACCACTGTCTGGTCTTATGATATTAGTGTTCGTTCGTAAAGGTTCATATTCGTAAAAAGAATACAAACTGATTTACAAAAGCTTAAGAATAAAAAAATTGAAAATAAAGCTCAAAAATCCAAAATCGAAGGTTATTAATTTCAACAGCAATAGCAAGATAACTGAAAAACAACAGCAAACTTCTGCAAATGAAAGGGTATCCATCACTAAGAAATTTGGACATTTTAAAGAAAATCATCAATTATTTTTCAATTTGAAGCATGTTGTTGTTTATTTACTATCAGAGCGTCAATGTTAGACTTAATGGAGCTCAACTTGTTTCTTAAGTTCTCTTCAACAAAGTGCTTTCGTCTTATTTATAGAATGATAAATTATTTTTATTAATTGTAGATCGTGTTTATTCATCGTGTTTATAATTGATACATTCAATAATATTTTTTAAATAATTCGTATCCCTCATGTAACATGTTCAGGGATACCAATTAAAGATAATTTTATAATTTTTAATAACAACCTGAAATGTCCTTCCGTACCATCTATGGTAAGCATACCTCGGTCTGGGAACTCCTTTTGTGGTACAACCAAGACAATTTTATATAATTTTAATAACAGTTTTATTATTTTATAATGTTTCCTATAGGATAAAAAAAAGTAATCGTATTTCTTTTGAAACATCATTCGTAGAATACTCATTATAATTATAATAGAAAATAACAATACCCCCCCCCCCTCCTCAAGAACGGAGGTTGATTTGCCCCAAACATTGTTAGTAGGCCGATAAGAAACATGAAAAATTTAGGAATGTAAATTAGTTAAGCTAAGAAATAAATGTAATCCTATTTTTAACATTAATCTCGTACAATGTTAATAGTTGTATTGAGATGAGAAAATGTGAGGATTTTAAGCTGAAAAAAAAAATATGAACTATTTAGACATTCTGATGCGGCACATAAGCACGTCAGCGAGGCCCATTAGGTCCAGAAACATGACAACAACCCAGAGAAACAAAAGATAAACAACTCAGCTGGACTTACTCCCGCCGCAACCGGAGTAGAACGATCTACCACGAGCAGTAATACTTTTCCTTTAAAAGAGTCTGCAAAACCTAGGTGACTTCTGTTCCAAGAGTGTCCAGATGTTGGCCATGGTATGCATTCCGTAGACTCCTGGTTGGCGTATTTGTTGCATATTTCACATGTATTTATTTTGTCTTCAATATCTTGGTTCAACTTCGGCCACCAAAACTTTTTACGAGCCATTGCCTTGGACAATGAGCGATATGCGTATCGTGTAGGGATGCAATCAGTTGTTTTCTAAGTGGGGGGGAGGGATGACAACTCGGATTCCCCAGACAATACATCCATCATGAGTGGTTAAGTCATGTCTTCAGATCTTCAGTGCATTTTTCAGCCCATCCTGTCAATACGAATTGGTGAACTTTGAGAAGGAAAGGGTCCTTTGAGGTCTCTGTGGCAATTTATTTACTTTGAATTGGTAGGGAGTTAATATTTGCATCAAATATTTTTGAGACAACTTACTCAAATGCAAAGTCTGTCTGTTCTAATTGTGGAATATTTCCAAATCAACTTTTCCAAATTTTTATGAGGATACATATTCCACAGTAAATGTGTAAAAGGCATCACCTCTGGAGTCTATTTGCTGCTATTTGAGGTATTCCTTTCTTGTATTTTAGAATATTAGAGGACGAAAATCTGTCTGTAATATAAATTTCCTACCCCTTAAAAATTTATGATTTTTTTTTATTCCGTAAATAATGGCGAGTCCCTCTCTCTCAATCAGGGAGTATCTTTGTTCAGCTGAATTTAGGGTTTCCCCATTCATAACTGGTGGTTCCGTTCCGTCTGGGAATCGGTGTAAAAGACTTATTCCCACCCCCTTGGAACTGGCATCCGCTGCCAAAACTGAAGGCAATTTTGGGTCATAATGTGCAAAAGTGCTTTCTTCTGTCAAAGCTGTTATTAATCTTTTAAAACCTTCATGGCAGGATGAATCCCATACAAAAGGTGTACCTTTTTTTCTCAGTTGGTTTAATGGTACGCATATATCACTGAAGTCTTTAATACATTTTCCATAGTAACTAACCATACCAATAAAAGTTTCTAATTAGTTGGTTCAGGCATTTCTTTTATATTATTTGGGGACGGGCGGAGGCCCGATTTCTCAATTATATAAAATAAATATTCCACTTTAGTCCTTAAAAAATTGCACTTTAATTTGTTTACTCTTAGACCAGCAGTTTGGAGTCTCTCGAGCACTAATTGAAGTCTTTGGAAGTGCTGTTCTTCATTTCCCGATATGATGATGTCATCCATCAGATAAGCAACACCTTCTGTTCCTTGTAAAATGATTTCCATTTTTCCCCCAAAAATCATTGGACCGGAATTTATTCCAAAAGCGAGCCGCTGAAAACTATAAAGTCGTACTAGTTGATTACTAGTAATTTTTGTGTCTTTTCATCTACTGGAAGTAAAAGTACGCTTCTGAGGGGATATATATATATATATATATATATATATATATATATATATATATATATATATATATATATATATATATATAACTTACATATTCTATTCTCCCTTAGTATGTAATATTCTAATATTGTTTTCCCACCATAGTGATCTAAATTCTGTCCTGGGAACTATTACCATAAGCATGAGAACTGTACATCCTAGCATAAGCTTTCTTAGAATTAACTCTGTAAACCTTTTTAAACCCCCACTACTTTTTAACATTGTCTTTAGTCCATCTTAGGCCCGTCTCCACGCAACTTTCCACTCTGTTTTTTTATTTTGTATTTTATTTTATACTGCAAATAAATCTTTAAAAAAATCTTAGTGCTTATTACAAAGATAACTGGCGCAGTCGGATACGTCGATCGAGAAGATTCAGTATCAACTGTTAATTGACGAAGTCCAGACAGAGGAAAACGAGACATAAAACTTGGCTATGCTATCGCAGTCGACTTACTGCAAGTTAAAATATTTAAGAGATATCATTTTTTTATATAATCAATTTTTTTTTAATATTATAACAGCAAAGTTATGATTTCAAACCTAAAGTAATTTGAGTGAATTATTTTTTATTTTTAAAATATATTATTAAGCTAATTGCTAAATTAACATTAACAATAAGGATAAATTAAATTTTTTTTTTATATAATTCTATATATTTTGCTGTAAGTTTTTATATTAAAATGGCACCTCCCACATTAAAAAAGTAATATTTAGAGATGGTTCCAGATTTTAATGGAGACCCAATGTCATTAACCAGATTTTTAGAAATTTCTGACAAACTAATTAATAAATTTTTAATCTCGAAATTAATAATCTCGAAAACACTTCGGATTTCCAAAATGACTATTTAGTAAATTCTTTAAGAGCTAAAATAAAGGGTCCAGCAGCGGATATAGTAAATTGTAAATATGTGAATACGTGGGAAGATATAAAAAACGCTTTAAAACAGGGATACGCGGACAAACGAGACGCGTTTACACTAAATATAGAATTAGCATTAATGACTCAAGGTAACCAACCCTTTGACTTCTTCAACAAAATTCAAAAAATAGAGCAATTGCTAATCTCATATTTACGTAGCGAAATGCCTATGGAGGCACTGGTTCTAACAAACTATATCGAAAAATTAGCTTTGCGTGTATTATTAAAAGGATTAAAAGAACCGCTAGGGTCTTTCATGAGAATTAAAAATCCAGTAGATTTAAACCGAGCAATAAATATGTTAACTAATGATTTTAATTCGTTACGGATATGAAACGTCCATTAGTAAATAAGAAATTTAATAAACCGCATTATAAGAACACTCAATCGTTGGTAAGATACATACCAATCAATCAAAATTTTCAAACTCCCAAACATAATAATTCTAATAGTCCCGATCATTATAGACCAATTCAACCTTCTAGACCTATTAATTATGATTCAAATCAATTCAGACCTCATCAAAATTATCAATCCCCCCTATGAGTATTAATAGTAATTTCCGAAATAATACCCTATTTCAAAGACAATCTGATCCAAGTATAAGATAAAAGTCTTTTCTCAAAACCCCGGTTTGTAGAAATTCCAATCTTGAGATAGAAGAATTACTCAATTTAAATTCCGAACAATTAGAAAATAATTATAAAGTAAAGGAAGAAAAAATTGAGCAAACACCTAATGAATCTACCGTTTCATTTCCAGACGATTACAGGGAAACTTTCGAATACTCTAATGAGGACGATCCGAATAATGCACAAAATAATTTTTTAGATCAGAGCCAAACACCAGGATCTTGGACTTAAAAAAATAATTCCCCGCGCTGATATTCTAAATTTGAACCACCATAGTGCCCTACCATTCGTTTTGTCACCAAATTCTATTTTAAAAATTCTTATCGATACTGGAAGCACAAAATCACTTGTATCATCGCGAATAGCAAATAAATATTTTCATAACAACATTACCCGTGAGCCTTTTAAACTGACAAGTGCTCATGGTTCTTCATTGCAAAATTTTAATACCAAAGATACCAAATATAGAGTCATCAAAATTATTTCCAAATACCAAAACTCTTCTTAAATTTGGCATTTTTGATTTTCATGAAAAATTTGATTTGTTATTAGGAACTGGCAATCTTAAGTTGTTAGGCGCTAAAATTGATATGTTAGAAGACATAATAACTACATCTTTTGACAATCTCAAAATCCATTATAATAAACCCCCTCAGTCTGAATACACGTATATGATAAAAAATAATTCAGAAACAGTAGTCAAAATTACCAATAAAAATATTTCTAATGGAGAAGGTATTGTTCCTCTTACCGACCTCAATAGTTTTCTCTCTATTCATGAAGGCTTAATATCAATAAAAAATAATGAAGCAATTTCCACAATAAAAAACAAATCAGATCAATCTTTTAGAATAAATTTTAAATCCCCCATTTATGTAGAATCAATTAAAAATTTTAAAGTTGATGAAACCCATAACATAAATTTATTAAATTCAGGTATGACTAACCTCTCGGAAATAGAAGAACTCATCCGAACAGATCATTTAAATAATGAAGAAAAGAAAGAAATTCAAAATTTAATAAAACAATATCAAGAATTATTTTATATAAAAGGTACTCCGCTAACAGCCAATACGCGAGTTAAACATAAAATTTTAACCAAAGATGAAATTCCGGTCTACGCTAAATATTATAGATATTCCCAAATTATTCAAAAAGAAGTAAAAAGGCAAATAGACGAAATGTTAAAACAACAAATCATCCACCCTTCTTTTTCACCATATAATAGTCCTATTTGGATAGTCCCTAAAAATTAGATCAATCCAGAACGCAAAAATGGAGAATCGTAATAGATTATCGAAAACTTGATGAGAAAACAGTAGACGATAAATATCCTATTCCACATATTACTGATTTTCTAGACAAAATAGGCAAAAGTAATTATTTTTCGACAATAGATTTAACAAGTTCATTTCATCAAATTTTATTAGAAAAGACAGTATTCCAAAAACAGCTTTTTCGACTGAAAACGGTCATTTTGAATTCTTAAAACTCCCTTTTGGTTTAAAAAATAGTCCACCAACTTTCATGAGAGTAATTAATGATATACTTATGGTCATTCCAAATTGCGTTTCATATCTAGATGATATAATAATCTATAGTACATCCCTTCAGGAACATTTATCCATTCTAAAACAAGTTTTTAGAAAATTAAAAGAGGCAAACTTAAAAATTCAACCAGATAAAACATAGTTTTTGAGAATGGAAATAGAATATCTAAGACACCTTGTGACACCAAAAAGGAGTTAAGCCTAATCCTAACAAAATTATTGCTATAAAAAAGTATCCATTACCCAAAACATCTAACAAATAAAAGCTTTCCTTGGACTACTTGGATATTACCGTCGTTTCATACCAGATTTACCGCATTTGAAAAAACCTCTAACCCGATGTTTAAAGAAAAGAGCAAAAATTAACGCCGCGGATAAAAATTATTTAGATAGTTTCGAAACGTGTAAAAATAATTTAGTCAACAACCCCATCCTTCAATATCCGGATTTTAATAAAACTTTTTGCTTAAGCACCGATGCATCAAATGCATTAGGCGCTGTCTTATCTCAAACACATGGCGGACGTGATCTACCCATAGTTTATGCAAGCCGCACGCTTAACGAAAGTGAATCAAAATTATCTACAATTGAACGCGAACTTACTAAATACTTTCGACCATATGTTTTTGGCAGAAAATTTATAATTTATACAGATCACAAACCACTTCAATGGTCCCAATCATTAAAAGATCCGAATTCAAAATTTTACCGATGGAAATTAAAATTAGAAGAATTTAATTTTGAAGTTACATATAAAAAAGGTCATGAAAACAAAGCCGCAGACGCGTTATCGCGAGTAAAAATAAATTTAACAGAATTTGAAGACCCTGACGCAATTATTAATGATTTGGTTGAACAATTTTACCGCGAAAATGAAACATCAGAAAACGAATCCCTTATTGCAAATTTAGATGAAAACGAAATTTCAGAAGAAATAGCAGATGAATCTGAAACAAATTCCGTTCATTCTAACATATTAGGAAACACCGTCATTGAAACACCAATAGCAGACTCTCTCGTTAATTTAGGAAAAAAAACAAATAATTTTAAAATTAATTGATATTAATCTCTCGAAATCAAAAATCGAAAAAATTTTAATAATTCCAAAACAAGAATAATAGCTCAAATTTCAAAAGAAAACTTCGAATAGGATGTAATAAAATTAATTAAAGAATTTGTAGAACCTAAGGTTAAATATTGTTTGTAATTTGAAACAGATTTTTATGCTCAATTTTATGAAGTAATGATAAAATATTTCAGAACTAAATTTAGTAAAAATACAAGTTGACTCACAGATGTCCAGGACCCCAATGAACAAATAAATTTAATAAATGATTATCATACTGGCAAAGTATCCACAGAGGCTCAGAAGAAACTTGTAATTGAATCAAGAGATTATACTATTGGCCTAATATGAAAAATTCAATCAAAATTTATATCAACAACTGTGACATTTGTGCAGTTTCAAAATACTATCGAAATCCCTTAAAACCTCATTACAACGTTACTCAAACGCTCTCTAAACCATTTGAAATAGTTCGCATGGATACTATTACTTTAGAGAAAAAAAAATTTAACTAAAACTGACACTTTTTCCAAATTTGCAAAGTTTATAAATTAAAAAAACAGTCAAGCAACAGAAGTTGTAAATAAATTAATTTCACATTTTTCTCATCACGGTTCACCAAAACAAATTATAACAGATAACGGTTTAGAATTTAGAAATTTCTTAATTTCAGAAATAATTTCCGGACATTTAGATATAGATACGCCCATTTCAATGGTTCTTGATAACCAAATTATAAATGATTATGTCGCGAGACATAAGGAAAAAGTCAAAATTTTGCATGAAAATATAAACCGCCGTAATCAAGAAACGAAAGAAAAATATATTTTGAGACTAAATAAAAATCGCGAAGAATTACCAAAAGATATTCCTGTACAGTCTTTGTCGCGAATAAACAAAAACAGTCAAAATTAGAAAATAAATATAAAAAAAAAAAAAAAAACAAATAGATAGGAAATCTAAAACCGCAGTTATTGATATAAAAAACATTACAACACGCGTGAAAAGGTACATTTAAAAAATATTAAAAGACCTCGTAAAGGAGTCAATATAGTTCACACACGACCATCTGATGTAGCTGGTCCCGGTTCAAGTCATTATTCTTAGAACAGATAAGGAGTGAATTCACAACACATCACAAGACAATAACTAACCTCGTATTAAATATATTTAGATTTAAGATTAATTTCATTTTATTTGTTGTTGTTTCTTAGGAATAAATAAGTAAAAATAAGTAATTAAATAATATTCAAATAAACAATTTAAAATTTTTAATAATTACAAAGTAATCATAACATGGCAGGATCAGAGCATATGAAACCTCGTCAATGTCAAAAGATGGCTAAAAGCCCAATAACAATAATACTAATAAAGAATATAGTTTAATTCTCATTAGAGAATAAAAAGATAATAAGTTTTATTTAAATAAACAATTTAAAATTGTTTTTAATAATTACAAAGGAATTATAACATGACAGGATCAGAGCGTACGAAACCTCATCAATGTCAAAAGATGGCTAAAAAGCCCAATTACAATAATAATAATAATAAAGAATATAGTTTAATTCTCATTAGAGAATAAAAAGATAATAAGTTAAAGAAACTGAGGAGTTCAGAGAATATGAGTTCTTTTCAGTTCAAAAGATGGCACATACCATAAAAAAAATATAAATTAAAAGAAACATTATTTTTTTACACAGCAAAAATAAATATTTTTTTTTAATAACTAGATTGTAATGTATATTTTAATTTTTAGATATAATCATAAAAGGTATAACCAATTTAGATGTAAATGATAAAAGACGATTTTCTAAATAATTAAAAACTTTGAAAGATAATCAAGACCAAATAGTAGATCAATTACATAATCAATATTATATAAATAATGATTTAATCTCTCAATTCAATAATACTATTAAAAATATAAAAAATAACACATTACATATCAAAAATCATCTTATAGGAACCATGGTCAACTTGTTAACAAATAAATAATTATTAGATCATATACAAATCATTCTATTTTTAATTCCTGCAACTATTTCTGATATCGAAATTTCTTTAATCTTTTGTAAATTAAATATCCTTCATCCTTCTATAATAAATACTAAAACATGATTTCAAGAATTAGAAAAAATTGCTTCACATTATAAAAATCAATTTTTATATCCATTTCAATTTAAATTTGTCCTTGAAATAGAACGTACAATGGATGCATGCAAATGAAATTATTCCAGAAACAACCTATATCTACATAGCTTTTTACAACCCAGATGATCTTCAGGTTCAACAACATGCAGAAACAATTAATTATCATATTCAAGGAATTTATTTAGTAAAACCAAATTTAAATTCTATTTTGTATCGTAATGAAATTATTGTCTCCTCCACTAAAACATATGGTTTTGTAACATTATTTGATAAACAACATTTAAATATTCAAGATTCACAACTTTTCGAATTTTTCCAAGAGGTCTTCTTTTACTCATAATTAAATTGCAAAACTGATCTCCCTAATTCAGTTCAGCTAAAAAAATTTTGTTATCATAAACAGAAAAAAAAGTTAAAACGTTCGAGAATAAAAAATCACGATTTTTTTACGATTAAAGTTGGACTTGAATCTGATGTCGGTTTTTCAAAAAATAAATACAAATTTGTTATAACTATAACTTGCTATATGTGGCTGACCTTGTTGGGTTCGGTGCTTATTCAGTGCTAATTATGGGTTGAAAAGAGGAAAAAGATGCGTTGGTGGATCCGTAATATTTTTGTGAATGGTACTTGTTACCGTTGCAGTTATATTTGTATTATACCTAGGAACACATTATATTTTTGGGCCAGCTCTTCGATAAATATTTTTTTCTTCAACGATTTTATAATCGGGATTAGTCATTTCCCACAAAGAAAAGGTGCAATGTGAAAATTCCCAATAAATAATAACATTTTCTCAGTAGATCACGTAAAAATAATAAATAATTATTCAGATGGAGGAAGCTCAAACAGAATAACTGGAGTTTCTCCTTCTGAGACGTCCATACTACGAAACAATTCCCAACATTATTTAATAATTGTCTCGTGCTTTCCATTTCAAACGGAAAATCTTGAATTTTATCGCTTTTTTTGTACATTTTGTATTGAGATCAATGACAATTATTATTTTTATTATTAAGAGGATAAAATTGGAAGATACCAAACACAAAGCCGTAAATTTGAGATTTATTCTTTTGTATTAATTTTAATTGTGCATAAACAAATATAAAAAATGATTTAAAAATAAATAAATAAAATTTGGCTCGAAATGCCGCCAGGGGCTAGTGCCCCTTTGCCTCCACCCCCTAGATCCGATCCTACTCAGCCCCATTAACTTTTGTAAAGAGGTCTTCAATTACTAAGAGTGGATAATGATAAACTTCTTAATTCTCATTTGACCCAATTAAAAAATCTGCGCATATGCGAATTCGATTGTTTGGCTTCCTAACAACAACAATAGGTGCAGCATACTCAGAGTATCTTACGGGTTTTATTATTCCCAAAGCTTCGAATCTATCAAGTTCGCATTTTAGAGGTTCGCTCGACAAAATATTGGAGTTACGTTTTCTTTAAGTCGAAGTTTTACTTGCATGACCTTGCAGTGGCCAATACCACCTTGAAATAATTTTGGGAAATTCTTTAACATTTGCAGGAGTTTTACGATATAATGAGGCGTATTTATTTCGGGTTTTTGTTTTTTGTAAATAGAATAACGACTGAATTTGCCCGAGTGTAAATTCCATAAAGGCTTATTCCACTCCAGCCCTAACAAATTATTTTCATCAGGTGCTTGGTCTACAACAATAGGTTAATGTTTTGTATCCCTCTCCAAGTAGTCTCAACTTCAGCTTCTCCCAAAATTTTTATTTCATGCCCAGAATAGCTGTATAACTTTACATTTGATGTTACTAAAGGAAATTTACCACAAGCATTCCGAGAGCTTCTTGATAAGATTGCATTATTTGAGCCACAATCTAGTTCAAATTCTGTAGGTATAGTTTGGCCATTGACCATTTATGTTTAAAGTCTGAATCTTTCTGTCTGGTCATTTGATGGCATATTAAAAATATCTGCAACATAATGACTGACATCATTATCCTTTTTATCGAACCTTTTACTTCGGCAGTATTTTGCAAAGTGATTTAATTTTTGGCAAAAGTGACACTCTTTCCCATACGCGGCACGTTCCTTGATGCCATGTATCAAACCACAGTTTCTGCATTTAAACTTTTGTGTACCACTTTGAGGGGTTTTAGGCTAAAGTTTTGTGCTGAAACGTTTATTTTCAGAAATTTTGTTTACATCGGTGGCCGTAAGCTGTACTTTTGAAATTTCTAAGGCTCTAGTAGAGTTTTAGCCAGCTAGTAATATTCATAACAAATGAAGTAATTAAGGCTTCCTCATAAAAATCTGCAGGAAATTGGCACTTGTCTGCCTGTCGTTTCAAATTCAGTGCAGAAGTGTTAATGTTATCTGAGTTCTGTGTCATTTTGAAAAATTTACATCTTTCAAAAATTGTAAATGAAATTTTCGTTTAGTTTTTTGAGTAATTCGTCAACACTAAAATCTGAAGGCGTTTTAGGTTTACAAATGTTATTGTAATTAGAGTTTTCATTGTCTCTATTACTAATTAATAGTGATACTTTTAATTTGTTGTCATCAATATTCGAAATTTGCAAACATGCTTGAAATTTGATTGCCACGTACTCCACGTAATTACTGACGCATCAAATGGTTCTATATGATAAAAATTGATCTTACTTGTTCCTTTAGATGTTCCATCTGTTCCATCTTTCTCCTTACCTTTATATATATATATGTATATATATATATATATATATATATATATATATATATATATATATATATATATATATAACAAAAAAAGGTTTTTCCATATATTAGTTATCTATTTCTTAGAACACTCAGTGTTGCCAAGACATATCAATCACTTGGGAAGGTGCAGTCAGGGAGGCATCCCACAAGAGAGGAATAGATTGCAATAAGCGCGATGAGACTGAAACAAGGTCGAGACTTGTGGATCAGACTCTATATGCAGGGTCCTCATACTGCTCTGAGGTAGAAGTAGAAGACAATCCAACACCAGAGAGTTGTGCCAAAACTTGCAATCCGGCCTTATAGCAAATGAATTATTGACGTGAAATTACCAGTTTTTTAGGGAATTCTTTAATTATATCTGATTTACTGTCTATAACAATAAATCTGATATTTGTCTACAACAATCTGAATAATCCGATTATTGCCTATAACAAAAAATTTGATTTATTTGTCTACAATAATAATAATAATCCGAATAATGATCATTTTATTGCAGAGTGTTCAACTTATTTCACCAACAGAAATGCTTTTCCTTACTATAATCTCCTGCCAACAAAAGATCTATTGAAATATTTTATTGGGAACAATGTATTGCTTAAGATCGCCTACTTGAAAGAGAATTTTGTTTAATTCAGACTATTAAATACGTTTAATTAATTATGTATACTATTTTCAAATATTTAATTGTATTATATTAATCTTTTTGAACATTTTTAATTTTGAGAGATATACTTAATAGTTACAATTAGTTGACAATTATCGACCCAACCTGCATAACGGTTGTTTAAACTAAGGTGTAAAATGTTAGATTATGCACTTAAATTAAATTTTATAATTCAATAAAAATTCTACTTATCTATTACTATCAATCATCTTTTTTGAGAAGTTTTAGAAAGATAGATAGAAAAAAAAATACGTGAGCTTGTTTCATTCAAATACATTTCCTTAATATAAACAAAATAATAATAATAATAATAAAAATAATAGTAAAAATTCTTATTATATAATAAAACAATGTTTATTTAAATTTTATAATAATATTTAATTATTTTACTATAACTATTATTTAAGAATAATAATAAAAAGACATTGTCTTTCTACGCAATAAAGTAAAAATGCGCATAAGGAAACATGTTACTCTCAGGAAGACACCTCGGCAAGTCAAATTTACCATGTGGTGGTATCCACTAAAAATTTCAGCTGTGTAAATGATGCAAGACCGTTTAGAGGATATGACATTTGCTAGAATCAATACCTAGTTTGTTTGTTTGGGTTTCAAGGCGTAAAACCGCTAGGTCATCAACGCCTGTGGCTATTTTACTTTTTTTTTTTTTTTTTTTTTTATCTATAATTTAAAAAAATAAATAAAAAGAAGTAAGTAAATATATAATAATAATAATTAATATATATATATATATATATATATATATATATATATATATATATATATATATATATATATATACACACACACACACACACACACACACACACAAAGATAACAAATAGATTCAGATAAATAAACAAAACAGATACATAGATAAACAAATAAGATATAATATATTATAAAAAACTATATTTTATTTATTATGTCATTTGCCTTTAGAAAGTTTAATACACGTTTTATCTTGATGTCATCATTACCTAGACTGGTTGCGATATCGGGTGTAAGTCCTGATCTGGCTAGAACCGAAATATAAAATGGACATTCCTGAAAGATATGACTGGCCGTGAGGATGTTTTGACAGTGTTGGCATTTCGGTGGCGGTTGCTTGCTAATAAGATAGGAATGGGTCAAATTGGTATGTCCTATTCTCAGTCTGGTTATTGCTCTTTCTTCTCTACGATTAGAACGATTTGACGTGGTCCATGGCTTTACTGATGTTTTAATGGCCTTCAGTTTACTTGGTGGGCTCTCATTCCACATGGACTGCCACCCATCAGTAATTTCTCTTTTGAGGGGAAGACTGAGTTCTAGAGGTGTTAAAATGGCAGCGCCTCGACCTGGAAGAGTAAGTGCCTGTTTGGCTGCTAGGTCCGCGAGCTCGTTACCGACTATTCCTACGTGGCTTGGCACCCATACGAAGTATACCGATTTTCTTAGATTTTCGAGCATTTGGAGGTAAGTATGGATTTTAAGTAATGTAGGGTGTTTTGGATATGTATTATTTAAACCTTTTAGTGAACTTAGAGAGTCAGTTATTATTGCGATGGTTGTAGGTGATATTGACATTGAGAAGTGAAGGGCTGAGACTATTGCATGGAGTTCGGCGGTATAAATGCTGCACAGTTTATGTAGTTTTATTTTGTGGGTTGAGCTATGGGTAACGAAAGAAAATGCTGTAGAGTCGGAGGATTTAGATCCATCTGTATAGATTAAGAATGGTTCCGGAATATTCTGGAGGAGACGGGAAAATTCAGTTTTGTATTCCAAGGGCGATGTTTTGTTTTTGGGTAGTCGTGATAAATGTAACATAATTTTTGGTGGTTTGTGCGTCCATGGAGGAGTATGAATTTCAGGTTTATATAAAGGAATTCCTTTAAGGAACGAGGTAACGGAAGAAATTCTCTCTGATAAAGGAAGTGTTGAATTATTTTTTTTTTCAAAGGTTTTGGAGAATTTTGGTTTGAAAATGTACCTATGTGTTGGGTGTTCCGTTTGAGGGAAGAGTTTAGAGATGTAGCTTATTGCCAGTTTTTTTTCTTCTGAATAAAAGAGGCGGTAGTCCTGCTTCGGAACACAGACTGAGAATAGGACTGGTTCTAAACGCGCCGGTCGCGATGCGAATTCCGGTATGATGGACAGTATCGAGCTTATTAAGGATCCGGTAGCGGGCAGAACCATAGATAAAACACCCATAGTCTAATTTCGAGCATACTAAAGATCGGTAAAGTTTTAGCAGAGTGATTCTATCTGAGCCCCAGGAAGTACCGCTGAGAAATCGTAGTATATTTAATTTTTTTGTTGCAGTTAGTTTTGAATCAATACCTAGTAATGATGAAACTCCACCAAAGAATAAAATGTACTGTAAAGAAATAACTGCTTCCGAATGAACAGTGGAATACAGAATGCCTTTCTGAAAAAAATTTCTGAGAAAGAAATTTCTGAGATAGTCATGATAAAAACTGTTAAAAAGTTAAATCTTTATATATCTATGTAAAGATATATAAAGATCTTTATATATCCTCGAAATAATTGGTTTGACGGTGTATGTGAGCAGGCGATCCAGAAACTGGATGAAAAAAGACAAATACGGATTAGTCAAAATACACGGCTTAGTTATAAGGAATATAAAAAGGCCAGAATGCACGGGAAGAGATTGGCTAGAAGCAAGGGAAAGGCATTAAGTAAACAAATTGGGGACATTGAAAAGGCAAGAAGTAGCAATGAATTCCAATAATTCTATAAAATGGTGAATAACGTTAAAAGTGGACCAACCAGGAGAGGAAATTTAATCAAAGATGACCAAGGTAAAATGCTAATACTGGAGGAAGAGGCACAAGAAAGGTGGCGACAATATTTCGAGAACTTGCTTAATCCCACAGAATCTGAGAATTGCCAGGAAGACCATGTACAATTACCAGTGGATACTGATGACTTGGAAACCACTCCGCCCGATGTATAGGATATTGAAGACATCTTGGGAAAACTAAAAAACAAGTCACCAGGTAATGATGGACTCCCCGCAGAACTGTTTAAACCGATACATCATAAAGTCGCCAGGGTACTGACAAATCAAATATGGGAAGAGGGTACTCTGCCTAAATAATGGAATGAGGCCTTAATAGTGCCAGAGTATAAGGAGGAGAGATAATCAACAATATGCAGCAACTATCGAGGGATTAGTTTACTTAATACCGCATATAAAAGTTTTTTCCGAAACACATGATAACAGGGTCCTTTCCTATAACAGAAACTGAGTTACTATCAAGGTTGCTTTCAGCCCAATAGTCTACTTCGCTCAGAGACAGATAAGAAACTTTCAGTACCTTGGATCTATTATCAATGATAACCTAAATGAGAAAGAAAAGATGAGAGAGGCTCTACAATGAAGTCAGCATCTCCTCTTATAATATAATACAAAGATTAAAATGTCTTGGCCATGTGATGAGGATGAGTGACGGAAGGAAGAGTGGCCAGTAAGTTGTACATGAATTTCCCGGATGGTGTGCGCCCACGTGGTAGACCGAAGGTGCGCAGTTATGGGGTAGGGCAAGATCTTCGGAAACTGAGGATCTCTGTTACTCATGCAAGAGATAAAGAGGCCAAGGGCAGTAACATGCGTCTGTTGTTCCGATTGAAGAAGAAGATATTGTCCATTTTCAAGTCCAACATAATCTGACGGTCATTCTTGCCGAATTTCCTTTCTCTAATCAAGTATTATAAGTCTTCTTATTAAAAACCATTATAATATTATTTCTTCTATCGATGCATACATACTATTTTATTTATCATTTTTAATTTTTGTACTTAAATTAAAATAAAATTCCTGTAACCTAGTAATTTTATGATCATCCTCCATCATTATATCAAATGTAATGAAGTTTGAAGGGGTTATCTGTCTTCCAGAAAAATTTTGAATACTTTCGAGAAACCCCTGTGAAAATAAAATTATTTTACATACATTAGATTATTAACTATATTATAAATTATGATTTTATATATATATATATATATATATATATATATATATATATATATATATATATATATATATACCAGTTACTCTATTTTCAGTAACTTAATGTTATTAATGATACTTTTTATTTTTTAATAAATAAATAATAATAAATGGTATATAAATATATATATAATAAATAAATAAATATAAAAATAAATAAATACAAATAAAAAGTATCATTAATAACATTAAGTTACTGAAAATAGAGTAACTGGTGGTCTACAATCTGAAAAGTAATAGTTCGTCTGTATTATCCTAGGTCCAAGCTACATTGTAGACACGGCATGTTCTTCGAGCATGTACGCCTTGGAACAAGCTTATAATGCCATTAGAGAAGGCTACTGCGACAGTGCTATAGCTGGAGGTTGCAGTCTATGTCTGCATCCCTACCTCTCCTTGCAGTTCGCGAGGCTGGGGGTTCTATCACCCGACGGCAAGTGCAAGGTTTTCGACAAAGATGGTATTTAAATTCATAAAATTCTTAAAGTATTGAAACCTTGAAAAAATCCCACATTGTAAACGTCATATTGCTATTACAGGCAACGGCTACTGCAGATCTGAAGCTATTGGTTGTATATTTTTACAAAAGAAAAGAAACGCACGACGAATTTATGCGACCATAATCCACGCCAAAACCAACAGCGATGGTTACAAGGAACAAGGGATCACTTATCCATCGGGAGGCTCTCAGCAGAAACTTTTAGAGCAATTTTATGAGGAATGTATGATTGATCCATCGACCATTGCTTGGGTGGAGGCTCATGGTACAGGGACAAAGGTAATCAGTTAACCATATTTTACGTGCGAAGGACTCCAATAATGTGCAAATACTCTAAGAGATACGTTTTTATTTTTACTTTAATTATTTTTGATGTGACACATGCTGATATTAATAGGAGCTGGGTAAGCTCAGTAGGTATACATTGTAAATACTTAATTACTGAAACCCGTCAAGTTGACGAATACATTAAAAATAAATACGAACAGAAAACAGATTTATATTCATTATTTATTCATATTTTATTTTTTAATTTCGATTTCCAAAATTTTACAGACCCTACGAACTGGGAGACATTTTTCAATATTTTTCTATAATTGAAAGACTTGTTATCATAAGCCCTCCAAAAAGTTTTTGCTTTATTTCAGTCAATTTTTAGTAGCCCGGATCCAGGAATATTACGGAATCAAGGAAATTCTCAATCCTGACGCTTCTATTCAAATTCTCATTGTCAATTCTAAATTCAAATTCAATATACAACATTTAAAATTTAAATTGAAAATTATTTTCGCGAAAAAAATATATATATATATATATATATATATATATATATATATATATATATATATATAAAACTTATGTTCGTTCCGGTAACTTGAACTAAAAAAAAGGGAAATAAGGGAACGAAATGACGCACACGCTTGTTGAGAAAAGACTGACTTTATTGCCTTAGTAATCCTCTATATATAGTCTTAGAGTGTGTTTACATCTTAAGGTTAGGATTAAGTTGTATACAGTTACACCTTAACTCCCCCCTGCCAGTTTACGAACAGGTTTCCTATACTTCAATCCTATAGTACACTTTATTTTTGTTTTTTTTACAGATGTAGATTTCATGAGATGTTCATTATTACTTTTTGTACAGTAGTTCATAAGTTTAGATATAAGTATTATGCATTTATTTTTATTATGTTTCATATTTTTGGGTGTTAACATGGCAGAGTATTATTTCTTTTTTTTGCTTTTTGTTTGTTTGTTTTGTTGTGTGTAGGTTCAGAGTGTACTATAGAAGTGAAGTTTACGAAACGTGTTCGTAAACTGGCAGGGGGGAGTTAAGGTACACAGTGTAACTGTATACAACTTAATCCTAACCTTAAGATGTAAATACACTCTAAGACTATATATAGAGGATTACTAAGACAATAAAGTCAGTCTTTTCTCAACATTGAATTTGAATTTAGAATTGACAATGAGAATTTGAATAGAAGCGTCAGGATTGAGAATTTCCTTGATTCCGTAATAGTCAAGGAACCGGCCTACTAAAAATTGACTGACATAAAGCAAAAACTTTTTGGAGAGCTTATGATAACAAGTCTTACAATTATAGAAAAATATTGGAAAATGTCTACCAGTTCGTTGGGTCTGTACATTTTTGGAAATCGAAATTAAAAAATAAAATGACTAATGAATATAAATCTGTTATCTGTTCGAAAACTCTAAAATTATAAACCTGGATCAGAAATATTTTGACCCGGATCGAATTCTTTTAACTGTAGAAAACAAACTGCACAAATGAAAAAAAAATCTGTTTTATGAAATTCCAGGTAAGTGAGATAACTATTTTCTTTTCTTTCTCGAGTTGGTTCTTTTTTTTTTTTTATTATCAAATGAATATTATTTACTGTATGGTAATAATTTTTGTTCACTCGTTGTACAAGGGCGAATTCCAAATCACTTATAACCATATTATTGCAATGAATTCATTATAATTTAAATAACATGATTGATTGAGAAAAACGAAAAGGTTATAGTCTAGTGCCCAAAGTGAAACCTAAAATTCTTACAACTCATTACCAGCTTTAGTTGTCAAAAGTTGCAGAATACAAATATATTCTAATTATATTTAATTGACATACATGTTGACAGGTCGGTGATCCAGAAGAAGTAGCAGCATTGTATAACGTATTTTGCAAAAACAGAAATTCTCCATTAAAAATCGGCTCAGTAAAATCTAACCTGGGACATACTGAACCTTCATCGGGGATATGCTCTATTGCAAAGGTGATCCTTGCCATGGAAAGAGGTTTGATTCCGCCCAACATCCACTTCAATATTCCAAGATCTGAAATAGAATACATTCATACAGGAGAAATTCAGGTATTTCCAATAATGATTAAGCCTTCATCCATCCATTCTTCTCAAGAATAGGGATTAATTATTACATGTACATTTTTTTTTATGATTAAATAGGTTGTGACAGAACCGACGCCCTGGGAAGGAGGCCAGGTTGGTATCAATTCCTTCGGTTTCGGTGGTGCCAATTGTCACGTTCTCCTTGAATGGAATCCGAAGACTAAGAAGAATGGAGGATTGCCAGAAGATGATATCCCCAGGTTGGTTAATATATCCGGTCGTACGGTCGAAGCAATTGATTATATTTTTAAATATGTAAGTATAAACCTAATATTATGACATACAATAAAATAAATAAAGTATACTCTAAATTTTATTGTTTCATTTTTAGTTGGCAGAAAATAATATGGATAAAGAGCTGATTAAATTGTTCCATGATATTCATAAAGATGCTATTCACTGTAGCTTATACAGAGGTTTCATTATTCTGACTAAAGATAAGTCATTTTCTCAAAGACGTGTTGAGGTAAGGAAAATTCATCAAATTCTGATTAGATAGGCTCGTTACCTTATTTAACTAATTTTGTTTTATTGTACCTTTACAGAATTTTGGCATGAAGAAAAATTTGTATGTGCAGTTTTCGGCACTTTGTACGAACTGGAAACCATTCGACAAAAGCATTTTCCAGTTTCCAGTTTTCCATCAATCCTTATTGAAGATGAGCCAGGCCGTGTCCATTGATATACCTTACCTCCTAACTGATTCAAGCAGTTCTATAACGAATCCAGTTGATTATTTTGTGGCAGTAGTTGCAACACAGGTATCCAATTATTATTAACCCTTAATTAACCCCAATTATTATTAAGCCTCAATTCAGGTACCTTAGTAACTCGATAAACTTTCGTCGTATCGATTACCAGAGCCAAAATATCCATTTAGATATTTATATCCATTTATTATATTTCAGAAAAAAAAATTTAAAAACATCCCATTTCAAAAATGAATTTTCTTTATATTTCATAAAAACTCATTATCTCATTACCAGAGACGAGGAATATGAAGCTAGTGCTAGGTCTGAAAAACGGGCGGGTGATTCGTCGAAAATGACGACAATAATAAGGAAGACCCAGATCTCACCAAAAGATTGGGGCATTCATTTTTCGGGAGAAGCTAGTGGGTTTAGCGTTAACGCGTTCTTGGAGAGGATTGAAGAAATTCGGGAAGCCCGTTACGTAACGGTACAAGATTTATGTCAGTCGGCGTTTGATCTTTTTGGGGGAACAGCCTTAGTCTAGTATAGAGCCATGCAGAAGGAGGCGAACATTATTCAGCGTATTCAGACCGAAGATGAAACCAAGAAACCGGCAATTTTGGAAACGAACACGGCCTGCTTAAAATATTGGACCACTATAGGGGTTTTAGGTCGGGATTCAGAGGTAGAAGGTGACGTTACGCTTGAGGAATATGAAGCTAGTGCTAGGTCTGAAAAACGGGCGGGTGATTCGTCGAAAGTGACGACAATAATAAGGAAGACCCAGATCTCACCAAAAGATTGGGGCATTCATTTTTCGGGAGAAGCTAGTGGGCTTAGCGTTAACGCGTTCTTGGAGAGGATTGAAGAAATTCGGGAAGCCCGTTACGTAACGGTACAAGATTTATATCAGTCGGCGTTTGATCTTTTTGAGGGAACAGTCTTAGTCTGGTATAGAGCCATGCGGAAGGAGGCGAACAGCTGGCATGAACTAATCAGGGAGTTGAGAAAGGAATTCGAACCTCAAGATTATGAAGATCGATTGTGTGACGAGATTAAAAGGAGAATCCAAGGGCCAACTGAAACGATAGGAATTTTTGTGGCAGTGATGAAAAACTATTTCAGTAGATTATCAGACCAACCTACCGAAAAACAAATGCTTAAGGTACTATTGAAGAACCTTCAACCTTATTATCTTGATCGATTGGCCCTAGTGAATACCAAAAGTATCCAAGATTTAATCTACTGTGGGCGAAGAATAGAAAACGCGAAGTGGAAGATTGATATTCATCAACCACTCTCAAACATTCGAGGCTTGTTAGAACCAGACCTGGCCTATACCCCACTTTTACCCCTTTACGCCTTTACCCCCCATTACACCAACGACTTATACTTAAATGGAAAATTATTATGAATAACAGTAGAAATATTAAGAACTATAAAGAGGATTATTATGAGATAGAAAAGAATCATTAATACAAAGATAGGAAATCTTAAGAGCTAAATAAAAATTGTTCTGATAAGGAATTAAAGGGAAGAAATCAATCATATCCCAGGATAGAGTCATTAATACAAATAAAGGAAATGTTAAGAGCTAAATACAAATTGTTCTGATTTTGAATTGAAAGAAAAGAAACACTATAATTCTCTGAATACTGATCACCTGTTTGTGCTATATCACTGTAATTAACATAGAGGAAAGGGCTCGCTCACTTGTTTCTCCGGCCAAGAATTAGTTGAATCATTCACTTTACATAGTTGAATGAGTGGGGTGCCACCTAAGATTGTCTTTGAGATCAGAATGATAAGAAAGGGCCCAACGGCGAGACAATTGAAAGTATTTTCTTTCAATGAGAGCTGTGGTGCAACTAATTCTGATGCATGCAACGTCATTACCGTGAGTTTAAAACGATTTGAACTCCATTTTGCATGATAAAAATGACTATATGACATAAAAATGACAGGCTGGTCCATGAGACGCTATCAGGTCAGATACCAGAATGGATAAGGCTGGCTGCGACTCATACGTCATGGACATGCACAGAGTCTTGGCGGGTAGCTAGTCGAAAGACGATCGATAATGCAAATTACATTAATAACATGGCGATTAAAATGTACAATTGCATATAGTTTACAATCGGTGGATCGGTTCGGCCTAACACTCTATAAATTATATGTTTATCATATATACATATATATATATATATATATATATATATATATATATATATATATACATACCATCCGCGTATACATACCGCGCTTAGGCGGCGAAATAGGGGAGCTTAACCACTTATTGAAGGGGGGTGATCGCCTTTTGGCGAGGATACAGGCCAAGACATCGGAGAACCTTGTTAACGCTGCAGATGCCGAAGCATTGAAGGCAGCTCTGGTATGTAGAGTAAAGAGGAATATCCTAAATCTAATACAAGCAGACGAGGAGACACCATGGCCGGTAATTAAGGAGAGGCTGAAGAAGGCTATCGGAGGAGGCAGGTAGACCCCTGAAGAGGACATCTACCAAATGTTTAGGGAGAGGCGTTCTCCTCGACAGACGAGCGGACAATATGCGGGAGCGCTGTTAGCGCGATTCAATCAGATCATGGAAAAAATGCGTGAAACCTTGAGCATAGGCGAGGTACAAGGCAGGATGGCATTTTTGGCGACCATCTTCAAGATCCAATAAGCGAAAGAGACTGGAAAGAGGGAAGGCTTGCCAAGATACCGTTCATTCAACGAATGCACCCAGGATATGATCGACGCTAGCTCAAGAGAAGAAGAAACCAGGATGGAGGTGGAAGAAACGAGGTGGAGCAGGGTGACCGATAGACGCCCCAGAACCACACCAATAGGCTGTAGGAGAAAAGAACCGGCGTATACGAACAGAGAGAGACCCTCGGTAGGCGAGAGAAGGTCGGGACAACCCAAAGCAAGGAATGGTCCTCGAAAGGAAGAGAGGAAGTGCCATGGCTGTGGGAGGCCAGGACATCTAGTGGCACAGTGTCCTCGCATTAGATGCTTCGTGTGCGGAACAGAAGGGCACGCTGCAAGGCAATGCCCATACATCTATCTGAGGAGAGAAGCACCACGGGCAGAGCCGATGGAGGTCAACACTCAGAAGGTGCGGAGGAAGGCGGGTTCATTCCCGAGGAGTGGAACTTCGGAAGAGGCGACGGAGACATCGGGAACTTCGGAGACAGATGACGAGGAACCAGGGAGCAGCGGAGGCAGGAGCCGTCAATGGGGTGAGCAACGACGAGCGATAGCTGAGAGGAGGAAGCAAGCAGGAATCTGAGGGGAGTGTCCGCAGAGAGGCGACCGCACAGCGACATGCAACAACATCAGAGGTAAGTCATGCTGGTTGCCAATTATTAGGTTGAAAGGGGGAGTGAAATGCCTTGTGGACACAGGGGGCTCAAACAGGGCAATACGTTAGGAGTGACAGGGAGGACGGTCCATGAGATCCCGTTAAAGCCGGACAGAGTGACGTATGTGAAAGAAAGGAGGAATCCGCAGGCACTGAGACAACATTTTAGGGAAGAACTAGAGAGCCTGAAGAGTCAGGGCAGTATCGTTAATAGTACATCACCGTACAATAGTCCATTGTGGGAAGTGAGGAAAAAGAGCGCGCCAGGAGAAACTAAGGAAAAATAACAGGTAGTCATAGACTATAGGAAATTAAACGAAAACACAGTGGACGAAAAATATCCAATCCCCAGGTTCGAGGACATTTTGGACAGGCTTAGTGGGGCGATGATTTTCAGTACCCTGGATCTCAAAGCTGGATATCACCAAATAAGGATGCACCCACAGGACCAACACAAAACGGCGTTTACGTTTGAAAGGGGGCATTATGAATTTACCAGAATGCCGTTCGGATTAAAGAACGCCCCAATCACCTTCCAGAGACTGATGGACGAATTCCTGAGAGGTATAGATGAGGGGGTATGTCAGGTCTATATGGACGATTTACTGGTTTTCAGTAATACCGAGGCCGAGCACGTACAACATTTTAGAAGTGTATTCGAAAGGGTGCGGCAATTCGGGCTAAAACTGTCCTGGGAAAAATCGACGTTGGGACAGGGGCAAATCAATTTTTTAGGCCATACCATTTCCGGAGAAGGGGTCAAGTCCGACGTGGCGAAGGTAGAGGCGATTAGGAAGATGGCGGTGCCACGAGATGTAAAAGGGATCCGCAGACTCCTGGGAACGTTAAATCATTATAGGAGATTTGTACCCGAAATGGCGGAATATTTAGTGCCGCTTAATAATTTACTAAAGAAACTAACCGTGACACCGGTGATGGAGGACAATATCCGGAAATGCATGGAGAAATTGCAAGAGGAGGCGTTTCCCGATTTCACTAAGCAATTTACCGTTACCACGGACGCCTGCGAATATGCACTAGGAGCCGTGTTATCTCGGGAGGGTGTGAGAGGAGTGCGTCTTGTAGCATACACTAGCAGGCGCCTAACCGATGCAGAAACAAGGTATAGTGCCATGGAGAGAGAGCTACTGGGAATAGTATCAGCTATTGGCCATTTTAGATCAAATATGTTTTCGGAACAAGGTTCCGTGTCCACACCGACCACAGAAATCCTCGGCGAGAGTCGCGAGATGGAAGGAGTTCTTAGGGCAGTATAATATGGAAATAAGTTATAAGCCAGGGAAGGAAAATATAGTGGCAGACTGGTTGTCAAGAGCCATCATGGTCAACGCCATCGAAGAAGATAGCGGGGAACCATCAAGATACGTACGGCAGTTTCTGAGCGAATGGATGCCAGGCGAAGAGGGAGACCACGGGACGGCAGAGACGGAGGGAGGAAAGGAGTCTCCAGAAGAAGAGAGCTTGGCGGAGGAGAGGCCGGTAGAGATAGAAGAAATCGAGGAAATCTTTAACGATAAACGGCGTCAGGTGATCTGGAAGACGAGAACCTCGGGTATGATGAAAATAGCATATAGCAAATATGGGAGATATATACCAATGGCAAATATATGCCACTATATGGGAGAAAATTAAAATAATTTGGAGAGCTGAACGAATTGGCTTGGACAGAACGTTTATCCGATGTAAATACATGGTAGAAACGCTAATGGACGTAGAACAACAAAAGGAAGTGACGATAGTGTATCATCAAGGGAAAACGAAACATCGCGGGATGCACGAGACGCTACAAGCATTGCGGAGGAAATATTTTTGGCATGGAATGAAGAAGACCATCAAGGAAACTATAGGGGCGTGTGAAATTTGTATGCGCACGATGTACGACCGACACCCACCAAGAGGGAGACAAGAAGAGACACCCACAGGGTACAGGCCATTAAAAGATTTACAGGTCGACACGTTCACGTGGAGAGGATTCAAATGGGTCACCATGATAGATCTCTTCAGCAAAATAGCAATGGCATATAAGGTAGTCGACAGATTTTCAGAAGCAGTTTTGGAGGCCCTACAAACATGGGTTCAGTTCTACGGGGTCCCAGACAGAATCTCTCCCGACGGAGGGAGGGAATTTGACAGCGCCACCATTAGGGAGGAAGCGAAAAGATTAGATATAGCGTGACATCTCAACACTCCGGGACATCCCAAGAGCAGGGGAAATATCGAGCCATTACACAGTACCCTGAGTGACCATCTACGTGTGTATCAGGGAGAGCAGGGAGATGAAGCGGATGTGGCTATGAGAAAAGCCGTATCTGTATATAACCATTCGATACACTCTATCACGAGGTACTCACCCATCGAAGTTTTGTTCGGAGTGCGGGGGTGGAGACGAGATTGCAGGAGTACGACCACTAATGAAGAAACGGCGGAGGCAATCGTCAGTAATATATTGGAGATAGCGAAGGTTTGGGAGAGAGTACGGGGGAAAATAGAACGGGAGAAAAGAAGAAGGATAGAGAGAGAGAATCTAAAGGTACGAGATCGGATGGGAGAGATACGGATAGGGACAACCGTCTACCGGAGAATGGGATCTAATAGGGGGAAAGAATTGACACTGTACGAGGGCCCGTTTAGGGTTATAGTTATAAGGGAACATAACATAGTAACCATTGAGAGCATCAAAGAACCCAGAAAGAGACGAACTGTTCACATTGAACAATTGAAACTCCCTATGGTAGAACCCGAAAAACCAGTGTGAACGGGAGTACCCCCGTCTCTGCACGCGAAATTTTTTTTTGTTTGTAACCATAAAACAATTTTTATTTGTGGTAGAGCTTAAAAAATTTTTTTTTAGTGCAAGCGTAGCTGTAAGGACCCTTTGTTTTAATTTATGTGTGTGGTATTGCGTAAATAGAAGTTTTTTTTAGTGATAAATAGTCAGAATTGTGAGTTTTATGTTAAGCATAAGCTAGGAATAATAGATTTTCTTTTTGTTTATTAAGAATTGTATATGTTGCAGAAGGACTTTTGAGTTGTTGTTTTTTTGTTTTATTAAAAGATCATATGTAAGGTAGTAAGGTTCGATTGACTGTCCGCTCCGCTCTGTGAGAAGGTTAACAAGTTAAGGTTGAATAGAAAGTTTACGGAGATCCCCGTAAAATGGCGGGAGGGAGTTATAGACCGGAGCGTGGCAGTATCGACCTTAATACCATCCTGGAATGTAAACAGCATTCCGATTGTATATAAGGAGGATTACACAGGAGGATTTACATCTATCAATAAACAGTCTCTTTTCAGAAGTCGTGATAGTTATTTCTCAGCCCTTTCCTTTTTTTTAATTCAATTCGTTCGCCGTCGAATAACTTATATATATATATAAGTTAAGTTGGGACTTAATTAGTATAGCCACTAATTCCAAACTAGCATTATAAACATTGTAAATAGTATATATAGAGGATTAGAATCTGAATAAAGTCAGTGTTTAACCAGCCTTCATGTGTGTTCTTATTCTCCCAATTTCATCTTTTTTTTATGTTTTGCGTGGCGAAGCTCATAAGTGGTGCCGAAACCCGAGAACTTTTATAGCAGTTCACAGTGAGAATTTTTTTTTTCTTTTCCTTTTTTTACGGAAGAATATTTTGATTTTGGTACGTATCAATTTTTATTTTAATTTTTATCGCATTTGAAAAAAAAAAAAAGAAGTATACCATTATGAATGAACAAGGATAGAGAGAAATACTTAGGCCAGCAACGTTAACGCTGGAGCCTTCCCAGCCTGAACCGGTGAATCCCGAATTCCCGCCATTGTCATCAACAACTCTAACAATGGCGCGGGCGGACTTAGCTGTGCAGGAAGCGAATAGAATCGCACAGGAAACGAATGATTTAGAAAAAATGAAGTTGAAAAAGGCGAATGCTCAAGACATCAGAAGAGAAATTTCGGATTTAGAGAAATTCAACGGAGAGGTGGATGAATTGAATCATTTCCTCAAAGGTGGGGACGGAATTATGAGCAGCATACAATCTCAGGTAGCCATGGACCTGCTCGAGGAATCAGATGCCAAAAGATTACGGGTGGCCCTAGCACGTCGGGTCAGAAGGAGCGTCCTAAACCTGATTCAAGCGGATGAGGACACCTCTTCGCAGGTAATCAAGGAAAGACTGAAAAAAACCTATGGAGGGGGGCGATGGGCCCTAGAAGAAGACATGCTCCAAATGTTCCGGGAAATGGAAAAAATGAACCAGACAAACGGTCAGTACGCTGTAGGCCTACTTGCGAAGCTAAACAAGATAAACGAGATATTGCGAGAGGTAATGGACACAAGTGCAGTCGAGGCGTAGATGATATTTATGACCACGGTCCTGAAGGTACAGTTAGCCAGGGATACGGGGAGGAAGGACGGTCTACCCAGAGACAAAGCATTAATAGAATGTGCACAGGAAATGGTGGACGCGAGTGCACGTGATGAGGAAGAGAGAGAAGAGGTCGAACCAGGGTGGAGTAAAGTGTCTTACCGGAGGAACGAGGCAGGAAGGAATAGAGTAAGACAGGACCTGGGAAGAAGGAGAGAGGGAGAGTTTGGGAGAAGAGAAAAAGTACCAAAAGAAAGAAGGCAATTTGTGGATAGGAAGAGTGGCAGAAGAGAGGAAAGGAAGTGCCATGAATGTGACAAGACAGGGCACTCAGTAGCTCAGTGGGATATATGGCCAGACAATGCCCATATATACGGAGCAGGGAACACGACCGAGGAGAACCAATGGAGGTCAACGCTCAAAGAATATGGCGGAGGAGCAGAATACCGTCGGAATCGGCCAGATCTTCAGAGACTTCATGGTCCGAGACGGAGAGCAGCGAACCCGGCGGCAGAGTAACCCCTGGAGGAAGAAGCAAGCAACGGAGTGCAGGGCGGCGAACAGAGCAGGTAAAGAGAAAATGAGGATCGTGTGAACGGAGGGGCAACCTTTTTTGTGTAAATAGTGTTGTAAAGAAGTGTTATAGAGTTTTGTAAAGGGTGGAAGTGTTTGGTGGACACAGGAAATTCCTGTAGATTAGTGAGTAGAGATAAGTTGGAGGTGCTATTTAAAGGAAAAATTAAGCCAGGCGTGAGACCATGTCAATGTAAAGTAGTCACTTTGAGTGGGCCCTGTACGATAGAGGGAGAAATAGATTTAGCCTTAGAGAAGTGGGGAAAGAAGGGGGAGGTGATGACGCTGCATGTTGTAGAAATCATGCCGCGCGAGTATGGGGGAATTTTGGGGTGTGATTTGTTTAGCAAACTAGGGGCGAATATCCGTAGTTCAGTCCGTAGGTCGACGGGCAATTAGGATCGGGAAAAAGAAGTATGAAACGGTGCAAGACGCGAAAGGGAGCGTTAGGTGTGTTGGGGTAATCAACAAAGGGGCGGATTGGAGACAAGGTATAAGGGAGGAATTCGTAGACATTTTTTTCGCGAAGGAGACCCATTGAGTGCGACGGGGGAGACTACACGAAATTAATTTGAAAACGGATAAGGTTACCTACGTGAAGGAACGAAGATACCCACAAGCATTGAGGGGACACATTCGCGAGAAAATCGAGGAGCTAAGACGTCAAAGGATCATCGTGGATAGTACGTCGCCTTTTAATAGTTCACTATGGGCAGTTAAGAAGAAACTCGTCGACGGAGAAACAAAGGAGCGCTATAGGGTAGTTGTAGACTTTCGGCAATTAAATGAGAACACGCTCGATGAAAAGTAGCCCATTCCTAGGTTGGAGGACATCTTGGATAGACTGGGTGGAGCATCGGTGTTTAGTACACTCGATCTGAAATCAGGGTACCATCAAATTCGCATGACTAGGCCAAAACAGCGTTTACTTTCGAAAGGGGGCATAATGAATTTACCCGTATACCGTTCGGCTTAAAGAATGCACCCATAACGTTCCACAGACTGATGGACGAGTTTTTGCTTGGTCTGGATAAAAACATGTGCCAAGTATACATGGGTGATCTCCTGGTTTTTAGTAAGACAGAGGCGAGTCATATAGAGGATCTGCGACAAGTCTTCACTAGAATACGACAGTTTGGGCTGAAACTATCGACAGAAAAATCGACATTAAGTCAAAGGCAGATCAGTTTTCTTGGGCACGTGATTTCGGCGGAAGGGGTACGACCAGACGGAAAGAAAGTCTAAGCGATCGGGAAAATGGCAATGCCCAGCGATGTGAAGGGGATCAGGAGATTGTTAGGATCCCTCAATTATTACCGCCGATTTGTCCCGGAGATGGCGGAAAACCTGGTACTTCTAAACGAATTATTGCGGAAGGGGTGCACGGTTAGGATTACGCCAGACATTGAGGCGAGTATCAGAAAATGCATGGTGCGGTTACAAACGGAACCAATCCTCGCATTCCCGGATTTTTCCAAATCATTTTCAATCACCACAGATGCCAGCGAATATGCACTGGGGGCGGTTTTATCGCAGGAAGGTGAGAAGGGGGAAAGACCCGTGGCATATGCTAGCAGGAGGCTTACGGACGCGGAGGCCCGGTATAGCGCACTTGAGCGAGAACTGTTAGGAATGGTATGGGCAGTGCAACATTTTCGGCCTATGTATTCGGAAGAAGGTTTAAAGTGCACACAAATCATCGTCCTCTGTTGTGGGTGGGCAATCTGAAGGAGTCCTCGGCTAGAGTCACACGGTGGAAGGAGATTCTAAGTCAATACAATCTGGAAGTAGTGTATAAACGGGAAAAGATAACGTCGTAGCAGACTGGTTATCTCGCGCTTTACAGATAAATATGATGGAAACAGAGGGACCCCTCGGATGACGAGTCAGGAGACGAGAGACCAGCAGAGATGGAGGAACTTGACGAAATAATTAACGACAAGACTCGACAGGTCATCTGTAAAACAAGGACTACGGGGCTTGTAAAAATGGACTTTTCCAAATATGATAGACATACCATCGTCATTATTTGGTCCCGACCTGGAGTCAAGGAGGAGCAAATCTGCCGAATGTTAAAAGAGGCATCAAAGGTAGGCGCGACACATTATTTATATGTCGGCAACGCAACAGTGTGAGACAAGATCCGTAACTTGTGGAGGACTGAAAAAATAGGGATAGACAGAACTTTTATCCGATGCCACTCTATCGTGGAAACTATTCGCGATCAGGAACAGCAAAAGGATGTGACGATTGCATACTATCAAGGGAAGACGAACCACCGGGGATTCAACGAGACGTTGGCTGCCTTGAAAAGAAGGTATTATTGGGTAGGGATGCGGAAGACGGTAGAAGAGGTAATGAGGAACTGCCACATTTGCCACACTGCTAAGTATGACCGGCACCCTCCCCCCCCCCCTCGTAGGACTACAAACCGAGACGAGGACACCTACGGTACCGTTAACGGACCTTCAAGTTGACACTTTTACGTGGAGAGGGTTTAAATGGGTGACAGTAGTGGACACCTTTAGCAAAACAGCAATGGCCCACCCGGTGAAGGAGAAATCGGCGGCAGCGGTTACTAGCGCCATCCAAACATGGTTCCAGTTTTATGGAGTGCCAAATACGATCTCCTCGGATGGGCACAGGGAATTCGACAACGCCCAGTTACGACAAGAGACGAAATGGCTAGGAATTTCATGGCACTGGAATACGGCCGGACATCCCAAAAGTAGGGGGAGGGGGATCGAACGGCTCCATAATACCCTGGGTGAACATCTCCGAGTATTCCACGCAGATAAGGGGTTGGAAGCAGATGAGGCGATGCCGCAAGCCATAGCAGCGTATAACCATTCCATACACATGGCTACTGGGTTTTCACCTTTCGAGGCCCTTTATGGTTTACGCGCACGAAGGAGGGACGAGGGAGATACGGCTGTGGATGAGGACATGGCGGAAAAGCCACGAATAGAGTGGAACTCGATAGAATGTGGGGGAAAGCGCATGGTCGAATGGTCGCGGAAAAAAGTAAGAGAGTCGCGCGGGAGAACGAGGGTGTAAGGGATATTATGAGCGCGATTAAAATAGGCACTATCATTTACAGAATGTCGAATCGCGCAAAAGAAGTTTGTAGGTATGAGGGTCCATTCAAAGTGATTACGATTAGGGAGCACAATCTCGTCACTATTCAGAGTCTGGCGGAGCCCAGGAAACGGAGGACTGTACATATTGAGCAACTTAAGGTTCCAGTTGGTGAAGCCAGACCATAAAAGTATATCTATTTGTACTGTATGTTTGTCTAGAATAGACCAATGTATTTTTAGTTTTTTGTATATAAAGTTTGGATAAATTACTTTACTTTATACTTTGTGTACAAAGTGAAACAGATTAAGTTAGTATTAAGTTAGTTTCTAGACTAAGCTGTATTTTTTGGATATTTATTTTTCTTTGCAGTTTATTTTTTGTTGTACAATTATTTTTTTGTTTTTGGAGTTTACGAGGATGTTCGTAAACTGGCAGGGGGGAGTTAAGTTGGGACTTACATTAGTATAGTCACTAATTCCAAACTAGCATTATAAACATTGTAAATAGTATATATATATATATATATATATATATATATATATATATATATATATATATATATAGAGAGAGAGAGAGAGAGAGAGAGAGAGAGAGAGAGAGAGAGAGAGAGAGAGAGAGAGAGGATTAGAATCTGAATAAAGTCAGTGTTTAACCAGCCTTCATGTGGGTTCTTATTCTCCCAGTTTCATCTTTTTTTTTTTATGTTTTGCGTGGCGAAGCTCATAAGTTATATATATATATATATATATATATATATATATATATATATATATATATATATATATATATATATATATATATATATACGGAGATCCCCGGAAAATGGCGGGAGGGAGTTAAAGACCGGAGCGTGGCAGTATCAACCTTAATACCATCCTGGAATGTAAACAACATTCCGATTGTATATAAGGAGGATTACTTTTATGAATAAACAGTCTTGTTTCAGAAGTCGTGATAGTTATTTCTCAGTCCTTTTCCATTTTTTTAATTCAATTTGTTCGCCGTCGCATAACTGGTTCCGAAACCCGGGAACCGTAACGCGAGACCTTTTTCTTTTCTTTTTTTTTGCTTTTTTGTAAATTTTTTTATATCCTGTCCTCGTTTTTCTTCTGCTACTTTTCGAACCAGGCGAAGACGAAGAAAAATCGAGACGGCATCAGAAGGCATAGTAAGACCGGCAGTGCTTAATGTACCTGATTTACCTTCACTACCACGAGAAACCATGGCGGAAGCTCATGCCAACGCTCTGGTGTGGATGAAGCTAAGGACAGCGACATCGCAGGACCTCCGGAGGGCGATTTCTGATCTGGAGCGCTTCGGCGGCGAAATTGGCGAGTTAAACCATGTTTTGAAGGGTGGTGATCGCCTTATGGAGAGGATACAAGCCAAGACATCGGAGAATCTGGTTAACGCTGGGGATGCCGAAGCACTGAAGGCAGCTCTGGTGTGCAGAGTAAAAAGGAACGTGCTAAATCTAATCCAAGCAGACGAGGAGACACCGTGGCCGGTAATTAAGGAGAGGCTGAAGAAAGCTTTCGGTGGTGGCAGGTGGACCCCGGAAGAGGACATCTATCAAATGTTTAGAGAGAGGCGTTCTCCTCGACAGACGAGCGGACAGTACGCAGGAGCGCTGCTAGCACGATTCAATCAGATCACGGAAAAAATGCGTGAAACCTTGAGCATAGGCGAGGTACAAGGCAGGATGGCATTCTTGGCAACAACATCAGAGGTAAGTCATGCTGGTTGCCAATTATTAAGTTGAAAGGGGGAGTGAGATGCCTGGTGGACACAGGGAGCTCAAACACTGTTATGACCCGAGATGCACTGGAAAGATTGTGTGGCAGAGAAGGGGCACTCCGTGTTCAGAAATGCGGGTGTAAATTAATCACACTGGGAGGGCCGTGCAAGGTAGAAGGAGAGGCGGTAATCGGTCTAAACCGGTGGGTGGCAAAAAAGGGAAAGATAAAAGTGCACATAGTGGGGGAAATGACTCGGGAGTACCAGGCAATAGCGGGGTGCGATCTATTGGGGCAGGCAGGCGCACGAGTAAAGAATAGTAAAGGGAAGTGGAGTATTAGGTTAGGAGAAACGACATATAAATGCCGGGGGATTGCAAAGGATAAGAAAGCACGAATAGGAGCGGTTAATAGGGTCGAAGACTGGAGAGAAACGGTACAGAAAGAGTTTGGGGATATATTCTTTAAGGAGGGCAGTACGTTAGGAGTGACAGGGAGGACGGTCCATGAGATCCCGTTAAAGCAAGACAGAGTGTCTTATGTGAAAGAAAGGAGGTATCCGCAGGCCCTGAGACAGCATATTAGAGAAGAACTAGAGAGCCTGAAGAAACAGGGAATTATCGTTAATAGCACGTCACCGTACAATAGTCCACTGTGGGCAGTAAGGAAAAAGAGCGCGCCAGGAGAAAATAAAGAGAAATATAGGGTAGTCATAGACTATAGAAGATTAAACGAAAATACAGTGGACGAAAAATACCCTATCCCCAGGTTTGAGGACATTTTGGACAGGCTTAGTGGGGCGATGATTTTTAGCACTCTAGATCTCAAAGCGGGATACCACCAAATAAGGATGCACCCACAGGACCAACACAAAACAGCGTTTACTTTTGAAAGGGGGCATTACGAATTTACCCGAATGCCGTTCGGATTAAAAAACGCCCCAATCACCTTCCAGAGATTGATGGATGAATTCCTGAGAGGCATAGATGAGGGGGTGTGTCAAGTCTATATGGACGATTTACTGGTTTTCAGCAGAACCGAGGCCGAGCACATACAACATTTGAGAAGTGTATTCGAGAGGGTGCGGCAATTCGGGTTAAAACTGTCCAGGGAAAAATCGACGTTGGGACAGGGACAGATTAATTTTTTAGGCCATACCATTTCCGGGGAAGGGGTAAAGCCCGACGCGGCGAAGGTAGAAGCGATTAGGAGGATGACGGTGCCGCGAGATGTAAAAGGGATCCGCAGACTCCTGGGAACGCTAAATTACTATAGGAGATTTGTACCCGAAATGGCGGAATATTTGGTGCCGCTTAATAATTTACTAAAGAAAGGGGCCAAACTAACCGTGACACCGGTGATGGAGGATAATATCCGAAAATGCATGGAGAAATTGCAAGAGCAGCCGGTATTGGCGTTTCCGGATTTCACCAAACAATTCACCGTTACCACGGACGCCAGCGAATATGCGCTAGGAGCCGTTTTATCTCAGGAGGGTGTGGGAGGAGAGCGTCCCATAGCATACGCTAGCAGGCGTCTAACCGACGCGGAGATAAGGTATAGCGCCTTGGAGAGAGAGCTACTAGGGATAGTATGGGCTATTGACCATTTTAGACCATACGTTTTTGGAAGAAAGTTCCGCGTCCACACCGACCACAGACCGCTTCAATGGGTAGGAAGGCTAAAGGAATCCTCGGCGAGAGTCGCGAGATGGAAGGAGTTCCTGGGACAATACAACATGGAAATTAGTTATAAGCCGGGGAAGGAAAATATAGTGGCAGACTGGTTGTCAAGAGCCATCATGGTCAACGCCATCGAAGAGGATAGCGGCGAAACATCAAGAAACGTACGGCAATTTCTGAGAGAATGGACGCCAGGCGAAGAGGGTGACCACGGCACGGCAGAGACGGAGGGAGGAGAGGAGTCCCCAGAAGAAGAGAGCCCTGCGGAAGAGAGGCCGGTAGAAATGGAAGAAGTCGAGGTAATCATTAACGACAAACGGCGTCAGGTGATCTGGAAGACGAGGACCTCGGGCATGATGAAAATAGCATATAGCAAATATGGGAGGAATAAAATTAATACGATCTGGTCACAACCAGGGGCGCGAGAAGACGAAATTTGTAGGGCACTAAGGGACGCGTCAGAACCGGGAAAAACCCATCATCTCTATGTAGGAAATGCCACGATATGGGAAAAAATTAAAAGAATTTGGAGAGCTGAACGAATTGGCGTGGATAGAACGTTTATCCGATGCAAATACATGGTAGAAACGATAATGGACGTAGAGCAACAAAAGGAAGTGACGTTAGCGTATCATCAGGGAAAAACAAACCATCGGGGGGTGCACGAGACGCTACAAGCATTGCGGAGGAAATATTTTTGGCATGGAATGAAGAAGACCATCAAGGAAACTATAGGGGCGTGTGAAGTTTGTATGCGCACGAAGTACGACCGGCATCCTCCAAGAGGGAGACAAGAAGAGACACCCACAGGATACACGCCATTAAAAGAGCTGCAGGTCGACACGTTCACGTGGAGGGGATTCAAATGGGTCACCATGATAGATCTCTTCAGCAAAGTAGCAATGGCGTATAAGGTATGCGACAGATCTTCGGAAGCAGTGTTGGAGGCCCTACAAACATGGGTTCAGTTTTACGGGGTGCCCGACAGAATTTCATCCGACGGAGGTAGGGAATTTGATAGCGTCGCTATTAGAGAGGAAGCGAAAAGATTGGATATAGCGTGGCATCTCAACACTCCGGGCCATCCCAAGAGCAGGGGAAATATCGAGCGATTGCATAGTACCCTGAGTGACCATCTACGTGTGTATCAGGGAGAACAGGGAGATGAAGCAGATATAGCTATGAGAAAAGCCGTAGCTGCATATAACCATTCAATACACTCCATCACAGGGTATTCACCCATCGAAGTTTTGTTCGGAGTGCGAGGGTGGAGACGTGATTGCGGGAATACGGCCGCGGATGAAGAAACGGCGGAGGCAATCGTTATTAATAGGTTAGAGATAGCGAAGGTTTGGGAGAAAGTACGGGGGAAAATAGAACGGGAGAAACGGAAGAGGGTAGAGAGAGAGAACCTAAAGGTACGAGACAGGATGGGAGAGATACGGATAGGGACAATCGTATACCGGAGAATGGGGTCTAACAGAGGGAAAGAATTGACGCGGTATGAGGGCCCGTTTAGGGTTATAGTTATAAGGGAACACAACATAGTAACCATTGAGAGCGTCAAAGAACCCAGAAAGAGACGAACGGTTCACATTGAACAATTGAAACTCCCTTTGGTAGAACCCGAAAAACCAGTGTGAACGGGAGCACTCCCGTCTCTGCACACGGATTTTTTTTTGTAACCATAACACAATTGTAATTGTACCAGAGCATAAGAAAGTTTTTTTTTAGTGCAAGTGTAGCTGTAAGAACCCTTTGTTTTAATTTCTGTGAATAGTAGTGTGTAAATAGAAGAAGTTGTTTTTTTTGTTTTTTTTTGTTGTTGTTTTGTTTTTGTAATAATAAATAGGAAGAATTGTGAGCCTTACGTATAAGATAGTGATAATTGATAACAGTGATAGTGATTTTCTTTTTGTTTATTGTATATGCTGCAGAAGGACGTTTGAGTTGTTTTATTTTTGTTGTTTGCTTTATTAAAAGATCAGATGTAAGGTATTATGATTGACTGGCCGCTCCGCTCTGTGAGGTGAGGAGATTAACAAGTTAGGGTTGAATATAAAGTTTACGGAGATCCCCGTAAACTGGTGGGGGGGAGTTAAAGACCGGAGCGTGGCAGTATCAACCTTAATACCATCCTGGAATGTAAACAACATTCCGATTGTATATAAGGAGGATTACTTTTATGAATAAACAGTCTTGTCTCAGAAGTCGTGATAGTTATTTCTCAGTCCTTTTCCTTTTTTTTAATTCAATTTGTTCGCCGTCGCATAACTTATATATATATATATATATATATATATATATATATATATATATATATATATATATATAACTTAACGAGTCCGGGTTAGAGAATTTAAAAAAAAAGAAAGGTTTAAGAAAATAATAACGCAACAAGAGCTGGTTAATAACTAAACTTTATTCACCAAGTAATCCTACTTATATACTCTTAGGGAGTTGTTTATATTCCTAGTAGGATTAAGTTCTATTATTAGCTAGGTCTGGCTCTTAACTCCCCCTTCCCAGTTTCGGATACATCCGGAAACTCAAAAAAAAATTGCCAAACTAGTTAAGTCATAGAACTCGCTCCTGTACAATACGGATACTCCCTAAGTACAAGTCAAGAAATACATCGTACAACAAAAACAAAAAAAATAATAATAATATATATATATAAAAACAAAAATACAACTTTGAAATATGTACAGTCCTAATACACAGACACAATACACTATGTGACTACAAAGGAAAAGAAAACAGCCTACAAAAAGAAAAAAATATACACTTCAATATATGTACCGCCAAGATACAAAAACGCAATATACTCATTAAATACAATACTACAAAAAAAACAAAAAAAAACTGTTTACACTTAGTTGTCTCCCTCCCGTATAGGCGAAGACGCTCCTGATCCCAATGCATTGCCTAAGGGAAATTTAAGTTGTTCTATATGAACGGTTCGCCTCTTTTTGGGCTCTCCCACGGTTTCAATGGTCACGACATTATGCTCCCAAATAACGACTACGCGGAATGGACCCTCGTAACGCCGTGTCTCCTTTCCCCTATTAGACCCGATGCGGCGATATACGATCGACCCTATTTTGATGTCCCCCAGACGGTCCCTAACCTTCACATTTTCCCGCGCTACCCTGGTTCTTTTCTCTTTAACAATTCGCTCACGCACTTTTCGCCATAACCCTCGGACTTGTACCTGGTTCGTAATGATGCCGCGTTCCTCTGGCGAGTCCCCCGCCGTCCCCGCATAGTCCCTTCCAGGTCCGCGCAACCCAAATACGACCTCGAACGGTGAAAACCCAGTTGCTGAATGGATAGAGTGGTTGTACGCCACTATCGCCTTACGCATTGCTATGTCCTGCGCCAACCTCTTATCCACCTGGTATACCCTGAGGTGATCGCTGAGAGTGCTGTGTAAGCGCTCAATCCCTCCCCGACTCTTCGGATGACCCGGCGTATTAAAATGCCACGTGACCTCGAGGGTTTTCATTTCATCGATCACCGCCGTATTATTTAATTCCCTGCCTTTATCGGATGTGACCCGGTCCGGTACCCCGTAAACCATAAACCATGTGTGCAGGGCCTCCAAAATCGCTTCCGCCGCTTTCGCCTGAATAGGATGTGCCATGGCGATTTTACTGAACACATCAATGATCGTCATCCACTGAAACCCTCTCCATGTAAACGTGTCCACCTGCAATTCGCGCAGCGGCTTATCTCCTGTAGGTGTCTCTTCCTGTACTGCCCGGGGTGGATGACGGTCATACTTAGTAGACATGCAGACCTCGCAAGATCCAATAACATTCTGTATCGTCTGTTTCATGCATACTCAAAAATATTTCCTTTTCAGGGCCTGTAGGGTCTCACTGACTCCCCGATGATTGGTTTTGCCTTGATGGTGTGCAGTGGTCAATTCGACTTGGCGGTCCGTTTCCCTAACTGTTTCCACCAGTCTTCTACAGCGAACAAAATCTCGATCCAGGATTTGCTCCGTTTTACACACTTGCTTCACCTTTTCCCAAATCGTCGCATTGCCCACATATAAATGATGCGGCCTTGGACAGAAGCATCCTTCAACGCCTGGCAAACTCTGTCGACGCGAACTCCCGGTGGCGATGAAATGATATTGATACGCGACCGCCCATAACGGAGATATTCGATAGATAGTAGGCCCGAGGTTTTGGTTTTCCAAATAATTTGTCTCGGTTTATCATTGACTCTCGTCGATCTCCTCCATCTCCGCCGGTCTCTCCCCCGACGAACTCTCTGTACCCGACGATGCCCCTTCCTGTCCTACTCCCGTAGCAGCCGGCGTCCCTTCACCATTCGGCGACCAGTCCTGCAGAAATTGCCGAATGTCGCGGGATGGCCCTGCGGTAGCATCCTCGATGGCATTGACCGTGATTGCTCTCGACAGCCAGTCCGCGACTACGTTCTCTTTGCCGGGTTTGTAAACAATATCCATGGAATATTGACTTAGGAGCTCTTTCCATCGTGATACACGTGCGGACGATTCCTTTAGTTTCCCCACCCACTGCAAGGGACGGTGGTCCGTCTGAACCCGAAAACGGTTCCCAAATAAGTACGGCCGAAAATGATCGATCGCCCACACGACCCCAAGGAGTTCCCGTTCCAACGCACTGTATCGCGCTTCGGCGTCGGTAAATCTTCTACTTGCATATGCGACGGGACGATCCCCACCCCCGCTCTCCTGAGACAACACCGCACCTAAAGCGTATTCGCTGGCATCGGTAGTCACCGTGAACTGCTTGGTGAAATCTGGAAATACGAGGACCGGTTCCTCCTTCAACCGCGCCATACATCTCCGAATGTTATCTTCCATATTGGGCGTAACGATCAGACGCGCCCCCTTTTTTAACAAACTGTTAATGGGCACCAAGTAGTGCGCCATATCTGGGACAAACCGCCTATAGTAATTAAGAGCCCCTAGAAGCCGGCGGATTCCTTTGATATCGCCATTTTAGTAATTGCCTCGACTTTGGCAGCATCCGGACGAACCCCTTCCTTCGATATAGTATGGCCTTAAAAATTTATTTTGCCCTTTCCCAAAACCGACTTGTCTGGAGATAGCCGTAATCCGAATTCACGAATCCTCGCGAACACCTGTCGCAAATGGTGAACATGCTCGTCCTCGGACTTACTGAAAACAAGCAGATCATCCATATAAATTTGACAGATCCCCTCGTCGAGGCCCCTGAGGAATTCGTCCATTAAGCGCTGGAATGTGAGGGGAGCATTCTTCAGCCTGAAGGGCATCCGCGTAAATTCAAAATGTCCCCGCTCGAACGTAAACGCGGTCTTAGCTTGATCACGCGGGTGAAGTTTGATTTGATGATATCCAGCTTTTAAATCTAATGTGCTGAACACCGTGGCCCCACTCAGTCTGTCTATGATATCATCGAATCGCGGGATGGGGTACGCTTCATCAACGGTATTACTATTTAATTGGCGAAAATCTACCACTACGCGATATTTTTTCCGTAGTTTCCCCCGGCGCTGGTTTCTTCTTAACTGCCCATAAGGGGCTATTATATGGGGAGGAACTGTTCACAATGATCCCCTGCCGCTGCAATTCCTCTAACTCCTCGCGGATGTGACGCCGCAGTGCTTGGGGGTACCGCTTTTCCTTCACGTATGTCACCCGCTCATGTTTGAGGGGAATTTCGTGTACCGTTCTCCCCGTGGTTCCTAGCACGTCCCCTTCCTTATAGAAAATGTCATTAAATTCCTGCATAAGCGACTTTCTCCAATTCTCGACCTTGCTAACTGCCCCGACCCTGGTACCCTTGACAGCCCGGTGACACACGTATGTCCTACGCCCGAGTTTAATATGCCACTTCCCTTTTTCGTTCCTCACCTTGGCGCCTACCCTTTCTAAAAGATCACACCCGACTATCACCTGGTATTCTCTCGGCATGCTCTCTACCACGTGTGCTCTTAATCTGCCCCGTCCTTTTCCCCATTGACGCAACCCTATCTTTATCTCGCCTATCACGCTACATGGCCCACCCAACGTGAGCAACTTACAGCCGCATTTTTGAACCTGAAGCGCCTTCCCTTTTCCGCATAAGTTCTCTACAGCAGCTCTTGACAACAGGGTGCTCGGGCTCCCCGTGTCCACTAAGCACTTCATCCCACTCTGAATCTCAATTATAGGCAACCAACATTCGAGCTTACCTTCGATGGTGTTGCACGTGAAAGCTCGGTCGCCTCTATGCAGATACCCTCCTCATGCCGAAGCCTGAGTCTTCCTCCCTGCCATCGCCAACCGCTGTCCTCGTGCCTGTGTCGCCCGACGTCGTTGCCACTCCCGGCCGCTCCGACTGTCCTCGCCGCTGCTGCTACCTGGCTCCTCCTCAGTCTCCGATGATAGTCCCGTCGGTTCTAAGGACGCTTCCGCTCGTCTGGAAATTCTTTCTCTTCCTCGCACCTCCTGCGCGTTGACTTCCATGGGCTCACCATGAGACACTTCTTTCCGTCGATAAATGTACGGACACTGCCGGGCTATGTGCCCTTCCGTTCCACATTCATGGCACCTCCTCTCGTCCTTCCTACCATGTTTCTTCTCCATTACCGGTCTCCTGTCTCGGTTCGTAGGTCTTTCCCGCCGGTAGCTCTCTGCCTCTCTCGTCCTACTAGTTTCAAACCGCGGCCGATTTCTACTCATCTCCGGCCTCCGGAATGGGACTCTGGTCCAGCCCACCTCTACTTCTCCGATGTACTTCGACTCCTCGTCCCTGGCGCCAGCATCCACCATGTCTTGGGCGCATTCTAGAAAGCTCTTTTCTTGGGGCAGGCCGTCTTTCCTTCCTGTATCGCGAGCCAATTGCACCTTCAGGATTGTGGCCAAGAATGCCATCCTTGCCTCCGCCTGCTCCGCACTCATGGTCTCCCTCAGCTTCTCAGTGATTTTATTAAATCGTGCTAATAGTATGCCCGCATATTGGCCACTGCTCTGGTGGGGGTTCCGCATTTCCCTAAACATTTGCAGCATGTCCTCTCCCGGGGCCCACCGACCCCCTCCAAACCCCTTCTTAAGCCGAGCCTTTACCGTGTCCCACGGCGTGTCCTCATCTGCCTGAATCAGGTTCAGCACACTCCTTTTCACTCGACACACCAAAGCCGCTCTCAAGGCCGCAACTCCTCTAACCTCAATCAAATCTTCCGCGGCCATTGAGTCAATTAGGGATATTATCCGGTCACCTCCTTTCAGGAAGTGATTCAATTCTCCCACTTTCCCACTGAACTTATCTAACTCGCCTATCGTGTACCTAATGTCCTGGGCATTTGCTCTCTTCAATTTTAGCCGCTCTATGGCATTAGCTTCTGCCGCGGCAAGATTTGCGTGCGCCTGCGCCAGCGTGGTTGTCGGTTGAGGCGGAGCGTCATTAGGTAACGTCAGCGTGGGCGCTCGAAGAATTCCTTGTTGTCCGGTCTGAACTCCGCCCTCCTGCATTTCTCCGTTCATGATTGACCAGTAACCAAAAAAAATCTTCCGCTACGAAAACTCCGCTCCGCTCCCGGGTTTCGGCACCACTTAACGAGTCCGGGTTAGAGAATTTTAAAAAAAAGAAAGGTTTAAGAAAATAATAACGCAACAAGAGCTGGTTAATAACTAAACTTTATTCACCAAGTAATCCTACTTATATACTCTTAGGGAGTTGTTTATATTCCTAGTAGGATTAAGTTCTATTATTAGCTAGGTCTGGCTCTTAACTTATATATATATATATATATATATATATATATATATATATATATATATATATATATACATAAAACAATAATATACGAGTATACCCCCTTGATGTTTATAAGCCATTGGTAAAGAATAACTTTATTGTTTTGCACGCATACGTGCCCTTAATTCATAAGAGTACAAATAATATTAATAGCACTTGTATTGCAGATTGCTTTTTACGACCTTTTGACTTCCATAAATATTTCTGTCAATGGGTACTTTGGGATGTCTTTAGGAAACTTGGTGTGCGCATATGTCGATGGAAGCTGTACGGCGGAAGAGGCTATCCGGGCCACACACGATATTGCTGTTTGTGTAGGTTAGTAAATTACCTTCAAAACAGAATAGAAAAATAATGCATATAATTTATTATTTGTGATATAGCCTCGTGCACTTGTGAAGCGGAATCGCACTCATACATATGCAGTACTAAAAACAGTTCATAATAAAATATTGTAGCAAATGTCTCGAACGGTTTAATTTTTCTTATTCGCCTTTCAGGCAGTGGCGTTTCCTGGATAGTGGCCTTAGTAGTTTAATATTTAAAAGGCATTAAGGCAGTTTCCAAACAACTAGAAGGCGCTAAAAGAGTTAATTGTGTACAGCATCATTTTTCTTTGGGAAACCGGAATTTATTTCTTTTAACAAGTTTAATAAAAATAAATTAAATTAACTTTTGTACGCTAAATTTGCTGTTGTAAAATTTATCAGCCTGTTGTAAAACCTTATACACGAGTGTCGACTTGTTTGGTTCACAAATTCCGAGTGCACAAGTTGGGAAATACACCAGACTTATACACGAATTAGTACCTAATTAGAACTAATTACTACTAAGATATTAGAATTATTACCCATCAGGATCATGAGTTATTATGTTTCAAATAGTACAAGGCCAGTGACATAGTAGCCCGGCACCTATGGAATTTCGGGTTGTAACTTAACACGAATTAGTACCTAATTAGTACTATTAAGTACTAAGATATTAGAATTAGTTCCCAACAGGATCGTGAATTATAGCGTTTCTAATTGTGCAGGCGATTGTCACTGGCCCGGCACCTATTGAATTTCGAATTGAAACTTATCCACGAATTAGTACCTAATTGGTACTAATATATTAGAATTAGTACCGTTCAGGATCGTGAGCTATTATATATCAAAACTCTTTACACGAACCAAAATTGGTATCGATAGATACACCGCATATAACAATATATACATTTATTGCCCAAGATAAATTGTAATCAGAATCAACATTTATCAAAAAATTATGTTTGCTAATAAAATATATAAAAACGAATAAATATATACATATAATTAAAAAAAATATATACTAAATTCACTCCAAATCATTCATTCCTGCACTGCCACATTCATTCTCCTAACTTTCGAATCATCTTTTGGAACTTGATATGTTGTTGTAATCAGATTGTAGTCAGCTTTAATTAGTGTTGAGGAAATCGGTTCCAGGTTATGTTTAAATCTTGTTTTGTTTGTCTTAGGAAGGAGGGAAATTTAATAGTGCTCTGAACTCGGAATCAACCGATTAGGTAAATCTTGGTTGCCTTAAATTCGGCTGTTTTACGCGAATGGTGTTCCCTATAATACCTTATACACTTATTTGTGGCTTCCTGAGTCTCCTTGAGCTTTACAGCAAGTTCAGTTTTACGGGCATTCCTTCCCATATTTAAAATATGAAAACTGGCCTATTTTATCAATTTGAATATTTCTTTCAAAAATTTATAATAAATAATAATAATAACATATACATATTATACATTGATATGTTATGTATTACCAAAGACGTTATTAGAAAAAAATTGCGCCCGATTAACAAAAGATAACCAGACGGAATTGACGTAATGGATTACAAGACTAAATTTACGGCAAAAGCCCTTATGATTGCACTTCGGCATGGCTAATATTTGTTTATGTGAACAAACAAATTTAATTTTCTTTTCTACAAAATTAATTTGGTTTCTCGAATTATTCTCGATTATTCTTTTTTATATTTTATCTTTTACAATTTAATTTTGCTTAAATTTTTCTTTCTAATAAAATCATACTTAATTTTAGCCGATATACAAAATAAAGCAGTTTCAGTCTGTTTGATTTATTTTTTCTCTCCTACTAGGATCCGTTGGTTGAAATGGTTGCATATGTGTCGACTATTTTTCAATGTAGAATCGCCAAAAAAATCAGTGATGGTCAAATACAAAAAAATGGAAATAATTTTGCGTATATTACGAATATCATAATCCGAAAATCGAAATATGTTGCTTTATTATGATTTTAGCCAAAATAAACTGTATTTTTTTTTTTTCAGGAAATATACATTTTATCGAAAACAGTTTAAAAAAAAATGCTTTCACCCTTAAAATTACCTACAAAAAACGTCCAGTGACATTTCCTGAATCCTCATTGTAATATAATAAATTATAATGTATGCTCTTCCAGTTCTACCGCTGGGGATTTCCAGTGGTTACTCTCAGATAATTTCTATATGGGTTATTCCCAAGGTCTTTGCAGGGTTTCCCCTGATTTTTCCTCGGCGTGAAAATTCCAGTTGAATCTTTACCGTTAATTTTAGCTTAAAATTTAACTGGACCTTGTTTGTAGACGATTTTTGTTTGAAAAGTTTTCTGATAAAATGTATATTTCTGGAATAAAGTACACCCACTTACAGCGGATTTTTTCTTGAAATATCGAAAATTTCATAGGTTTGACGCTCCGCAGTTCCGTTGCCGTTTTTTGATCCTCGGAGGAGAGAAAAAAATAAACAAAACAGACTGAAACTGCTTTATTTTTCACATTGGGTTAAAAAAATTATATTAACATGGTGTTTAATGCAAAACATTTATTTTTCAAATTATATTAAAGGAAAAATATAAGCATTAAAAAATAATTTAATTTTTTGTCAAATAAATTTAAAGAAGTGTTTGAGTTATTAAGTAAACTAGCCTCATCGATTTTTTACACCAAAAATAATAGAAAATTTTGATTCAGCACACCAACAAACTTTAATGTTGAAAAATCTACCTACGGGTGCTCAAAAATTTTAAAGCCACAAAATTACGTTTCTGTTTGAAGCTTTTTATCTCGCCTTTAGTGTATCTGAAATCAAGGTCTTGCAATCGTTAGAAAGAGGGGAATTTCTTCTTTTCAATACATACAAACAACTATTGCATTGCCTTAGAAGCTATTATAGTATATTAGTAAGTTCCGTTTTCAAAACACCTTAATACATATATTACTATTATTGGCAAAACTAAAACAAATGGAATATTGAATGGGAGGGTATTGGGCTCAGCTGACGGCGCACAGAGGTGAGAAAAAACTTGTTTTCGAACTATATGAATCTACAAGTGGACTTTATAGAACTGAGATAGGTACTGCAACTGCTATACGAAGTTGCTATAAATATGACTGGAATATGAGAGATTCTCATATAATTTTAAATTTTGTGTCCGATAAAAATTTCTGCCAAATGTGGCAATATATTATAAAACTTTAAGTGCCAGTTTTTTTATTTTGAGCATATCTGTTTGCTTCGACTATTCATTCATTTTTCTCCTATGTCTCGTGAACGGGGAGAGGAATTGGATTTTTGCGATTGGAATGTTTTCCCGAATATTTAAGGGTAGAATAGAATAAGAATGAGTACGAAATTTTTCCGACTAATCATTCGCTTTTCCTCTTATATCTTGTGAACGGTTGAAGGAAATTCCAATGAAAAGTCGGAAAAATTTTCACAATCGTTTTCCTTTAAGTCTACCTCTAAATAGTTAAAAATCGTTTGGCCTGTGAAAGTCCATTCACCCCGTTAACAAGATATAAAAGAGGACTAGTGAATGAAAATTCCAAAAATTTCACAACCTTTTTTTTTAGTCTACCTCTAAAAAGTTTGAAAATTGTCCACAAAATATAAGAGGAAAATTGAATGAAACACATCCATTCCGGTCTTTATTTTATTCTTGAAAGGTAAAATCTGAGAAGCCACACCAGTTCTCGGAGACCACTTGTGGCTTCGAAGCTGCAGGATCCCCACCTATGGTCTATATATTTTAGGCATTGGCATTACGAAGCTCTCCAAATAATTTTAGCTTAATTTTGGCAAGTTAACTTTTTGCATGCCGATTAAAACTATTTTATGGAATACTGGCTTGATATGAGTAAAACCGTTTTTTTTTTTACTATTCATTCTATAATTACGCATCCGTTTTGCAGGACAGTCAGCTGGAAAAGGACATCAAAATACTATCAAATCAAACTTATCGCTGTTATCTAAGTGCTTAGTTTCATCTAAATCAAAAATAATGAAGTCCCTCAAGAAGGTAAGCTTGATATCTTATATATTGCATTAGTCCAGGAAACGAAGCATTTTCAAAACGCAAAAGGTCGGATAGTTTTGATTTTTTTATATGTTTTTTGGATATGCAACACAAGGTTCTCTCTCAAGCCTTCCGTCTATAATAATAATAGTCTTGTAGTCTGTACTTGTTACAATTCCGTTTCATAATGAAAAAGTACAAAAGTGCAAACTACAAGCATTAAAATCGAAAGTACAAGCAAAATTTTGTTATCTTGATATATTTTATGGTTGATTATTTGAGATATTTTGTGGTTCCATTGACAACTAAGAAATTTGGTATCACTGGGAGAAAATTTCAGTTTTGAGGGTGTAATCATAGATGAAGACATCATTCAAATAATAAACTGAAATATAGATACTCAAAAAACCAATACTGAATAAAATTATTAAAGAAATAATACCAAATATGATAAAATACCATACATAGGGGCAATTAGCATAATATAAAATGTAATTTTAAATAATGTAAATTAAATAATGTAAAGGGGTATAGTAATAATTATAATGCAGTGTTAGAACTTTATAAAAACTGATATAAGAAAACAGAATTGTTAATCTGACAGAAAAAGAGATTCCTAAAAATATATTAAATTTGCTATCACTGGGATATAATTTCAGTTTTGAGGGTGTAAGCATAGATAAAGTCATGATTCAATTAATAAACGGAAATATAGATACAAGTGAAAGACATATAAATAAAACCAAACGGAATACATACAATTTAAATAAACAAATTAATATAGATTTGAAACAATTTATGAATTTTATGAAAAAGGATATCATAAACATTTTAAATTATAATAATTATATATGACAAATTAATGATGTTGGAAACATCAATTTTTTTATAGAAACATCGTAATATCGATATTAAAATTTGAGTATTGAAAACCGATGTTTTTTCAAAAAAAAAAAAAATAAACAATCGATATAGTTGAAAACTATTGTTACGATATACATATCGTTATTTACATCTTTATTTTTGAAAAAAGCACTACCACAAAAGAAGCCGTTCATTTTTCTTGACTAAGTTCCTTTTTTTTTTTTTTTATCTTCCATAATAATTTAAATGACATTCATACAGACAAACACTTTTTGGTATTACAGGTTGGTTAAAAACCGTCTCGAAACCAACGTTAGAATAGCGTTAGTACGTATGCGTTAATGTATTTTCTCCTCAAGTCTTCACTGACGTTTTCTTGTACTATCAATTTTATAACTTGTATTTTTTACTTTTGTACTTTGCTGTTATGAAACAAAATTATACAAAGTACAAACAACAAGACTAATAGTATTACTTTGTACTTTATTATGAAATAGGGCCCTGGTAGTTCAGTGGTCTAGGCGTCGTATACCTGTTCTCGTCATCTGTTGTCATGAGTTCGAATCCATAGACTTATTCTTTCTTTTCGTAATTCCTTAGAATATTTTATTTCTTTAAGTACATAATTGTAAATATTTAGAAGTTAAATTTTAATTTATATTTATTTGTTTAATTTGATTTGTTATTATTATTATTAATTTTTTCAAACTATAATTCAGAATGTCTACTGATAAATTATCGAGCATGGAAACTGATGAAAAGACGGCCTTCTCTGAAATTAGCGAAACTGATTCTCAGTATCTGAAAAGACGAACTCTCCAGAAACGTCAAAGAAATGCTGCTCCTGGCTCCGCTGGGAACTCGCCAAATCAAAAAAGGAAAGTCTAAACAGGCTTTACCACCACCTGAAACCCGCAGTAAATCTGCAGCCAACCAAATTGAAATAAACCCGACAACATCAGCCATTCCCACCAGCAATCAAACAGCCCTCAATAACATTGCTACTGAATCATCCGGATCACGGAAATCCGCTGAACCTGAGCCACCACCAATATGTTTTACCAATATTCGCGCCTTCATGTCATTTGGTAAAGAAATATCTATATTAATTGGACAAACAAATTTTAAATGATTCTCCAAGATCAATGATATTAAAATTAACACGACCAATAAAGAAAGCCTCGTGACACACCAGCAAAATGTGCTTTATGCAGGGAAGGCCATCCAGCAAGCTATAAAGGATGCTTAGTATATAAAAATATGCTGAAACAAAAATTTGTTAATATAGCTTTCAAACAGCAAAATCAAAGGAACGTAGTTGCCGAAGAAGAAATACCTGGCCCTTCAACGAGGAGTGACCTTGTGACTCAGCGTATTTCAAGAATAAATACGAACAAAAGATCCACTGACTCTAAAAGCACGTTTCAAACATACTCCGATGTCACCACAAAACATCTCCCTGAACCACAGGCGTCTCAAACCTCCTTTTCCCAACCTCAGACTTCCTACTCTCGAACCCAGACCTCTCATCCTCAGCCTCAGACCTCTTATCCTCAGCCCGAGACCTCCCATCCTCATCCTAAAATACCAAAAAATGACATAGCCCCTAAAAATGTTTCACTAAGAGTAAACTTACCGCCAATTACCCCAGCACGAATCAATCCCAAACTACCACCTCTATCCCAATCTTCCTCTCAGTTTAATCCCTCACCGGACTCTGCATTAAACATGGACCCTATACAACGATCCCAAAGGAGAATTCAACCCCCAACTAAACAGATTAATCCTCCACCCCTAGACACTGCCTTCTACTCCTATCCAAGCCAAACCTCATCCGATATAACATCAGTCCTTCAATCCTTCTTTGGTGATCTACAAGACACGATCCGACCACTCATCATCCTCCTTACTAGAGTCCTTACAGAAATAACGTTCAAGATCCCAAGATGAGCCAGAAGCCCCTAGCTATAATAACCATCGAAACGAACTTGACATATTTCTCCATGAAAATTCTATAGACATCGCAATGGTGACTGAAACCCATTTCACAACACAATCTTACTTTTGCATACGTGACTATATCACATAAGAATCAAATCACCCAGACAACACATCCCACGCAGGCTCTTGTATCCTTATTCATAAAGCCTTACCTTATTCCCAGATTCCATCCACTCCAACTGACACCATTCAATCAACCTCTATAACCTTGTCCGCTCAGCCGTTTAACATTCTCAGCTGTACACTGCCCGCCTGGTAATTTCCTGACCTATGATCACCTTGATTCCTTATTCCGATCCTTTGGTCCGCGTTTCATTGCTGGTGGAGATTACAACGCTAAATATCAACGGTGGGGATGTCGAACGTCCAACACTCGTGGCAGGATTCTTTCCTATGTCTCAACCTTCAATAGTTATTCCATCCTTTCACCCATGAACCCTACTTATTGGCCTACATCCCTTAAAAAACGTCCCGATATCCTTGACATATTCATTACTTCTCAGATATCCTCTTTACAATCTACAATCAAATCCATTGATGACCTATCCTCAGATCATAGTCCGGTTCTGCTTCTCATGCATTCAAATCCTGTTCCTAAACCTTCTCCATCCTTCTCTGATTACAGGACTGGTTAACTGGGACGATTTCCCTTATGATCTAGAAACCAAAATAGACTTAAAAATTCCTTTAAAAACCAAGCAACAGATTGACCTCGCAATTGAAGAATTCACAATATCAATAGAAACCATCATCAATAACAATACATCACACCTTAAAATTAGAAATCCCCGTGAAACTAACTTACCACATCATATTCACACCTTATTTACAGAAAAAAGGCGAGCAAGAGCAAAGTGGCGAAGAACTAGATATCCATCGGATAAAACTCATTACAATAACCAACAAACTGAAAATATAAATTAGAAAATATAAAATTCAAAATTTACATAACATCCCAGAAAACCTTTCTACTACTGATAAATCTTTATGGATCACTACGAAAAAGCTACTGAAATTCAAAACTTTTAATCATCCACTGCTCACTGAATCTCAGGCCTGGTCACGATCGGACGAAGAAAAATCCCAAATATTTGGTGAACACCTTTTCGAAATTTTTAATCCTCATCCTGACATTCTTAACCCTACTCACCTTGAGCATGTTGAAGCGGCATTAACTATCCCTCTCCAAATGTCACTTCCTCCTAAAGCGTTTCACCCTTCTGAAATAATCAATATCATCCTCAAATTGCCTTCCAAAAAAGCTCCTGGCCACGATCTCATCACATATCCTAAAACACCTCCCTCGAAAAGCTATACTTCTGACCTATATACTCGTATATAATGCTGCACTCCGATCCACCTATTTTGCCGATTCTTGGAAACTGTCTATATTAAAAATGGTACCAAAACCCAAAAAGCTACCAGAATACTCATCCTCCCATCGCCATATCTCCCTTTTACCTATCATGGGAAAATTCTAGAAAAACTCATGCTAAAACGCATTTACCCAATCCTAGATTCATTTCACGTGATTCCTGACCACCAGTTTGGATTTCGAACATCTCATTCTACGGTCCAGCAGTCATCATGTTGTGGATGTAATATCCTCTACATTGGAGCGCGGAATGTACTGCACGGGAGTCCTTCTCGACGTTGAACAAGCTTTTGATCGAGTCTGGCACCCGGAACTGCTTTACAAACTCCGTCAATTCCTCTCCCCTACATATTACCTTTTAATCCGTTCCTACCTAACTGACAGAACCTTCAAAGTAAATCACAACTTTGCTTACACTTCCCTCTTTTCCCAGTCCGCTGGTGTCCCTCAAGGTAGTATCCTAGGTCCTATTCTCTACACGGTGTATACAGCTGATATACCAACCCATCCTAGCACTGTCCTCACTACATACGCAGATGACACATGTGTGTTATCTGTGAATAATGACCCAACTCTTGCATCCCAAACGCTGCAGTCACACATAATTTCCATTGAAGAATGGTGTCAGAACTGGAAAATTAAAATAAATCCCAATAAATCCCGACAGATCAATTTTACCCATCGACGTAAACCCACTACTCTCTGTCCTACTGTTTCGTTTAATAATTATCCACTTTTCCCTGTTGAACAGATCCGCTACATAGGACTCCATCTAGATAAACGCCTTACATGGAATCCTCATACCAGACTGAAACGACGAGAATCTGCTCGTAGATACCGTTTACTACAACACTTGACCAACGCTCTTAACTCCCGATTTACTATAAAAAAGCTCATACACATTGCCATTATCAGGCCTATTTGGGCATATGGAATTGAGCTTTGGGGCTCCACGAAGCCATCAAATTTCCCCGTATCCAATCCTTACAATCCAAAATCCTTCGAAAAATCATTAATGCTCCTTATTATGCTACAAATAAAATTATTCATAAAGACCTAAATATTCCCTTTGTTCCAGACTTGGCCCGAAATAGACATACCTCTTTTAATTACAAACTCCTTGCCCACACTAACCCACTAGTGAGTAACCTTTCATCCCGAACTATTCCCGATAATCCTCCGAGGCGTCTTAAAAGAAGATGACCGCGGGACCTCCTAACATAGAACTCATCGAAGTACTACCAATGGGTAGCTCCTTCTCACGTCATTATCAAGTGTCATGTACTTATTATCACATTTACTTGTTGTATATTCTCATATAGTTGTAAATTTCTGTAAATAGATAATAAAAAAAATGTATCAATATTAAGATAGATCAACACCATATACGATTAATAAAAGTAGTCCAGTGCTGTGTTTTTGGCAAACTACTTTTCTAAGGCAGGTGGGGGTTCCAGAAACCGCATTTTCTTAATTTAATTATGTAATATACTCTGTATTTTTATCGTTTCCAGAAAGGAAACTGTATTATAAATTGAATTTTAACTTAAAGACTAGAGACCACAGACCCCCATGCTATGGTCTTTAGGTTGGGATATTATAAATACCATTGGAGATCCTTTCCAAGTGTGTCACATTTACCAATTCACTTAATTAAACTACATGGTGGCCTGCAGGGTAAATAGAATAATAGATTTTAATAGAAGATCTTTCTTTATTTAAGATAATTTTATTAATTAAAGTTTACTAATTTACAACCTAAATAACTCTCAATTTAAAAGAACCCTTGACTATAACATATGTATTTGAGAATACTGGGTCTAATTTGCTTATTTAAAATCTTATTATTGTACCACATAATATTAGACAATAACTTACAAATTGAACGAAGTAACTATCTTATTGTTGCCTTCGCCGTCTCGGATACTGGCCGCTCGATGACCTGGTCTTCCCTCCTCGCAAAGGTCTTCTTCTCTAACGCCAAACTCACGGACTCCTTCCCGGATGGACTGCTAAGCTGGACCCTCTGCTTCTATTCTTAGCTCCTCCCTCTTCTATCTTCTCGCTACAACTCACTCTTACTTTTCTGTCTGCTCTGCCCATTCTCTCTCTTTCCCCTTCACCTTCTTGAAAGATACATTTTGTCCCCACTCTCCTTTTGGGCCTTCTTATTGGTGGTCGAAGAATTTTACTTCGGGGGGCGTGGCCCTTTTCGCGACATCGAGTCTTCTATTGTTCCTTGTCCTTGGGCTGCAGGTTTTATTATAACTGGTCGACCAGACCTATCTCTTAGTTGTATGGTGCTTTCACCCTGCTTTATCTTTATGATTGCATGTAATCTCGACCTGGCCCCGGCCTTCTTAGGTTTTTCTTGCAGGTATTTCTTTGATCGAAAATGAAATTTATTTATGTTAATATACCTGAACCATGTAGCATCTATTTAATTTATCCATTATTTGATTACTATTATTTAATAGGAAATATTCCCTTCCATCCTGTATTCTCAGTACATAGCATTAGATTATTATAAAAGTAGTAATCGTAGTAAATACAAAAGCTCGTAGATAACTTAAAGTTGCTGTTGTGATCACAACCGCACTGAACCTGTACCTGTTGTTTAAAATAATTTAAATTATTTTATTGTATTTCAAAACAAAATTAGAAGATCAAATATGTATAATTAGGTATTCATAGAAAATAATGTTTAGCATGGTAAATTTGAAAACTTTTCTATAGTCCTTACTTACAATCACTTTTTTTAACAAAGTAAAAACCACCTTCTTTGAAATTTAAAATTCTATTCTGATAGTAAGTGTGATGCTTCCGTTTTGCATATTATGTTAAATTATCTTCGTTTTAATTTTCTCTCATAAACCAAAATGCCCAAAACAGGAATATTATTTAATTCCTTGTTAAACAATCAGAACCATTTTAATTAAGAGGCAGATGTTTTTCCTCGAAAAATCATTGTTTTGCAATTTATACAATAAAAATATCCAATTTTCAAATCGACTCATTACAGCTGTGGGCCGTTAAATTGTCAATAAACAGTTGAAGATTTTTGCTGTTTTTTATTCTATATCTGATTGTACTCATTCGTTGAATGTGGTCCATGTTTTTGTGTTTACACAATAGGCTATCGGTAACGTTTTTGTTTTTAAAACACCATGGTTTCGCGGACTTGCCTGTGCTGAGCGAACTTAATTTTTCAGATCAACCCAAGTTGTAGGCTAAGAATATGGTTACAGGTTTTTTTGCAATTTTTTAAAAGAGAGATGAATCGGAAAAAAGGTTAAACCGACCGATATCCATAGAAACGATTCCCCTCTCGCTCACTATCCTTTCCTCATAAAAAGATTCGAATCATAAGACGTTTATATTACTTGGAAGACGAAAATAAATACCTACAAATTATCGAGGGGATCGGATTGCGTCGTTTTTATACGAATTAAAGAGAGATTTTTAATGGACCAGAGAATTCTTACGAATAATCGGGATATACGAATTACCGGGATATGAATTATCGAGATACTACTGTAATATCTCCAAAGTAACCTAGTTTCTGCTGCGGTACTGGTTCAGAACCGACCTGGACGGGTTGAAATTTAACGAACGAATTTTGGCCTTCTCACTCTAGTTAGAATAGGTTGGTAACCTGTAAAAATAACCTATCCTGTTTATTGTGAATCACCAACAACAAAAAAAATACATACCCCTGGGCAACCTCCCCTAACAGGAACTGACAACAAATATAAAATGCACCCCACCCATAAATATGTAGATGCGAAAACGAAAAACCGCTTCGAAAGAATCCAGAGTGAGGGCGACTCTGCAGGGATTGGATCTCGTCGTATGTAAGATCGACCACTCAAGGAAATATAAGGAGCCTCCTACGCAAAGGGATACGGTGCAAAGAGTTACCCCAAACGGAAGAAATAATCAACAGTGGATGAAATAGGCGCGCGAAGTGAACGCGGCAGCAATCGAGTTTATTCCTTGGCAATATGTTTGGAACCAATAAAACTGGATATAGGTCAAGAATTACCCTTTTTCGAATGAAAAATTCCCACAGCTTCAAATATCGACACAACGTATTGTGATCAGTTAAAACTGGCATTAAGCAGAAACTTCTTATCAGTGGCTGAAATTATCGAGATGTAGCACATAGAATAAACCTTGATCACGTCACCCTTCCTCCAAAACTACAAATAGAGGAGACCAATGCCCCTGTAAATAAGGAAGAGCCTTCCAATGCTATCGACGAAGTGGAAAACTCTAGTAAAATAGATAAAGCCTCTATTCGTAACATTTTAATGACGGAACATTTAAAATACCAAGGTATTCCACTAAAGCTACGTCCTATCATCTCTAAGGTGCCATATGTTAAACAAACACTAAACACTGTATTAGCAGTGGAAAGTATTTTAAAAGAATATATTTCATATAGCGACGATCTTGATGAATACCGAGACATTGGATATATGTAGCGGAAAAGGCAGTGGTAAAGCTATTGGGACTAGTAAGAAATTGTGAATCTAGAAAGGTTTTTAGAAAAAAAAAGTTGATCCACCGCGGAAGAGAAGGCTCCGCCATAAAATAATTGAACTGCGGCAAAAAATAGGAATTGTACCAATTGCCTAAATAATCTAGAAATGGAATCAGTTAACTTAAGAACAATGATTGATGAACTTATAGTTAAACACATAGGCTCCATCAAAAGATCTGAACTTAATAAAAAATTGTTGATGCTGTCAGAAAGACTGATGAAAAATCTTCCAGTTTATGCAAATAGAATTAGAAGATATTCAAAAGCTGAGTCTCGTAGAAAGCAGAACTATTGGTTTAAAATGGGAGAATGTAAATTTTACAGCTCTCTAAAACCAAATACAAATGAAGGATCAATTCCCGTTTCACGTCCAGAGGACTCTGATTATTCTAGCTACTGGGAAGTATAAGGACCATCACAAAACAATTTAATAAGAATGCATTCTGGCTGATTAACACATACAGTAAAGTAGAATCATGGATAATGTGCAGATTACTGACGATGTCCGTAACTCAAATCTACGCATAACAAGAAGGACCTGAGCCAGAAAAAATTCAAAACTATTGGAGGAAACATTTTAAAAGCTTCCACAAGGCATTAGCTACTTACTACCAGAAACTGTTATGTAATTTAGTAACTCCTCCTAAGGTTTTCTGTTTGGGCACCATGAATTTGATTTTGAAAACCTTCAATCAAAAGACTATCGCCTAATAATCTGTCTTAATGGCATTTACAGATAATTGATCACTATAATAAGTAATAAACTCAAAGAACATTTAGAAAATAACAATCTTATAGCAGATGAACTGCTGGGAGGGAAAGAAAATTAAAAATAATGAGAGTTCCTGGTGATTGAATAATTTACAGCGACCCAAGTATCTAAAAAATGCTGCAACATATCCATATCGTTGATAAATTACCAGAAAGCCTACAATTTCGTCCCTTATGATTGGTTAAAAGAAGTTCTTAATATTTATAAAGTTAAAAAAAAAGTAATAGAAATTTTACAACGCCTGATGAAACTAAGAAGAATATAACTTGTACACCCTATGAAAAAGAACCATACAGATGTAAGTAGCATTTCTGTAAAGAAAGGAATATTTCAGAATAACACATTAAGTCCTTTATTGTTTTGCCTGGCCATTAAACCATTAAGCTCAATACTGAACAATTCAGGTGTTGGATACTTACTAAACAAGGAAGCAATGATTTCTCACAAGTATTATATAAATGGTTTGAAGCTGTATGTCAGGAACGAGTGGGACATGAGAAATTTGGAGGCTCTTAAAAACAAATTTAGCGTCAAGAAACTTGATTAAGGCTCTCAAAATCTGAGCTGTTTCAGCGGTTGCATACAACTAAAAAGTTGGATCGTTTCTTTAGAACGTATATGGTTATATCTAGGTAACGTCATCCGAACTCTTCAGTCCCGAAACTGTATACCCCCAGAAAACATGGAGGCAGAGGTATTATTAGCTTATTGAAGGCTTGCAGATAACAGAAAACACGGCTATATATTATGAGAGTGTTTCACTCATGATGTGTTATCGACTTATGTGTTATCAACTCATAAAGTGTTATCGACGATTGCTAAGCTTGACCATGACTGTACAGTGCTAAATTTGCTTCAACAGGAAACTAACCGAAGAGATCTTCGCTGAATAATGGAAATGTAAATGTCTTCATGGTAGATTTTACAACTCTTTGTAAAGTTCTTATATGTAGAATCAATTTAGAAGCATCTAGAAGTTTAACAATGTTAGTATGTTCTCAGAGACAGAAGGGTTCCTTTTGGCAATAAAAGATGAAGTAATGGTAACACACTTTTACGGGAAGTATATTCTGCATGAGACTATCTGTGATAAGTTTCATCTATGCCAAGCTCTTAATGAGTCAATACAGCATGCAACCTCGGTATGCTAGGTATTATTAGGTAAAGAATACCTCCAAAGATACAATAATGCAGCAAAGGTCATGCATCAAGACATAGCTGAAAAATATCAACTGATTATTAATCACAAACCTTTCAATAAATATCAACCAGAAGCAATCTTAGAAAGTGGTGATGTTAAAATACACTGGGACCAGACAATTATAACAGACCATCATATCCAAGATAATAGGCCAGACATATTGCTTATTGACAAAAGGGCAACGAAAGCGCTAATAAGTTGATGAAAGCGCTGGTAGAAATAAAAGTATTGCCAATAATAGTTTCTAGATATGACCTAATTCCAGAAGAAACTCTGGACTCACTCAAGATATTTGAATTTAACAAGAAAGTGCAAATAATGCAAATAGCGGTATCATTGGTGACCGCAAGTAGAGTAAGGAAGTTTTTTTAATAATAAAAGAACTATCAATTTAGCTTATCCTTGATCCTGGTCTGGATAGGCCAATTTATCCGGCATTTAATGTGCCGAGAAGAAAAAAAATGAGCAATAAAGATACAAAATTGATAATACATAAAAACTATAAAATAACCAGAATAATAGACATAGCAATTTCAAATGATTCCAACTTACTAACCACAAGGGCCAAAAAAATAAAGAGGTTCCAGGAGCTTGCCTTAGAGTAAGACCCACTTTATCACCTTGATAAAGTTATGATAACTGCTATAGTTATTTCTTCAAACGGTCTCATACTAAGAGCACTAGAGAGGGTACAGAAGAACTTGGCCCTGTTCTCCAGAGCTTGAAAGTAGCTTAAAAAGCAGTCCTGCTTGATACTTGAAGGATTTTAAGATTATGTTTCAACAAATAAATAGAACTCCATTCATTTATTGTTATGGTTATCCGGGAAGAAGATATTATTCCAGAATGCTGAGAAGAATAAATATTTAAATTACAATTATAATGAAATAAAATAAATAAATTTACGTGATAATTAACTAATCATACAGAAAAAAACCCAAATATATTACCAACAAATTCACACAGAAACCACCTCATATATAAGACATTACTTATGTATTGTTACAAATTATAACTTACATATGTCTATGTAGGGTGATAAAAATAAAATGAAAGAATAGAAACCTATAAAATAGTTCAATATCTGAACATCCGCAGGGGCTTGCTGAAGTGCACAGTTAGTGGGGATTAACGCTCCCCCGGTTTTCTGAGTTCAGTTCACTGCAAAAACACCCACAGAACAATACACTTATCATCGTCTCTGACACAAGGACATATACAGTAAACACCCCAGGGTCTCCTCCTTCTGAAAGACCCATTGTCCATTGGGTATTTAATGGTCCCAGTTGTCCCGAGGTAACGGGGCCTTCTTTGCTGGACCTTCTTCTTCTTCTTCATTCGGCGCAACAACCCATTACTGGATCCTGGCCTCCTCAAGCAGCTTCCGCCAGTTCAACCGGTCAAGTGCAGCTGCTCTAGAATTCCGTACTCCGAGCAGGGTCCTTGCATCTTCTTCAACGCCATCCACCAACCATCGCAGCTTAGGGCTGCCTCTCTGCCATGTTCCGTGTAAGCGCTCATTAAGCAGTTTATTTGGGATCTCATCAGTCCCCATCCTTGCTACATGGCCTGCCCAGCGCCACTTACCAATCCTCGCAATTTTTACGACATCAGGCGCACCAATCAATGAGTATACATCCCTGTTTGTGCGTCTTCTCCAAGCTAAACCATCCTTTACTGGGCCGTAGATGCGTCTGAGTATCTTTCTCTCAAATGTTTGGGGATCCCTTTCATCAGACTTCGTAGGTGCCCAAGTTTCTGAGGCGTAGGTTAGCACTGGTCGAATTAGCGTCTTATATAATCTTGTTTTTGTAGATATCGATAATGATCTACTTCCTAAGTGCCGACGCAGTCCAAAATAGCACCTATTGGCCGATGCTATTCGCCTCTTTATTTCTGCCGAGACGTCATTGATAGAATTGGCCTGAGATTCGAGGTATCATCAACTTGTTCGAAATAGTAATTGCCAATTTGGAGAAAACTTTCGTTAATACCTCTTTGTTTACCAGCAGTCATATATTTGGTTTTGTTAGTATTAACAACAAGTCCCAGCTTCCTAGCAGCATCATCAAGGGCAAGAAAGGCTTCTTCCACAACAGCTTTTGATCTCCCAATAATGCCGATATCATCAGCATATCCCAGGATCTGTACCATATGGTTGAAGATGGTTCCACAGGTCTGAACCTTAGATTCTCTGATAGCTTTTTCCAGACCAATATTGAAGACCAGACAAGTCAGGGAATCTCCCTGTCGAACGCCATTATGAGAGGTGAATCCCTCAGACAGATCTCCCTGAATCTGCACCATACATTCGGTATTGCTCATTGTAAGTTTTACAAGAAGGATGAGCTTAACAGGCACATTGAGGTCTTTCATTGCCTGATTCAGGGCTTCACGTTGTATGCTGTCATAAGCAGATCTAAAATCAACGAATAGATGGTGCGTCTGTAACTGGTATTCCCTTCCGCGCTCAAAGATGGTTCGTAGGGCGAAAATCTGGTCTGTTGTAGATTTACATTTATAAAAGTCGCATTGATATTTCTCCAGAGCTCTCTCAACATGCGGTAGTAATCGTTGATAAAGTATTTTTGAGAAAATCTCGGGAAGATCTCCTTTCTTGTGAATAGTACATAAAACTGTCTTACTCCATGCTTTCGGAATGATTTCTTCTGTCCAAATCGCAACAAGAAGATTTTGTAAAGCTTGGAAAAGCTGATCTCCCCTTTTCTTGAATAGCTCGGCAGAAAGTCTGTCAAAGTCTGGTACTTTGTTGTTCTTAAGCCTATCAATGACTTCATACAATTCCTCTTCGTCTGGGGGCTCGATGTCATCTTCAGGGGTTCGACTAAGGTCCACATCTACCCGATGAGCTTCCGGTACCCTATTTAAATTGAACAAGAGTTTGAAGTACTTGTTCCATCTTCGTAGCACTTGTTTTTTTTTCATTTAACAGAGACCCATCTGAGTCCTTACAAGCTGAAATTTGAGGCTTGAACGGCTTTCGACCGTTGTTCACTTTTTCATAAAATTTTCGGCATATATTGATGCTCCTCAATCTCTCTATTTTTTCTAACTCTCTGTTTTCCCAGTTTCTTTTTTTGCGTCGATGGATATACTTTTCTTCTCTTCGGCGCTGGTGATAAATATCAACTGATGCTCGGGTACGTTCCTTCTGAAGCCTGAGTATGTAGGCTTTGACCTTTTGTATAGTAGCCTGGCTACATTCCTCGTCAAACCATGGCGACCTATTCTGTACTTGGCTGGGGCCAATTACTTCTTCTGCTGCATCACGGATAATATTTTCAATGTTTGACCACATTTCATCGACACCCTCATCTTCTGTAGGCACGTTAAAGAACTTTCCATTAATTTTATTTACGTATGCTTGGGAAACTTCGGGCTTATAAGTTTTTGTTAGTTGGACTTCCTACATCTTTGCCCTCACCTTGTTTTCACAATTGATATTCTGGTTCTAACTTTAGCCAGAGTTAAAAAGTGGTCCTAGTCCATATTAGCTCCACGAAAAGTTCTGACATCCAGAAGGTTCGATCTATGTCTAGCACTTATTAGAAAGTGATCAATCTGGTTGACTGTATTTCCATTAGGGAAATTCCAGGTACCAAGATGAATTCTTTTGTGGGGAAATAGACTGCCGCCAACTACAAGGTTGATGCACAAAAATTAATCAGTCTTTGTGCATTGTCGTTGCAAACATCATGCAGACTAGGTTTAACAATAGTCGGGAAGTAGATTGCTTCCTTACCAATCTTCGCATTGAAATCGCCTGCGATTATTATTACCTCTGATCTGGACACGCCTTAATAGTTCTTTCTAGCAGGTCATAGTATTCTTCCTTGGTTTGCTCATCTGACGTTTCAGTTGGAGCATGGCAGCTGAACAATGTATAATTAAAGAATTCCCATTTTACCCTTATAGAGCTCATTCGGGGGCTTACAGGCTTGAAATCAATGATGAGTTGCCTGAGTTTCTTCCCTGCAATAAACACAGTTCCAAAGTGGTTTGAACTATTGTCACAACTGTAATATATAGTGTGACTTTTCTTTTCGATAAATCTCTGTCCAGTCCATCGGATTTCTTGGAGTGAAGTAATGTCAATTCCGTAGCGGTTTATTTCAATATTAGTTGCTAGAGTTAAAATAGTTTAGTCTATATAGAGCTAAAATGTTCCACGATCCAAAGGTGAAGTCCAGATGACGGGTGCTATGTTGTTTCCTTGTAGACAGTCTGACTTCTAGATGTTGAGGTTTCCTGATAAGATGGTTTAAGAGGAGCTGGTTATCGGACAGTCGCCTCCGAGTCAGGTGGAGGGTCTGCCTCCTTGGAGCATCCTGACGCACCCCTCCCCCCTCCCATCTGGGGCGGCTACCTAGGAAATGTGATCCTAGGGTAAGTACTGTTATTGACTTTGGTCTGTAATGTTGGGGTGATCGGAGTGTGCTGTTATTAGTGTAAATGTGTGAGTGTCAGTGTACTGTTTCCCCAACCTGGTCCTCCAAACACTCCAAAAAAAAAACACTCCAAAAAAGCAGCTCTGTAAGGACCATGATGCCTGGCAGCGTTGGATTGAGGTCCCTCCACGCTAGAAATGGCACAGGGAGGAAGAAAAAGAAGAAGAAGATATCTATATGTTTTGAAGGTTCGAACGTCTTATAGTATATCCCTAGACACTTATTCACTATTTCAAAATCGGGATAAAGTATTACTACCCAGTAATCTTTTTATTTTTTTTATTTGCAGAAATTTACAACTGTATGAGAATAAACAACAAGTAAATGTGAGATTAAGTACATACAACTTGATAATAATATGAAGAGGAGCTAACCAGTAGCACTTCGATGACTCTATGTTAGGAGGTCACGCGGTCATCTTCTTTTCAGACGTCTCGAAAGATTATGGGAATAGTTTTGAAATGAAAGGTTAAGCACTAGTGGGTAAGGAGGTTTTTATTAAAAGAGATATATCTATTTCAGACCAAGTCTGCAACAGAGGGAATATTGAGGTCTTTATGGATAATTTTATTTGTAATATAATAAGGAGCATTAAGGATTATTCGAAGGATTTTGAATTGTAAGGCTATCAAGCGAAGCTATCAAATTCATCCCGTATCCAATACGGGAAGAATTTGATAGCTTCGTAGAGCCCCAAAGCTCAATCCCATATGTCCAAATAGACCTGATAATCATAATGTATATGAGCTTTTTATACTAAATCGGAAGCTTAGAACGTTTGTCAAATAAGTGTAGTAAACGGTATCTATGAACAGTTTCTTGTCGTTTCAGTCTTGTATGGGATGAGGAGTCGATGTGAGACATGTATCAAGATGGAGCCCTAGGTAGCGGATCTGTTCAACAGGGATGAGTGGAACATTATTACAGGATAGTGTAAGACAGTGGGTTTGCGACGAAGGGTGAAAGTGATCTGTTGGGATTTATTCGGATTTAATTTAATTCTCAAGTTCTGACACCATTCTTCAATGGAAGTTATGTGTGACTGCAGCGTTTGGGATGCAAGAGTTGGGTCATTGTTTACAGATAACACACATGTGTCATCAGCGTATGTAGTGAGGACAGTTCTAGGAAGGGTTGGGATATCAGCTGAATAAACCATGTAGAGAATAGGGCTTAGGATACTACCTTGAGAGACACCGGTGGACTGAGAAAAGAGGGAAGAGTAAGCACAGTTGTGATTTACATTTAAGGTTCTTTCAGTAAGGTAGGAACGGATTAAAAGTTAATAGATAGATAGATAGATAGATAAAAGAACTTTATTCTGGGACTAGGTCCCTTAAGAATAACATGAAGGAACCAATAAAACAGTAACATTATCTGGCCATAAGACTATAGAATATAGAACAATTAATTTTTACAATATCTTCTGTAAAATAAATAAGCAAATAAATAGGTTTTTTTATCGAAAAAATATAATTGATTTGAGCAAAACAAAAAAAAGAGAAAAAACAAGAAAAAAGCAAAAAACAAAACAAAAAAAACAACAGAGAAAATGAAAAATACAAAAATAATGAAAGGATTAGCAAAGTTTGTACATTATCCAAATCTATTATCCACTTCTGATCCAGATGTTATTCCTAAACTGAAATTTCGCAATTAGAGAGCATCATTTTGGAGAGAAAGAAGGTGTTGAAAAAGGAGGGATTTGAATGAGGATAGAGAAGAAGCATGTCGGATATTAGAAGGAAAGGAATTCCAAAGGGTAGAGGAGCGGGCGAGGAAGGAGCGTTCGAATGTTTTGGTTCTGTGGGAGGGAGTATGGAGGTCAGAAAGGCGAGATCTTGTTTCCAGTGCGTGGACCGAGGATTTGAATTGTAGGAGGCTGTAGATGTAGGAAGGATGGTGGGTGGTGATGGTTTGATAAAGAAAAGATCCGAGGAAATATTGTCTACGGTTGCAGGGGAAGAGCCACTCCAACTCGCCGTATAGGTGGGACACATGGGCCCGTCTCGAGGTGCCGAAGACAAATCTTAAAAAGCAATTCATGATCCGCTTCAATCTGTCCTCGAGCACATTCGAGAGGCCCCCGTATACCACACATCCGTAGTCAAAGTGGGGAAAGATAATAGAGGACACAAGGAGTTTGCGGGTAGGTTGTGGGAGAAGAAGACGAGAACGATGGAATAATTTAAGGGTACTTATTGACCGTCGGGAAATTTGGGCAATGTGGGGTTTCCAGGAAAGGGTTTGGTCGATAGTAATACCCAAGTTTTTGATTGAGGAGCTGAACGTGACGGGGTGATCATTTAGGATTAAAGTAGGAAAGGTGTCATTGGATCTGAGGAGGGAATTGGAACCTATGACAATGGCCTGAGTTTTCATAGCGTTTAAACTTAATCTGTTCAGGTTTGCCCAGGCACTGATTCTATCTAGGTCTTCCTGGATACTGGCAAACGCTACTAATAGCTCAGAAGGAGGAAAGGAAAAATAGATTTGGAAGTCGTCGGCGTATAAGTGGTGGGAACAGTGGTGGATTGAATTAGGAAGGTCATTTATATAGGTATTGAAAAGCAGTGGGGAAATACTCGAACCTTGGGCTACTCCTGAGGACAAGGTAAGAAAGGAAGATAGGGGTTGATTAGGAATGGTAACTGCTTGAGTCCGATCGGAAAGGAAAGATTTGAACCATTGGATAGATCCTGTTGGAAAAGGATAGTGATTTTAATTTGGTAAAAAGGATAGAATGGTCCAGGGAATCAAAAGCTTTAGAAAAGTCAAGGAGTATTAATACAGTTAATTTTTTTCGGTCCATAGCAGTATGTATGTCAGTTGTGATTTTGACTAGAGCGGATTGTGTGGAGAAACTGGGACGGAAGCCGGATTGGAGAGGATCAAGTAGTTTGGACTTTTCAAGGAAGTTTGATATTTGTGATTGGACTATTCTTTCTAGAGGTTTGGAAAGGTTAGAGAGAATGGAGATTGGGCGATAGTCTTTAGGAGATATAGGATTGAAGATTTTGTTAATTGGATGGACTAAGGTTTTTTTCCACGAGGTTGGAAATACTGAGTTCTGGAGGGAGAAATTATAAATGAAGAGAAGAACTGGAAGGATTGGAATATGTATGGGAGAGGAATTGACGGAGTTTGTGAAGCAGTCCCGAGTGCCAGACTCCTTCAGAAGCCTGATCCACGTCGAGAAAGACTCCTTTGCAGTACATTCCGCGTTCCAATGAAGAGGATAATACATCTACAGCGCGATGACTGCTGGACCGTAGAATGAGATGTTAGAAATCCAAACTGGTTAGGAATCACGTGAAATGAATCTAGGATTGGGTATATGCTTTTTAGTGTGAGTTTTTCTAGGATTTTATGATAGGTAACAGGGAGATAGAGCGGTAGGAAGATGAGTATTCAGGTGGATTTTTGGATTTTGGTACCATTTCTATTATTGAAAATTTCCGAGGATTAGGAAAATACGTGGATCGAATATATATACGTCAGCAGTAGGATTGCTTTTCGAGGGAGCTGTTTTAGAATATGGGGTGTTATGAGATCGTGGCCAGGAGCTTTTTTAAAAGGCAATTTGTGGGTGATATTGATTATTTCAGAAGGGTCAAACGCTTTTAGAGGAAGGAACATTTAGAGTGGAATAGTTAATTCCGCTACAAAATGCTCAAGGTGGATTGTATTAAGGATGTCAGGATGAGGATTGAAAATTTTGAAAAAGTGTTCACCGAATATTTGGGATTTTTCTTCGTACGATTGTGACCAGCTCTGAAATTCAGTGAGGAGTGTTTGATTAAAGGTTTTGAATTTCAGTAGAATTTTAGTAGTGATCCATAAAGATTTATCGCTAGTAGAAGGGTTTCTGTAAATTGTTAGTTTTGTATTTTCTAATTTCTATTTTTAGTTTGTTTGTTAATTTATAGTTATGAGTTTTGTCTGATCGATATCTGATTTTGTGCCACTTCGATCTTGCTCGCTTTTTTCTGTTAATAACGTGTGCTTCCACTAAAGACCGCGAGAATCCTTTCCCCAAGAACTCCGAGATCTTATCCAAAGCAAAAGACGTTCTAGGACCCTCTGGCAGAGAACCAGACATCCAGACGATCGGAAATCATACAATTATTATTCCAGGCTGGTTAAAAAGAAACTAGCAACCCATAGATCCCAATCCTACAATTCCTACCTTTCCTCATTATCTGCTACTGATAACTCCCTCTGGAAAGTAACCACAAAAATCCTTAAACACCACCATATTTCCCATCCCCTCCGACGTGATGATGGCTCCTGGGCTTCGTCAGATGAGAATAGAACAGAGGAATTTGCCAGACATCTATCCAATATATTCACTCCCCATCCTGAACACCACCCCACCCATACAGCTGAAATAAAAGAATTCCTCTTCTCACCGATCCCACTCTCCCCACCTCCTAAAGCTGTTAACCCCTCTGAGGTCAAATTCCTTATAAATAGATTAAAATCCCGAAAATCCCCTGGTCACGATCTCCTGACATCCCACATCCTGCGACAGCTTCCAAAAAAAGCAATTATATTCCTAACCTACCTATACAACTGCATCCTTCGCACGACCCACTTTCCCCTAATATGGAAACACTCTACAATCATCCTTTTTCTTAAACCAGGCAAACCTGTCAATAATACCTTATCTTATAGACCAATAAGCCTGATCCCAATTCTTTCAAAAGTGTTTGAAAAAATACTTCTCAAACGCATCCTACCCTTCCTTGAATCCAAAATAATCCCTTCACACCAGTTCGGATTCCGCCCTAGACATTCCACGGTCCAACAAGGTCTTCGCGTTGTGGACCATGTATCCTATGCACTTAAAGCAAGCAATATTGCACTAGTGCCTTTCTGGACGTAGCGCAAGCTTTCAACCGGGTGTGGCACGATGGCTTGCTTTTCAAGTTCAAAATCCATCTACCCCAATCCTTATACTTAATCCTTCGATCCTATCTTTCTAACCGAACCTTTAGAGTTCGCTGCGGCACTGAATATTCCGATTTTTATCCAATCAAAGCCGGAGTTCCACAAGGCAGCGTCTTAGGTCCTATCCTCTATATCCTGTACACCGCGGATATTCCCACAAACCCCGATACCTTCCTTGCAACATTTGCTGATGATACAACCACCCTATCTTCTCACCCAGACCCTGAAGTAGCATCCCTTAATCTCCAAAAACACCTCTCCTGGATTGAACAGTGGTGCAACCATTGGCGCAACAAAGTCAATGAATCCAAATGTAAAAATGTCACCTTCACACTCCGTCACAGATCCTGTCCTCCAGTCCAGTTCAATTCCATTCCACTTCCCACCTCCGACACAGTTCGGTATCTTGGTTTCCTCCTAGACAAAAGACTGACATGGAACCCACAAACCAGGCTTAAGAGACAAGAACTCAACCGAAGATATGGCCAGTTATATAGACTATTGAACAGAACATCATATCTTTCAATAGACAATAAACTATTAATCTACAAGACCATACTAAAACCCATTTGGACCTACGGACTTGAACTCTGGGGGACAGCAAAATCTTCTAACATCAAACATATCCAATCCTTCCAGTCCAAAGTCCTCCGAACAATAGTCAACGCTCCTTATTATGTTTCAAACAAGACCTTACATCATGACCTAAACATCCCATTTGTACTTGACCTTATTCCATCTAAATTTTCAAACTTTCACCAGAACCTTAGCTGCCATCCTAATCCCTTAGCACAATCCCTATCCAGCTCAAGCCATCCCTATAATCCTCCTCGTAGGTTGAAGCGGCAGTGGCCACGAGACCTTCTGTAAATATGCTGTTGGAGTCCTGGCAATGGCCAGATCCTCCACTCAAGTCCTGAGCGACTGTGGCCCTAGTGCTCTCACTCAGTTTCCACTGGCTTTGATCCAGTGATGCGGCTCAGAGAGAAGCGCTGGGACCTCTTCGAGTCTTGCATTGTCATCTACAAGTGGAGGGCAGGGCATGGCTGAGGGTTCCCTGGGCAAAATATAAATATGTATATATGTATGAATGCAATCAAGAATTTTTATTTGTTTTATTTTATTTATTTATTTTATTTTATATTCATTTTATTTTATTATATTTTATTCTTCTTTTGTTAACATTGTATATTTAATTATCACTAGTGTCCTTTATTTTATCAATTTATTTTCCTTTATAATTATTTTATTGTATGCATAGTTGTACATATAGTGTGAATGGGTACTTCATCCCTAATACTCATTGCTCTTGAGTGTGGCAGCTTGCATTATGTTCAATAAATAAATAAATAAAAAAAAAAATAATAATGTGTGAATATTGTTATTGATGGTGGTTTCTGGCAAGGGAAAGAATCCTGCCACGAGTGTTGGACGTTCGGAATCTCTACCGTTGATCTTTGGCGTTGTAATATCCTCCAGCAATTAAACGCTGACCAAAGGATCGGAATAAGGAATCAAGGTGACCATAGGTCAGGGAATTACCAGGCGGGCAGTATGCAGCTGAGAATGTAATGTTAAACGGGTGAGTGGATAACGTTATAGAGGTTGATTGCATGGTGTCAGTTGGAGTGGATGGAATCTGGAAAAGAGGTAAGGGTTTATGAATAAGTATACAAGAGCCTTCGTGGGATGTGTCGTCTGGGTGATCTGATCTGTATATGATGTAGTCACGTATGTTAAAGTAAGATTGTGTTGTGAAATAGGTTTCAGTCACCAGTGCAATGTCTATCGTGTTTTTATGGAGAAATATGTTAAGTTTGTCTCGGTTAAGGCCATTTGCATTCCACTAAAGGATAGCTAGGAGCTTATAGCCCATCTTGGGATATTGAGCGGGATTTCTGTAAGGACTCTAGGATCGTGCCTTGTAGATCACGAAAGAAGGATTGAAGGGCTGATGTTACATCGAATGAAATTTGGCTAGGATAGAAGTGGGAGATAGTGTATAGAGGTGGCGGATTAATCCTTCTATTTGGGGATTTAATCCTCCTTTGGGGTCTTTGTATAGGGTCCATATTTAATGAAGCTTCTGGTGAGAGGAAGGTTGGGATAGAGGTGGAAGTTTCAGATTGATCTGTGGTGGGATCGGTGGCGGTAACTTCACTCTTGGTGAAAATTTTTTAGAGCTATGTCATTTTTTGGTATTTTAGGATGAGGATGGGAGATCTGAGGCTGAGGATAAGAGATCTGAGGCTGAGGATGAGAGGTCTGGGGTTGAGAGTGCGGCTGGGAAAAGGAGGTTTGAGGCGGCCGTGATTGAGGTAGATGTTTTGTGGTGACATCTGAGTATGTTTTAACCAAATTTTAGGAGCCCATGGGTCGTTTATTCGTATTAATTCCTGAAAATGCTGAGTCACAAGATCACTCTTTGTTGATGGGCCAGGTACTTCTTCTTCAGGAACTTCATTCCTTTGATTTTGCTTTTTAAAAGCTGTGCAAAGTGATTTTTGTCTCAATATGCTTTTTTAGACTATCCATTTTTTATAACTTGCTGGATGGCCTTCGTTGCATAACGCACATTTTGCTGGTGTGCCAAGAGGCTTTGGACAAATATCAGATGCGTGCGGACCAGCATACTTTGCACACCAGGCTAGGGTTGGAATATCGACAAGCGATATATCGATATATCGGAGTTGAAAACCCGACATTTTCTATCAATATCTTAACATCCGATATATCGATATTTTACAACGATATATCAATGGCACCACATGTTAAAATATATTTATTTATATTTATATTTATATTTATATTATATTTATAAATATATACAGTAGAATCTCGATAGTTCATTTCTCTGTAATTCGTATATCCCGATAATTCGTTTTAATTTTCTGGTCTCTTGAAAATCACCGTTTATTTTCTGTAAAAACACTGAAATCCGGTCTCCTCGATAATTCGTATTTATTTTAGACTTCCAAATTTTGTAAACGTCTTATAATTCGAATTTTCAAATAAAAAATCTGACCAATTCTTTCGTTTCTATGAATTTCGGTCGGTTTATTCTTTTTTTTTCTATTCAGTTCTCTTTTGTGAAAAAACCTATAACCATACTGTTAGCTGCGAACATGGTTTAGTCTGAAAAATTAAGTTCGCTCATGACTGGCGAATCCGCGAAAGCAAGATGTTTTATAAAGAAAAACGTTACCGAAAGCCAATCTTGCAAACACAAAAAAGCATGTACCCCAAGCGAAATTTTCAACGAATGGGCACAGATATGAATTAAAAAAAAAGAAAATTTTCAACTTTTTACTGGTAATTATACGGCCCACAACTGTAACACATCACTCAACGATCAACGATGTTCTGTTTTTGCCTCCCAACACCCCCTCTAAGCTGCAGTTTCTAGACTTGGTCATAATTAAACGATTTAAGACATTTAACGCAAGGAAGCAATTATGCAACTCATTGAACGCATCGAAGATGGGAATCATCTACTTCAAAATTAAGAAACTCCCATAACTTTTCGAAATTTCGCCTATTTCGACGAAGGTTTACCGGTAGCTAGGGATCCTAACTTACGGAGAAATTTTGACTCCGAATGAAAAGGAGATGAAGAAGAACTGACATGCCGACGATTAGTTCTAAAATGGCGAAATAATACATTTACGACGTGTGTCATTTCTGGGATGGTTGTGTAAACGTATTTTCTGCTCAGAACTTGCTTAACGAAGCCATCGATAAGACCCGTCTTAAAGGATTTGTATAAAAACAAAATCGAATTTTTTTCAAATGTGATATTTTAAGGTTTTGTTGATCTAACTATATCGTTTGTATGTCCATTCATATTAATGCAATTTTGTATTAATTTTTTTATTTCCTATTTTTTACCACCGATTATTGGAAGTCCCGATAATTTGAATATCTCGATAATTCATATTTCACTTTCGAACCCTTAACCATACGAATTATCGAGATTTAACTGTGTTTTATTTTAAGTTACAATTTTCTTTATTCGGTAAAACTCCAGAATCGTAACTCCAACATGGTGGAGGTCTTGATTTTTAAGATTAGTCAGGTCCTAAAAATCTAGACGTCCACTGTGTTGGGGTCAAGATTTTGGAGTTTTACCAGTAAATATAACAATAAAAAATATCTAATTGCCAAAAATTAATTACTAGATAAGATTTATATAAAAATAATGTTAATTAATCCCATGTAAAGATAAATTGATAATTATATAAAAGATGATTATACTATGCATGTCAAATGAATTACATGCTTTTAAATGAATGTTTTGAGAATGCAAAATATAGTCGGAAGCGTTATAAGATAAATAAAATTGTTAGAAGTTTGAAGATTTTATTATTGAAAACTTCTAGAAGAATATAATATATGACATACGGCAATAAATCTTCAAAATAAAAATATGTTATAACTTTTTTTTTTAAATATAATTATATCCTATCATTTTTTACAATGATTCATGGCTAATAAAAATATGCATTTATTAATAGTAATAATTATATTATTTCATAACTTTCTTCACAGTTTAACATTATACTCATTTGATGCGCTTTCCTTTGCTTTTTCATCCATTTCCTTTCGGTATATCGGTGTTTTTCTAACGATTATCGGTGGACATCGATATTTGGTTTAGCAATATTGCAAAATATCGAATATCGATATTTTTCTTTCGATGTTGCAACCCTACACCTGGCCTGGTGGTGACAATAGGCTTTAGTATGTCCACGAGTTTGGCATTTGGTGAATTGTACGATTTTCGTTCTTTGGGCTCTTCGAAGTGTATACACGAGTATACAAGTCTATTTACTTTAAATATTTCAGGATTGTTGGAAGCTGGCTCCAGATCAACGAAGAACAAATGGATCAAACTTTTCAGTTGGATGGACCACACCAGAAACATGTCGCACATTATAGCCTAATCTTTGATGCCATTCTTGATCGCAGTAGTGGGGGTGGTGGTGTGTAGTCCCCTTAAAACCACTCTGAATGGCTTTGATTCATTTAATTGGAAACAGTGAAAGTCGAATTTTTTTTTTCTAGTAAATGATTAATGAGTTTTTGAAACTGTCTTTACTGGTCATGTTAATTTTAAAATCATTATTCCTGGAGAAACATTTGAAATTTGTTTGTCCAATTAATTCAGACATTCTTTGCCAAATGCTATGAAGTCGCGAATATTGGTAACATATATTGGTGGTGGCTCAGGTTCCGCATTTCCGGGGCCCGCATGATTTAGTAACAGTGTTAGTGAGGGCTGTTTGATTGCTGGTAAGAATGGTGATGTTGCTGGGTCAATTTGGTTGACTGTATATTTATTGCGGGTTTCAGGTGATGGTAAAGCCTTTTTAGACTTTCCGTTTTTATTATACCGCCAATTATTTTATTTGGCGAGTTCCCACCGGAGCCAGGATCAGCATTTCTTTGACGTTTCGGGAGAGTTCGTGATACAGATACTGAGAATCAGTTTCTCTAATTTCAGAGAAAGCGGTCTCTTCATCCATTTTCCTTTTTATAATTAATACTATTTTCTTCGCAGGTTTTTACTCCTGGCAAGGCTAAGAGTCTAAAGTGGCTTAGCTCTTGCGGTGAAAGTAGGTGTGACGCTGATTTCATATTCAAAAATTTAATCTCGAATATTGATATCAATTTCGGAGATGATAACATATTCTCTGAAGAAATCCTCATTCTCAACATGGGACCGAATAGAATGGATAAGAATGAATCGAAGAATCTTGAGCAGGCATCCCTTGATATTCTCGATAACAATGGAGTTAACAGTTGCACTTCTCTTTTAATCACTATTGGAAGGTAAATTGATAATTCATTCATTATTAAAATTATTATTAATTTTGCCTTTTATTTATAACTGAACACTACTATTTTAAATTATTTTCTATTTATCATCGCAGGTTATTTAATAATGGAACGGAATCAGACCTATCCAAATTATACCCTGAAGTATCTTATCCCGTATCTCGGTCTACGCCAATGATTGCTCCCTTGATTCGTTGGAACCATGAACACGAATGGTATGTTCCTAGCTACCAACTTACGAACCAAATCGGATCCGGAGACAGAACAATCAACATTTCTCTTGCTGAAGAAGAATCAGAGTACATTTCAGGTCACGTAATTGACGGTAGAAATTTATTTCCAGCCACTGGATATTTGGTATGTATATAACGCATTGCATATGCTTATCACGATATAATAATAATGATTACATTTTGGTTTTGAAATTCACAGAATCTGGTGTGGGAAACAATAGGACTCATGAAAGGTGAGCGCTACACGGAAGTTCCAGTCGTCTTTGAAAACATTCGGTTTCACAGAGCTACCAACATGACGAAAGATGGTAAGATTATATTATAATATTATTTTATTTATAATTTATTTGTTTGATTATATTACATTTTATTGTAAAACTACAATAATAATTATAAATTTATTTCAGGAACTGTTGATTTCACCGTCGTAATTCAGAAATCTAGTGGCATTTTCGAGATTAGCGAAGGAGGAGCGACTATAGTATCTGGAAGAATATATGTATGTGAAGACATCAATAATTTCATAGTCCCGATAGATGTTCCCATAATATCTGACAAGGAGATGCAACTTTCTTCGAAAGACGTTTACAAGGAACTCCGTCTAAGAGGTTATAACTACAGCGGTATGTTCCGATCCATCACCGGATTAAGCACAAAAGGTAATGAATATTTACAAACCATTTATGGATCTCAGGTTTATTTGTTAACAATGTCCTACTGGGTAAATCATTATCAATAATATACAAATCATAAAACATAAATGTCTATATATTTTAGACCAGTCAGTAGTGGGTTTGTATCTCACAAATGTTGGGGTAGAAACTTTTATTTTTTCAACTTCTTTATAACAAAAACATGTAAAAAAACAAAAAATCTAAATGAGTGACATCGGAAGAACTTTTGGCTTGCAAAAAATCTCGAAATTTTAGGATTTTTTAAATTTATTTTTTCGCATAATTCATAAACGGTGCATTCAATCGAAAAAGTTAAAGTATAATAAATAAAATAACATTAAATTTTCCGTTGGTCAAATACATCTCTCGAAATTGACAAGCTCCCAGCCTCCCGCTAATCTCCGGTCCAGTAGAGATATCACTTTGGATTACATAAAGTGGAGTAATTTTGATTTTATGGTATGTTGTATGTATTGCCCCTCTCGTGAAAAATTTATGTTTATGAGTTTGTGCATTTTCCGAAAACTTAGAAAACGCTAACAAAAAGCACTTTTCTCAGCTATCCCTCAGTTACTCGCTTCCAGTATATTTAATGTAAAAATGTGTCATAACCAATTTTTAAGAACGTTAAAGTTCCTGCAATTTTTGTTTGTAATATTCTATAAAATTCAGAGCAGCTCCTGAGATACGGGGTCGTCAAAACCTGCAAAAATGTCAGCAAATATAAACGCGAGTAGTTAGATTTGGTTTCGATTTAATGGCTATTTTCAGTGCAGGTTAGAGGAAAATGCACAATAACCAATCTTGTAACGGATTAAATTTTCTACAAGATTCATACAATCTATAATCTATTATCTAAAAGTTATAAAATTTAACTATCAACAGACGCCAAGATATATTAAAATAACAATTTTAGAGAAAGTGGACTAGAAAACTGAAAATATCACACGCTACAAGTTAGTATTTCTGAATGTAATATCATCATTAATCCATTATGTATGTATTAAATACACGTATATATCTCAAATCTCAACTTTTTGGATTTAAAATGATTGGAGGGGGGAAAGGGGTTGTGTGTCATCGTCTCTGGCACGTACCTGAGAAGGCTAGAGACATTTAAATGAAAGGAACATTACGTGATTAAGAAGTCTGAGATTAGAGGAATCAAAAATATGAAAGAGATAAAATAATCACTCATTTCTCGAAAGGAAACACATCTGTCAGTACCTGACGATATTAATTCAGAATGATTGACTGAAGGAGGTTAAGATGGCGCGATATGCAGCTCGAAGCATAAGGACGTCGCCAAACAAATTTGGATGCTTCAATGTTTGGCAAAAGGTCACATAAGAAACCTAAAGAGAATAAACAAAGATACATGCAGCAAATCGGAAAACAAGTCCAAGGTGGACAAAGGATGTGCAGTCATTTTGGAGTAGCAAGAGATCTGAAAGATTCGTAAATCAAGCAGAATAAGAGAGAAAAAAAAAATTGACTAATTTCCTAATTGGAAAAAAAATACAGTATTATAAATGATGATTTATAAAACGCCAAGTTTTTCTATATCTTTCTAATTTCCTCTTCAGAAGCTTTTGAGGTATTTTTTATTTATTTCATAGATCCTTTATCCGTCATATGTAATATTCCCTTGTATGAGTTTGTGTTGGAAGGTGAGACTTAATATTTTAAAGTCCCTAGAAGAAGCGAAATCTCCTGAAGCCATCTTTATTGGCGCTGCTACAAAAATAATATTTTCCTGCACCTCCCTAAGACTATTGATCGCAGAACAATTTCGACAATATTTCATCAAAAGTCTTTCCTGATATCTCATAAAATCTTATTTAAGTGTATGCCCACCCACAAAGGAAATATTGAAGAGTTATCATTTAATTTAATGAGAATTATTTCTTTAGTCACTTCATAACTGGTTTCAGAGTTTCCTTCACCATAAAAACAATTTTTGTGTCATGTTTCTGTTTGATTCGGATACATAGCCTAATTTAGTAAAATTAAATTCTCATCGAGTCAAAATAAATTACCTAGTAAGAGACTAGATGTGGAATCTTTGCTATCACTAGGTTATTTTCTACTTAAAGAATTCACACAAAACCAGCTTTATTATTAATTTAGTGCTGTCTTGTAAATTTGTCCGGATCCGAAACTTCATGTTATAGTAATAATGTAATATAAATTATATGGTGAAAGTTTAGATATTTTTCCAATGATTCTCCAATTGGAATTAATATTAATTTCGTTAATTAACCATTCTAGCAATATAATCATAAGGAAAATCTATCCATGAAAAAAATTAAACAAAATTAATTTTTACAGATAAAATAGGGAAGGTGAGATGGTCCAAGAACTGGGTGGCTTTTATGGATAACATGCTTCAAGTCCAAATGATCTTTAAAGACACACGTGGTCTCTTTGTTCCTACTTCCATTGACCGAGTGGTTATAGATGGAAAGAAACATGTCCAGTCAATATTCCCTCTTTCAGAAGATAAGGATCAAGGTGAGTGTCAAATGCGAAGATAGGAATCTAGTTAAATTTTTTAAAGTAAACAAAAATCAATATATAATGTATATATGTGTATATATATATATATATATATATATATATATATATATATATATATATATATATACACATACAATTTCACTGTTTCAAATAAAAAAATCTGCTGCGATACGCGCATCACACAATTTTCGCTTATCATCCTATAACGATCATCCATTTTTTAAAATAATTTTAAAGAGTTCACATGAACACCACCTGATATTCTCAGCATCATGGCAGTTCTTTTCGTCTTCTCTCACCAAAGTACAATAAAACAGTTTTTTTAAACTATTACAGTACTGCAATTCTGTACATTGTACTTGGATATGGAAGGTCAATTTTAAGTTTAGTTGCAATGGAAATTTCATTTAGTTTCTATTGAATAACGTAAAAGCAGAAATTATTAACTTCCTATAGAACGTAGAACTTTCTATAGGATGTCAAAAGACTGTTGGCAAGCGTTTTCGCTCATGCTGATAGGGTGGGCCTACGAAATATGTCAATACCTACCCGACTTCCGTGCTTACCCCTAACTTAGTTTCCTTCTACCAGTTCTCCCATTTTAATAAGCTAAATTAGTAGAGTGTAAAGTTTGCGATAAGCAGATTCTTCTTGAAAATCCGAAAATTTAACAAGTTTGACGCTCCGCAGAGCGGTTATCGTTTGTTGAAAAGGTAACTGGTCCTTTTATGTAGGTGATCTTAAGCTGAACAACTATTCTTTGAAACTTGTTTTAATTGAATGTGCATTTACTGAAAAAAGATATCCCACTTACAGCAGGTTTTTTTATGAAATACCGAAAATTTCACAGGTTCGACGCTCCGTAGGACCATTATCGTTACTATTAGCTTAAAATGTAACTGGAAGTTTTTTGCAGATGATCTAAAACTGAAACTCATTTCATTCCTGGATCAACATATTAGTAATCTACGCAAAAAACTGGTGTAGAGTTCCGAAAATTTCACAAAGTTGACGCTCCACCGTTAGTTCTAGCTTAAAAAATAACTGGAAATTTTTTGTAGATAATTTTAAGAGACACATATGTTCCTAACTTTTTCGATAAAATTCATATTTCCTTAAAAATATAAAAGAAAAAAAATGATTTTTTTATAGTTCATTTTGGCTAAAATCGTAATAATGCTACCGATTTCGATTTAAGTGAGCCAATTGCACCCAGTAGCTGATGGACTGTGATGGAGCATGCGGTTCGGGCACGGTGCGGTCATATGTGGCCCGGCCTAAACTCTCCTGTTTCAAGTCCACCTATTTCAGCTGTTTATTAAATGCTATAAAATTGGTTCAGTATGAACTTAATATTATTTATTCATAAACAATATATAAAGTTCTACTCAAAATATACAAATAGTAGAAATATTAGGCCGATTCGTCCAGTTTTAATCACTGTAATCACACATAAACGTATACAAGCTCTATACTCATACACTAACAACACTAATACGCTGACAACCAATTACCAGTTTAGATAGGCTCCGTAGATTTAGGTGTTTAATTTATATCCTACTATATAATTCCTAGATCTTGCTGTCTACTACTTCGAGGATGCGGAATTGCTCAAATGCGGTGGAATTGAAATAATAGGATTGAGGGCTGATGCAATTCCAAGGAAAAGAAATCTAGCTGAAGCAGTCCTGGAAAAATATGAGTTTGTTCCTAATGTAACAGATACTGAGGTAATGAATTTACTATGTATTAATGATAACATATACCATATATATCACATTGTCATTATCGTTACACTATAAGAAATCAATTTCTTTTTTTAAAAGGAATATAGTGAAGAGCAAATCGTAAGAATATTTATGCAGATTATTTTAGAAAATGAACTAACAATTAATGTGAAAGCTGTTGAAATTTCTAGTAAGAAAATGGAAATCTTAACGCCGACTGTTGTAGAAGTGCTTTCTGATTTGCCCCTGATACAGGTAATATTTACCCGTTTATACTTTTCAATTTCAGAATGTTTTATACTAAACATTTTTTAGTTTATCAATTAAATAGCAAAGTATGGTAATGTGCGGTAAGTGCGCACTAGGTTTTACCAAGTTCGACTTTACTGGGCTGTAAAATCTTTATTTTTGAAGCTAGATTTTTCCTCTATTTAATAAATGTTCCTCAGACGATTACGTTTCAATATTACATTAAAACACAGGCTTCAGTCATGTCAATTTTTATGAGATTGGAAATTTAATTTAGTTGTACTTAGTACGCACTTGCCACTAACTTAAGGGAGGCTTATTCAAGCAGGAGCGGTTGTGCACCAAGTGCAAACTAGTTCGTTTCAGAAGGATTGTTATCCTGATGGAATAATCAAAAAAAGTTAAAACAAGTCTGAGATTCACATATTAAGCCTTCAGTGGCAGTAATGATAGTGTAATATAGAGCATAATTGAATAATTATGCAGTTCTCATTCTCATTAATTAATAATTTTTAAATTATACGTGTATTAAAATTTTGTATACCTAATTAATTTTTATAACAAAATGTGCACGTTTATCAATATATAAAATTCTAATTTCAGACTGACATAACAGTGCTAGGCAATCCAAATAACTACGAAGAAGCTCCACCTCCTGGAGTGACTATCGAAGACAAGAAACTCAGTTGTGATCAGTCATCACTAGTACTTTTAGGAAATAATTTATTTACCGAATCACAAGACATTGTAAGTTCCGTAAAATATCAAGAATTCCCTTGTAAAAATCAAAATATTAGAGGAAATAATTAATTTTTCAGAGCCTGCATGATTGTTTGAATGCTCTCAAACCAGGAGGTTACATCATAATTAGAGAAGACATCAATACAAAGATTGAAAGTGACAAAGTAATTATTCTGTCTTCCCACGTAGTAGGTTCAGAGAGGATGATATTGTTGAAAAAGGTATAATTGTAATATTGCTCAATGTATAGATAGTAGAAACATAAACAAGCATTATATAATTCTAACTTACCTGTTACTGCTTGGTTAATTCGGTTTTAATCTTCAACAACGGTGTTTTTAATAACGATTGCATTTCAGACGAAGAAAGCCGAAAGCGAAACTACAAGCGTATTTGTAATATCTGATATAGACTACAGTTGGATTGTTCCAGCCCAGAACGCAATGAAATCAAAAGAGTGCACAAAAGTTATATTCCTGGGCCCATATAAGGAACAAAACGGAGTTCTCGGTTACGTTAATTGCCTCAGAAAGGAATCTGACGGTCAGAAAGCAAAGTAAGATTTTAAACTATGGCAGTTAAACACATACTGAAGATTTTTTTTCTATAATTTATTTTTTGCAAGAAATTATTTATTTAACTTTGAGTAATGGCGTTATTATTACTATTTTATTTGTAGCATATTCTCCTATCATCTCTTTAGTTGTAATATTATGAAGCTTCATACAAGGACAACGCTAAATCTTAAACTGCTGTTAACATTAATTTTCTTTTCTAACCTCCTATGTAAATGCCTCGATTTTAACTGGAATGAGAAATCTTCGCGGGTTTATTTAAATATTTTCCAATTAGGTTATTCTTGCTACAGCGTCTATCAGCTAGTGGATTCAGTGGGCTCACTTCAGCGATAAAGTCCGGTATGGTGTCTTGGACTACGAATATCATAATCCGGAAATCGAAATCGGTAGCTTAGTTATGGTTTTAGCCAAAATAAACTGTAAAATGAGCATTTTTTAAAGTCTTTTTTCAGGAAATATGCATTTCATCGAAAATAGTTACATAAAAAAGTTGTTCAACTTAAGCTTACCTATACAAAAGATCTAATTACATTTTAAGGTGTGACATTTTCGGTAGTTCGAGAAAAAAAATGCTGTAAATGGTTTTCTTGTTTCAGGAAAGATAGGCTTGAGATCACCTGCAAAAAAGGTCCAGTTACATTTTCAACTAATGATATCCGCCCTACGGAATGTCAAATTTGTGAAATAGCAGGTTTTTGAAAAATATTATTATCGCGAACTTTACCCTCTACAAATTTAACAAACTTATTAAAATGATAGAACTGGTAGAAGGAAACTAAGTGTGGGGCAATTAGGGACAGTAACACATTTCAAATGCCCACCCTATAGCCAAGAGTCTTTTGTATCTTACAGAAAGTTCTAGCTCTTCTATGGAGTTATTATTTTGTTAATAAACTTATTAACTTTATTATTTTGATAAATTGTTGACTCACATTAGCTGTATTAATTGTTTACTTTCAAGAAGGATTTAGCGGCTAGTATTTTGGTGAAGTATTAATATTGCTACGTATTGCGGATATGGAAAGGGAATACATTTTGGTTGAAAGTAATAATTAAATACAGTTAATTAAAATATTTAAAAAGAATAAATATTATCAACTTAAAACATAGAATTTTCACTCCAAGGAGAATTAAGAGGTAATGGAAACGTTGCAAGGACCTTAACCTTAACCCATGTGGGAATGACCAATGAAAACTTCCTGCGGTGAGTTGGAAGTATAATATATTATATTATTATCATTATTAGGATTTAAGTTATTATTTAAGGGAATGGTGAAACAGTTTGAAAATAAAAGAAGGAAAGAATAACAAGTTCTGGGAGGAACTGGTACTTTCTATTAGATGGCAAAATGTTCTTGGCTTGCGTTTCTGCTAATGCCGATAGAGTGTGCGTGCGAAATGTGTCAAAATCTACTCGGCGTCCTTAATTGGCCCACACTCAGTTTCCTTCTGCCTTATATTTCATTTTAATAAGTTTGTTAAATTACTAGAAATAAAAGTTCTTTCAGAACTAAATAAGAGGTTAAATAAGCAGATTTTTTTGAAAAAAACATTTCACCGATTTGACGCTCCGTAGGACGGTTATCGTTAGTTGAAAATGTAACTGGACCTTTTTTGTAGGCAATTTTGAGCTGAAAAATTTTTGTTAGTAACTTTTTTTGGTAAAATGCATATTTCTAGGAAAAAGTACACCCACATACAGCGGGTTTTCTCTTGAAATACCGAAAATTTCACAGCTATGTCGCTCCGTTGAGCCGTTAAAGTTAGTTCCATCTTAATATGTTACTGGATTTGTTGAGGTAATCTTAAATCGAACAACTTTTTTTGATAAGATGCGTAATTCTAGAAAAAATAAAACCAACTTACAACCGGTTTTCTCTTGAAGTACCGACAATTTCACAGATTTGACACACTGCAGTTCCGTTATCGTTAGTTTTACCTTATAATGTAACAAGGCCTAGTTTATAGATAAGTTTATGTTGAACAATTGTTTTTGGAACTATTTCGATGAAATGCATATTTCTTGAGAAAAAGGGAAAAAATCTTTAAACAAACCTCTTTTATACCGGTTTCGATTTCCAGAATATGATATTCGTAATCTACGAAAAAAAAATAATGAAAAAATGATACCATGCGAAATTTTGACACAGAAGTGAGCTAATTCATTTGAAAATCGCGGGGGGGGGGGAGGGGTAGCTGATAGAAAAGAATGGCTCCAGTTGAGTCGAACCCAGACCCGAGAGATAGTTGGCCTTATACCTTACCCACTGAGTTACTCCATTTCCATATTTTCTGGATTCGAAATAGTAATTTTGCATAGTTCTGTTGGTATAATTTAAATCGTACTACTAAAAATGCCTCACATTGCCCAATTCGATTTTTCGTTATTTATTTAAAAAGTATTGCTATGGCATCAACAGTTTCTTTAATATTAATACTTGTAATTCTATTTATAAAATTATTAGAAATATTCGATTTAAATTTCAGATGCGTACTTTTAATGGACAGTGCAATTCCTGAATTTCAACTCAAAAATGCATTTTATAAAGAGCAGCTCGCAAAAGACCTTGCTGTAAACGTTATTAAAAATGGGAAATGGGGAACGTACAGGCATCTGAAAATTGAAGAGATGACAAAGATACCATCCTTGCACGTATTCAATAATTTCCTAACTCGTGGTGATCTATCCAGCTTGAGTTGGATAGAAGGACCTATCTCAGATTTAAAGTAAGATTTTAAGTTTTCGAGATTTAGATGCTGCTCAATTAGTTAAAGGAAAAAAGTAACACTATTTCATCAATTATAGCCATAAAAATTTGATGATTGTTCATTATGCTGCTCTCAACTTCCGGGATGTCATGTTAGCAACTGGAAAATTAGCAGCAGAAGTCGTCGCTTCAGATAGGAGAACACATGTAATATTAATCACCTCGTATTTTAATATTTTCAATATAAAGCTAATTGTACAATAAGCGTATGTACAATGTTTTTTGTTTTGTTCCAGTCGTGTATTATTGGTTTAGAATTTGCTGGTGTAAACAAGGAAGGAAAACGACTCATGGGTATGACTTCCTCAGGAGCTCTTACTTCTCTTATTCAATACAATGATGTATTTACCTGGAAGGTTCCTGATACTTGGACCATGGAAGAGGCTGTAACTGTTCCAGTAGTGTATGCAACTGTGAGTAGAGGAATCAATGTATTTTATATGCATATGTAAATAATAAATTAGCCCTGCAACAGCCCATGAAGGACTAGAGGACAAGAAAGAAATGCCTTATTCTCGTTATAAGTGTTATTACCGCTTGGTTAAACCCCTGACTAATGTCGTATACATAGGTCAAGTGGAAGTAGACAACGTCTCCTTCCATCCGTTTACCATCCTGACAAAGCCCACAGATTTTCTGTAAAAAAAAATTAATGTACCAAGAAAGAATTCGGATCAGGCCATCATTCTCGTTTATATACCTATGTGTGATATATATCACATCATCTTATTATTGCATAAATATGTGACTTAATATCTCAATGAAGATAAACGTCCCACCAAGTTTGTTGTAGCCTAATTGGTTGGTAACGATATGAGCTTTATACTGCTCAGCCAAACCTGATTCCTCACCTAAACTTTAGGTTTATCCTTTTAAACATGACTCTACTACTCCTCATACAATCGACTACTTTTTAATCTTCACCTGACTGATCGTATACTGTTCGCAGAACTAAACCCTTTAGGAGAGTCCGAGTACGTTGCGGCAAGGCTCACCGAGTGTCCGGTTCTCAACTGGGTCAGTTGCTATGTATTTTGTGGTGGTCCCTAAAAGTTAACTTTGAAACTCCCACTCTGGCTAGTACGCGAAGGCAGCGTCTAAGGTGTCTTAAACTAAACGAAGTTGTTAACATTTGAATTATTAAAAATGTATTTGTTTTGGAACCATAGGTATTGTATGCTTTAATAGAAAGGGGAAAGATAAGGAATGGCAGCTCTATTTTGATCCATTCCGGAACTGGAGGAGTCGGCCAAGCCGCAATAAATATAGCCTTGTACAAAGGCTGCACCATTTTCACAACAGTTGGCACTCAAGAGAAGCGAGATTTCATCAAAAATCATTTCCCTCAGGTAGGATCAAGAGAATTTAATTCTCAACAGCTTACGTAAAAGTTCTTTTTACTAAATTTAATACTTTGTTAAACTTTAAACCTCTTATTGAATATTTGTAGATAAAGGATATGCACATAGGAAATTCTAGAGACACATCCTTTGAACAAATGATTATGCGAGAAACAGATGGAAGAGGCGTAGATATTGTTCTAAACTCGTTAGCGGAGGAGAAATTGTTGGCTTCTGTTCGATGCCTAGCTAAAGGTGGCCAATTTTTAGAAATAGGGAAATTCGACTTATCCAGAAATAACCCGTTAGGTGAGATTTCTATTCTATGTCTAAAATAAGTGGTGGATATAAGCGTGTGAAAGATGGGATATCCGAGGCAGGAGGGTAATAAATGGTACAACAATAAACTAATAATAAAGGAACTTATTAAACGTTCAAAGTGTGATCAGACCCTCGGTACACTTTATGTTCCAGATGGTATGCCGATCAAGGTAAGTGTTAAGCAGCGTATCCACTTGAAAATAAATCGCGAGAGAAATCTCGAGAGTAACTCACCGAGAGTGAGCCTCCTGGGTCTTGCCGTATCTTAGACCACTATCCACAAGCGAGTACAGCGCTACAGAGTGTAAAGCTCAAGTACAAACGTATAGTAGCTCAAGGCACAATGGCGAGAGTATATTAAGGGAGTTATTTATAAATACATATATATTAATAATAACAATATAATATATAAAACCACATGTACTATCCGGTAGCTGAGGATTAAAATAACGTACTTCAGGTTTTCCACGTGTGATGTTATCTGTTTCTTCTCAGGTTAGCCACTTATTTAGAATAAAAGCCTGCGTAAATGGCAACAAAAGTATCGCTTTTAATTAGGGATTGATAAATTATTTGCCACTTTTATAACCCCGACCCCTAAACCGTTTACCTATAAACACCCCACCTTTCTTCCATTGCTATAGTTCAGTGCGAGAACACACCAATACAAACTTTTCTGTTTGATATAATCTACTTAAACCTTGGTGAGTACCGACATGTATTTAATTTCTTTTCTTAATTAAATTCATAATTCATAAATGTTTTATAATACTAATTTATATTTCATTTAATTTAATATGCATAATAATACCATACTGTATTTTTAATTGCTTATTTTTGAATTTTTGTGTGTTTTTAGACCTGAAGATGAACGTATAACGTTTGAAACTAGTTTTAAATAAAAACAAACTTATAGAAGTGTCAAATAGTTTATCAATCCCTAATTAGATTGATTCTTCTATACCATCATGCGGATATCAACTGAGGATCGTTTTTGTTTATATGCAATTATAAACGTTTTATAAACTATTATATAACATACAGTGCCATAGATACTGATTCAATTACAAATGAAAATCTTTTTGGATTGCATTTTTCAATCGATATTTTACTTATAACAGTAATTTCAGAATGAGTCTCGGAGCTGCTGAAAAATATGCGGGCAATATTTTCGTCATTTTTACTTTCGCAACCAAATTGTAATCATCAACATTGGTGCCAAGGAGTTAATTGACCAGAATTTATCTTGACTTAGTTTTATATTGCTGTTAAATAAATGTTTATTCTCTTTCCCGCTGAAAAAATAGAAGTCAGTTTTCAACTCTTGGACCATTAGCAATAAAAGGGGTTATAGTAACAAAAATCGCGAGTTTCTTTAGTTTCACCTGCCTTGGCAACACTAATGTCCACATTCACTCCACTAAAATTCGTAATAAAACTCTTTATAACAGCTCTGAATAAGATGACAACTAGCCCCACTGTCAATAACAAAAGAAATGGCTATCAGCTGTTCACAACACTTATTTCGGTGATGTAATACGGAGAAATAAGAAACGAAAAAGCCTTCCTATATCGCTGAACTCCTTATCCTACGTTCCTCAATCCAATCCTTGAATACCAGAACCCAACCAATCAATATTTATACTCTATCACATAGAACTGCTTCCTTTGACAAATCCTTTCTTGCTCGTTCCTCCTCTTGGAATTCCTTGCCTATCTCTATCCGTAAAAACTCTTCCCCATCTTCCGTCAAGCATCAATTGTTTCTTCTCCTGCTTAAATCTGAATCCTCCGATTAAATGTAAAATTTATTTATCAACTATTTGATGATTTAGCCTAAAATAACTTAGCAGCTAGACCGGAAGTGCTCGTTTATGTTCATTGTTTTTGTTCTTTAGGGACTTAGTCCCTGAATAAAGATCATTTAAAAAAAAAAATAGCTTTATCCATAACAGCTCTTTATTTCTATTCATCAGCATAGGACAGTAGTTTTCATGTGTTCCTGTGCCTAGCAATAATAACATACAAAAGTGTTCATTGATCTTAAAAATGAATAATTACCCAGGTTCCTATTGTACAAGGCAAACACAGTATGGTGCGGTGCGCGCATCGCATAACTTTTCCTTGCAACCCTATAATAATAATCCAACTTGAAAATATTTTTAAAGAGTTCACATAAACAATAGGTTCTTGAAATTTTGTCAGCGGCACGTACTTCTTCCTGTCTTCTCCGCAAAAGTACAATAAAAAAGTTTTTTAAACAATTGCATGACAATTCTGTGCACTTTATATGATGGATTTGTCAAGATAAAAATAAATTTTAAAAGTTTACATTTAGTTTCCATGGGAAAATTTTGTTTCTACTAAATAATATAAACGTAGACAATATTAAGTTAATAATTTCTACTATTATATTACTGCATCAAATTATTACAGAGCCAGGATGGCTGGTGGAGATTCGATCGTTTCCGTCTGTTTCCGGACACACTCGGCTTTCCATCTAGGGTCAAGCCTTTAAAGATACACTTTATCATTCCTAATAATGGTTCGATTTAGATAGTTTTTTTTTTTTTTTTGTAGAGCATTTAATTGCCTTTCATATGATTCTATACATAATTTACCATAAAATGCATATTTTTTGAGTTATGCGCTACTAAAATATTCTTTTCTTCACAACTTTTTTTCCCTGCATTTTCTCGATGAAGTACTACTATATAAAAAGTTAAAGAGCTTTAAGGAGAAAACAGGCAAGTCTCACAAAAATCGTTTGAGCTGTTTTCGAGAAAATTGTAAACAAAGTTTCAAATCGATGATAAGTGGCAATATAATTATTGACGAAATAGTTGCTGCAACATACCAACCTTAAATACACAAATTCAGTTTCGTACAACTTTTCGTTTTTAAGCTAGGCTGTTCACATACACACAGACACACGCAGACCATTTTGCGAGACTTGGTTATTTGGACTCAGGGGACCTTAAAACGTGTATTTTCGTTAAAAATCCTAATTCGAAATTTTTTATAATCGTGATACTTCCCCTTACTATATATTTTATATATAGATAAGGGAAAATAATAAATGTTCTTTGATCTTGAAGATGAATAATTTTCCAGATTCCTATTGGATATAGTAATTGCAGTATGAGGCTGATTCCCATCTCACTTCAAGATTCTTTCTTCTTCAGCTAACACATTTTTTCTAACATAGTCTATGATTATTTCACATTTTTTACTATCACATAAATCATCAAGAGCCGAAACCACTGCTTAAATAAAATCATCATTTTCAATCATAGACCCATAGCTGTCATAGACCCAAAATATCAAGAGGCGAAACCACTGCATCAAATTCAGGCGGCATAGCCCCAAGCATCTGTGTTTAAATAACATCTTCAGTTTCAGCCTTACCACTAACCAGCCTTAAATCTGCTGTCATAGACCCAAAGCCTGAAAGAATTTCTGAAGAGTTTTTATAATTTATATTCCGTCTTTTTCCATGCTTTCTAAGCCATCACAGTGCTTTTCATTCCAGTGTTCTCATACGTTTTTGAAATAATTTTCCACAATTTCTCTCGCCTTTGTTTGATCTTTAATCAAAATCAATATTTTATCGCACATACATCTAATTAAAATAGATCGGCCTTATATCAACAGTCATGAATGTTTTCAGTTCAGAATTATGAGTAGGGAAGGTCATTAGTAATAATATACAGGACTTAATTTTACTCTAAAACCAACTTAATTTATTGTCCATCAAAGGATTTAACACCAAACATACCGAATGGTAAAACAGAACTTGTTGAAGTCATACTTACACAACTGAACAGGCTTGCTCTCAAATCACCATTAACATATTCACCGAATTTCACTAGGGAGGGAGAGAGAGAGAGGGTGAGAGGGAGAGAGGGTGAGAGGGAGAGAGGGTGCGAGGGAGAGAGGATGAGAGAAAGAGAGGGAGAGAGAGAAAGAGAGTAAGACAGTGAGAACCCTAGTAGAAAAGAACATAAATTAACACTTTTGTCAATTAGCAGCCTCTTTGCTTCGTGAATAAGATTAACAATAAAAAAAAACAGGCAAATTCAGTATATTGGGCTTCTAACGTAGGGCAAATGATATATTAAATATGTTTTGTTTTAAGGATCCCGCTAGAATCAACTTTACATAACCATAACTAGTATAAATAATTTATTTCTAAATAAATAATTTATTTCTAATCATTATGGCATAACCTTATATCTTGTATCTTGTATTGTTTTTAATACGATTCAATTAATTTCACTGTTTTTTATTAGGATGGGAAGTATTCGCTAGGGGAGCTAGTTTTCAAGCAATTGTCTTAGATTCATTCTTAAACAATGAGTCGAAACGAAGAGCAGTTATACAAAAATTGCTGAATGATCATTTGGAGAATGGTAGTGTGAAACCAATTATATACACTATTTTTAAACACCAACAGATTGAAACGGCATTCAGGTAAAATAAGCTAATGTTTCATAAATTACTTTTTAAGTAACTTCCTGATTTATTTCATTATTATTTTATTTAAAATTCTATAAAACTGTGAAGTCTAGTTGACCGAGCTAAGCGAGCTTTTATTTCTAATCGACCGTTTGGCATTTCGTTTGTCTGTCTACTACGCGAATACGACCAAACCTGTCGTTCGGTTTAATTGAGAGCGGAAATAAAAAATAAAAAAGATTGACTGAGGATCTAAATGTATGCTTTTCTAAACGGATCAAAAAGATATGTTATGAATCATACTTCCGAATACAGACAAAAAGTTTCGAATTATTTCAAAACTATAGTCAGAACTCTATCCAGGACATCGAACTTTTAATTGAGAAAGAGAGACTTTTTTTTTGGTAATGAAGGAATAAGAAACTAGACTAACTTCAGACAGCAATACAATTATTAAATTAGTAATCTCAAATCTAATTACTATAAAATAAAATCCAAAGGTGTGTCCGGCCATGTCCGTCATTTAGACCCGGTAAACCCTCACAACCGATCAGTATTAAGGGTACTGAATAGCTTGCCCAGTGTCTATTTCTATGATATACCAATAGAATATTTATGAACATCTGAGAGCGAATATAGAGAATACCTAAGACACATTTTTTTGTGGGGAGCATACATTAATAAAATTAGCAAAATAATTACTTAATTAAGGATAAATAAATATAGTGTTGTGTATTTGTTCCTAGTGATTACAATCGTCTTTGGACGTGAACTCCTTCCTGCTGAATTAATTGTTAACATCGGAATTATTAATTTTATACTAAGCATTCTCCGACAATATTTGAAGGACTTGGGACAAGAATGTGAAAAGCAATTTTAAAGTCAATGATTATTTTGTACAAAACGCTATTTTGTTCCTCTATAGCTCTTAGTTAAGCTTGTTCCATGAGACAGTTCTATTATCTCATGGAACTTACCCGAACTAAGATAATAAAGAGCTATATAGAAAAACAAAGCAGTTTTTTGTACTATTAAATAATTAATTTCAAAATTGTTGCTTGTCTCATTCCTGTCCCAAGTCCTTCATCTATAAAATCGTCAGCAATGTTGATTAACTTTTTTTTCTGACTTAATGTAGCAAGAGCTTAGTGATGCTAACAAAGCATTGAACTTATGATGCACTTATAACATTAACCTGATCTGTTGCTGTTGCTAACAACCATAGAACAAGGAAAAAAGATAAAGTAATTAGATGCCCTAATCAACAATCGAAACCGCATCAGAGGGCATGCTTTCTCGCGATGTTTGCATTGAAAATATTGTCACACAATAGTACTTTGTATTGCTGCCTTAAGAAAATTATTCTCATACATCAATGTTTAACACAAAAATTACAAATCGTTTTAAATTCCAGTCAATGAGGGGTTTGTAGACGGAAAAGACGGGACGGCCTAAATTGACTTCAGAGCTTTTTTTGGACTAGTTTAAAGAAAAACATACTAGAGTTCCCGGGATACAGGAGCAGAGGCAAAGAGAGGAGTGGTAGAGAGAAGTTCACGTTTTTCGGTTTTTCGTTTACATCTCGTAAACTGTTGGTCTAAGCTGAAAATAGTTTGTTTGAAAAATTGAAGAAGATTTAGTTTCATACAAGAGTGTTCCTTTTGATTTTTTTCATATCTGTTATAGTTTAAGAAATATAGTCACTTTAAAGTAACAAATTTGAAAAAGAAAATACTGACTTCAAGAAAACTGGACTATACTTTTCCTTATATCGTCTTTACCGTTGGTACTTTGAAGAGCCTATGTTTCTTAAAGTATAACAGATAAAAAACAATTAATAGGACCATTCTTACAGGAAATTGAATGCTCTTCAATTTTTTTAATTTAGAGATATAAACGAAAAACCGAAAATCATGACCTTCTCCACCCTCCTGCTTTGCCTCTTCTCCTAAATCCGAAGACTTTTAATATGATTACCTCTTAACTCGTCCAAACAAATCCATGAGGTCGTCCCTTCATTTCCGTCTACTCTTCTCTTTTGACTATTATAGAATAAGAAAGGCATGATAAACTTTATTACATCATAACTATGAAAACTAATTAGAAATACCGAAAAAATCCCTTTCAATTATACATGGCACACGTTTCAAAAATGAATGATTTCACGACATTACGTAATGAAACGTAACCAATTAAGTTGACTCAAATGTTTCTTGAAGCCTGGAAAAACGACTTATATGTAGGGATTTTTATTTTTAATTCCGATCGAAGATGGTGGTCGTTTTATTGGCCCCGTATTATCAAAAAAGTGTTGCTTTCGCAGTGTCGACCAAATGCATTTTTCGACATTCTTCAAATTTGGCATGAATATTCCTCTATTTTTATTATTATTTTCTTAAACCAAAAATCCTATTCAATAACTGATGACTTGCTGAGAGAAACCGTTTTCCTTGAAATTTATCGAAAGAGCATAAGAAGGTTCAGTTTCAACTCGGCTATTCGGCATCTCGTCTGTCTATCTGTCGTCAGTTAAGGTGCATAAACCTACCTATCTGAGTCAGCACTTTCCCCTTCCCTCAGTATTGTATTTATATATATATATATATATATATATATATATATATATATATATATATATATATGTATCCCTCTATTACAGATGTAAGCCAGTCATTATCAGTTATTAGAGATTGTACCATCTAGTTAGTAGTAGTGATAGTGTAGTGCCAATCCATGTAACTTTGTACTTTTACCAATAAAGTTTTATTTAAGTTCTACGTGCGTCCAAGTTCTTTATCTGGCGCCCGAACAGGGACCCTATCAGCCTCAGGTCAGTAAAAGTGAAGAAATTTTTTCTGATGACCAAGTGAAATCGAAGAAATACTCCAACAGATTTTGGATCAATTCAGCGAAGATAGCCATGAACGGAGACTCAGGAAAGACCAAAGAAATAGTCACTGGACAACAGGGCTTGGAGTAGCCCACCTGCAGCTTGTGTTTCAATACTTTAATAGGGTCAATATAATCAAAATTGATTGATCCGCCGAACTTAAAATAAACTTGAGGTACACATTAATTTAAATATTGTATGTCTAAGGATAAGAAACCTAGGGTTAGATTAGATATAAGCGAAGTAACAGAACAATTAAGTAATTTATTATTAAATAAGACATCTAATAATTCAATCTCCGAAATGACCACCCAATGACATATTCCATAGTTAAAGAGGATTATGATTATATCCCGACCTATGATGGTAATCCTGAAGACCTAATCTTTTTTGTTAAATCTGTAAAAGCCGTCTATGATACAGTTTGTGGTTAAAATAATACGAGTCCAAAATCATGCTCGCCTACTTTCCAAGGTAACATCAAGGCTAGTAGGTAATGCACGCCATTGTTTACTAACCAATACCTTCATAAATGTTTCCGAACTCTTAGACTACTTACAAAAAAATTTTAAAGACTCTAGGACAGTAGAGCAACTACTAACTTAAATTAAACTTTTATTTTAAATTAGAGCAACTAAATATTAAATCAGGACCAAAAGAGCACCCTATTTCATTTATTGATAAAATAGCTCACATCAGAACTTTGATATTCTCAAGAATCCCTCTAGATGAAGAGATTATAAATAAAGAAGCCGTTATGAAATTACAGGATCTAGATTTTAACAGTAGAATTAAAAAAGCAAATCTATATCCTCAGCTTTGTGACTTCCTAGGTCATATTAATCTATCGGATATAGATGGCATTAGGAATGCAATACAGAACGATTGCTCTTTCATATTAGATCGGATATATGGACAATCAAACCAGTCCATGCCAAGAAATAATTTTAAATACAAACATTTTAATCAATTTAAATCAAATCATAACAATTATAATCCTATCTATAATAATCACAATCAATATCACAACTATAATCCTAATCAAAAACTTTAATTCTAATTATAACCATAATTACAACCCTAACTATAATTCTAATTTTAAACCTAGCTTTAATCAAAATCTCAACTTTAATCATAATTCTAATTTTAACACTAATCCTAATTCTAATTTTAATTTTAACATAAACCCTACTCCTAATTTTAATTTTAACACTAATCCTAATTTTAATTTTAATCCCACTCCAAATCAAGATTCTAATCCCACCCATCATTATAACCAAACTATTAGAGAACCGAGTCAAGATAGACTAATTAATAACCATCCGGGAAATAATTTTCAAGGATTTAACTGGGAACAACAGCGGGGAAAAAAAAACCGTTCCCCACGGGACCTTTTAAACCCGACTCAGCAAATACGGTGTCTATGAGAACCGTGCGGTCATTCAACGCGCCGGTGAATCACGTAACCCAAGACCAAAGCGTCAGGCATCAGTTTGAGGCACTTACGTCTAAATTTGATTTTGATTTTTTAGGCGCCGGTCAGTCAGAATCATCCCCGAATATCCCTTAAATTTTACAGACCAATTACCGCAATTTAATTCACTTCAAAGGACTTCAAGGACTTCAAAGGACAAACCTGGCTTATTGACACCGGTGCTTTAAAAAATTACATCAATCCCAGTTCCTAACCCAAGGGAATTGTAATAAAATCGGAAGAATTTTTTATCAAAACACCTATTGGACGCGAAAAGGGCACTGCTATGGCACATATTGACCTTGCCCCGAATTTAGGGCTTGATAATCAATTATTAGTTAAGTTTTATATTCTTCCTTTTAGTGATACGTTTGATATATTAATAGGCTATGAATCTATGAAAGAATTAGATATTAATATATTTACTAAAACAGAGGAAATATTTTTATTAGGGAAAAAACTTAAATAAATAAAGGTTCGCTCGAATATGAGCTACACCACGTAGACACTTTTAGACCTACTAATAATAATAATGCTAATCCTTATAATACTAATTATAATAATGTACAACAAAATACTAATAATCAATTTTATCATAACAGTTGTAATAATAATTAGGACAATGGATAAAAATCTGACTGCATTAAATCTTGCAGCTGAACCAAAAAATGCGATAACCAGTGAGGAACTAATGAGCGACTGAAGCAGTAAGCAGCTTCATGGTAGGTTTAGCAATGTCCTGATTTCAACTGTAATTAATCTTTCTGCCTCGGTTGAATGGCTTAAAAAAGGAAAACTGTTCCCAGAAACAGGGGGTTTTCTGTTTGCTATACAGGATCAAGTAGTGGCAACTAACTCATACCGCAAGCACATAATTAAACAAAACATAAATGATAAATGCCGATTTTGTAAAGTGGTGATAGAGTCCATTCAGCAGATAAAAACGGGCTGTACGATATTGGTAGGAAAGGAATATCTATAAAGGCATAATAACTTGGCAAAAGTAATTCACCAAAGTCTTGCCAAAAGTTACAACTTTATAGAGATATCAAAGCCTTATTACCGTTATACTCCGCAGTCTATTCTCACTGATAAAGCCACCACTATTTATTGGGATCAGCCTATAATTATAGACCATACAGTGCAATATAATAAACCGGATATTCTGGTTCTACGAAAAGTGGAAAAGATGGCTACAATAATTAAAATAGGAGTTCCCGGTGATGACAATATGCATAAGGTGGTTGGAGAGAAGATAAGAAAGTATCAACAGTTCTGTGAAGAACTGAAGCAACTATACCGTCTAAAAGAAGGCAAAGTGTTGCCCTTTATCATTTACAGTAACGGTTTGGTCCCAGAGGAGACGATTAGAAGCTGCAAAGAATTGGGACTTGCTGATCATATATTGGAAGAAGGACAGAGGGCCGTGTTACTAGGGACAGGCAGCATTGTCAGAAAAGTTTTAAATATTTCATAAACCGAGCCTAACCCTTGACTAACTTGAGTCCGGGTAGGTGAATAATAATAATAATTATGATGATGATCTTAAAATTAAAAACCTAATTAGACATGAACATATTGATAAAATTAATTTAAATAACTTAGTAAGTCTTTTAAATAAATACCCTGATATGATAAAAGGCGAGAATGAACCATTTAAATCAACTAACTTATTACAACAAAAAATACATTTAAAGACAGATAAACCTATTTATAGTCGAAACTATAGATATCCACATCACTTCAGGGAAGATTTTTCCAAGGAGATTGAAAAGCTATTTAAATCCAATATTATATCAGAAAGTAAATAGAAGAGAAATAACTCACCGATTTGGGTAGTGCCAAAAGGGTGATGCTAGTGAGATAAAGAAAAATAGGATGGTCATCGATTATCGGAAATTAAATCAGGAGACAGTACCAGACAAGTTTCCGAATACCTTCTAAATCAATTAAATAAAGCGCACTCCACCCTTGACTTAGGTTTTCACCGAATCGAGATGGCTGAGGAATCAATCGAAAAAAAATGTTTTCTCTACAGAATCCGGTCATCACGAATTCCGTCGTATGCCCATTGGCCTTTGCTCAGCACTTCCGACCTTTCAGAAGGCTATGAATATGAAGTTGAGTAACACGCCAAACTGTTTGGTCTATATGAATGACATACTTATTTTTTCTAAAAATATTGACGGACATCTACAACATCTAGAATTAGTTTTTAAGAAACTCTGTCAACATTCGTTAACCATTCAGCTAGATAAGACTGAGTTCCTAAAACCAGAACTTCCATTATTAGTATATATAGTTTCGAAGGATGGTCTAAAAACAAATCCATCCAAAGTAGAGGCCATCGAAAAATTCACTCAACTCTTCAGATTGAAAAATAAATTTGACCATCATCATATCAGGAGGCTTTTTACCTCCTCAAACAATACCTAATGCTCCTATACTTCTATTCCCAGATTGGGAACTCTATTTTATATTAACTTCTGATGCAAGTTCGGTAGCGCTTGGTGCGGTGTTGTCCCAAATCTCAGGGAGGGACCATACTATCGCTTTTGCATCACGCACACTCTCTGATACAGAACAGTGCTACTCAATAGAAAAGGAATTGTTGGCAATAGCATATGCCTGGAATCATTTCAAATCCTATGTTTATGGAAATAAATTCGTAATCCAAACAGATCACAAACCATGGATGGATATTTCAACTCTCCAATTTTGAGTTTGAAATCTTTTTTTTTCTTTTTATATTTATTTATTGAAATTTACAACTGTATTACATAATACAACAAGTAAATGTGAATTTGAAGTACAAGACATGAGAATTACTTGTGAAGGAACCACCCATTGGTAGCACTTCAATGTCTATATTAAGTTAGAAGGTCCCGTGGCCATCTTCTTTTCAGACGCCTCAGAGGATTATCAGGAATACATGGGGATGAAAGGCTACGAACAAGAGGGTTGGTATGGGCAAGGAGTTTGGAATTAAAGGAGGTATATCTATTTCGGGCTAAATCTGCAACAAATGGGATATTGAGATCTTTGTGGATAATTTTATTTGTGACAAAATAAGGAGCATTAAGGATTTTTCGAAGGATTTTGGATTGCAAGGATTGGATGCGGGAGGAATTTGATGGTTTAGTGGTACCCCAAAGCTCTATCCCGTATGTCCAAATAGGCCTGATAATGGTGATGTAAATGAGCTTTTTGTATAAAATCGGTAATTTGGAGCGTTTGTCAAGTAAGTGTTGTAGTAATCGGAATCTTCGAGCAGTTTCTTGTCGTTTCAGTCTTGTGTGAGGGTTCCAGGTGAGGCGTTTATCAAGATGGAGTCCTATGTAGCGGATCTGTTCGACAGGGATAAATGGTATATTATTAAAGGATACTGTAGGACAGGATGTAGTGGGTTTACGACGTAGGGTAAAGGTGATTTGATGGGATTTGTTGGGATTTATTTTAATTCTCCAGTTTTGACACCATTCAATGGCTGTGATGTGTGACTGAAGGGTTTGAGATGCTGCAAATGGGTCATTGTTCACAGATAACACACAAGTGTCATCAGCGTAAGTAGTGAGGATGGTGCTAGGATGGGTTGGGATATCAGCTGTATACACCGTGTAAAGGATGGGGCCAAGGATACTACATTGAGGTACACCGGCGGACTGAGAGAATAGTGATGAGTAGGCAAGATTATGGTTTACTTTGAAGGTTCTATCGGTGAGGTAGGAACGGATTAATAGAAAATATGTCGGGGGAAGGAATTGACGGAGTTTGTAAAGCAGTCCCGGGTGCCAGACTCGGTCAAATGCTTGTTCTACATCGAGAAAGGCTCCCGTGCAGTACATTCCGTGCTCCAATGTGGAGGATATCACATCCACCACACGATGACACTGCTGAATAGTAGAATGGGATGTTCGAAATCCAAACTGATGGTCAGGAATCACTTGATTTAATTCTAGGATTGGGTACAGTCTCTTTAATATGAGTTTTTCTAGGTTTTTGCCCATAGTGGGCAAGAGGGAAATAGGACGATAGGAGGATGGATTTTCAGATGGTTTTTTTGGTTTTGGTATCATTTTTATAATAGACAGTTTCCAAGGATCAGGGAAATAGATGGTTCTGAGTGATGCATTGTATATATAGGTTAGGAATAGGACAGCTTTTGAGGGAGCTGTTTTAGGATGTGGGATGTGATGAGATCATGGCCAGGAGCTTTTTTGGAAGGTAATTTCTAAATTGATCATATTGAATGATGTTAGTTATTTCGGAAGGATGAAACGCTTTAGGAGGGACATCTAAAGTGGAATAGTTAGTTCTCCCTCAACATGCTCAAGGTGGGCTGAGTTAAGGATATCAGGATGAGGATTAAAAGTTTTGAAAAGGTGTTCACCGAATATTTGGGATTTTTCCTCATCTGATCTAGACCAGGTCTGAGATTCAGGAGAAGCGGATGATTAAAGCTTTTGAATCTTAATAGCTTTGCTGTAGTTATCCATAATGATTTATAGTTAGTAGTTAGGTTCTCTGTAATTTTCTGGAAATTTTGAATTTTGTATTTTCTGATTTCTACTTTTAATTTGTTGGTCAGTTTTGTATAATGAATTTTGTCTGATGGATATCTTGTTCTATGCCACCTCGCTCTTGCTCGGCGTTTTTCAGTCAATAAAATGCGAATATGATGTGGCAAGTTGGTTTCATGGATATTTCTAATTTTGTGGTGTGACGTGTTGCTGTAGATAGTGGTACCTATTGCTCTTGTGAATTTCTCAATAGCAGAATCAATCTGTTGTTTAGTTTTTAACGGAATTTTTAAGTCCAGTTTGTTTTCTAGATCGTACCGAAAATTGTTCCAGTTTACTTGTCCTTTAATCAGGGAAGGAGGGGAGGGTTTCGGAACAGGATTTGAATGCAAGAAAAGCAGAACCGGACTATGATCTGAGGATAGGTCATCTATGGATTTCATTGTAGATTGGAAGGAGGGTATCTGGGAAGTAATGAATATATCAAGGATATCAGGATGTTTTTTAAGGGATGTAGGCCAATCAGTAGGGTTCATGGGAGAGAGGATGGAATAACTGTTGGAGGTTGTGATACGAGAAAGAATTCTGCCACGAGTATTGGAAGTTCGACATCCCCATCGTTGGTCTTTGGCGTTGTAATCCCCTCCAGCAACGAAACGCGGATCAAGAGATCGAAATAAGGAATCAAGGAATCAAGGAATCTGGTTACAGGAAAGGGAATTTCCAGGAGGGCAGTATACAGCTGAGAATGTAATGTTTAAAGGGCGGGAGGATAAGGTTATGGAGGTTGATTGAATGGTGTCAGTTGGAGTGGAAGGAATTAGGGAGTGAGATAGGGTGCAAGAACCTGCGTGGGATGTGTTATCTGGATGATCTGATCTGTATGTAATGTAGTCTCGTATGTAAAAGAAAGAACGCGTCGTGAAATGAGTTTCAGTAACTAGGGCAATGTCAATGAAATTTTCGAGGAGGAATATGTCAAGTTCGTCTCTGTGATTCTGTAGGCCATTTGCATTCCACAAAAGGATAGTTAGGGTATTTTTGCTTATCGTGAGATATTGAGCGGGATTTCAGTTAGGACTCTTGTAAGTAGTGTGATAAGAGGTCTTATCGTATCTTGAAAATCACGAAGGAAGGATGAAAGGATTGATGTTATATCGGAAGGATTTTGGCTAGGACAGGAGTAGAAGGAAGAGTCGTGAGGTGGAGGGTTATTCTGCCTTGGTGGAGGTTGAACCCTCGTGTGGGATCGTTGTGTGGATTCCATATTTAATGGAGCTTCTTGTGAAGGATAGGGCTACTGGGATAGTTCAGGGTGTTTGGGATAGTAAGGAGGTGGAATCTGTGGCGATAACTTCACCCTTAGGGATGCGCTTTTGGAAGAAATTTCATTTCTAGGTATTTTAGGCTGAGGATGGGAGGTTTGAGGTTGAGGATATGAAGACTGCGACTGAGAATGGGAGGGGTGAGGCTGAGGATGAGAGGTCTGGGGTTGAGAACTGGAGGTCTGAGGATGAGGGATCTGGGGTTGAGAATTGGAGGTCTGAGGCTGAGGTAAGGAGGCTTGAGGCGCCTGTGGTCGAGGCAGATGTCTTGTGGTGACGTTGGAATACGTTATTCTAGTCCTGGAGCTCATCTGTCTTCGTTCTGCATTGTTTACCGGAGTTCCCTGGGTCATAGGATCATTCCTCGTTGAAGGGTCAGGCATTAGGTCTTCATTAACTGCTTTCCTTTGCAAATTTCTTGCAACTAGAACTTTTTGTCGTTGCATGTTTTTATAAACAATGCAACCTTTGTAATTTGCAGGATGGCTTTCACTGCATGGAACACATTTAGCTGGGGTATCCCGGGGCTTCTGGCAAGTGTCAGACGCATGAGGGCCTGCACATTTAACACACCTGGCCAGATGATGACAGTAGGCTTTGGTATGGCATAGACTTTGGCATTTAGTGCACTGGACAATTTCTGGTCTCTGCCTCGGCTCTTCGAAACGTATACACGAGTATACTAGCCTATTTACTAAAAATATTTCTGCATTATTTGGTCCTGGCTCAAGATCGACGAAAAATAGTGGCAATGGATATCATTCAGTAGGGTGGAAAACGTTGGAAATGCTTCTAACATTGTGCCCTAACTCTTCTATATCCTTCTTGATAGCGGTAGTGGGGGTGGTGGTATGAAGACCCCTCAAGACAACTCTGTACGCTTTTTCTTGTTTTAATTGATAGCAATGGAAGTCATACTACTTTTCTGCCAAATGGTTGACTAATTTTGTACAGTTGTCTTTGTTGGTTGTATTAATTCTGATGTCCTTTAATCGGGAAAAACATTTGAAATTTGTTTGTCCAATTAAATTTGCAATTTCATGACCAAATGACAAAAAGTCTTGAATATTGCTTACAAATATTGGAGGTGGCTCTGGTTCAGAGAACTGCCGGTGAGTGGTAGATTCGGTTGTATTATTTAAGACTGCAAATTGGTTGCTTATTGGTATGGTAGGAACTGTTGATGTAGATGCTATTTCAATAGGTGCTGCAGTTTTACTGCGGGTGTTAGGTGGGGAAGTTTTTTTGGATTTTACTTTTTTATTTATTTTTTTATTTGGCGAATCCCAGCAGAGCCAGGTGCACCGTTTCGTTGGCGCTTCTGGAGGGTCCTTTTCTTCAAATATTGGGAATCTGTTTCGCTTATTTCGGAAAAAGCCGTCTCCTCGTCCGTGTCCATATTCGACGATTTATCCATATTAATTAAAATAAATAAATTTTAGAGAATACCAAATTAAAATTTAACTTCTAATTATTTATAATTATGTGCATGAAAAAAAATAATACAAAATAAAACATTCTATGAAATTATGGGAGAAAAAAAAAAAAGATTAATATGTCTATGGATTCGAATTCGTGACTAACCAGAAGAAGAGAACTAATGTACAGCGCCTAGTCCACTGAGCTACCTGAGATGTGATAACGGACTGTTCCACGCGATGATAGCCAGAAACCAGTAGCGTGCAGGTAACAGATTGCCTTGCCACGTGGGTGATCTATCTGGTCTACGAGTACATCTTCTCACTATTAAAGTTAATTAAGGAGCACTCACCTCACTCAATGTTATTGTAATATTGTTCACCTTCGTATAAAGTCAATATTTACAAAGTTTCTGAGCACAACTTGAGCTAATACCACTACGATTACAGAATCAGTGCAGAGCGATAACTAAGTCTAACTTCAGTTGCGGCCATGACCTGAGTTTGAAATCAAGTACATAGAAGGAAAACTCACTATATTGCGGATGCATTGTCTAGGAATCCACACGAGTTGCATGCCATTGAAGAAGTCGATTATGAAGAATTAGATACAATTTTAGAAGAAACTGCTAATATGCCCCCAGCCTCGTCAGATGACTTAGAAGATGTTCTTGACGAATTAGATAACATTGGAAATAACGACCCTCCTATTCCTAACAATAGAGACAATGAATTAGACACTTGCAGTCTAGCCACCTTTCATTCACAGGATTCATCTAACCAACAAATTTGGATAGTGGATCAAGATAAACCCGTTAATATTGAAAAAATCCAAATGTTTATTCAAAGAGTTAAGAAGTCACTTCGCGTAGAAAAACCTTTTAATAAAACCAGGTTCTATATCGACACTGCTTTCCCTTGGAGTAATGATTTGGACGAAACATTATTAGAAATCATTAAACCTAACACGACATACGATGTATTTTGCGAACCCAATATAGAAGAAACCGTCCGCAGTGAATTTTTCTAAAATTTTCACAAGTTATTCACGACCGTTATCTATCCGTTAGAATAAAAAGATACAACAAAAAATGCTTGGACATCACAAACCCCAACGAACAATTAGATATTATAAATTCGTACCACACTGGTAAAACGTGTCACAGAGTCTAGTAATGCATGAAAAACTGAAACGAGATTATTATTGGCCTCGTATGAAAGATGCCATCAGCGTTCACCATAGACAAGTGTCATACCTTAATTCACTACATACATTTCACTCACTTAAAAGATGAATTATTATTAGCAGAACTAAATTTAAACTCATTTAAAACTAGTCCAACTTATGACACCGTTCATAGACAACTGCAGTTCGTGAAATCCAAAATTGATTCTCTCATTAGTACACCTCACAACAATAGAAATAAACGCTGTCTTATTAACGGAATTGGATCAGCCATTAAATGGATCACCACTGGTTATACAGACAGCTCAGATAAGGATTATTATGATCAAATTATTTCCAATCTCGAGAAAAATTCTTATCGCTTAGAGCATAATGTCGAACAGGAAATCTTATACAACTAAAAACTTATAGAAACCTTTTGAAATGACATCCTAATATTAAATAAGAATAATGAAAAAGCTTCAAAAATTATCAATATCCTGGACATAGCAACGATCACAACCCATCTAAATGAACTATATTCTATTATTAATTATATAACATTATATATAATTATATAACATATAATATTATATATATAATATAATATTATATATATATATATATATATATATATATATATATACAATTATTATATAACATTCTATTATAATTATATAACAAGAACACTAGATATAGAAAATTCCTTAGAATTCTGTGAGTTAAGCATTTTACACTCTAGTATGCTCACACAGAATGATATCTCATACTTATTAAAACAGAATGTATCTTTAACGTCCACCGATCTAGAAATCCTGTGGCAAATTAGTAAAACTAGATGCTCAATCAAAAACAATAGTATTCATTACTTTATATCGATACCATTGAAAAGCAAAATTTACATTACTATGTATCTCCTTTCCATTCCTGTGTCACACAACAACACATTTGTAACAACATTAACACCTTATATTATTAGATTAGAATAATATACTTACAGAATACTGCACATATATCAACAAGTAACACTTTAATAATAATAATAAAAGGCTTAGCGAACCCGAAGGTTCGATGCCGAAACCACAAATCGCTGCCTACAAACCTCGGTCCACCGACTGCCGTCCAAACCCAAATCCATTAGATCACCCTTAATAAAATCCTCCCACCTACGTTTCGGTCTACCCCTTGGATGTTTAGCAGTGGGTTCAGCGTTTATTAACTTTTTAGGAATTCGTTCGTTACTGAGCCCACAACTTTGCAAGCCCATTTCGCGATGACATCACTTCGATTATATTAACAGGGTGTATGCTCCGCAATTCCGCGTTGTGTAACCTCCAAAATTCTCCAATTGACTTATCCTTTTTCGGATCAAATATTTTACGCAATACCTTATTCTCGAAGGTCTTAGGCGTTGTTTGTCCTTCAAGGTTAGCGGCCACGTTTCACACCCGTACAAAACTATAGGCAAGATAATAGTTTTGTATATTCTAAGTTTTAAGTTTCTGGACAAAATGCGCGACCTAAGTAATGTTGATACCGAAAAATAACAAGCATTTCTCACCTTTAACCGCGCCTTTATTTCCTCTTGAATTTCGTTTTTTCTAGTAATCACAGACCCCAAATACTTAAATTTCTCAACGTGTTCTAACCTATTTTCTCCTATATCTATATCCTCAAAATCGCCTTTGATTCTATTGCTAACCATATATTTCGTCTTATCCGTATTTATTTTGAGGTAAACCTCTTTCCCAGCTGTCATCAACGTTGTTGTATTCAGTTTTATAGTTTCCGCGTCCTCACTTAATAATACCAAATCATCCGCAAACCCAAGCACGGATATTTTACCACCCAGATCTAAACCCTTTTCGGTACGCATCACCTTTCTAATGACATACTCTAGTGCTAAATTAAATAGGACAGGTGAAAGGGAATCGCCTTGTTTTAACCCTGAGCGAACTTAAAATTTCTCCGAAAAAGAATTACCGATTCTAACTTTATTGAATGTTTCGGTCATGCACATCCCTACTAGATTTACTAACTTCTTCGGTATTCCCTGCTCCATCAAAATGTTATACAGTTTCTGGCGATCAATGGAATCATAAGCCTTTTTGAAATCCACAAAAAGCTGATGAACTATACCGTTGAATTCTAATTTTTTTTTTAATATTTGCCGTAAGGAAAATATTTGATCGGTTCCGTCTAAAACCACATTGGTAATCTCCGATAATTTCCTCGGCATATTCCGTGATTCTACTAGTTAGGATCAACGAGAATATTTTATAGCATACCGGGAGGAGTGATATTCCGCGATAGTTATTACAATCCGTCCTCGGTCTCTTTTTGTGAATCGGAATAAGTATAGATTCTTTCCATTCTTCGGGCATTTTTTCATTTTCCCAGATCTTTTTAACCAAAAAATGTATTTTAGAAACTCCAGCTTCACCGCACGCTTTTATTAGTTCACTGGGAATGTTGTCGATTGCTGCTGCTTTACGAGATTTTAATTTTTCGATGGCTATTTCGACTTCCTCTTTGCTCGGTTCTTCAATTAACGGTTCAGCACTCTGATATTCAGAAGGAGGAGATTGACTATTATTTCCCGAATTCAAAATTTGTTCAAAGTGTTTTTTAAATTTATTCACAATGTCCCCCGGATCGGCCAAGATATTGTTATTTTCATCTCTAATTCCATTCATTGCGGGTTCAAACTGTTAACGCGATCTGTTTATACCCTTGTACATGTCTCTTACGTTGTTTTCAATTGTATTAGTTTCCATCTCTATTATTTTGTTTTTAAGGTATTCTCGTTTTTTATTTCTGAGGAATTTGGACGTTTCATTCTTCAAAGCTCGGAAGTTAGCAACATTGTTATCGCTTGGATTATTTAAAGCTTTTAATTTAGCGGCTCTTCTTTTTTCACAAAAGTTTAGACAATCATTATCGAACCACGGTTTGTTCTTTTTGCTTTCCCAAGACACAAATTACTTACCTCTTTAATATTATCCCTAATTCCGATCCATAGCTTGTCTATATCTTCGCGATCCTCATCTATAGATTCCAAAGCTTCAAACCTATTCTTGATATCTACCGGGAATTTATTTCTAATTGAAGGTTTTTTTAATTTATCTAGATCAAAATTTTCGGAACAAATACACAAATTTCTTTTCTGTTTTTTATATTAAGTTTTTGTCGAAGTTTCGCGATTACTAATTCATGATCTGACCCACATTTTGCCCCACGATAAGACCTCACGTTAATTATACTATTTTGCCATCTTGGTTGTATCAAAACATGATCAATTTGATTTCGTGTTTGTGAATCCGGCGATGTCCACGTATACTTATGAATATCCTTATGTTCAAACATAGTACTTTTGATTGTTAGGTTTTTCGAGATAGCAAAGTTTATTAGACGGATCCCATTAACATTACTATGTTCGTGCAAACTTTCTTTACCGATCGTCGGATAGTATACTTCTTCCCTTCCCACCTTTGCGTTCGCGTCTCCTAATATTATTATCATACAGTTTCGAGGTAGTTTATCATAAACCCACTCTAGTTTATCATAAAATTCGCATTTAACTTCATCGTCACTGTCTTCGGTAGGAGAATGTATGTTTATCAGCGCGATTTTAAGCCAGCGCCCCTGAAATATGGCCACAGATATCCTATCACTTAAAAATTGTAAGTCCCTCAATGTGGAGAGCAATCTATTCCTAATTAGAAATCCAGTACCTAAACAATAATTACCGTTCCCACCGTACCAAATAGAATAATTCCCTTCTGTTAACGAACCCTCCCCTGGCCAGCGAACCTCTTGCAGTGCCACGATATCTACATTGTATCTCTTAATCTCGTTTGCCACCGATTTTAGCCTACCCGCTGTATTCAAACGTATCTTACGTTCCACGTCCCTATACCTAAATCTCTAATTTTCAACTTGCACCATGAATCCCCTGAAGTAGTCCCCAACCGGAGACCCGAACGGGGGACTAGTTTACTTCCGGATAATGAGCGTTTTACTTCAGAGAGATCCATGACTTTTTTCTGGTATTTTGTGAACTAAAAATATGTGAGTAAGGCGTTCAAACCTACGTCACACCCTCCAGCAAGCCTGGAGGGGCGCTATCATTGTTAGTCAGCGAGTCCATCGGACTTAGCCGGGAGGAACTTCCAAGGAATTTCCACCGACCATCCCCACATCCGCCACCCGTGGGACGCTCCCCTACGCGGTTATGAGATCCGCGCGAGGAACACTTTAATAAGTAATACTTATTTAATTTGTGCCAACGTTTCGGCCTAAGTTTTAGGCCATCTTCAGGACTAAAAGAAAAAACAAAATAGCAACATTGAAAAACGACAGAGGCACTACCAGTAACAGTAAAAAGTGATAAAAAACAGAAATTACAAGTAAAAAAAAAGTATGAAGTATGAAAACAAAAAGATGACACTAAAGTACATAATACACGTGACGAATAAAAATAAAATAACAATGCAAAAATTAATTGAAATTAAAATAATGCGTTATTTACACAGGTAAATAGTATTAATTAAATTAAAAAGACAAATTAAACCAGTAATTAAAAAGACAAATAGTATGAATATCCTTAGTAATATGTTAACCATACAGAGATAGTTATGATGTGACAAATTATGCAAAAGATGACAATGATGCTAAAGAAGTTAATATTGTTGTAATTAAAATAATTATGAAATGAAGGAGTAAAATATAAAGTAATGTAAGCCCCAAAAAAAAAAAAATAGGTGGGGACAAAAAAAAAATCCTATTTGATGAAGAAAGAAGAAGGATAGAAACAAGAAGGAAGAGGATATGTAAAGAAAACGTAATAATTTTGCATACCAGCTAGGCGTGCAGTCGAGAAAGAAAATATTAAGTCATATTCGTTTTTAGCGTCCTTTGGAATCCTTAAAAATGAATTTTCATAGTAATAAAAAAATTATTTTTGGGCTCGATCTATTTGTAGGATATTTTTTTCCTGATGATGTCCGGATTTTTCTTAAGCATTCATAACTCTTCAGGATTTTATCTAAATTTACTGTTATCTATAACCGCTGGAAATCTGAATTTCTGATCTCTAGCCATACCAATAACTTTTAGATTTCATATCTATAAAATCAGGTATATTTCCAAATATACCTGTCCTTCCCGCCTTCCGACCTATTACTAGCCACCAAAAGACTCCAAGAGGACTTGAATTGAATAAGTTACTGAGCTGTTGCTAACAAGCTGAAGTTGAATGCAGAGAAGACAAAGACAATAGTAATAGGTTCCCGTCACCTCCTTAGAACTGTTCCTCATATCCCAACCTTATTCCTAAATAATAATCCCATTAAGTTCTATCCAACCATAAAAAACCTTGGAATCACCTTTGACCAAACTCTTTCCTGGAAAAACCATGTTTCCAATATCTCCCGTCATACCTTTCACACTTTAAAGCGTCTAAATTACCTCCCTCACCTATTTCCACTTGACACCGTAAACTCCTAGTTACTTCCTTAATATTCCCCCACTTTGATTACTGTTGTGCGGTGTAAGGGGAAGGGGTCTCTGGGGACCTCGAGGCAAAAATAAAACGTTTGATAAATTGCTTTGTACGATTCATCTTCGGGATCCCGAGGGACGCATCTGTCTCCCGATATTACGAAGAGTTGAAGTGGCTTTACCCTTCCTACCGTCGTAAGTATATCCTGGCATCCTTCCTCTACCAAGTTATCCAATCCCGGCGTCCATTCTACATTTTCTCCTACATTCTACATGTTCTCGGCCTTCAGATTTATATGCAGCGGCCCACCGATCCGCAGCTTTCGACAGATCTTTTCTTGCCCGATCCTCATCCTTATGGAATTCCATTCCTCCTTCAATACTCTTATCACCTTCAAATCCCGCTTATTCAATCACTTATTTTCCATCCAGTTCCAAAAAACATTGTAAATAGATTTTCTCTTATTTCAATCAACATTTGTAAATATGTTACTTCATTTCTAATTTTGTCATATCTTATTAACATGAGAAGTTCGTGTGATTTTTGTTTTAAGACGTAATAAATTAGACTATTAACACCTATTTCATATGCTAGAAGTTATTGCATTATGACTTGGTATAATTTTCATTTGTATTTATTTATTGGCTTTTCTTTTTTTTTCCTTTTTTAATTATCTGTTAACGCATATGATACTATATCTACTCTAAGGCTCTGAATCCCACCTATCACTGCCTGTAATTGTTATTCTAAAGGGAATTGTCCTGGAATAAATAAAGAGTTTATTATTATTATTATTATTATTATATAAGGGAGAAAAAGTAGTTTAAAATAAAGAAAACTTCTCAAACATTTAAGTTTATATCACCGGTTCTAATTTTTTTACGGAGTTCGGGTTTGTGCCATTTCGTGTAGTTAATGAGTCCCTGAACCACTCAAAAGTATCGTGCGGATCGGTGGAGTCGTGTTGAAGTTATTGCGTTTTTTATGATTTTCAAATAAAATTGAAGGTTTTAGCAAAAATATTTTATTTTTTTAGTGCTATGAAAATTCATATATAAGGGTTTCAAAGGACGATTAAAACAAATCTGACTTACTTTTTTTCTAAAATAATTTTTGTTTCCTACTTTACTGAAAGCGTCTTTTGGTGTTCGTAAATTTGTGTGCATTTAAACTAATTTAATACAATTTGCTACAAAATAAATGCAAATTTTACTAAAAAGTAGAAATGGTTTGACCGAGTGCTCTCTTTTGCGTTCAAGAACATTTAATCTGCTTAAATTAAAAAGACTGGCTCAGAGCTTATTAAAATGTTATAAGTAAAGAATAATTAAGACTAAAAAATGTGTAATATAAAAAGAAAAAAATATATTGAAAATACAATAAACGGATTTAAAACTGTTCGAGATACAAAATAATTATGGGCCTTGGCTCGTTCATTTAAATCATATAGTTTTAGTAATTAAACCTAAACAACTTTCTGCATCTTACTGTTATTCTTGCCATTATCCTCTACATATATTCCAAAAGTTACCTATTACTAATTTTTTTTTTTTTTTTATCTTTATTCTTGCGTTGATCACTGAAATTGGGTTGGAGGAGAAGGAAGAGGTTGAATATTTTTTTGGGAAAAGAGCTAGATCATTGCAGTGAGTGATTGGTCCATATCTGATCTCTGAAGAGGACAGTTGTACCCATTCAAAGTTCAGACGTTATTATATAACGTAAAAACGTTCATTTGAATTAAATTACCCTTATTTCGCCCGTTTTCGCTATTTCGAAATTCACATGTGCTCGATATTTTACAATTATTGCACTTATTTTTGTAACAGAATATTTATTGTTTTTTTTAAATTATTGCAAATCTTATTTAAATCCAATTAGGAAATTTATCAATTAAAGAAACAAAAAATGGATAATCAAAGATAAATACATAAATAATTTAACTGAATAAATAAGAATCGATAAATACAATATATACATTTATGTAGACAATATTGAGGTAATACTAATAATTAATTAAATAACTACTATTTTAAAAGTAGATTGATGAAGGAAGTATAAATAAAATAAAAACGTAGTAGAGTAAAAAATATTAAATAGATATCTATTTATAGATAAATTTATATTAAAATTGTTTACATAAACTTTGAAACCAAACCAAAAAAAATGATTTCGTATTAATATTCTTCTACGATTCACCTCAAACCAGGAATCAAGTTGTTCCCAAAGACCATGATCTCGCTTAAAGGAATGATAAAATATTGATATTAATTCTTTTAGTAATAACTCCTTATCTGTGGGTAACAACTTGGCCATAGCTGCGTATCATAATAATTCTGTCAGTGATGCTTCATTAAATCGTACTAACACATGGTTCCTTATTCAGAACTGACTAATATATTTTTGCGGTACGGAGGTACAAATGCCCAGCTTGGAAGTTGGCATGACCCCGGGAAGCAGCCGAATCGTAACAATTTCCTCGTGCGTTTCTTGGTGATTAATGTAAATGTTTCTTATAAAAAGCTTTAATACAATTAGTGAAGTATGCATTGAATGTTAATTTATTAACATTATCTTAGTTTGAATTAGGTATATATAGGTCATTAAATATACTTTAGCTACTTAGCAATTAAGTAGCGCAGCATCCTTCATTAGGGGATGCTCGAACCATAGTACCGAGGGGTCCTTCCTTACTCCCCAGTCTGGCGGAGGGTCTGGAGATATTCCTTGCCTGTCTGAAAATTTGTTTAAAGAATATGCTATTTAAAACAATTTTTGTATTAAAATTAAACTAAAAATTTAACACTCTTGGGCAATAAAAAAGTTTTAGTTGAAGTTTTGGAACTTGGTTCTTAGCAATGTGTTTCTTTTAAAAGTTAACATCTTTAAACTATGCTTCTATATACTGTTTTATATGAAAATTAATAAAAATTTTGAGACATTAGAAGGTGTCTGTGCACCTGTATTAGTAGTTAATTTATTGTATAAAGCGTTTGTTTTCATTCGCCTCAACAAAAAACTTCAAAAGCTGTTTGTCATCATTGGCGTCGCCAATTTATTTGGTTTAGATGTGATTAAACAGAATTATTATTAAAGATAGTAAACTTCATAGAATAGATGGTAGTATTCTGTATTGATATATTTATGTGTATAATTAGTTGTTAATAAATAATTCTACTAAATTGTCTCAGGTCATGAACTATGTTTCCGTTGAATAAACAACATTTTTTATATGTTTATATAAATTAAATTACAATTGATTAATTTTTATTAAGTACTTAAATATCTGAGGATAAAGTTAGAGTTTAAAACTATGTATGTGAGCAAAAAAAAACTCTGTATCAAGAACAGGCTAGGGCTCTTTTGCCTATAGGGGACCAGACAAGACACTCAGTGCCCTATCCAGTTATTTATAAAATCGATGGTCTTTGCCTCCAGTGGTGCGGTGCAGGGCAATTTTTTATCGGCACAGGAGTAGGTGACAGAATGGCCAGTACGAATTCCTAATTTGGTGTCTGATAAGAAAATGGTCCTAGGATTGTTATTGAAGACTACATGTTGATGTATTCTTTATAAGTTATTTTTATTGTATGCTAAATTGCCACATTTAAATGTTACTGGTTGTAAATCGCAGGATATGTATTTGAAATTGCTTTTATTTATTCTTACTTTTCATGTCCTAATAGCCAGATAATATAGATTTTCAGGTAACATCTAAATGGTTATGTTCTATATAGGTACATGACAACTGGCAAGCATATGGGCAAAGTTATAATCGACATGAGAGGCGAGAGCAAAAGTTCTATACCAGACAATGAACCCATGATGATCGAAGCCCTTCCACGTTTCTACTGCAAAAAAAATAAGACATACATCATCATCGGTAATTTCAAAAGAACAATTTAAATAATGTTAAATATTTTGTTGAAACCTAGTAATTACACTGGATTTTCAGGCGGCCTCGGCGGGTTCGGATTGGAATTGGCTGATTGGTTGGTTCTCAGAGATGGAACCAAAATTGTATTGACCTCAAGGAGGGGAATAACGAATGGTTATCAGTCCTACAGGATCAATATATGGAAGTCCTATGGTGTAGATGTACAGGTGTTTACCGATGACATTACAAGCGAAGAAGGAGTCAAAACACTACTCGAAAAAGCCTCTCAAATGGGCCCTATTGGTGGAATCTTCAATTTAGCTGTCGTAAGTGGTATTATATTCTTGTGTCGTTCAGCTTAAATATATTTCGGTAACTTAAAACGGTGTATTTATACCAGGTTCTAAAAGATTCTGCTTTTGAAAACCAAACTGAGGAAGACTTCAAATGCTCTCTAAGCCCGAAGGCTAGGGCTACAAAATACTTGGATAAGATATCTAGGCAACTCTGTCCGGAGTTGGAAAAATTTGTCGTTTTTTCAAGCGTAAGTTGTGGAAGAGGTAATGGAGGCCAAACAAATTACGGAATGGCTAATTCAATAATGGAGAGGATATGCGAGGAGAGGGTGTCTCAAGGGTTGCCTGGCCTCGCTATACAGTGGGGTGCGGTAGGAGATGTTGGTCTTGTTGCCGAAATGATGGATGACCATAACGTTGAAGTAGTTATAGGTAATATTTTATTTTTGTATACACATTCAGGAATATATATAGCATTCATTCCTAATATTTTAATTGAATATTAATTAAAAATATTTTCGATTAATTGCTGAATGACCAGCTTGAAAGCAATAATCAATCGTCCTTATATTTTTTACATTACATTATAGAAAAAAATCTGGTGAAACTATCGAAGGAGAGCTCTTGTGCACTATTGGGCCAGAAGCAATCTGCCTTTTTATATGTGGAGAGGAATGTTAGTCAACCCTAGTCTCTACCCCAATGACCTAAATCCATATAAATACAAAGTTGCAAACTTTTTTTTATCGGGAGACGTTTTTCCTTTAGTCAATTTTTTTTTTCTTTGAAAATTTAAAATCACATCTTACCCTATCGACGACTTTCAGTTGTTCATATCTAAAAAGCCAAAATCCATAAATAAATTGAATCAATTTGGACAAATGAGGATGATAATTGTTAATAAATTAGACAAATAATTTAGTAATTTATTTACAAAAAATCGTCTGAGCGGCTTTTGTTTTGGGCATAATGACTCGCTATGGGACAAAACTTCTCTTTTGAAAACTCCCCGTGAATTTCTAAACAACTAATGCATAGTTCTGTACTGCCAAAAAAATATACAAATTAACTTCACAACCGTCACACTTCATACTTAAAACTGAAGCGAAGATGTAAAAAACAGCGCACAGAACAAGGGGGATTGTGGGGAGATGCGGGTTTCCAATCACGAGGAATAAACATAGGCGTGCGCAGCATCCTTTGTTAAGGGTGCACGAACCATTGAACCGGAGGGTCCTTCAGTCGGATGGGAATATTGGGGATATTCTTTACTGTAATTTTCTTTAAAGAATATGCAGTTTAAGACGTATTTTAAATAGTTTTTGTCTCAGTAATAAACCAAAAATTCAACGCTCTTTTGCCACCAAAAAGTTTAAGTTGAAATTTTTGAATTTAGTTCTAAGCAGCGTGGTTTTTTAAAGTTTGATCTTTAACCTTTGCTTCTATTAACTGTTTTATAACAAAAAAATATATATTTCTGAGACATTAGCTGATGAATCAACACCTTTGTCACCCACCGCTCGCTGGCCTTTGCTGTAGCGGATCCAAGATTTAATTTGGGGGGCTGTGTATTTTACACCGTTTGAAACTTGAATCATTACAAATTCATTTTTTTTTTAATAACAGTAATTATAGGAGTTTTTAGGAGAAAATCTTAATGTATATTTTTTAAACATACTTACATTTAGTAGCTGCATTAAGTACTTTTTAACGCATCATTCAGATAAAAGCCACTCTCTCTTAATTGTATTTCTTTATACTTTGTACTATTAAAAATTGATATAATTTTAAGCAAGGCACAGCAAAGAAAAAGTTAAACAGTATAGCAGTTACAGAACTCGATTTAATTGCTGTAATGTTGTTACCTTTACCGTTAAGTCGTCGACGTGTGAGAAAATCGAATACGGACATTTGATGCAAAATTATCGAAAATAGTTTATTTAAATATTACAGCACGAGAAATAGAATTTAATTGTAATAAATCTATTACAAATAGATTAATAAACCTATTTTTGTTATGCGATATGGTGTAAAAAGAGAACATATTTTAATTGTTTAATTATTTGAATCAGGTCATTCATAAAAATAAAAATGGACCAATGTAAAAAACAAATCATAATTTTTGGCCAATTAAAAAATGATTATGGTCCAAAAACCACCCCCTTGAATCCACTAGTGCGCCTATGGAAATAAACCTATTAGGTAAATTAGCAACAATAGTAATAAACCTGGGCAATGTTAAATTAGCAGCACGTCGAAAAATCTCGTACAGCTACCCGGAACCAAACTTCAAAGTTTTTTAATATGTTGCGGATCATTCTCTTCGATTGTTTTACCAAAACACTAAATTAAAATTTCTTACTCTAAATTAAAAAAATGGAGTTTTTGAATAAGTATTGAAAAATGGATCTGTTTAGGAGGTACTCTGCAACAAAGGATAGCGTCTTGCTTAGAAGTCATGGATGAATTTTTAATGAATCATACAGGAATCGTTGCTAGTATGGTAGTTGCTGTAAAGAAATCGAGAGGCTCTTCTTCAGACAACATTGTTAACACAGTTGTGAATATTTTAGGTAAGCTTAGCTCCAACATTAATCCTGCTGGTAGTTTTTCTTTTTATGATGTTGTAGTCAATCGACAGATCATTGAAAACAGAAGTGAATTAAGGTTGAAATTACAAACCTGCTTAAAAATTATATTGCACAGCATTTTCTGCTTTATAATAAAATTAAACTGACTATAGTTTTATGGATTATACTGAGAATATAGGTACCTGCTAATACTTTTTTCTTCAATACCGGCATTGTAGCTGAAACGTAAGTAATTTTTGTTTTTTATTTGGGTAAAAAAATAAATCGTGCCTTAGGATACCACTTAGAAAAATGATTTAATAATATATGCCTTTTTTAGGAGCCATATTTTATTTTTTTATTTTTTATTTTATTTTTTTTTTACATATTTCAAATGACATAACAGATTATTGATGTTGTAATCATTGGTTTCGTTTAGGAATAAGAGATTTGAAGACAGTAAGTCTCCATTCAAACTTGGCAGAACTTGGAATGGATTCAATGATGGCAGTGGAAATAAAACAAACTCTTGAAAGAGAATTTGAAGTGTTTTTAACGCCCCAAGATATTAGAGGCCTAACCATAGCTAAGCTTCAGGAAATTGCTGCAGCGAGTGAAGACGGAAACGCAAGTAAGTATAATCAGATAGAAACTAGATCAATAACAATTAATCAACTTCAGGACAAATATATTTTAACGCCAAATATTGAATTTACAATACTTCACATCTGAGGGACGAATGAGAGAATAATAAGAGTTTCTTTAGAAATATGGACTCTACAATAATTTTTTTAAGTATACATTATATATATATATATATATATATATATATATATATATATATATATATATATATATATAGATAGATAGATAGATAGATAGATAGATAGATAGATAGATAGGAAGATAAAAGAACTTTATTCTGGGACTAGGTCCCTTAAGAATAATATGAAGGAACCAATGAAACAGTAACATTATCTGGCCATAAGACTATAGAATACAGACCAATTAATTTTTAAATATATCTTCTGTAAAATAAATAAATAAATAGGTTTTTTTATCGAAAAAATATAATTGATTTGAGCAAAACAAAAAAAAGAGAAAAAACAAGAAAAAAATATAAAAAAACACAGAGAATATGAAAAATACAAAAATAATGAATGGATTAGCAAAGTTTGTACATTATCCAAATCTATTATCCACTTCTGATCCAGATGTTAATCCTAAACTGAAATTTCGCAATTAGAGAGCATCATTTTGGAGAGAAAGAAGGTGTTGGAAAAGGACACATGGGCCCGTCTTGAGGTACCGAAGACAAATCTTAAAAAGCAGTTCATGATCTGTCCTCGAGCACATTCGAGAGGCCCCCCGTATACCACACATCCGTAGTCAAAGTGGGGAAAGATAATAGAGGACACAAGGAGTTTGCGTATAGGTTGTGGGAGATGTCGAGAACGATGGAATAATTTAAGGATACTTATTGACCGTCGGGAAATTTGGGAAATGTGGGGTTTCCAGGAAAGGGTTTGGTCGATAGTAATACCCAAGTTTTTGATTGAGGAGCTGAACGTGACGGGATGGTCAATTAGGATTAAAGTAGGAAAGGTGTCATTGGATCTGAGGAGGGAATTGGAATCTATGACAATGGCCTGAGTTTTCATAGCGTTTAAACTTAATCTATTCAGGTTTGCCCAGGCACTGATTCTATCTAGGTCTTCCTGGATACTGGCAAACGCTACTAATGGCTCAGAAGGAGGAAATGATAAATAAAGTTGGAAGTCGTCGGCGTATAAGTGGTGGGAACAGTGGTGGATTGAATTAGGAAGATCATTGATATAGGTATTGAAAAGCAGTGGGGAAATACTCGAACCTTAGGCTACTCCTGAGGACAAGGTAAGGAAGGAAGATAGGGGTTCATTAGGAATGGTAACTGCTTGAGTCCGATCGGAAAGGAAAGATTTGAACCAATGAATAGAGCTGTTGGAAAAGGATAGTGATTTTAATTTGGCAAAAAGGATAGAATGGTCCAGGGAATCAAAATCTTTAGAAAAGTCAAGGAGTATTAATACAGTTAATTTTTTTTCGATCCATAGCGGTATGTATGTCAGTGGTGATTTTGACTAGCGCAGATTGTGTGGAGAAACTGGGACGGAAGCCGGATTGGAGAGGATCAAGTAGTTTGGACTTTTCAAGGAAGTTTGATATTTGTGATTGGACTATTCTTTCTAGAGGTTTGGAAAGGTTAGAGAGGATGGAAATTCGGCGATAATCTTTAGGAGATATAGGATTGAAGATTTTGTTAATAGGATGGACTAAGGCTTTTTTCCACGAGGTAGGAAATACTGAGTTTTGGAGGGAGAGTTGCCATTTTGATTTAGCGTTGGGAGCAGAGGAGAGGGCTTCATGATAGTGGTTGGATTTCGCACTCCTAACACTTGCCTTTGTCAAATTGCGGAGTACCCTAAACGCTTGGTAGTCGTCTGCTAGCCTTGTGCGTCTAAAGTGTCTACGGGCTGCCTCACGCCTTCTTTGCATATCTTTAATTTGTTGACACATCCAAGGAGCAGGCGGCCGACGGAAAGTAGAGGTTTTGAGTGGGGCATGGGTATCAAGGATGTGGATGAGATTAGAGGTGAGGGTATCGACCATGGAATCAATGGAAGAACCGGAATATATTTCATTCCACTGCAGCGTTTTAAGGTCAGGTAAAATATTTTCATGTGTGAGGGCGTCTAAGTTACGGAAAGTTTTGGTCTTAGGGAGTGTCGTAGGAGTTTCGATATTGTAGGATATTTGGATTAAGTCGCGAGAGGACAGAAACGGGACAGGTAGTTGAGAAAAGGAAAGGAGATTACGTTCTGAATCGATGACATGCAGATCCAACCAGGTGTCGGACCGGCAAGTGTGATGGGTAGGAGAAAATGGGACGATGAAGAGATGGAGGGAGAAAAAGAGATTTTCTAGGTAGAGTCTGTCGTTGGAATCAGATAGGAGATTGGTATTAAAATCACCGGAAATTATTATATTGTTGTAGAGAGGAACATAATTGTAGAGAGTTGATTCAAAGGATGAGTCGAAAGGAAGCAGAGGAGGGCGATACACCACAGTCTGTAGGAGAGGATGTGCATTGGAGGAAATTTCAACGACAAGGAATTCAATATGAGGATAATCGGATGGGGATGAGGTATCTAGGATTCGGAATTTCAGGCTGTTATGAATATAAAGACCGACACCTCCACCAGTCCGGCCCATCCGGTCATGGCGGATAAAAGAATAATTAGGTAAGGAAACAGAAGAGGAAGGAATGTAGGGCTTTAGCCATGTTTCGGAGACTGCAATGGTATGGTAAAAGTTATGGGTAAAATACTGCAGGAATCCATCATAATGAGCTGGTAAGGATTGGGAGTTAACGTGACAGGAGGTTAGGACATTAGATAGTATGAGAAATAAGACTGTATACAGTATTTGGCGGAAAGATGCTAATAACTACGACGATCTGTAGAATAAAATCTGAAAAAAGTGAATAATGAAAGTAATAATTAAACAAAGAGATATATAATAAAGAAATACATGAGAAGATAAAAAACGTGCTTCTGTTGAAGTAAAAAAAAAAATAAAAATATGATGATGACGGGCTGACCATCATCTCTTCGACAACGCACCCTTCCACCTCCGAACCATGCGTACTTTATTTTCCCTTCTTTCTTCTTCTGCCTGGCAAGACAATAAAGTTTTCGGTTCATCGGGCTCATGTCTTCGCTGATGTAGATTGAGTGGGCATCATTTTCTTCCCAGCCGATGTGTCGGGTCGTAAGGTCCCTTTTAACTCTTCTCAATCGCACCATCTCGTCCCTAACCGACTGGCGGACAAATTTTGCGACGATGACAGGGGGCCTTGGATCATCTTTGCGTGGTCTCTGCCTCTCTACAACGTCCAGGTCTTCAGGGGCCAGCCTCAGTCCGAGGCTAGCACCAATATTCGTAACCAGATCTGCGGCAGTCTCGCCAGCTCTCACAGGAATCCCACGAATTTCAATTGACTTCGAGCGAAGATCCTGCTGGGCGTGATTTAATTTTACCTCTAGCTCGATAATGCGGGACTTTAGCAACCTATTTTCTTGAACTATCTGCTACAAAAAATTTCGCTTGAGCATCCATTCTTCCTTCAAGTGCTTGTAGAACCTTAGCATTTTCGAACGATATCGTTCCCTGTTTTTCTACAGCTTCTTTAACGGATTTGAGCTCGGCGGTAAATGCAGATTTCACCTCACGTAACTCACTGGTTAGTCCCTCTAATAACATTCTCAATCTGTCAGCACTGTCACTAGTCACTAATGGAGCGGTATGTACAGGACTAGCAGGCCTATCACTGACTGGAAATGTTTTTTTAGCCCTTTCACATTTTATACAGCACCAAGCTTTTTTAAGGGACTTCAGTACCTCAATCCCGTTATCTTTTTTATTTCAACATTCACCATGAAATAATCCTTTCCACATATAACATGATGAAGAGCTTTTATCATCTCGCGAAATATTTTGCTTACAAACTTGACACGAAACCATAATTGAATTTGAATTTGGCGGTTAGCGCTCACTTAAATGAATCAGCTGAAGGCGTGGCTAATAGGTAGGCAGGCGGTGGGGAGTAGCACTGAGGAGGGGATAATTATATTTATAAGTTATAACTAGTCTAGACTTACTAGTGATAAGGGCGCTTAATTCCTCTGCTGGCAGTACTCTAACAAAGGCCTAATTCTTCAGGCACGGACCTCGTACGCCGAAAACAGATGTATCAATCACTCACACAAAGCACAAGCAATAGAACTAAAATTAAAAACAAAAAAGCACTTTTAACGATATTAAACGCAACTTTCACGGAGCCGATCTTTACTGCTTGCCGTCTCAGGCCAGAATATATGTATATATATATATATATATATATATATATACGGGAAACTGTTGTACCTTGATCACAGTGTGCCTCGGATATACCTTCAGTTTTTTGAAAGGCGTTGTTATCAACGCTGCAAAACTGTGAAAAAACAAATTTTAACAAGTAGAGTGCAAGCACGCGGAAGAGTGGTTGTCCATGTGCTATTGTTTTCGAGTAAAATAGAAATATTTTTTTAAACTCAGAATATAAGAACTTTTGGTTTTACTGCTTATTTTTTTTAAAACTGACCATTGTATTTTGATTATTAAATTACGTTCTACCTGATTCACCGCTTAGTGATCAGTAATTTTTATGCTGATATTCTAATTTTTATATTCCAATTTTAAAAATTACCGAGAATGTTGAGGAGTTTTGATTTTGAATAACGCACCGCCATGCACCTAGCAAAACAACCTTCTGTACCACTGATCCATGATCATAGGTACATGATGTTACCATAATTGCATTATTTGTAAAACTTCAGTATAAAGTAAAACTTGGAAACAATGAAGTCCTATTGATCCTGAAAAGCAGTTGGAGCTGTTACTGGACCATCGAGAAGAGGATATCTGTAAGAGAAGGTTGTTGGGTTTTTAATGTTAAATTTGTCACACAGTGTTTGTATTTTGGAAGTGAATCTGAAAATGAAAACGTGGATTTGGTTTCAGAAGATGAAGGAAATTCTCGTAAGAATCAAACGAAATATTTGATGTAGCGAAAGATATTGTGGTTTATATGTACATGGTAAAAAACTGAAAACCACGAATAGAACTTCATATTGTAACTTCTTGTATCCGTGTATACAAATTAAAATTTGGTTACGAATTTCTGTATTTATTGTTTTTAATACATAATACTACCCTATAATACATATTAAATACCGGTAAAATATATTAACGATCCAAGGTACACTAGGGCGTGATCAATGGTACATTATGGTCTTTTAATATTGATCATCTATCAATAAAATATTTATATGTTTTCTATAACTATTTAATATTTAAATTCACAAAAAAGTCACAGAGTGTAGGAATAATGGTGCTATCAGGAGAGACTCTTCCCGTTGTTATATTTTAAAAAATATAAAAGTATATATATATATATATATATATATATATATATATATATATATATATATATATATATATATAAATTATTCCATCGTTCTCGACATCTTCTTCCTCAACCTACCCGCAAACTCCTTGTGTCCCCTATTATCTTTCTCCACCTTGACTACGGATGTGTACTATACGGGGGCCTCTCGAATGAGCTCGAGGACAGATTGAAACGGATCATGAACTGCTTTTTAAGATTTGTCTCCGGCACCTCGAGACGGGCCCATGTGTCCCACCTTTACGGCGAGTTAAAGTGGTTCTTCCCCTGCAACAGTAGACAATATTTCCTCGGATCTTTTCTATACCAAACTATCACCACCCACCACCCTTCCTACTTTTACAGCCTCCTACAATTCAAATCCTCGGTCCACGCACTGAAAACAAGATCTCGCCTTTCTGACCTCCATACCACCTCCCACAGAACCAAAACATTCGAACACTCCTTTCTCGCCCGCTCCTCTACCCTTTGGAATTCCTTTCCTTCTAATATCCGCCATGCCTCTTCTCTTTCCTCATTTAAATCCCTCTTTTTCCAATACCTTCTTTCTCTCCAAAATGATGCTCTCTAATTGCGAAATTTCAGTTTAGGATTAACATCTGGATCAGAAGTGAATAACAGTTTTTTAATGTACAAACTTCAACTTTGTTAATCAATTCATTATTTTTGTATTTTTCATTTTCTCTGTTTTTCTTTACTTTTTCTTGTTTTTTTCTCTTTTTTTTATTTTGTTCAAATTAATTATATTTTTCGATAAAAAAAACTTGTTTATTTGCTTATTTATTTTACTGAAGATATTGTAAAAATTAACTGATCTGTATTTTGTAGTCTTATGGCCAGATAATGTTACTGTTTTATTTGTTCATTCATGTTATTCTTAAGGGACCTAGTCCCAGAATAAAGTTCTTTTATCTATCTATCTATCTATCTATATCTATATATATATATATATATATATATATATATATATATATATATATATATATATATATATATATATATATGATAAGTAGTGTATGTAAACAATTAGTGTAAATAAACAATGTAAGACTATATAAACCCTTGCAAAAGATAAATAAAGTCAGTATTATCCAAGCATCCGTGTTGTTCACTTCGTGCCCTTTCCTTTCTTTTTTTTACATCTTATTTTCTCGAGTATTTTAACTGGTGCCGAAACCCGGGAAAAAGTAATTGCACGTTATTAACGGTCGCGAAAAGAAAAAGGGAAAAGAATTTTTTCAAATCTTATGGTTTTCCGACCAAGTCAGTTAGACAACGTAGTCAGTCAACTTCTCGGTACGCCCGCAAACAGTCAAGGTCAAACAATGGATCCTTCAGGTCAACCTATGGACCAGAATAGTGGCTCAAGCGCTAATCCAGGGATCGTTAACAATGATCCTAGGTTAATGCAATTATAATGGGCGAGAGTGAAAACGGCTACTACCACATATCTAAAAAACACCGTCTCAGAACTGGAGAGATTCGGCGGAAAACTAGGTCACCTTAATCACTTCCTGAATAGAGGCAACCAGATCCACAACCTGATCAAGGCAAGGATCACGGCTGGGTGGGTAGATCTTTTGGATGCTACCGAACTGAGAGCATGTTTAGTGGGAAGAGTCAGAAGGAAGGTACTCAACGCTATACAAGCGGATGAGTTGACTTCATGGGAAGAGGTTACCAGAAGACTAAAAAAAGGCGTACTAAGGAGGGCGTTGGACACCAGAAGAAGACGTTTATCGTCTCTTCACTGAAAGCAGACGATCCGGGCAGTCGGATTACAACTTCGCAGAAATTATGCTGAATCAGTTCACGGCAATCTCAGAAAAATTGATCGAAACCGTAGGACAGGCCGAGGCGGCCCAACAGCTGTCAATTTCTGAGAAGGTACTAAAAGTACAACTAGGAAGAAACCTAAAGGCCAGAGAAAAATTAGCTACTGAAAAGTCTTTCGTTGAGTGTGTCCGTGATGTAATGGATAAGGGTACCAGAGAGGAAGAAGAAGCGGATGAACTACAGTGGCGACAAGTGCCGTTCAGAAACAGGAGGAACAATAATAGAGACCGGAATAGGGAACGGTTCGACCCCAGGTCTCAGTCATAATACCCGTCAAGAGTCGAACACTGAAGGAGTCCTAGAGATGGTAAAGACGTGCAGAGAGGCTTTAAACCACGAGGGTCTCGAAGAGAAGAAGTCCGTAGATGCTACGAATGCAACCGCTCAGGGCACATCGCAGCTAATTGTCCCGCAGTTAAATGATTCGAATGCGACGACAAAGGTCATGTTTTTAGAGCGTGTCCTTGGATGTTCAGGCGGAACCCAGCCCCAGAGCCGATGGAGGTGAACACACACAGAACAAGACGACATAGGGACACGTCATTGTCAAGTTCCGAAGACTACTCGGAAAAGAGTTCTTCAGACGAAGAAGACGAACAGAGGCCCAGCTGGGCGAAGATAGCTGGAAGATCGAGCTTGCAAGCAAATCGGAAACACAAATCCGAAATGTCAGACGCGGAAAAGGAAACTGCTATCTGGGGAGGCGAGGGCAACCCAGGCAGAGTAGAGTCAATAAATAGTGTTTGTGGAGTGTGGGAGAGGTTGCCCATAGTGCAAGGGTGCAGCGACGGATTTAGGGCGCTAATCGATACTGGGAGCACCAGTACCTTGGTCAGTAGAGGGGTGTTGAAGGAGCTGGATAAAGGTTTCTCACTTAAGGTATGTAGATGCTCTGTTATCACTCTGAGCGGTCCTTGTAAAGTGTTGGGAGAGTATATATGGGATCTAGAAAATCTCACTGGGGTGAAAATGAGCGCGGTCGTACACGTATTTGAAAAGTTGACTAACCAATACGATATTTTAATTGGGTGTGATGTTTTGGATAAGGTCGGGTTCCAGATGCAGGGCATTCAGGGAAGTTGGTTAATGACCTTAGGGTCGAAATCATATCACCGGGAATTTAAAATGACGGGAAAGGAACTTCATGTAGAGATGGTGCGTACACGGCTATCAAGGGCGGAAGCATTATTATCCGAATACACAGATATATTTTACAAGTAGGGTTGCCCATTACCTGTCACCGGGATGACCAGACACGAAATAACACTTAAAGAAAATAAAATTTCCTATACGAAAGGCCGTAGATATCCCCAGTCAATGACGTCAATTATTAATGATCAAATTGGTGACCTCCTTCGTCAAGGGATCATACGGCATAGCACGTCACCATTTAGCAGTCCTTTGTGGATTGTGGAAAAAAAGAGGTTGAGCCCACAAGCAGACCCCTCTTACCGACTGGTAATTGATTACAGAAAACTAAACGAGAACACCGTAGAGGAGAGGTATCCCCTCCCTAGACTCGAGGATATGTTAGATCGTCTGGCGGGAGCCCGTGTTTTTTCTACACTCGACCTAAAATCCGGGTACCATCAAGTGCGGATGCGAGAGGAGGATATCGAAAAAACGGCATTCACCTTCGGCAGAGGGCATTACGAATTCACCCGAATGCCGTTTGGGCTTAGAAACGCGCCTCTTACGTTCCAGCGCCTGATGGATGAGTTCCTCCGTGGGCTAGGGGAAGAGTATTGCCAGATATACATGAACGATCTTATCGTCTTTAGCTCATCCCCATCGCGCCATGTAGCTCACCTCAAGGATGTCTTTGAGCGCATCCGTGAATTCGGGCTTAAGTTATCGGAAGAGAAGTCCCAGTTCTTTCGTACAGAGATAAAATTTTTGGGTCATCTCATCTCGGAACGGGGAGTCAAACCAGACCCAGCCAGAGTCGAAGCCATCTTCCGCGTATTACCACCCGCTAACCAAAAAGAACTTAAGAGTTTCCTCGGAATGGTGAATTATTATCGCAAATTCCTACCGAACGCAGCTGATATAATTGCACCACTTACACAACTTTTGAAGAAGGATCGGTCATTCCTTTTTACCGATGAGCATATGACGAGCTTCCATAAGTGTAAGGAAGCCCTTACTGCGGAACCAGTGCTTGCATTCCCAAATTTCCAAACGGAATTCGTATTGACAACCGATGCTAGCGAAAGGGCGCTCGGGGCGGTATTATCGCAGGAATTCGATATCGGGGATAAGCCGGTAGCTTTTGCGAGCAGACAACTATCCGATGCAGAGTCGAGATATAGTGCGCTCGAACGAGAACTCTTAGCTATCGTCTGGGCAATTGAACACTTTCGGCCTTATGTATATGGGAGGCGGTTTACGCTCCGTACAGATCACAAACCGTTATTATGGACGGACGGATTAAAGGAATCGTCAGCCAGAATCGGACGGTGGAAAGAAAAAACTGTGTGCATATAGCTTCAATATCGTACATCAAAAAGACTCACAAAATGTCGTCGCGGACTGGTTGTCTCGAGTCCTGTATACAAATCCGCTTCAGCAAGCAGGTCCCTCCGGAGTCATTGCCGGGGTAGAAACGTTGTGCGATGAGGACACGGTAGACGCAGACGAAATTCCCTCAACGAGATGGATACTATTGTGAACCGACACAGGCACCAGATCATCTGGAAAACTCGTACCGAAGGAATGTCGCGAACGGAACACACAAAGTACGGCCGCCACAGCATTGTAACTGTTTAGACAGTTCCCTCAGTGCCACCGGCGGATGTTACCCGCATCCTTAACATGAGTACTAAACCGAGCAAGACATATTATCTTTACATAGGAAATAAAACGGTCCTAGACCGCATCAAGCATTTATTAGAAATAGAGCGCATAGGAGCCGATAGGAACCTAATCTTATGTTCGAAAATGGTGGAAACGGTTAAGGAACCAGACCGGCAAAAAGACTTAGTTAAGGCCTATCATGAAGGGAAAACTAATCATCGAGGAGTACCAGAAACTCCTGCCGCGGCATGCCGCGTTGAGCCGCAGGTATTACTGGCACCACATGCGCCGAACGATCCGAGAGGTTCTGCAAAGGTGTACAATATGTCACAGTGCGAAATACGACAGACATCCCGTCAATGTCCATCCCGAAGTGTCACATACCCCGAATTCGCCATTGTTAGAGGTACAGGTAGATATCTTTACTTGGGAAGGATCGCAATGGCTTACTATTCTCGACAACTTTAGCAAGCTAGCCATGGCTTACCCGTTAATAAACAAAACAGCCGACGCCGTTTGGGATGGCATTCTCAACTGGATATCATGCTACGGAGTACCACACAACATTACGTCGGACGGTAGGAGGGAATTCAAGAACGCTCGTACAACTACGGAATGCTCGGACTTGAATATAAAGTGGCATTTTAATTCCCTCGGTAACCCACAAGTACGAGGTGCTATCGAACGTCTGCATAATACATTAGGGGAACATCTTCGGTTATTTCAACTACATAGGGGATTAGGAGCCATCGCAGCAATGCCTCGGGCAGTAGTAGCGTACAATAACACGATACATTCCGCTACAGGTTTCACACCGGTGGAAGTGGTATTCGGTCATCCGTTACGGAATAGGGGAGATGTTCTTACTACCGCGTAAACACATCTGCGAGACGCAGTAACCCACAAACGTAGACAGTTAGCCGATATCTCACAAAAGGTGTATACTAGGCTTACAAAAGAAAAAATTTCGAGCGCAAATCGGGTTTGCGTAGCGGTACCAGATGAATCTCACAGAATACCATTAGGTATGGCAGTATATTGCCGACCACCGTCGAGCCGTCGAAAAGGGGATCAACGCTTTGAAGGACCTTTCAGAGTGGTAGCGCTACGAGAACATAACATAGTTTCTATCCAGGAGATGACAAGTGCTCAGAGGGTGAGACACACCCACATCCGGCACCTTCGCATCCCTCTCAATCCAGGCAGTTTGGAAGTGTAAAATAACAAAGTAATTCTTCTTTATTGTGTCGTTTCTTTTAGTATAATTAGTACAATTAGTTCTATTATTAAGTTAGAGTATTATGTTAATTGTCGAACCATTTTGAAAATTTTGGTGTGTTTGTAAATATGATGTACATACAAGGTTTTATATTTGTTTTTGTATAGTTTAGAGAATAGTCCAAGTGGGTGTTGGTTTTGTTTGTCAAAAAGTTATTTTATTTTGTCTTTAGTTTTACCCAGAGTTCACTTTGTGAACTGGGGCGGAGGTGATAAGTAGCGTATGTTATAAGCATCCGTGTTGTTCACTTCGTGCCCTTTCCCTTCTTTTTTTTTTACATCTTATTTTCTCGAGTATTTTAACTTATATATATATATATATATATATATATATATATATATATATATATATATATATATATATATATATATAAACTTTATTTAATTATTTTTTAAAATTAAATTTTGTATATGATTAATATGATAAGATCGTGACTTGTGATGAAATTATCCATTGGTAGCATCTTTTTAAGAAAGTAATTTAAAGAAGGACACAAGGTAATTTTCTTTTTAAACGCCAAGAAGGATTATCAGAAATCGATTGGGCAGGAAGGTCAGAAACTAGAGGGTTTGAATGGGAGTACTATTGATAATGGAAGGATAGGTATCTATTTCGGGCTTAATCAGCAACATTAAGGCCATCGTGGTTATTGGAAGATTAGAAAAATTTTTGTAGACAAACGCTCTAAACTTATAACTTATAACAAAACTCTCGTCCGCGACCATAAAAAGGCCTGTTGGGACATGCGGAATTAATATATTTCCAAATAGACCTAAACAATAAACCTTGAAGAATGTAGTCAAAACTGCAGGATTAAAAACAAATATCATCAGCCACGTTTACCTTACGTTGTAAACTGACGAAATCTAGTCTTGTAATACCCTTTTATATCATACAACTTATCCCAGTTGAACAGATCCCCTACCTAGGACTTCATTCTGACAAGAGACTTGGAACAATCACACAAGAGTGAAACGACAAAAAGTGCTTGACGTTTCTGACTTCTTCAACATTTAATTGACGAACGCTATAAACTTACAATATAAAGTGGAACTTGTCTTGTTTAATTCGAAGGTGAAGGGACGGACCACTAAAAATTTTTGAATTAAACAAGTTTTTTTGTTTTGTTTTTTACTCCCACCTTAGAAATATGTTTATTTATTTCTATAAAAGATTCATAGTGATCATTGAGTTCTCTGACGTTACCTATACAGGCCGCCTACAGAAATGTTGGGCCTCCCGACAGGTTCTATCTCGGGCTTAAGTACCTCTACTTCGCCCGACTATGGGCTTTGGTGATTTCAAAAGTTGTAGCTATCGATATAATCAACAAATAATTAATTAAAATAATCATTTAAATAAAGACATACTTAAAAAATTGAGTTTAGCTATTTCCCAGCCTACCATGTCCCACCAAGGGTTGGGCTCCCGAAAGTCCGACATTCGGGCGTTATGGGCGGTCTTGCGCCTATATTGGTTATGGGAGAGAAAAGGGCATTGAGGTAAATGTGTACAAGTAAAGTTAAATAAATACGTGTATAAATAATTATATCGTGCATTAAAAACATTCAAAGAATTTGAAAAAAAAATTAGATATTTTTGTTTGTTTTATTGACTTAATTTTTTAATTCAATCAATGTTCATCATACATTACCTAAGGCTTTTTGATTTTGAAGACCCACGGGTTCTACGAATTTGTTATTACAATTTTATTTACGAATTCTCATTGTTGGATCAAAAACTATTGTTAAAATTACCAAAAATATTACACAAAATACATATCTTATGTCGATTGCTATGAAATTTAAATTTTCATTTTTTTCAAAAGAAAATAAGTGTGTTAAACTTCTATAGTTTTATTATTTTTTAAACCTGAATAAAACTCTAAATGTATGTATATGGTCCAGTAGTTAAGTCGCTGGACTCGTAAAAATGGAATCCTAACCAAGTAATAATTAGGAATTGATAAATTACACAGGCCAACAAAAAAAATTTTTTTGAAAACTTTTTTAACTTTAATAGTTGATCTTTATAGATTTTTATGTTGAACTTCGCATGGAAATTTGTTAAAACCACCTGGTTGATCAAGGAGGTTGCATATTATTTTTAAATCACCACATATCATCCAACCATGAGCAGAATAGCCTATTCGATTTAACACTGTTTCTAGGTTTTCATAGTTTTCTTTCATATGTACAGAATGACCAACAGCAATAGATGCGTACATGTTACCAATCTGTAATAAAACAGCCTTTAAACTAGTTTTCGATGAATCAATAAACAACCTCCAGTCTTCCTTTTTGTATTCAATACCAAACTCATTCATCACACTGGAAATGTCTGAGATGTACACTAAATCACCTTCTTGTTCAAAAAACTTGGAAAATTGTTGCTCTCTCTTCCTGTACACATAAATGCTGGTTCCAACGGCCAACAAGTTCTTTTCTTTTAGTCTAGAGCCAAGCAATTTAGCGTTCTCTTTCGTTAAGCCAAGATCCCTAACCAAGTCGTTAAGATCGATTTGAGTAAACAGCATAGGCTCTACATTTTCTGTAAAACATTGGAATTCTTCGTCATCTTGTTCATCTAACTCCGATTGTACGTCAGAAAATACTTCCGTTGGAATCATCTGGTGGTTCAGGGACCGGTAAATCTACACCGTGCCCTATTGGTCGGATGGCGGACGGAAGGTTAGGGTAGCTTATTACGTTCTTATTTTTTGAGTTATGACCAGTAATATCGACACTGCAAAAGTAGCAATCATCGGAATGATTTCTTGGCTCTCTACATATCATAGGAACAGCAAATTTAAAGGTTTTTCACTCCTTTTTTGACCATTTTCTTAGATCTTCGACACATAACATAACATACCTTATGCGGGGCCCAAGATTTATTCTGATCACCAATTGTGGGTGATACAGCTTTTTTAATATCATATTTGGATTCAGCACCCTAAAAACTATAGGAATACGGTATTTTCAGTACAAAAGTTTTTTCATCGTTGGGCTGTGTTATTTGCCACTTCTATAAATTTGTTTTTATTAAAACTAGTTTCAAATGTTATACATTCATCTTCAGTTCTAAAAACACACAAAAATTCAAAAATCAGCAATTTAAAATACTGTTTGGTATTATTAAACATAATAAATTATATGTCGTCAAAATACTTATACGTATTAAATAAAATATAATATAAATTAGTATTATAAAACATTTATGACTTATGCATTTCATTAAGACACGAGATCAAATACATGTCGGTACTCAGCAAGGTTTAAATAGGTTATATCAAACAGAATAGGTTAAATTGGTTTATAGAAGTGGCAAATAATTTATCAATCCCTAATTAGATTGATCGTTCTCTACCATCATGCCTACGTCAACTAAAGGTCAAAATAGTTTTAAATTGGTAAAGCTGTATCATTTCTCATTGGGTCATTAATTACTGAGATAATCTGGCAATCCATCATAACACAGGACATGGGTGTACTCAGGGGAGGGGCAGAAGAGGGCCGTGCCCCCCCCCCCCACCTAAAAGTGATTGATACAAATAAAAATAATTAAAATACAAGAGACAAAAATAAATTTAAGTTAAGAAATGAGCTGTGGTTTGAGACTATTTTTACTTCCATGCGCGTAATTATTTTACAAATTAATTAATCTATGTACTTTGTACTAGTTTTTAGTTCATCGACATTAATCTGTTGCAGTAACTTCTATGTCATTGGCAATCATGTGACTATTTCGCATCTGTTTTTTCTATGATGTGATGTATGCAAGACGAGACCACAACAGCGATAAAAGAAATTATACTACTTTGTTGATAGGTAACTGCCGCACATTCTGAATCCGTCTGGGTGTTTGTATACATCTAAGAATTCGTACATAAAGAGAGTAGAAGCGGCAAGCCATAGAAGACAGGCGGGATCAGCTATCCCCACTAATGTAGGCTACAGGCTGTAACCCATATTCTAGTTTAAAACAAGAAATTAATAAACAATATATAATAAATTAAAGTCAATATAGGCATAAAACAGGACCCGACTTTGCAAAAGGTCAATTTTTTTTTTTTTTTCGGACCTATGCTTGTTGTAAAAAAACTAATTGTCTACTTCGAAAGACCTGTTCGAGCTTCGTAGCAGCCAAAAAACCACCGAAAATATGGCACTATCTTCACTTCGAAACCCATTTTGGTATCATCGTCCCATATGTTTAGTAAAATTTTTAATAAAAACTGTCGCAAGTTCAGATGTATAATTTGAGTGGACTATTGCCCAAAGTGTGCTTGCTAAACGTCCGCCCAAGGTTACTTGAAGAGTTAGGTGAGGGTACGCGCTGCATTCTGCTTTGAACACAGAAAAATAATAATAAAAACTACGTTACTTGTTAGTGCAGTGTAAGTGTAGTTTTCATATATACTTAATCGGGAAGTTGCATTTTCAGCATTCATAGAAATCAAGTCGATAAAAAGGAACAGTCTTTTGGAAACAACCGCATCTCAGATTAAAATTAACAACCATGAAACCAAACTATGATGATCCGCCGTCTTAACATAAACAATTATATCCTTCTCATTGATCTAAATAAATCTTATTTATAATATAATTCAGGAAAGGTGCAGAAGAGGACCTTGCCCTTCCCGCTGAGAATCAATAGACAAATTATTAAATTGTGAGATAGAGAAAAAAGAAGAAAATAAAATTGGAGAAAAAAGAGTGTAGGGATACCTTAAAACTCGAATTCATTTTTAAAAAAAGATCAATCTAATGGTTTTCAGTTGACTGATAGTAGAGTTTCAGGATCTTGCGATGAATTTTGAAAACTTTGATTTATAATGGAAACCTTAGCTTTAAATAAAACAGACCAATTGCATCATTAAGAAAACTACAATTTTAACGAATAGCAATATTATGCGTTAAATGTAATTTTCATCCTCAGGGAACCAAATAGCTGCCACAGGAACTTCTACATCATTGGTGAACATGTGCTGAGGTCACGATAATGAAAATCGTAGCATGACATCGTGAACGACGATAAATTAAACGAGCTGAATTCTGCTCCAAATAGCACCAAAACACCGGCTATATTATAACGAGCTAAACTCTGCTCATGAAAGATTTAAAACCTTGACAATTCCCTTCCGATAATGAAACATATAGCGAGCTGAATTCCGTACCAGAAATCATCAAAACATCCAAATTTCATCCAATTTTTAAAAACTTTCTTTAAACTGGCAACATTACAGAAACATATTCAGTTCTAGAAATCTTCAGTACTCTTATATAAAAAAAGAATTTTCTTGGAAACATCGGAATTGTAACCAGCCGAAATTCACTAAAAATCCTTACATTTTTGTACGATTTTAAGAAATTTTCTTGAAACTGATAAAATAATAAAGAGTGGAATTCTACTCTAAAAAGCCGCAACACACTCAAATTTGCGTCCGATACTCAAAATTTATCTTGAATAAAGGCGAAATTACAAAAATTACCTATATTTCAGATATTTCTAGGACCCTCCTCCCAAAAAGAAATTTCTGCGTACTCCCTTGGCACAGGATAATACAACACAATCGCATAATTCTACATATCATACTTACCATTTTCCCTTCTAAATATGCTTTGTAAATCAAAAATGGTCGGTGCCTTAAGGAAAGAATGTATTAAAATATACAAATAATAGCATAATTCTGGCCTGCTCTAAGAGCATCCTAAATTCTGTGGTCACCCTGATACGAGGCCGAAACAAGGACGGAGGGCAAAAGTGGAACTTTTTGCGGATTATCCCATTATTATTTCACAGAATTTAGAGGGCGGAAAATTTCGAGCGATATTTTATTTTTAGGTAAAATAAAAAATATCTGTTTCTGCTTTTTGATTAATTCAGCCGATGTTAATGTTAGGAGATGATGTTACTTCAAAATATACCACCTATAATACTGTTATAAAACTGTTGACTTTTATTGGAGGAGAGAGGAGAGTTCCTGCCCTGCCCTGATAGGCCCCCCTAAAGACTATCAGGGCCGCCCAACCACTGGGCTAAATTGGCTATAGTTCCGGGGTGTAAGCTTTTTGGGGCGGCAATTTTTATTGTTGTTATATCTTTTTATTATTATTATTTAGCTATTTAGTAATTTTTATTCAAAATCTTTTCATGATAAAATGACCAAATAACCTATTAGAAATGTTCTAAATGAAATATAAAATATTATATTTATACCACGGTCTTTATTATCACGCTACCTTTTCAAATTATTTCATTCATTATAATTTAAATTTGATTACTGTATGTTGTAAAAAATGTTTGCAGAAACAATATTTTTTAAATTTTAATTTAGCCGAGTAAAATACATGAAAGTGTTATATCAATTGACAACTCGTGTCATTACCACGCCCGAATTATTAGCGCGGTAATGACATAAGCTGTGACCTAATGAAGCATTTTTGAATCCCTAATACCTAAAATTCGTTGTTTACTCCCCTTAACTTAATGTATTGTCAATTTTCCATAAGTGTGTCTATAAATTTCTTTGGATGTGCTAAATAGGAAAGTGTGTTATATAATTTATATTGACTTGTTGGTCAAATTGTCTCTAAGATATCTATGCATATCTTAGCAAGAAGGACGCATTATTTTTAGTGGCCCACACGCATCGAATATCTTAGGACGGTGCTGAACACTATCTCTGGATCTGCCCCTGCTATTTGGACATATGAAGTTAAGGCTAAACCTCACCATTATAGTTCATTTTATGGCCACCACCTCGCGCTTCAAAATTAGAAAAAATTACAAGTAAATTTTCTTTGAAACGGAATATCCGATTTTCGTTCTGTAAATTGTAACTTATTCCTTATTAACATAGAATTTCCAATAATTATGTTTGCAGGTTGTTCAAACGTCAAATAAGGGCAGTAACAATATTTAAATATTAAAAAAGAGCAAAAAAAAGAACGTCTTATACAGCTTTAGGGATAAGATGTGTAGATTACTTTGGTAAAAAAAAAAATAAAGAAAAAAACATTGTTAATGTCATCTAATTAGTAAAATAAAATTTTCTCGCCCAAGGTTAGGAGGGTAGGGAGCGCTTAGCTGAAAGGGAAGGAGCAGGTACTAGTCCGGAGAAACATCATCGGCATCAGGAGGGACGTTGCCTCATACATTTATAGGAAGGGGCAAAATATAAAATTTCTCAACATTTTTTTTTTCACCGGATTTTCCAACTATATTAAATATTTTAATTTCCCCAGCTATATTTTGAAATATCATAATTTTCCCCAATTTTTTTGAATTTGAACTTGAAAATATTGATACTTCACAAAAAAAAAAAAAAAAAAAAAATTATTTAAACATAATACTATATCGATAAAATTGCAATCTTACACAGAAGGTATGAATAAATCCATACAATAGAGCACTCTCAGTTCCAGCATATAATGTGCCAGAGGATGGCATGTACTGCCAAAACTTTGTAAAATAATTAAACAAGTTAAATAAATTAAAAGTTGGTGGAGTAAAATACAGCCCATTGTTCTTAATCTGTAAAATTGCAGCAAGATCGAGGTTTTTGGAAAGTGTTTTCACAAACATCCATTTATATTGATCGAAAAGGACGAAATTACCTCACAGCCACTTATAGCATTTAAGAACATGATATACCTTTTAAAAGTTTGGCTGTTAACAGCGTGCAATGGAGAATATGATACACTCTGTCGCTTCCTGGTCGACATTTCTTTTTCGAACAGCAAAAATGTAAAGAAGATAAATTTGTTGGGCCTCTGCTTGTTCAGATATACTCCAAATATTAATGTACATTTTATTATTTGCATTATATATTTTTGTGAATATTCCATGAAGTTTAATATCATGTATGGTCATGAGTAGCGTAACAATGAATAATTTTTATAGAAATCGGACGTGAAGAACCTTAAATTGGTTTTTAGTTGGAAATTTGCCCTCATTTTCAGCGGGCGATAGCGGCTTAAGGTTGATAGCAGAGAAATACATTAGGGACATAAAGTGTAAAACATTTTGTCTAATTTAATTTGATAGAGAATGGTCTTGTTTGCATAAAACAAGTATCTAAGATATAGATGGAAAACCAAGGTTTCGGGCAAAATATCTGTCAGAAAACCTCAGATTCAAGTTCAGAGACCCAAAAAAAAATAGGATGTACCAAAATTTTTATCTACAACTAGCATGTCCCCTTTTCTGTCCTAGTTTGCCTTGGCCAATACTTATATAATTTTAGTTTTAATGTAATTTTCTCTATTTCTTCTTCAAACAACCGCCCCCCCCCCTCCCCTCTGGGAAATCCAGAAAGGCCACTTTTCGTTCCCATCCCCCAGAAATTTTTACGACGTAGTTTGCGTTGTAACCTCTCCCCCGTTGGCACCCTTGTCTCAGTCAAAAGAAGAAAACCGGGTTCATCAAATAAAACAAAACAGTAAATATACATTTATTGCTTTTGATTATAGTGCTGAATTGCAAATCATTTTGGGTAATCTGACTAAGATTTCCGATGATATGATTGAATTAGATTAGATTACATTTTGAAATAATTTTGGAGATAAAACAATGAAATCAATGAAATGACCTTGGCCATGTTTCTTCAAAAACAAACCACTGTCTCACCGCTGCCTCAACCGTGCATCCCCTCTACTCGGTACTCCAGGGAGACAGACAAGCTCCCCTACTGATTTTGCAGTAAATCACATGTTCTCGAATCAACATTATTTTACTTTTTAGGGTATGTTAACGATCAAAAATTGAAAATTTTTTGTTGTATCTTTAATAAATAGATGATTTACCATGGCTGTATAAGACGCTTTTGTTACAAAAAAGTTAGTTTGTGAAATAAAAATTAAAAGTCCAATTAATCAATTACATTTTGTCATAAAAAGTAGCTATTCCCCATTCTAATATAGTGAAATTATTGAAACAGCCAAAAAAATTTAGTTTCATTCAGCCATTTTCAATTGAACAAGCTAATAAATTTCGCTTGAATTTTGTCGCCATCTATTAAAAAAAAATCTTACTAAAAGTCCGTGAGGATTAGCCTTAATGCATGTCCAAATAGATCGAACCAATAAACCATGATTTCCTCTCGTATACAATCCTAACTATCTACAATCCTCAGTAAAATCCTCAATCCCCCTTATTATGTCACAAATAAAAATATCCACGATGACCTTAAGATGGCCTTCGGCCCACCTCTCCCGACAAAAATAACCTTTCAACTTACTGGCTATAAAGTTAATATTTTCTTTTTAGATTTGCTCGGTTATTTTATGGTGGATTTTTTTAATCCTTTCGGTGACTTCAAAAATCTTTAAATTTTGGAGCCTTTGCTTTCCGAGATCCTACGGGCCGCTAAATCAGCCCCTCATCAGCACTACTTCCAATCAAACCTTCCTGTAATTCTCCTATACGTTTAAAAACAAATCCATCTCACAAATTGGAGTACCCTAATGATTATTTTCATCACAAGTCACGGTCATGTGACAGTATTCAGATAGCACACACACTAATTGTATTTGTTATGGTATGCAAATAACCATTGATAACCATTGAAAATCTCAATATATAATTTTTTTCAGAAGTGATTAACGTACATTGTTAATTATAAATTAGGATGGTACAATAATTATAAAATATGTATTTTAATAATAAATCTTAAATAGTATAACTCATGCAACAAATATTTTAGGTGAAGACAAGAAAGCAAACGTTCCTGTTGAAGAGCTTGAAAAATATCTCAAGCAAATGGTAACAGAACCTGAGTACTACGAACCCATTATAAAATTCAATTCATTACCTAATGGCGATAATAAAATTAGGAAGAAATTATTTATGATTCCTGGCATTGAAGGTAATCAGAATAGTTAGAAATCAGATAGTAATGAAACCACTTTAAATATGATTCAATTGAACTCTATACTCTCTAAATTGAATTACTAGCCATTATAGAAAAAATTACAAAAACCTTTAAGCAATGCATATTAAATTTTAGGTTTCCCCATTGTATTCGAAACTATAGCAAGTCAAATGGATTTTGAGGTTTTTGGCATTCAGCTAGACTACACAACATATCATGAAAGAGTAGAAGACATGGCTGCTGCGTTATTGTCGGTAGGCAACAAGACAAATTATTTAATTCAAAACCATCAATATTTTATTAATAATGTTACTTTGGATTTCGATGCAGTAAGTTATTTATACCTAGAAAGTAACACTCTTTTAAAGCATCCCAAATGTAGGTACATCTTAGTGGAGAATTATTCCTGGCGTAGTGTTGACAGGTTATTAAAAAAATAGGAAATCATAAGAAGTTCTGGAATTTGTTTTGACGAATTCAGTATTGACAACTATTTTATTGTCGTTCCAATATTTACTAAACATACTATGTGAGTAACTTGTAAAGATGGAATCCTAGAAAATGGATCAATTATAACATTAAGGTATTGTACAAAGATTAATGACTGGATTTGATTTTAATTCTCTAATTTTAAAAACAATATTCGAGATGTATGATAAAAGCCTGGAAGATTTTGAATGTGAAATTCAGAAACAACAAACATATAGTGCAACTAATTAAAAAAAAAATGACATTGCGCTGTATCATTGCCGTCAATTTCCTTTGTAGGCTATTTGTGAAGTTGGACAATATTCCTTTCGGTTCATCTCCCACTCATTCTTTGACTGACTATTGATCCTCCTCCCTTGATTACTACCGCATTCAAATAACTCGAACATGATGGAAAAGCTGGAAAGAATTGAGGGCAAGCAGAATTTCATATATGCTTTAGAAGTCATTAAAACATACATCTTCAACAAAGTCTCCAAGAATCCAAGCCGCGGAACAAGTTCAAAATGGTCTGAAGTAGCGGCGGGGTTTAAAAAGTTATAAGCTTGTTGTAATCAGTCATAGAGATGTAAAACTACTTTTAATCGAAGCCTAATTAAATTATCTACAAACTTTATTTAAACCATTTTTAGGCTCAAAAGGTAAAAAAGTTCAAAATTACCAGCGAGAAAAATTCATCATGATCATTAAATCGGAATTTTGAGTGAGAAGAAATAAATTTAATGCAAAATACTCCCAAATAAATATGATATCAATTTCCATGAAGTTACTATTCCACAGTATGTTTTTAACAAAACACCTAAATTCGCCCTATCCCATGTACTTGCAACCTCTTTGGACAATTCTTATTTTATTCTTACTATTGCTGATATCGCTGATTTTAATATTGGATCAATTAACGGGGAAAACTTTTATATTCTTATAAAACTTTTCATATCTTAGGACGAATTATGTTAGTCACTTAAAAATTCAGAGTGCACATAAAATATGACAAACTTCGAATTCCTACTTCTGAGTTACCAGGTAAGGATCATTTGGGACTCAGATCTCTAAAGTATTTTAAGCGAAAGAAGTATGGATTAAATTCGAATGAAAATATTTTTTGCTCTGGACATTGCCAAAGCGGAATCCATACATAAAATTAAATACTTGAGCGATCTTTTTTCATGTGCACGGTCACAGATTTGGTCTAACAAAATACCATCTTGGCAAGGTCAATGGAAAAAATATCAACAAAAAAAGCGAAATTTCATATTCAATCTCTGAAATTATTGGACTGCCTTCCTAAACGTAGTCGATAAAGATATTAAAGTCATCTATAATTGTATTAGTAGTTGAATTGACAAAAAAATATAATCAAGAAAGAAATATTAGTGGAACTATAATAAATTCAATGAAATATGTTTTTATTATTACCTTGTTTTCTTTTGCCAAAAATTAATATATGAAAAAAATTCTTTTTTTTTTTTTTCATCTTTATTTCTTTATTCACACCTTTAAAAAATGTCTTATCAAAATAGAAATAAAATAGGGAAATATATAATAGAATAACTAATACAATTTTAACGGAAATGATAGGAGTGCAAGGAGGGCCGGGATCAAACGGGATTGGTTGTCTGCTCTTTGAATCCTGATTTTTAGACCAAATTTAGGATAACAAAGGATATTTTGTTAAAAAATATAAAATGAAATAGCAACTTCATGGACAATGCTATCATATTTATTCCAGTGTATTTTGTATTAAATTCATTTCTTCCCACTCAAAATCTCGATTTAAAAATCATGAAGAATTTTCGCGCTGGTTATTTTCATTTTTCACCTAAGTGAGCTTTTGAACGTGAAAATAGTTAAATAAAGTTTGTAGATAATTTAATTATGCTTCGATTAAATGTAATTTAATGTATCTATGAATGATAACAACAAAGTTATAGCGTTTTAAAAAATTATTTCCCACCGCTATTTCAGGCGCCATTTTGAACATGTTCCGAGGCTCGGACTCTTTCGGAGTTTGTAGGAGATGTATGCTTAAATGACTTCTAAAACATGTGAAATTCTGCTTGCCCTTGATTCTATCTGCCCTAAAGTGAAATTTGACTGGGATGTATCCAAAAACCGGATTGTAGTTTATGCAATCGTTAAATTTTTCAATGGCAACATTTGAAATTTACAGATGTCCATTGTCAGATGCCCATTAAAAACAATGACGTGCCCATTAAAAAATTTGAACGTGAAAATAGTTAAATAAAGTTTGTAGATAATTTAATTATGCTTCGATTAAATGTAATTTAATGTATCTATGAATGATAACAACAAAGTTATAGCGTTTTAAAAAATTATTTCCCACCGCTACTTCAGGCGCCATTTTGAACATGTTCCGAGGCTCGGACTCTTTCGGAGTTTGTAGGAGATGTATGCTTAAATGACTTCTAAAACATGTGAAATTCTGCTTGCCCTTGATTCTATCTGCCCTAAAGTGAAATTTGACTGGGATGTATCCAAAAACCGGATTGTAGTTTATGCAATCGTTTATGCAATCGGAGTTTGTAGGAGATGTATGCTTAAATGACTTCTAAAACATGTGAAATTCTGCTTGCCCTTGATTCTATCTGCCCTAAAGTGAAATTTGACTGGGATGTATCCAAAAACCGGATTGTAGTTTATGCAATCGTTAAATTTTTCAATGGCAACATTTGAAATTTACAGATGTCCATTGTCAGATGCCCATTAAAAACAATGACGTCAACAGAAAGTGTTAATGGCATATTATAATGTTACTGCCAATCCATACTGTACAGCCAGGGCTACTAGTTATTAATGGATTTAGGGATAAGAAGAACCTCAAAATAGTAATCACGGTTTATGGTCTCAGCAACTACTTTTGTATTCAATTATATAATTATTTAAGCTTACGAAGCTGAAAGAACTTTAGAAGTAAAGGGGAAATGTATCTACATTGATCGTAGTCACACATATTACATCACAGAGACATTCAGAAAAATATCGCACAGAGAAATGCTTTAGATTTCAGCTATGAATGAAAATAATCTTTTTTTCTGGGACAAAGGCCCCTGAAAATAATTTCAATGTACAGAATTCATGTTCATTTGTCTGGCTTAATGCTATGCTGCCCAAATGCATTAGGTCGCTACCTACACAGCATACTTAATCATACCTATTAGGCATATGACTATTAACATTATTTCTCCTTTTTATCATGGTGGGGCAAGGCTAAGGTGTTGAATTAACTCTGAAGTTGAACACCATTCCATTCAGGGGCTGATCAAGAAAAGAAGGGATCCGGATACCGCTTAATCCGGCCCTACTAAATGGTAACAAATTTGTGCCCTCTCGACAAAAAAATTTAACTTAGTCGCCATAAATTTAATTTTAATTTTTTTTTGTTAGAATTATTCGATTATTATATAGTTTTTTTAAAAAACATTTTCGCTCATTTCCTAAATATTTAAATTAAAATATATTATATATTACGACCTGGTGTCCTTTGCTATTCTGGGCTCTACGCGACCGCTTAGTGCGCCCCTGATTCCATTCATACGATTCAGAACTATTCTTTGCACTTGCTCAAAAACTACGTTTGACAGTCCAGAGCCCCGTTCAGAGGCAGGAAGTGTGGTGGAAAACATCGACAGGTTGATATTACACATGGTAACACCTATCTTTCTTGTGATCAATGCAAGTGTGTTAAAAGTCTCTGATATTTTCTAGTATCCGATATGTCCTAAGCCTAAGGAACCTATCCTTTACCATCTGAAATAATGGCCTCAACTTTTCTACCTCCTTACCACTTCATGAGCTACTAGTCTTTCACATTTTACTGTTTTTTACTTCTTCCACGCTTCAAACTTCTTATTCTTTAATTCACTCCTAGAAATAATCTTAGACCTTATCTGGTTTCATAAACCTTTCAATTATTCATTTCTGTTTAATTACTATTACACATAATAATTATCAATGTCATAGTTCCATTAAATATTTTTTATTTATTTTCGCAGCCCATATTAACACATCTGAGTGATAAAACCTTTAACATTGTTGGATACTCATACGGTGGATTGATAAGTATGGAGTTAGTTCGGCATCTAGAAAGTCTTGGGTACAAAGGAAGCCTGATTCTGATCGACACCTCGCCGAAAATGATGAAAGTAATGACACATAAAGACTATTCAGATGAATTAAATAACATTGCACAAGTTTCTTTCATTTTGAAGCTGCTCGACTATATAGGTGCTAGTAAAATTAAAGCGGAGGTAATATACTATTATTTTTTATATAAATATTAATAATGTTGTACCTGTTTATTAATAAAAACACTAGATCCCCTTGTATTTTAAACATTTTATTAACGTACTATTATTTTTACAATTTTCTACAATTAAATATATAATATTAATATAGTAATCTCCACTAATGGGCCGTATATTAGTATGTCAACGACTCAGCCTTCAAATCATACACGGCTCAATTCTGATATATTATATGAGTGAGAAGAACAGTTCTCAGACTCGTTAAGGTTTAGGTAAGACAGCATAAAGGTGCAGATGCTGATGATAAAGAACAACACCATGAAGTTCCACACTTTCGCACCACGAGGAACAAAAAGATCTAAGAAGTGGGTCTTAAACGGATTCGAACTGGATCAGAAGGTAGATATAGCAGAGGAGTTCAAACAAAACCTCCCGGGCTTCAGGATGGCGAGGAGGCTGACGAAGGTCATCAGCGGCCGGCGGCAACCTATAGAGCTGATCCAGCTCATTACTGATCACAATGTCCGGCAAGAGTACATTGCAAAGCTCCGTGCGATCGACTACATCCAGTTTACCGTCAGCCCATTTAGAGAAAACGGTGGACCGATGCAGTACCGCAACTGCTTGAAGTACGGCCACACAATGAAGTATTATATGAAAAGTTCAGTGCACCTGGTGTGGACAAGACCACGAAACAGAGCGTTGCCCCAAGACCTCCCCGGTGAAATGCGCCTATTGTACGGGTGACCATCCGGCGCCATCTAAGGACTGCTCCAGACGGCAAGAATTCATGAAGATCAGAAGGGAGAAGACAGAAGCCGTTTCTATTGCTGCTGGCCCTTCAATAAAACCGAGTAGGCTTCTCCAGAGGGGCATATCGTACTCTTCACTCATTAAGGGATCTCCAGCAGCCGGCAGCCAATCACAACAGGGCCCCTATCCCCACCACTCGGCTCATCCCCACCACTCGGCTCACCCCCACCACTCGGCTCACCCCCACCACTCGGCTCACCCCCACCACTCGGCACAACCCCAGGAGCCAGCTGTACCACCGCAGCACCGTCATTCTGCAGCCATACCTCTAGAGGAGAAGAAAGCCGACCTAACCAGCCAGTTGCCGAATGTGGCGTTCGCTCTTAGCCTGGCTGCCGTGCTGTGAACATTTCATCACCTTGTTATTGTGACGAAAGTTTGTGATGTAGTCAGTGTTCTAACGGTTCTGTAACGGCTTTTTCTAGCCGTTAGTTTTCCTTTGTTCTACTTTAAGTGTGCTCTAGGAGGAGGATGTGAGGTACACGTAAGTACATTATTTATTAATAAGTGATTATTAGTGCTATATTTATTTATCATTTAGTGTATTATTTTATTTTTACAAATATTACACCACCCACTCATACCCCAATGAACACATATGAAGTTGCTTCATCTTCATCAAACCCAGCCCCTCAAATTAAACTGAAACTAAACGGAAATATATCCCGTTCACGACTTCACCACACTAAAGAAAAAATTAACATTTGTTCCCCAACCCACTAATAACCCTATAGCTAATACACAAACTTCAAACAGCTTTGCCGCACTTAGCGGCCCATCTAACACACCTACACCACAAAACATTCCCACCCCAGCTAGCCTATCTACCACCCAAAAGGCATACAAACCGGCCCCCATAGTAATTAAACCACCAATGTCATCGGTGGAACTTAGGAAAAACCTCTTAGAGGCAAATATAACCATATTTATTATTCGTTCTATTAAAAACGAAAATAAAATTTTCACTTCAACCAGAGCTGACTACAACGCCACCATACACTTCCTCAATCAGTCGAATGAAATCGACTACCATACCTACGCTCTAAGAGGTACCAAACCCCTAAGAAAATATATTTTAAAAGGGTTCTACAGTAACCACTCTGTCAGCTCTGTAAAAAGTACCCGCCTACCCGGGTTCAAAAGCATTTGGAGGATGCAGAAAACAGACGAGAGTGGAAATATGAGGAATCTTCCACTCCTCATTGTTACCACTGACGAAACCGTCACCCTCCAAGATACGGAAAAAATTGGCCCAATCGACCATATGGGTTACTCAGTTGAAAAACTGAGAATTATCAGCTGCCCCAGGCAGTGTCACAATTGCCATTGTGAATTTGGCCATACCAACAATTTTTGTGGACCAAAATAAAATGCGTTCGATGTGGTGATAACCACGAAACTAAAGAATGCCCCCAAAACACCCCTCTGGAATGCGCAAACTGCGGTGGCCCTCATATGGCCTCTTACCGTGATTGCCCAAAAAGGCAAATTCTTTTTAAAAAGAAGGAAACAAAGGTCACAATAATACCAAGCAACAACACCCAGGAGACTGCATCTCCTGCTCCTACCACCACCTCTGCCCCAAACCCCTACGCAGGTGTCTTATTCAACGGACAAATGCAAATACACTTTCGCGGTTACCACTCTTACAGACTCGACTCACAAACCCCTGCATGCGGTGGCGTCCACTTCTGGTGCGTTATGACGTCCCCTCTAAACTGATAAATAATAATACACTTAATGACGAATAACACACAGCCATCATTATACAAGTCAAACTCCAACACACATACAAAATCGCATGTATAGACAGAAGACCAGGAGCTCAACTCGACAGCTTCAAAACACTCTTACGGGAAACCGAAACAGACAGACAACACATCGTAGGGGACCTAAACGTTAAACACCACACATGGGACTGCACCAAACCAAGTGCATTAGGTACCCACCTCGCTAAAACAAAATACACAGTTATACACCCTAACGCCTACACATTCACACATCACTCAAACCCAGTATACTCATCTACACTTGATCTACTTCTCACACAACAATCACACCGATTCTCAAATTTCATTACAATAGAATTCCGCCATATATCACCTCGGCTGTGACACAACAAGAATCCCACCAACCGAATACAAATACAACTTCAAACGGGCAGATTGGAAACAATACAAGAACACAGTCTACATTAACACACCCACACATCATACCACTCACAAACACCCAAGACATAAACAATGCCATAAACACACTTCAAAACGTCATACACGAAGCCGCCTCCATCTCAATACCCACATTCACTCCCATACACCTACGCCAGCCACCAAAACACATACCTACTCTCACTAATCAAACTTCATAAAAAACTGATGGTATAGGACTAAAGACCCAACGTACAGACCTATCATAAACAGTCTCAATTGTAAATAGTTAGCAAACCTTCCAGTACCAACAGGTAGAAAAAGGTAAAGTACATCAAGTTTTATAATTATGTGTTTTATTAATGTTCTATTTTGTTTAAAGGAATCAGAAAAAAAGACCTAACTAGCCGGATGATGGACACGATGGCCCAGCTCATGCAACTAGTGATGAGGCTGCTGCAGAAGCAGAATCATGACTGAGCACCTGGTGATCAACATGAATATCAGAGGCCTCTCATCGAAGCTGGCCGAAGTCGAGATCGTCATGCAGCAGCACAGATCATCAGTAGTGGCGTTGACTGACACCTTGCTTCCCGCCTCTGCTCGCCTTTCCTTTCAGGGGTATACTGTATACCGAGAGCTGTGCTCATCTGGGACCTCCGAAGGCGTCGCCATCCTGGTCAGACGAGATGTCCCCTCCAGACTCAGTAGAAACTACCCCTGGTACTCATCTAGTCGCAGTTGACGTGCGACTGAAGCATCGGTTCACATTCGGCTGTGCCTATAAGAGACCGAGGGCTGTATCACATCTGTGAAGCCACTGCTGCAACAAGCCCAGGCGAGGAGTCGGTATGTTGTCCTTCAATGCTCGCCACTCCGCCTAGCGGTGTTGTAGTAATAATCCGCTGGGTACTTTCAGCACTAAGACCAGGATGGCCGTCTTCCACTCGGGGAGGCATACCTTCAGGTATGCAGCTCGACCTCAGTGTACTTCGACCCTAGACCTGCTCTTGACCAGAGATCTGCACACCATCTAGCGCTCCCGTACGGACCGTCAGATCACCGGCCTGTGCTCTACACCTTTGAGGGCACGCCTGCCACACCACCAGCGAGCAAGTACCTCTTTCACAACGCCGATTGGAAGAGCTACAGGTCTTGTGTTGAAGAAACACTACTCACAATTCAGTCTCTTCGGACTGAAGCCGAGGTGAATACAGCGGTGGAAGTGATCATCACTACCATCCAGGACTCAACCTATAGGAACATCCCCAAGTTCAGCCCACAGCACAACGCGGTCAGGAAACCTCCACAGCACATCCTTGCTCTGATTGGCCTGAGGAACATATTTCAGCGCACGCGCGACTACAGCTTGAAACCGGTCATCAATGCGATGACCCGGCAGATAGCCAGCGTGACTGGAAGAACTCACTCTGGCATGATCAGTTGCGGCGGACTCATGACGACAATCACCAGTTCTGGAGACTCGTCAGAACCCACGTAACTAAGAGGAGGACTGTGCACCTGACATTAGGGAAGAACCTACTGACACCTGGGGAACAGGATGAACTGGCGGAGAGCTATGAGGAGATTGAAGAAGTTCGGCTGGCAGATGCTCCTGGACACTACCAACGAGAAGCCCATCTTCTCCACCTTTGGTTGACTTGAGTCGGTACTACGCCGCTCTAAGGGAATCAAGGCATCGCGTAATGATGATATTCCGTATGTGCTACTGAAGATGCTCCCTAGGAGGGGTAAAGACTTCCTATTGAACATCTTAAACTCATGCCTGGAAACAAGTGATCGTAGTGCCGCTACTCAAGCCGGGGAAGACAGGAAATCTACCGGAGTACTATCGGCCGATCAGCTTCCTCTCACACATGAGCAAGATCTTCGAGAGATTGGTCCATCACCATCTTATGAAGCACTGCAGGGAGAAGTCCGTCATACACGTGGAGCAGACTGGATTTCAGAGAGGTGTCGCCTGCGATCATCATCTGGTGAAGCTGCAGGCTCACACCATAGGGCAGATGAAGAAGAATGAAGCTACGGCGTTCATCTCCCTGGATTTTACCCAGGCCTTTGACTGTGTGTCTCACGCACACCTACTCCGCCGTATGGAGGAGTTCAGGTTTCCCGCTACCATATGTCATCTGATCCGAAGCTATCTTAGCGGAAGATCGTTCGTCGTATGCGTCGGAGGGAGCCTCTCGACTTCATACAGCACCACCTGCAGAGTACCTCAAGAGTCTGTACTGGGGCTAATAGTGTTCGTTGTTTTTACGGCGCTAGTGGTAGCAGTACAGCATCCAGAGGCAGTGGTAGCAACCTACGCTGACGACATAGCCATCTACGCCTCCAGCAGGAGACCTAAACATTCTATCAACCTGGCTCAGAAAGCCTCAGCCACTATCGTCGAGGAGCTCCAAGAGATTGGGATCAGGGTGAACCCGAAGAAGACTGATGTCATTCCAGCAAGCCAAGAGCGGTCTGCCCACGCATTTTGAAGTGGACGGAGAACAGCAGCGAGTCTCCAACTCCATCCTATACCTGGGCGTAACTCTGGATAGGCATCTCACCTTCTCTGGTCACATCCAGGAGAGACTCAAGCTGGCTCGGCTCAAGGGCTACAGGCTCTACCACCTGCTGACGTCGGTGCAGCTGTCTCTGAGGCTGAAACTGCAAATATATAAGGCCATCATTCGGCCGACAATGCACTATGGTGCACCACTCCTGCGGCAACTCTATAAAACCACAGTAAAAAATCTGCAGGGCTACAAGAACTCTGTCCTTCGGCGGATCGTCCGAGGTACCACGCTTCAGAGGGCCAAGAGCAGTGTCATCCACGAAGAGTTCCAGCTCCCAATGGTGCCAGAGTACATCGGCCGGAGCCACATCAAATGGACTGAAGGCCTGTGTAAACCCTCATCGCCCCACCACCCAGGCCTGGGAGTGGGCAAGGCACTAAATTCCGCTTGGCCGCTGAGAGAAGGGGTCTGGGCTATGCAATCTAAACAAAACTATAAATTAAATGCTAGCAGAATGGTCCCTCCCCATTCAGTCAAATAAATGAAGGCAATAATGCCACATAAATATAACCGCATACAACGGAATAGAAATTATTACCTTAAAACACCAATAGGTAACTTAAGGACTTAGAATTAAGTATATACATATTTTGTTTAATGTTATATGGCTTTTAAAAAAAAGCATGTGATTAGACCGAACTCCCCACAGAGAGAATGAGAGTGAGGTGTAAAAGGTAGGATGGGAGACGGTGATCAGACCGAACTCCAAAGAGAGATAGGGAGAGGTAGAAGGTAGGATGTGAGACGGTGACGAGACCGAGCTCCACAGGGAAAAGGTCTTCGGGGAAGGAAGCCGGTGATTAGAACACCCTCAGTCCAAAAACCGCATTTTTGGCCATTGGTCTGATTATCTCATAAAAGGGAGGACCGATTTTGTTGATTATTTTGTTTTTGCATGGCTTTATCCTCCGATGCATCTGTACCAAATTGGTCAATCT